>OY829915.1:183348719-184575385 GCA_963691935.1 Nephrotoma guestfalica | reverse complement strand
ACTGTTATCGGATGCAAGAGATAATAGGCCGACAGTAATTTCTGGAGATTTTATTGCTTGAGCTATTCAGATTCTAATGGAGGTGTAAAAAGGGGTGCTGCAGGAGTGCAAGCAATAACAGTGGAAGTATCTGTTTAATGAAGGAGAAGATGCCACTTAGGGAAGATCCTACAGGATCGTAATGTGTAAATTTAAATTTTCGAGAGATGTAGCTTCATTATGTGATGATACAATATCTAGTGAGTAGCATTGAAGCGGACAACGTACCACCATTCACTAATAAAACTACAGGGCCGGACTGTATTCCTAACGTCGCCTTAGCAGTAGTAATACAAGAGAAAACGTGTTTTTGGAGGTTAAAAATTCTTGCGTATAAGAGAAGGTATGTTTCCGCAGATATATCGAAAAGGCAGAGGCTGCTCTGCTTCCGAGGCATAACACAATCAATAAATTCATCAAAATACAAGCCTCGGAACACACGAAGTATGTGTGGGACCAAAAATATCAAAACTCTATCTGGATTCTGGAACTATGTCGAATGTTGACGAAGTAGTCAAGGCCGACAGAGACTATTCGTCGGCTTTGTTACTTTAATAATTCTCTATACATATCAACGAAACGTAAATTACTTAAGACCAACTGTATTCTCGATCTTTTTGATTGGCCACAGCGTTGGGCCGAACAGTTCAGAAAACAGACGCTTTGTCTGACGCAGCTCTTAGACCATGCGTGCCTTCGATCGTTCCTTTATCGTTTTGAGTACGATCATTCACCGAATAGTTTATCCTACGTGGAAATATCGATGAGTTTTCACTATCTTTCAAAAGAAAAAAAGATTAGTCCATCGAGTCAACAAGAACAACATTTGGCATTACCTACTAAAATTAAAACCGTTAAAGCATTACATGAAAAACTAATTAATCACAAAGTTGCAGTTCTTCTTCCTATATTCTGTAAGACCACAACGGATATGCCAAGTAGCAGAAGCTGAAATAGTCAATGAAGAGAGAATGCACGGCCTAGAAAAATCAGCTAACCTCAGAAATCATCACAGCATATCACGAGAGGGTCCACGCCCTGGAGTATTCCAATCACTAAATACGAATACAAACACGTACGTACAAGAAAAGTATTATACAATGACCTACCCTGTAAACAGAATCTACGAATAATTTAATAACGCTAGCTGACACAACGGAATGCTGGTTTGCGCTAAATAATCAAGGGATCAAACCACAGATTTTAGAATGTCTTACTAATAAACATTCCAACCCGAAAGTTGCCTCGACGCTGCTTGCTTCGAGTACAGAAATCCTAATTATAAAAGCTACGATTTATTCACAAGCTTCGGTAAACCCGATTATACCATTACCTCAAACGTGGAACTAGAACTGCATCTTGTTGGCAAACATTTTACTAAACGCATCTTCTAACTTTTTCGACCTCTCCGCACACTAATTGCAAATTAGCCATAAGAATGCGAATTTAAGCATCAAAGCACTAGTTTTAAAAATTATGACTGAGATATGTCAGGTCAGCCTCTAAAACCCACGGAAACGGCCAACACATTATGGACAGACTCTACGTTTCATTGTCCTGGTCCTGATGACATTTCACTGGGTGTAGATTATTACGCACGAATTCTAATGAATAATATTGTAGTCTCCATTCGAGACTCTCCATGGAGCCCATGCAGTTGTAGCTGATTGCAATAACAGCTCAGAAATACAGATGCAAACCAGAGCGATGGGTACAAATAAAGGGTTTAAAGAATTTTGGTAACAAAACCCGACAAGCAAACATTCACAAATGATCATCGTTAAGACGATGAACACTATGAAGTGCAAGCAACGCTGCAATTCTAAATGTATCGTCCAAGGTTCTCGAGCAACCCATTCTGAAATATAGATTAACCACTGTAGATTAACCAAACTTAGGACACAGCTATCGTAACGTATTTAGCCATAAAGACACTGCAACAATTCCTCATCGAGAAAAAATCTAACAATTCTAAGGAACCATACTATGGACGAAGCCGTAATTCCAAAGTAATCCAGAATCTGTGAAACAGTGGCGGATTTTCGTTAAAAAATGGGACAAACAAAAAAGACATATTGCAATCCCTACAAAAAAACAGCTAGGTCATACCATTCAAACTCTTGGGCGGTACTGAAATCTAGATTCAGACGTCGTTGGATTTATCACCTCGCAGCTAATCTCAGCAAGACACAAAATGTAATATACCGATTAGCTTCAATAAGAATGATCACAAATAAAATGATGCAAAGTAAAGCTGGTTAGCATTTCTTTCCTGGAGAGAAGTTTTGCCACCACATTTGGCAAACCGTTAAATCATTAATCTAGATCGATTCTATGATGCTGTTATGCTGAAGTAGAGGACGCCCAACAAGTTTCATAGTCAATCAAATATCATAAATTCACAATTAGAAAAACCAACTCAACGAATGTGAAATCCCGCGTGAACTAAATCATTCTCACCGCCACCCAAAACTGAAAATCACATCTCAAATTACCTGCTATCACTCGTTTAGTAACGAATATTTATTATTGCTAGTAGGAGAAAGAATCGTAAATTTGGCCGGACCTCCAACGAATATATGTTGTCTACATACTAATGCATCTATTATAAAGTAAATAATATTCGCTACTAAGCCGACCAAAAAAAATTTGATTCGTACTGACCCGCAATGTTTCTTCTGTTTGTATTCTGTATTGGTAGTCTTTAGAATGGGGCGTTAAAATCATTAAAATTTCACCTAAATCGAGGAATTAATGTCACAATAACATAGGAAACATTGACAATGCCTGGACGCAAGGCGACTTACAGCATTTTCTCATTAAGTGGTTAAACCATTATTCGAGAACAACAGCTGCTTCATTTTCCTCAAATGAGACGAATATGGTAAAACTTTGGTCTTTAGGACACGATTTCTGTGCCTCGAAAGATGGTGACGCATATAAATGTGTTCAGATAACCCAAAGACTTTGGTCCCTGCATTGTATCTATTTCTACATTCCAAAAACCTAATTATTTCTTCTATAAACTAAACTGTCCTCTTAGTCCCTCAATAGACTTCATACCTTCTCAGTCTTCACGATGGTTTCCGATTATGAAACCTCCTTCGATAAGAGCAAATTACAAAGGATAAGACATCTAAACTCGAAAACTAGCCGATTCCAGCATACTATGTCTTTCGTTTGGTTTGACCGAACTGGTTGCGAATAGACAACGATAATATCGCCAAAAGAATGACAAGATGCAGGTTAATCGATCAAACTTTCGTTCGTTTCTATAATACGATAATTACCATCCATATCGATCAAACTTTCGTTCGTTTCTGTATATCAAATTAACAACATTTAGGCGAATTATATTTACATAATTTTTATTTATTAAAATTCCCGAACTTTAATATAAACAAATATATATCTCTCAAACCGAAATTTAGACATTCAATAATGCTTTTAATAAAAATTCAGGAGTGGGCTTCTCACACACATTAAACAGAGCTAAATTCTTACTTTCAATCGCCCGTTTCGTACTTGGACCAATTGCAATTAAATTGACCGCATCTAACCGAAAATTTAAACTGTTAAATACATCTAGTACGTACTTGAATCCAGACGGACTGAAAAATACAAAAAAACTTATACAATCTGTTATAAATGTTGCAATTACTTCACGAATATTGCGCTCCAAATCGGGATGTTCAACTGTTTCGTAAATTTCGATCGGTTCCAAGAGTATGCCGTAGTTTTCGAGATTTGTTTGTAAAATATCTTGTTTTAGGTTCCCGCAGGGAAATAGAAATGGTTTAGTCACATTCAATTCTCTTGCATCGATATCCTCTTTTATAAAATTCGATAAGATCTCTGCGTTTCCAGTATGGTTTCCCTTGACTGGCAATCGTAATGATTCAGCAATTAATTTTCCAGTTTGTTCACCAACACAGTAATTAGAATGTTCGAACCATTTTAAATCTAGTCCCCCAGACCTCTGAACTGCGCTGCTTGTTCCGTACACCGTTCGCGGGCTTGTAAAAATTATACCAGCATAGTTCGATGGTGATTCCAACCGTAAACGGAAAATATCTAAATTTTTGTAGTTAAAATCAATTGTTGGTATAAATTCAGCGTGAAAATTATTATCATTCAATAAATTTGTGTAATTATCTGTGCTATCACTTTCAGATTTAAATATTATAACTTTTTTCATGATTTACAAAATTTTGAGATTTTGTTCAATTTTAACAAAAATGTCATAAATGTCAAGGTTTAAAAATATAAATAAATCGCCTCAAGTGACAACTACACAATTTGTTTATAACTAATACAGTTAAACGGACTCATTTCAATTTGAGACATCTATTGATGAATAGGTAAACTAATATTTTAAAAATTAAACCAGCAATTGATTCGTCTCGGCCTTAATGTTCCACTATTCCGCTGGCTACTACCCAGATTTGTACCATCCGTTTGCGTTTGTCATTCCATATCATTTTCAGTTGGTAAAATGTATTCAACTTTTGGAAATACATCCTGGTTCTGTAACATTTGAGTAAGGTTTTGGAGTAAACGCAAACGACTTCATTATCTGAACATTGTTTCTGTGGAGTAATTCGTGTTTAAACCATGTTACTCTTGTTGTTTATTTGTCCAATTGTTTATTGCTCGTTTACGAAGCCTATAGCGGGTTACGTTACGCCAATTTTCAAAAGCCTAAAATGGAAATTAGAACTACATACCGATGATACTGGGACCTATTTCAATTAGTATACATTATGAAAAGAACATACCATTTAAATTTATTAAATTGTTAACTCGTTCGGCCCAAAGTGGTTGCACCAACAAATCGCTCATTCATTTACAAAGGATTTCACGGTGGCTTTCAATGTAATTGCCATACAATTTATATTGATCCTTTGTTGTCTTCGCCCGTCTATGTTGGCCATTATCGCCACAAATATTGCTATATTCACTATTAAACATTCTAACCGATACACTTTATTTTACCGTATGGTTTTATTTTGGTTTGATAAAATTAAAATATTATTGTTTTGATTAGCAAAGAACAGAATTTTAGAAAATTAAAATGTCAAAATTAAAACTAACAATAAACATGGATGAGCGATTAGAGCGTGACAGAGAGGCAAAAAGAGAATAACATATAATTGGTTTTGATCGCCTATATAAATGGTATGCGATGAAATGACAAATCATACTGTATTAAATTCTCCTCCGTTCTTTCTCAATTTCTCAACACATTACAAAAGAAACATCTTTCTCGAGTTAAAGTTTAATTGTATAGTGCGCCACAAAAATACTATTGAAAAAAATTATTTTACGAGTTTCGTTTGTTGGTTACTCCGAACACAACAAAGTTATGCATCTAACAGAATGCATTGTATGCAGTCAAAAGCCCGTTAGAAGCATTACAATGTGAAAGAAGTATATAGCATATTTCAATGATCTAGATAATAATTTTTTCGTAAATTCAATAAAAACTAAATCATTGCAAAAATCTGTGATTAAAGAAATAATGTGAATCTTTCCGTAAATTTGATAAAATTAAAGTTATTATCTAATTACAACTTAACTCGAGCATGTCAAATCCCAGATAGTTATCCACATAAACCAGGGTGTAAGCTCGTTCTCCACTGTCTTCTCCGAACATCCGAATGCCTTTAATCTTGAACAACTCACTGAAGTGGCCTCAAATCAAAATAGAGAAAGCTTATATCAATTCGCTAACCCTAATATAGATAGACACGCACTAGACACAAATCAGATCAAAGAATAGAAAATAGATGCTTTACGAATCTTCAAGATCTAGAAAAAATACAAGACGTTGTAATATGTATAAGAAAACTTACTAGAAAGAAACGTGTTGATAGAATATTGCACATGACTAACTGCGGTCTGGCACCATAAGGATCTTCGGATAGCTACAAAGACTTACCACGACTTCTTGCTACGACTTGCATATTCAAGTAGCAGTAACCAAAATATTCAAAGAAGTCAACCGGGGTTCCACCCAGGTTTACTACAACAGTTTTATTCGTCTTCTTCATAACCCACAAATAAACTTCGAACATCCTAATCGTCATCTCCCACCTTCAGTAAGTATTCTAGTTCAAGTGTACAAGAACAAATTGGATAACCCAACAAACAGGCTAGGGTGTGCAAAAGTAACAGATATTAGTTCAAACAAAATCTACATTCAGCCACAGTATTTGCGAACTGAACATCCGATTTTTCTTATCTTAAGTAGTTTAAAATCGTTCAATGGGAATATGGAAATAATGACGTCTAAAGCAGCTATGTGCAACCAATCACACAGATACAGGACTCCCGTATCAGAGTTTCCATATCAGAGTCGGTAAATAATATAAATCTCAGAATATCCCACATCAATTAGAAAAAATCTAGACCGAATCATAAATGAAAGCCCACTTCTCAGACTCAGGTAAAAAGCTACCTACCGCTAATATCAAATCAACCCTACCTCAATCAAAAATTATATTCCACCTGATTCGCTTACTTCATCGAATGCCAAGTGCTGTGATACAATTATTTAAATTACCAATGCGGTTGATCAAAGAGACATAATTTTAATAACTGAGGATTTCAAAATCTCAAATATTAGATGGACTTAAGATGAAGAAGCGAACGAGCTTATGAGTGTAAAGGTGAATTCGGATAACGAGTACTTATTTATCGACACCATATTTGACTCAAATTTGAGCCAAATCTGCGAGATAAAAAATGAACTAGACCGAACCCTTGGACCTAGTTTTTACTAATGAACCAGTTCTATTAAAAACAGAAGAATCACCAACACCTTTCGTTATTAATGATATTCAACACAAAGCAACCGAAATAATATTGGAAAACAATGTAAATAACAGGTCCCAAAATTACCAAAGCCTGAAACTACTATTACAACTTCAAAAGAGCCAATTCAAATAACTTACAACAATATTTTCAACAAATTAGTTGGAATGCCGAGTTTAACGGCAATAGATGTAAACGGAGAATTTTTTTACATACATTTATTTGAAGTCATTGATTTATTCATGCCCGTGTCTATGACCAAACCGCAAAAATATCCTCCATGGTGTGATGACCAGCTTAACAGCCTTGAAAGCAAAAAAGGCAAGGCTTATAAAAAAAACCTCAAATTTTGAAGTTAACAAAATTTTGAAACCTATTTTGAACTGATATACAAAAGCTATATTCGCCACCTAAATGATAAAATCGAAGGAGATCCCAAACAACCTTGGAACATTTTTAAAACCAATCGAGAAATTGATGGTTAGTCAGCCTGCTGAGTTTTTCCAATTTGTTTATAAAGCAGAAGACATTGATAATTGCTACGATCCAACCGCTAGTGAATATTCATGTTATATTAACACATTTATTAACATCGTTAAAACGCCGGCTTAAGTGTAATTTACTCGTCAGAATGAGAATATGGATATGCTGTAATGTTTATATGTCCAGTCTCTAATTATTAGCTAATGCGCCAAATTCAAGTTAGTAAATTACTTGTGCGATTTGGCTTTCAACGCTCCCACTACATGGGAAAACTTAGAGCTTTAACACCGGAGACCACCGAAAATTACGACTCGAATTGAAAATCAAATTGCATGATTTTGCACATTTGCCTAGCCCCTGGTTATTATCAGTATAGCACCAGAAGTTTGAAGAACTGAATAGCTCACAATTTTGTGATAGGCAAAAGAGATTAGAATCGGCCTTATACCATCTAGTGCATCTGCAAATGCCACCTCATTCTTTGTAAAAAGTACAAAATTGAACTCAGAAATAAGAATGAAAAGAACTCTTACCCGTCTCAGGTCAGTAGCTATTACTTAAATGAGGAAGGAGTGATACGACCAATACGATTAATGCTGCCGGCTATTATGTTGAAAGATACAAAGTTGTATGTTGTTTATTGGTGGTTAGGTCAAATAATCCACTATGTTGGTTATTGGCGTCTTAGTTATGCTGCCGCTGCGAATGGCCTTTTGTTAACACAGAAACATCCGAAATATTACAAAATCTCATTGCTTCACTTTCACATTGCCACTAATTTTAGTGTGTCACTGTTTGTGAAATGGTTTACAAGACAACAAGAAATTCTAAATTTTGTCGGGGTCACCAATCGTAATTATTTTAGTTTTAGTGGCTACCTACACACCACCATTATTCAATTTATTTTTAACTGATGTAAATCAAAAACATTGGTTACAACTATTTTGATTATTTTAAATGTATATTTACATAATGCACATTTATTTTATGTTTAAAATATTAAATATTATAAATTTTTGCATGTTAAAATAAAAATGTACTTTTAGTTCATGATAAAAACATTTAAGATGAGTGAACATTCTTAGTAACCAGCATTTGAATGGCCTCGGCCATACTATTCAACGCCTCCGTTTGTTTTTTAATTTCGTGCAATGAAGCGACTTTTGCATCCGCTAGCCGCTTCAACTCATTCCGTATACTAATCCCCAGATCAACCAGAGTTGTATCATCCGTTTGCGTTTGTGCGCCCATGTTGCTCCGGTGCGACCGTTGCTCAGGAAATAAATTTGGTAAAAGATTCGTAGCCGGATAATTATCAATTATTTCAATTTCACTTTTAACAACTGATTCTAATGGGTCACGACGATACTGCGTCGGTGATCTTTGTTGTGTTTGAGATGTTACCGGCACTGTAACAATTGTGGCTGGTTTTGAGGTGTCACTGTAGTTAGCATCAAATGATGTTTCATTTTCGGAGGCTTCTTGAGTTGTTTCTTTGGCATAATCATAATTAGCGTTCCACAATAGTAAAGCACGAATTTCAAGATCTTTTAATTTACCCTTCATTCTGAGCGCCACAACATCATCGGTCAAATCGTTTATTCCTTCCTTACGGCACTTAAATCGAGTAACGTTACGCCAATTTTCAAAAGTCTAAAACGGAAATTAGAAATACATATTGATTATTCGGCATAGTTACACTTTATAAATTATTACACAAACTCAAAAATACATACCCGTTGCCAAGCCCGTTTATCTCGTCCCGGGCCTTTCAATTTATTTAATAAATATGTTAGCTCGTCCCAAAGTGGTTGCACCGACAAATCGCTCATTCGCTTGTACAGGATTTCGCGGTGGCTTTCAATGTAATTGCAATACAATTCATATTGATCATTTGTTGTCTTCTTTTCTCGTCTCCGTTGGCCATTATGGCCATAAATTTTACTATCCTCACTGTTCAACATTCTTACCGTTACTAACTATTTTATTGAATGTTTTTATTATGATTTCATAAAATGAAAATATTTTTTTTTCTTAGCAGCAGCACATAATTTTATAAAATTAAAATGTCAAAATTAAAACTTAAAATAAAAATGGTGAACGACAATGGCAATAAAATTTTATTTTATTATTTTCATGTTTAAAGAGCGGGACAGAGAAGCAGAAAGAGAGCAACAAATAACTGGTATACACTATTTTTGTCGCCTATATAAATGATACGCGATGAAATGAGAAATCACACCATAATAAATACCCCTCCGGTATTAAAAATCGTGTTGTTTCTCATTTACGCAATTTAAAACAAAACAAACTTTTCTCTCATGTTAAAAGTTTAGTTTTATAGTGCGACAATAAAATAAAATGTGAAATCGATAATAAAAATATTTTACGGGTTTCTTTTGTTTTTAAAACACGGAAGACCAAGAGAAGTTACCTAGCACATTGCTGGAGTGCGTTAGAGGCATTACAATGTGTAAATTTGACGCGTAAAACCTTAACATATTTGAGTTATTTCACTTACCAGGTAACCCGCCAGAAATAAATAAAACAAAGTTTTGATTTCTTGTTTTAGGTTAAATGAGGCGTCCGCTTGATTCGTGAAACAGCAGAACAATCCGGTACAATACTATGTTTGAAGTTTGTCTAAACGGAACAGAATAAAATACTTGCACACACCGCTTATAAGAGAAATAGCCTCACATCAAACTACGAGGAAATCGTTATAAATTTTGAAAATCATTCAGCCCGAGTCCATCACCAGCCACAAATCTGGGAAACAAGCAACTTGCGAAAAAAGCAACAAATTGGACTCCAAAACAGTCCAAGCGCTACATGTAATCGATGTGACGAACTTAACAAAATTTGTTATTTTATAATTTACGCGAGTGTGCATTCAATATTTTAACAGTGTAATTCAACAAAAAGTTGAACAGAAATGATTTAAAATCGCATTAAAACAGTTAAAAGTAAACTCATTTACTAATTTCAAGCATTTACATGCTTGAAATTAGTAAATGAGTTTACTTTTAACTGTTGCTTTCAAAATACAATGATAAGATTAAGGGCTAACGACTCATTCAATTTTTTGTGTTGGAACGGTTTTATTTAAAAATATAGTTGAATATCATCTGCAAAAATATCATTATAAAAAACTTTAATTTTATAATCAAAGCTACAATTTTTAACTATTAATTATTTAACTATTTTATTCCAATGATTTTTGAATTGTATAACGTTAATAATCTAATATTTGTCCTGGATTGTACCTACACCTAATTAAGTTTATTCACTTACATTTAGCGTAATACTAAACACATTTCCAGGTTTTTAACATCGGTTTCCTTGATAGCACAATTAGATAATGGTAATACCTGTTCACTCAAGCCGAATCATGAAGTTCTAATAAAATCTACACCCTCAAATTTGGCCTGGATCGCAACTACCCCCTAATTTGGTTCGATCACTCAAATTTAGTGTAATACTAAACACATTTCCAGGTTTTTAACATCGGTTTCCTTGATAGCACAATTAGATAATGGTAATACCTGTTCACTCAAGCCGAATCATGAAGTTCTAATAAAATCTACACCCTCAAATTTGGCCTGGATCGCATCTACCCCCTAATTTTGTTCGATCACTCAAATTTAGTGTAATACTAAACACATTTCCAGGTTTTTAACATCGGTTTCCTTGATAGCACAATTAGATAATGGTAATACCTGTTCACTCCAGCCGAATCATGAAGTTCTAATAAAATCTACATCCTCAAATTTGGCCTGGATCGCATCTACCCCCTAATTTTGTTCGATCACTCAAATTTAGTGTAATACTAAACACATTTCCAGGTTTTTATCATCGGTTTCCTTGATAGCACAATTAGATAATGGTAATACCTGTTCACTCAAGCCGAATCATGAAGTTCTAATAAAATCTACACCCTCAAATTTGGCCTGGATCGCATCTACCCCCTAATTTTGTTCGATCACTCAAATTTAGTGTAATACTAAACACATTTCCAGGTTTTTAACATCGGTTTCCTTGATAGCACAATTAGATAATGGTAATACCTGTTCACTCCAGCCGAATCATGAAGTTCTAATAAAATCTACACCCTCAAATTTGGCCTGGATCGCATCTACCCCCTAATTTTGTTCGATCACTCAAATTTAGTGTAATACTAAACACATTTCCAGGTTTTTAACATCGGTTTCCTTGATAGCACAATTAGATAATGGTAATACCTGTTCACTCAAGCCGAATCATGAAGTTCTAATAAAATCTACACCCTCAAATTTGGCCTGGATCGCATCTACCCCCTAATTTTGTTCGATCACTCAAATTTAGTGTAATACTAAACACATTTCCAGGTTTTTTACATCGGTTTCCTTGATAGCACAATTAGATAATGGTAATACCTGTTCACTCCAGCCGAATCATGAAGTTCTAATAAAATCTACATCCTCAAATTTGGCCTGGATCGCATCTACCCCCTAATTTTGTTCGATCACTCAAATTTAGTGTAATACTAAACACATTTCCAGGTTTTTAACATCGGTTTCCTTGATAGCACAATTAGATAATGGTAATACCTGTTCACTCCAGCCGAATCATGAAGTTCTAATAAAATCTACACCCTCAAATTTGGCCTGGATCGCATCTACCCCCTAATTTTGTTCGATCACTCAAATTTAGTGTAATACTAAACACATTTCCAGGTTTTTAACATCAGTTTCCTTCAATTTTGCATGCTGGCAACACGGAGATTGGATTTGCTGACCAAGAACTCCCTATCCATCTTTTAAGTAGTGCTTGGGGGGGGCTACATGTAATCGATGTAAAGAACTTAACAAAATTTGTTATTTTATAATTTACGCGAGTGTGCATTCAATATGTTAACAGTGTAATTCAACAAAAAGTTGAACAGAAATGATTTAAAATCGCATTAAAACAGTTAAAAGTAAACTCATTTACTAATTTCAAGCATTTACATTACATACATTAAATAGTTTAACTAATATGCTTTCAAAATACAATGATAAGATTAAGGGCTAACGACTCATTCAATTTTTTGTGTTGGAACGGTTGTCTAGTTTGATATACTAGGCCGATCCTATAAACTTCTATGGTCATCGCCCAACTAATAGGCTTTCAAAATATCATGGTAAGATTTAGGACTAGTTAGATGCACTATGAATTAACAAGCTTTCAATGGGAAACCTTAACTCATTCAATTTTGTGTGATGGCACCGGTTTGCTGTTTGTTATAAGGGGCTAATCCTACAGATTTCCACGAGGTTTCATTAAATACGTTAAATCGCCTAACTAAGATTTAGGCCTAGTGAGATGTGTTGGGAAATTTTTTGTGTTGGCACTGTTGTGTATTTCGATGTACGGGGCCGATCCTAACTCCTCCTAATTCATAGTGCATCTCAGAAGCCCTAAATCTTACCATGGTATTTTGAAAGCCTATTAGTTAGGCGATGACTATAGAAGACTATAGGATCAGCCCCGTATATCAACTAGACAACCGCTCCAACACATAAAATTGAATGAGTCGTTAGCCCTTAATCTTTTCATTGTATTTTGAAAGCATATTAGTTAAACTATTTAATGTATGTAATGTAAATGCTTGAAAATAGTAAATGAGTTTACTTTTAACTGTTTTAATGCGATTTTAAATCATTTCTGTTCAACTTTTTGTTGAATTACACTGTTAACATATTGAATGCACACTCGCGTAAATTATAAAATAACAAATTTTGTTAAGTTCGTCACACCGGTCTACATGTAACACGAGTCAGAATACAATTAAAATTGGTAGAAATTGGTTTCCAATTGATGGAGTCTTAAAGCATGTCTTTTAGCATCACGCGGAATTTTTTAGTTTATTTAATTCAATAAATTGTATATTTATTAAAAAATATATTTTAATAATGTAGAAAATTTAATTATTTTCCTTATAAAGGAAATAAAAAATACTAGCAAAAACCAAATTGTACTTAGCCGTTATTAATTTTTTTGTAAACTTTTATGTGATACCGCCTTGCGATTGAGCAGCGAAATTAAAAATGAAGAGATGAAACAGAATTCGGCCTGGCGAGCAGAATATACGTTATTCAATTCATATAAACGTGTGTATTATACTTTTACTGCTTACAGAATTCTGTTCATGTGTGGATTTAAACCTATGAACTGATTGTGGTGTATTTTTCTGCCTTCAACAGAGACCTCCTCTGTGGGGACCTCATATTTATTGTTGTTCTAAAGCACTAGTATTAAGAGACGCTAAGGTCATGGAAACATAAAAGTTTCCATTATATATGCGCTACCTTTGACTTAGTACACAAAAATCACTACATATATGTATAGGGTGGGCCAAATATTTTTTTTAAATGCAGTAAAACAAGAAGTTCTCAATATTATTTCAAATTTATTTTTTCATTGTAAAGAACAATCCTTCCGATTAATTATGGAATACTATCTCATTCATATGACTGCCTCGGCTGGCCTTGACGTACCTTATACGTTCAGTCCAATTTTTGAGCACATTTTCGATGGTATGCGGCATTATGTCTTGAGAGCGTCAATCGTTGCTGGTTTATCGGCGTAACACTTATCTTTGACGGCACCCCAAAGATAATAGTCAATAGCATTTCGGCTGATAATTCGATCTTCGAAGACAGTGCGCAAAAGATCAATTGGAACGTGTGCTGTATGGCACGGGGCGCCGTCTTGTTGAAACCAAATATTGCCTATGTTCTCATCTTCAAGTGCCGGAAACAAAAAATCATTTATCATGGCGCGGTAGCGCTCACCATTGACAGTAACGGCGGCTCCTTGCTCATTTTCAAAGAAAAATGGCTAAAATGATGCCTCCGGACCGAACAGTGACTCGTTGAGGATGCATCGGCTTCTCTACGATCACGTGCGGGTTCTACGTGCCCAAAAAGTGACAATTCTGCTTGTTTACATAGTCGCCAAGATGGAAATGCGCCTCATCCGAAATTATGATTTTTTTGCCATGATTTTCGAAGTAATGCTTCAATATTTCCCAGCGTTGTTCAAGCAAATACACAACCATTTTCGTTCAGCGGAAGGATAAAACTAACTTTCTGCCAAATCAGAAGTGACATAACCCTTACCATACTCAAAACAACCGCTAGGGAGAGTTTCCGCTCTCTTCCGAAGTCAATCAGCGGTGGTAGCATTAGGGTAGGTCGCGATTGAGCATCCTAAAGGCTGGTAAGGTGTTGGTTTCATGTTGCAAGGCTCAGTTCGATTTCGAATCTGTCTGAACGATTATGTAAGAAAGCAATTTGGAATTCGGGGAAGGGGCGGGAGCGAGGAGCACAGAGGGACAATTCGCAAACTGGCGATGAACCAAGTCGGGCAATCTTGGAGAACACAACGAAGGATGAACAAAACTGCAATGAAATAGTAAAATTTACCCCCCAGCCAAGGGGGATTCATGTTGAAGGAGCAGTTAATGATTTTACAGTCACAGTCCGATGGTTAGACTTGATTAGAAGCAACACTTTAACTACACCGTGGTATTAGGTGGTAGTCAAAGTGAAGAGTTCGAGGCTGGTAACAAAGTTTTGGTCAACATTTATAGCAATAGTTGAAAAAGTCACGTGCTGTTATTAAAAAAAATGCGTCTGGTTAACCATATTTCGATAATAGAAACAGAAGTGACTAAACGAGAAATCAAGTGCCGAATAAAAAAAATATATTTAGTCATTTTTAAAAATTTAATATAAATCAGAAACCATTACTGCGGCTACTTCATCGCCAAACTCTTTGCGTATTTTTAATACAACTTCATTCAGCTTTAACCGATTAATTCCATTTCCTTGTTGCCCTTCATATCGTTCAAACTGCCGCAACATCCCGTTCAAAGTTTCAAAAGGTCCGAATCGCTTATCTGTCGATTCAATTTTATCGTATTCCATCCTAAATTCTTCAAAATTATAATCGAATACTTCAAAGATTAGGTCTGGAACAGCATCTTGAAATTTCGGCATAAGAATAATTTGGACTGCATCCACTCCGCCGCTTTTGAATATAAAATCCTTAATAAATTTCGATCGAAACATATCTGTATGCAAGTGACATTCGATTCGATTTGTAATCATACCGTCATAACTCGCGGCCTTATAATTACCGTACAGCTTGACATAATTCGATTCGTTTTGAAATCCGTAACAAAACATCAAATTTTTTACCTCGGCATCCATAGCCATGCTTTGGTTGTAATCGAGCAGTTGAACGTACACATTTGACATCTTCTCAAAATCATTGAGGCATTTTACGTGACCGGCATAACATGCCCATTTCATTGCGATCACTCGAGTTATTTCAAAGAGCTCATTAAAGAATAAACCCACTTTGTAATTATCATACATATCACTGAATATTGAATTGATCACCGAGTTTAATTGTGACGCGTATTCTTTGGTTAGATCACGGTTCACGATTTTATCTAAAATTAGGTTGGCCACAAACCATGGTCGTGGTTTCGGTTCTCTTTTCAAATATCTCAATAAATTGAAAAACATTGAGTCCGACATCTCTTTCGAAGACATTAGCAGATAGGCAGTTGTTAATAGATGATCTCGATTCTTCTGATGTATTTTATTTAAATCTCCGTTTGTTAATTCTTCTATAATTAAATTCCAATTGGTTTCATCATAATTCACCAAAAAGTACCCAATAGCATGTTTATTTAATATAATCCAATCACTGGATGACACATTAACTGAAATCGTCACATTTTGCTCACTAAGCCAGCGGTTGGGTTGAGTATCAAAATTCGGTTTAGATGCAGTGGCATAACTGTATGGTATCCACCATTTGACGTCACTGCCCGAATTAGACCACCCGTAATTGTTTTGCGATACCATAATCTCACCACTTGTATAGTTTCGGATTAACGTTACAATGGGATATCCTCTTTGATGTACCCATCCATCAATAAATTCATTAAAATTCGGTTTAGTGCCAAAATCTTGTGCTAACATTGGGATAAAATCGATTCTATCTTTTACAGCAGCTCGTAAAATCATCTGAAATTTCGAATCCCCTATTGCGTCATTGATCATACGGAATAGTGCTGCACTTTTTGTATACCGAACGTCTCGGCGACTATTTACATCACTCAATCGAATATTGTCCAGAGTGTGTTCGATTTCGAACGAATTGTGGTATGATATCATTTTATTTAGATTGTCGGTGTATGGCTCAAGAGTTTCGAGTAGTTTAACTGTTAAATACAATGATACGCCATCTTTAATCCAATGAAATGGTGCACCAATCGAACCATACATATGCATAAAGAAATGATCTCCAATTGCTTTGCCGACCGTCGGAATTATCAGCGTTGGGTTTAGCGAGGCCAGGCTATATTGAATGTTGGTGTCACGACACATGACCAAACCATAGGTGGTTATGGAGTAGAAAATTAGTTCAGGGATTGCAATAAAATCTAATTTTGGTACAGGTATTTCCTGCTGCAAGTAACTTTCGTATGCGTCGAAAATTTGTCCAACAAATTCGGGAAATATATCGATAAATTCGATCGATAGCGGTGATCCATATATCGTAATTGGCATATTGCGACCATTCTTAATTTTGGCCGATGCAAGTTGCCCGATTGTGAAACCAAACGAGTGCAATGCGATAGGAGGCGTCTCCTCAAATTTGGTCGTCACTAAATGAGTATTTACAATTCGGAATGATGGCGTGTTCGATACGGCAGTTAAATGTTCGTTGTGGGTTATGCTAAGTTCGAATTTTGTGTTAACCGCACTTCTTGCAAAGCGTGGGTAAATCATATTAAACACTTGTGTAGAGTCTGTGTAGACGATTGCGCTGCAATAAAAAAAAAACTCACATCAAAATAGTTAAGCATCTGTACCATACAATATTCTTACCTTTTAACACCATTTTGCGTTTTATAAAATTTTCTTTCCAGCCCAATGGGATATCGATAGTCGTTACCAATGAAATCTACCGAAATTTCGTACAACCGATCTTTAATAATAATCCTATCAGTTATTATTAATCGATATTTTTGTTCAGCCAATGCACCAACCGATTCGTATGTACAATTTTCAATGTCGATCGAAGTGTTTAAGTTTCGAATTTTAATATCGGTTACATTTCCGAAATAGTCGAGTTCCAAAATGTTTAGATCGGAATTTGCTTTAAATTCGACCGTAACACTGCCATTATAACTAGCTAGATTTAAATCGTTACCAAATGTAAAATGGAGTTTGTACTTAAAAGGTGTCACACTTAATTCGTCAAAGCAGGATGCACTTGCCACTGTAAAGATAAATACAATAATGAGGTGTACCATCGTGAAATGATAGAACTATACTAAGATTTTTAATATTAATGTGTTTTGTATATCCGTAGAATGGACTTGTTGTTATCTTATCATAAACTACATGGGGTCATGAAACTTATACACGTTTTTGTTTTGTTTCGTTCTTACATAGTGGTTGTTTCTTTATAAGCTGGCTTAGGATAGTATGGCGGATGTATATTGAGTCATATACCATTATAATTTTTACGCATCTGAGAGCTAATAGCTCATATTTCTTGAGAAAATTGATGACCAGATTCTTGAAGTGCGGTAGAATTAGAATTCGGAAAATACCTCGACGATTATTTGGTTCCATATTGAGATCATTATTGGAAAAAAGGTATTATTTTTGAATATTTAGGTTCTCAAATTCAAAGAATTGTCTAAAACTAAAACGAATATTGGTCCTACTTTTAACAAATGCATTCCGTCTGCGTGGTGGAGGTGAATGGCTAATCGTTGATCATATGAACAACTCTCTCAAAAAGATCAGTTCAATTCCAATACAAAGGGGATTACTGTGTTATCAGTACTTTCCATAGATGTTTAGCTTCGTAATACATATACACATAACACACATAATATTAGAGAATACAATTTGATGCTAGTATAGACAATTTTATTCCAACCCGTGTAAGGCAATTCACACAACTTCACTTATTTGGTCTTCATTGCGTTGGTTTTATAATCCATCCAGCAAAATAACTTTTTTATTAATATTGTGCCGGTTCATACCGTGCTATAGCACTATGCTAGTGCTCGTAGTCGTGAAACGGAGCGATCGATTTTGATGTTCTTAAATTGAATAAATCATTTTAATAAAGGAAAAACTTGATTTATTTTCCAAAGGTGCGAGCAATCTGTGCATGGACATTTATATCATTTTTTACGACGCATCTTAGAATCGCTTTTCCATTATTGTGGATTTCATTTCGATGAACCATTCTGTTTCAGCCTCATTAGCTTGTACTGCCATGTAATATATGGAAATATTAGGGATAAGTATATACTCTCCTCTATGTGAAATCCTCGCTTGTCACATTAAAACTATTATTTGTGGCTGTTCGGTAAACTAACGATCTACTAACAAAGGAAATTGTTGATCGTCTTCTGGTACGACCTGTACTTCACACTTTGCTTTTCCTACTTTTATTAACTTTGGCACTATTATTGTTGTCACCTTGCTTGCTATAATATTCGGACTATTATAATTCTTGAAATCGAAATTTCGATTTTTAACCACATTATGTAGCACGGCATGCTGTAACATGTTAAAATGTATCCGATGTGCTGCCACTACTCGATCAGCTTTAAGTAAATTCATTAGCAATGCCGGTGGAGTTTCATATTTTCGTAACGGGCCCAAATAGTAGTTGAATCTAAGGAGTCCTACACCGATCAATTCAATTGTCTCCGCACTCGACATCTTACCACTGTAGTATTTCCGTTGTATTTGTTATTCACAATCAATCTAGTACTCTTAGAAATCGTAGAGCAGAAACAGAATGATATTTTATCCGAGCAAGCTGAGAACACAAAATACAAAATACGTAATGTTAGAAATTAAATAGACTGCCATTTAACTGATGAGATGAGACATAGTTAGTTCTGAGACATAACTAAGTCGAAAGTCGAAAATAGTGATGGTATACAACATCCCATCTTTGGAATTTCTTTTGTGATCTTAATTTAAATTACGTTAGTTAACCAGAGTGCAATTATTTATTTCTTATTAATACTTGCGCCAAACGGTAGATGGCGGTTGCGCTCAATGCATGTAGAGATTGTCAAATTATTTTGGTGCGTTTTAGTAAAATTATGTAGGGTCTACGAGTTTTAATGGTACTAATAACGATAACTTTAGTATTTTTTATATTTATTTGGCTCTAGCTCCAAATTGCCTGGTGCCATTTGGCCCAGTTTCAAATTACAATTTTTTACAATTTTCACAATTTTTTTTTTAATTTTTCAATCATTCATCTTTCACTCATCTCTCCCCTTTAATACTTCTATCTGATTCATTCTAATAAAATCATACACATTCTTATACACGTTCATTCCCATTCGTAATAATTCTGGCAAATAATTCTGGCATCCTTGCACTCAAGAGAACATTGAACATTTGTTTGCTCTGATTAAATGCAGAGCATTTTAAAATCAAATGTTCGATGTCCTCCACAATCAAGCAGCTAATTCACACAGTCACATAATTCCCTCTCAAACAAATTGCGTTTCTTCAAGCATTCTTTTCAATTTCCATGATTCAATCTCACTCGTTCCATTGTTCTTCTCATTCTAGTATCTCCCTTGAGTACCTTAAAGAAAGGTTTACTCAACGAAGAACTAACCAACTCAAAGTACTTCTTACCTTTCACCTGACATCTTTCAACAAGCTCTCTCTCCCATTTTCTCCACAGATTCACCTGAAACATGCGAAGTACATCTCTTGCATCGAAGAATTCATATTCATTTACCTCCTCAACCAAAGAACCCCATTTTGCAAGTATATCGACTCTTTCATAACCTTTAATCTGTAGGTGTGAAGGTATCCATTGAAAAATGACCTCACTCCCACACGATTGAAGGTACTCATACAACATTTCTTCATACACATTACCATGAGTTCCCCCACCCCTACTAATTAATTCCAATCCATTCCGGGGGTCGGAGAATGATACTATTCTCCTCCTCCCTTGTGTCATTGCCAACTTGATCTCTTACATAATTCCAATCAACTCTGCATTCATTATACAGATGCTGGCATTCACTCGTAGTATTTTCTCTTTTCTTATTGACGGAATAAAAATTCCTACACCCTTCCTTCACCTCTACCATTCACACTAGCATCTGTATACACTTCAACATGGGCAAAATAATTTATTCGAATTTTTAAAAACTCACTCTTAACCGACAACTCATTCATCATTGCTTTTGTTGTATTACCAAACATTAAACAAACAATTAGATTGCTCGGAGAGCACTTCGGACTTACAGGTGGAATTTTGGAAAATACATTAATACTTTCCAAAATCACCCGTGAACTTTGTGTTCTTTGGTAGTCCGCCCCTCTTTGCAATCTCTCTTTCATTTCATTCACCAATTTATTGTCCTTAGTCAACATTCGCACCGTCTCTCTCACGATGGTCCACTCCCTCTTATAATTAAGAGGTGATTCACCCAATTCAGACCACAAAGTGTGTATTGGGATTGAATTAATCGCCCCCAATACCACCCTGGCACAGGCATTCTCCACATTCACCAACTTTTTAAAACCGACTTTGGATCCATCACCATATACACTCAGTCCATACGCAATTTTTGATGACACTAGTGCCTTTCGTAACATATCAGTCACACTAGGATGAGCTCCCAATTTCGGTTTACTCACCCTTTTGATTACATTCAATCTACTCTTGCAATTATCGACTAATTTTTACATACGCACTTTAAAACTCAATCGCTTATCAATCCAGATTCCCAAATACCTATTCAAATTTACACACTCAATTGCTCATTATACACTTACATGTCAACCATACGATTCCTTCGAAACGTCATACAACAACATTTTCTCGAATTTACATGCAAATTCATTTCAAACATTCTGTTACCTGATTCACACATTCTTGAGCCCGACTTAAGGCCTCCTCGTTGGTCCTCCCCTTGCCCAACAGAACAAAGTCATCTGCAAATTGCAGAATGACCTTGTCCGAGGAGTTAAACCTATGTATCGAGCTCGTGTAAAGGTTGATGAGAGTCGGTGAAATTATACTGCCTTCGGGGAGGCCTATATTCAGTGCTCCCTCCAACCTGTACCCTCTACCACACAAAAGTAATTTTCTTTCATTCATGAACTCATACACCCATTTGCGAATTTTCCAAGGAAACGCCAGGCTCATAAGGATCTGATAAAGTTTCCCCGGAACCACGTAGTCATATTTCCTTTCTATATCCAAAAATACCGCCACAACATGCTTTTTTTCCTTTCGCACTCCCCACACAAACTTTTCTACACATTCATTACCTCTCTACTGGTTGTGACGGAACCCAAAGGTGGTTTCAAATTTGTCTATACGACCTTTCATCATACCATTCACAATTTTAACAAATACATTCAACATACATATTCCCCTGCAATTTGTTGCCAAATTTCTGTCCCGATACCTCCCCCCCCCGATCATCACTACCCAAATTCTTATCCGTAACATTCCAAGTAACTTGGGCCGCCAACCCACTAGACATTAATGTTAAGTCTATCGCACTGGCTGTCGACCCCATGCACGCCATCCTAGTTGACCCACCATCATTCAGGATTACGAGATCGGAATCCAAAATAAGGTTAGTCAACAAGCATCATTTCTTTCACACCCCCATACTCTCGAATGCGCATTCATATCACCCCCCAGAATCACGTCACTTTTTCCTTCCACCCAGTCAAACAAAATTTGAAAATCTCTCAGGTTTTTTTCTCTATCACTCACTGATTCAATTGGAGTTGCATATACAGTCACAAATAACAAATTTCTGTACAGATTTCGAGTTTTGGCTGCGATGACTTCGATGCGCTCGAATGATGGTGTGTCGCACTGTACAATGCTGATATTGGTCCGCGCCAATATCTCCACTCCGCAGAAGCCATCGGCCCTCGGTCTAGACAGAAAATTGTACCCACTTACACGAAACGTCTTACCCTCACGCACCCAAGTTTCACACAAAAGCATTACATTCACATCATTCTTGGCCAGATAAGTCCGCAACATATCGCCATTGGCATACCTGCTGCGGATATTTATCTGACCAATTATCACGCATTCATTGGATCTTATCATTCGCACTGCCCTTTTAAGGAAAGGTAGAAGGGGAAAAACAATTTAAACCAAAAAGTAACGCTTTTTCCCTCCTTCCCTCTAATAATCATCATCACTTATACCTTGATCATTGTTTTGTATAATATGCCTCTCGTTAGGATTAAACACTACATATCTCCATGATAATACATCTTCGTTGTTCTTTTCTGTCACTGCGTTGATGATAATTTTAGTGTTGCTCGATCCTGGATCTTGTGCTTAGAGTGATATTGCTGCATGACAACGCTCGTTCACATACAGAAAAATCAACCCCAGGATCCCATCTTTTCCTTAGGCTGGGAATTTTTACATCATGCGGCGTATTCTCTAGACTTGGCTCCCTCTGATTACCAATTGTTCAGATCGATGTTATCATATTTGAAAGAACAGCGATTCACGAAAGTTGCAGATGTACAAAAAAGCTCGATGACTATTTTGCTTCAAAACCACCAAGTTTATATCGCTAAGTCATTCATCATCTACCTGATAAATGGCAAAAGACCATAGATAGTAATGGCGAATATTTCGATAATTAATCTCTATAACAATTATATTTTCAATAAAGTTGAATTTAGCCAAAATGGCAGAGTTTCTATTTGCACACACCTAATAAAACAAATTTTACTTTACTAATTGTAAGACAATGTATAGGAATTTCTATTATTTAAAATTTTGTTTTTAATTTTTTTTAAAAACAAATTTCAATCCACAATCGATTCGCCACGCGTCTATAGTCGACGTGATTATCTAATTCAAAATTTGTATTATTTTATCAGCGACCGCTAGCATATTGAACATCAATGTAAACAGGCCTTGAAATTTTTGTAAGTAACTTAGCGACCTAGCAATTATCTTACATGTCTAATAAATTTATAAATCTGCCGCAATAAATCTGATGACATGTTATAAAAAGTAAAATAACAATACAAATGTTAATGAGAATCGACGTTAAGTACGGATATAAATTATAAAATAAAAACGTTATTATTTAATAATAAATATAGCGTCAGCAATAAAAGCTTCAAACAGTAATATATACTTTGATGAGTAAACGAAAGTTCGATGTCATTGACCTCCCACCAGTGGGTTGTGCAATGCTATTTTAATTTTTGTAAGATGGATTGAATTACCACAGATTTGGTAGATAAATTGATTGTCCGGATTTATTGAATTTAATTTATTGTGTATATGATTTCGGTTTAACATTTAACAGTAAACATCTTAAGTTAAATAAGACAGCACAAATCATAATTTTGAGCGTAATATTAGATATTTAGTGGATTCATCATGCAAGACTATTTAAACCATACATTTGGTTTTCGAAATCACCTTTCTGAAATTGTTCTATTGTTTGCTAGTTCGCGGTAGATTCACACAAAATATGCTATATATAATTGCACTTAATGTGTTATATAATTTTTGACATAAGGTGGTCAACCACCGAAATTGTTGTTGAAAGAGATACACCGCGTTATTAACGTATAACTCCGACTAAAATTTAAAGTAAACCACATATCCTTGATAATTGAAAGTTTCGAGTATAAATGATATTTTGTGTTTCGGTGTGCCAGTTCAATGATTAAACATTCA
Organism: Nephrotoma guestfalica; assembly: GCA_963691935.1. Taxonomy (NCBI): domain Eukaryota; kingdom Metazoa; phylum Arthropoda; class Insecta; order Diptera; family Tipulidae; genus Nephrotoma; species Nephrotoma guestfalica. The sequence goes on along the minus strand of OY829915.1, from coordinate 184,551,241 downwards.
ATCAAACCTCTTCTTATATTATAATTTTTCCAGATATTTTACCTAATTATTTTTGACACTTGAACTATGCATTAAACAAGAGTTAGAGTAAATGGAAATATTAGAAAATTGTTATAATTTTCTTACGCCTTTGAAAGTAAAAGTGTAAATGTGAAGCACCGATTTTGAATTTTAAAAATAAAAAACACAAATCATGAAGTGAAAGGTTTTTATCATGTAGTAAAATAGTTCCCCGCAGTTCGGTTGATAATATAAACGACTTTTTAAAAGGGTTTGCTCATTTCAAGCGTGAAAAAAACATCAAAGACAGCCGTTAAATGGTAACAGACAGCAATGAATTGAAAATGAATTGAATATGAATTGAATATGAATTGAATATGAATTGAATATGAACTGAATATGAATTGAATATGAATTGAATATGAATTGATTATGGATTGAATATGAATTGAACATGAATTGGATATGAATTGAATATGAATGGAATATGAATTGAATATGAATTGATTATAAATTGAATATGAATCGAATAGGAATTAAATATGAATTGAACATGAATTGAATATGAATTGAATATGAATTGATAATGAATTGAATATGAATTGAATATGAAACGAATATAAATTGAATATGAATTTAAAACGAATTGAATATGAATTGAATATAAATTGAATACGAATTTAAAACGAATTGAATATGAATTGAATATGAATTGAATATGAATTGAATATGAATTGAATATGAATTGAATATGAATTGAATATGAATTGAATATGAATTGAATATGAATTGAATATGAATTGAATATGAATTGAATATGAATTGAATATGAATTGAATATGAATTGAATATGAATTGAATATGAATTGAATATGAATTGAATATGAATTGAATGTGAATTGAATATGAATTGAATATGGATTGAATATGAATTGAATATGAATTGAATATGAATTGAATATGAATTGAATATGAATTGAATATGAATTGAATATGAATTGAATATGAATTGAATATGAATTGAATATGAATTGAATATGAATTGAATATGAATTGAATATGAATTGAATATGAATTGAATATGAATTGAATATGAATTGAATATGAATTGAATATGAATTGAATATGAATTGAATATGAATTGAATATGAATTGAATATGAATTGAATATGAATTGAATTTAAATTGAATATGAATTGAATATGAATTGAATATGAATTGAATGTGAATTGAATATGAATTGAATATGAAACGAATATGAATTAAATATGAATCGAATGTGAATTGAATATGAATTTAGTATGAATTGAATATGATGAATCGAATATGAATTGAATATGAATTGAATATGAATTGAATATGAATTGAATATGAATTGAATATGAATTGAATATGAATTGAATATGAATTGAATATGAATTGAATATGAATTGAATATGAATTGAATATGAATTGAATATGAATTGAATTTGACTTGAACATGTTTTGAATATTGAATATGAATTGAATATGAATTGAATATGAATTGAACATGAATTGGATATGAATTGAATATGAATTGAATATGAATTGAATATGAATCGAATGTGAATTGAATATGAATTTAGTATGAATTGAATATGATGAATCGAATATGAATTGATAATTAATTGAATATGAATTGAATATGAATTGAATATGAATTGAATATGAATTGATAATGAATTGAATATGAATTGAATATGAATTGAATATGAATTGAATATGAATTGAATATGAATTGAATATGAATTGAATATGAATTGAATATGAATTGAATATGAATTGAATATGAATTGAATATGAATTGAATATGAATTGAATATGAATTGAATATGAATTGAATATGAATTGAATATGAATTGAATATGAATTGAATATGTATTGAATATGAATTGAATATGAATTGAATATGAATTGAATATGAATTGAATATGAATTGAATATGAATTGAATATGAATTGAATATGAATTGAATGTGAATTGAATATGAATTGAATATGAATTGAATATGGATTGAATATGAATTGAATATGAATTGAATATGAATTGAATATGAATTGAATATGAATTGAATATGAAACGAATATGAATTAAATATGAATCGAATGTGAATTGAATATGAATTTAGTATGAATTGAATATGATGAATCGAATATGAATTGAATATGAATTGAATATGAATTGAATATGAATTGAATATGAATTGAATTTGACTTGAACATGTTTTGAATATTGAATATGAATTGAATATGAATTGAATATGAATTGAATATGAATTGAATATGAATTGAATATGAACTGAATATGAATTGAATATGAATTGAATATGAATTGAATATGAATTGAATATGAATTGAATATGAATTGAATATGAATTGAATATGAATTGAATATGAATTGAATATGAATTGAATATGAATTGAATATGAATTGAATATGAATTGAATATGAATTGAATATGAATTGAATATGAATAAAATATGAATTGAATATGAATTGAATATGAATTGAATATGAATTGATTATGGATTGAATATGAATTGAACATGAATTGAATATGAATTGAATATGAATTGAATATGAATTGAATGTGAATTGAATATGAATTAAATATGAATTGAATATGAAATGAATATGAATTGAATATGAATTGAATATGAATTGAATATGAATTGAATATGAATTGAATATGAATTGAATATGAATCGAATGTGAATTGAATATGAATTTAGTATGAATTGAATATGATGAATCGAATATGAATTGATAATTAATTGAATATGAATTGAATATGAATTGAATATGAATTGAATATGAATTGAATATGAATTGAATATGAATTGAATATGAATTGAATATGAATTGAATATGAATTGAATATGAATTGAATATGAATTGAATATGAATTGAATATGAATTGAATATGAATTGAATATGAATTGAATATGAATTGAATATGAATTGATTATGAATTGAATATGAATTGAATATGAATTGAATATGAATTGAATATGAATTGAATATGAATTGAATATGAATTGAATATGAATTGAATTTGACTTGAACATGTTTTGAATATTGAATATGAATTGAATATGAATTGAATATGAATTGAATATGAATTGAATATGAATTGAATATGAATTGAATATGAATTGAATATGAATTGAATATGAATTGAATATGAATTGAATATGAATTGAATATGAATTGAATATGAATTGAATATGAATTGAATATGAATTGAATATGAATTGAATATGAATTGAATATGAATTGAATATGAATTGAATATGAATTGAATATGAATTGAATATGAATTGAATATGAATTGAATATGAATTGAATATGAATTGAATATGAATTGAATATGAATTGAATATGAATTGAATATGAATTGAATATGAATTGAATATGAATTGAATATGAATTGAATTTAAATTGAATATGAATTGAATATGAATTGAATATGAATTGAATGTGAATTGAATATGAATTGAATATGAATTGAATATGAATTGAATATGAATTGAATATGAATTGAATATGAATTGAATATGAATTGAATATGATTTAATATGAATTGAATATGATTTAATATGAATTGAATACGGATTGAATACGGATTGAATATGAATTGAATATGAATTGAATATGAATTGAATATGAATTGAATATGAATTGAATGAATTGAATATGAATTGAATTTGACTTGAACATGTCTTGAATATTGAATATGAATTGAATATGAATTGAATTTGAATTGAATATGAATTGAATATGAATTGAATATGAATTGAATATGAATTGAATATGAATTGAATATGAATTGAATATGAATTGAATATGAATTGAATATGAATTGAATATGAATTGAATATGAATTGAATATGAATTGAATATGAATTGAATATGAATTGAATATGAATTGAATATGAATTGAATATGAATTGAATATGAATTGAATATGAATTGAATATGAATTGAATATGAATTGAATATGAATTGAATATGAATTGAATATGAATTGAATATGAATTGAATATGAATTGAATATGAATTGAATATGAATTGAATATGAATTGAATATGAATTGAATATGAATTGAATATGAATTGAATATGAATTGAGTATGAGTTGAATATCAAGTAGTGCAAATTGCGATTAATAGAGAATTTTAAATTTTGACAAAATTTATTGCAGATAAATGTGAAAAGCATCTCTGTCAAAGTGAAGTTACATGAATTGGTGCTCTCTGTCTAGAATTCTAGATGAGTTCAGTGCCGGAATTAGAGCTGTTTCAGGCGTGAAAGAAGTGTATGTCATGGGCCAATAAACAGTGGACGGCGGAAAGAGAACTGATAGAGACCACGCGTCGAACAGACAGAGATCCCAGGGTGTGCGGTCAAAATGCAAATTGACACAGGCCAACATCGACAAAAATAATGAAGAAGAGATTCCAATCATTGGAAAATTTTATATCGGCGTGTAAGGCGCAAAACTTCAATTTTACAAAAGAACTGAGGGAAAATCCGGAATCTCTGGGTCAAATCTATACGAAATAATAATAGAATTTTATTTTTTCTTCCAACAATTGGAAGATCGTTCAGAACAGGGACCCTACCTCTAGCTAAAGATTAACCTGGGGCCCTATTTCTGAATACGATACGAAAACGAGAGCACTAGATTCATATTTGAATTGAATCAGATTCGTACGATTCTTATTTAAAATTGAATAGGAATCTAATACTCTCGTTTTCGTATCGTACTCAGAAATAAGGCCCCATATGGTCTTAGAGTGAAAAGGTATAGAATCATACACCCAGGTAGGCCGGGAAATATTAGATTATGTATTCTTGCGACCTTTTTGTAGTCCAACAGGCTAACGAAGGCGACTTAACTTTGGTCGGCGTAGAGGTGATGGTTCAGGATGAAGGAGACTCCACCGCATTATCTGTAGGGAGTTAGTTACAAAGACAATCAAAGATTGGAGGGAATCTCTGGAGCATTCTTTGTCGGACTGATGCTTAACCTATAATCTAAACATTCCCCCTGCTACCCGAAACGCCTTTGGAAACTACAGGAGGACAAACTGGATCATATATAATGAAATGCTAGAAGGAATCTTACCTCCGGGGCCCCAAATATTCTAAGCTAGCGAAAATATGGCATGGTAAATACCACTAAATTGCGCCTGCAATCGTTTTCACTCAATTTTTTAAATTTTTTGATACCTTCGTCCTCGTCCTCTAGTTTTGACATCCTATTATGTGTATGCCTTGTTCAATGTCGCCGCGCCGGCACAGTCGAGGTCTTCCGCTACAATGTACACCGGCTGGCTGTTGTTGAAACATTTTATTTACCACACGTTGTTGTGGAGACCTTGCAACGTGCCCCAACCACCTAACTCGATTGAATTTGATGAATTCTACGATATTGCTGTCTTCGATAAGTTGCTGTGTCTCGTGGTTCATACGAATCCGATATTCGTTGTTCGCAACTTTAACTGGAACAAAGATGGAACGAATGACCGACCATCCTTGTAAAAATAAAAAAGAATCGGTAGTTATTAGAGGTCAAAGTCCAGCTCTCGCTTTTGAAAGCCAGCACAAGTCGTTTGAGTGCTTTGTAAAGTGCGGCTTACACGACTGCAACAGATGTTTAGATCGCAATAACCTCGATTGGTCGCAGAAAACTCGCCTTACGATACTCCTGGGTGTTGATAAGAATTTAGATTTGCTACTGTTCACTTCTAAACCCAGTTTTCGTGCGTAGCAATCGATCGGTATGAAACTGAGAATCACTAGGTCTTCGGCAGAGAAGCACGATATCATCTGCATATCCAAGAATTATGCCTGATTTATTAAATAAACAGCGCGACGTTTCAATGTCACTTTTCCTTACATAAGCTCGAGTGCCAAATTTAACAGCACAGACACGGGTGCTTCTCCCTTCTGATAAGGGTCTGCCCTTCGATTACCATTCTACATGTAGACCCAGACGTTATTAATTTACACAGAGGAACGAATTTCTCTGGAATATCTAGGCATATGAGCGCGGCCCATAGGTTCTCGCAGTTTATATTGTCATATGCCTGTCGGAAGTCTATATATAGTTGATGTACTGTGTATTGAGGCCGGGAGGATTACTTTGGGGGGACGAAATAGATTTGGAGAAATAAATAAAGAATTTTAAAACTATGTACAAAGTCTTACTGTTTTTAGCCCACAGTATTATGCTTATGTTGTACTCCCATCATTTTTCCAAAATCATCCTCATCGTGAAACACTGGTCTGTTGATCGGTTTGGACGAAAACCATATTGATAGTAGCCAATAATATTTTCGGCGATAGGGATGAGTCTGACAAGTTCAACATTAACTAACATTTTGTAAGCAAAGCTCAATAGGGCTATACCACGATAGTTCCCACATTTAAGACGGTCGCCTTTTTTGTGCATTTTCCGGCAACTCTTATTTATCCCAAACAGAGGCGATGAGATCATATAAATTTGATGCAAGAGTGACGCCTTCTTTAGCAATTCTGCGGGAATTAAATGAAAACCAGGTGCCTAATAGCTACATCTACTTCATCCACAGTATGAATTATTCGGCAAAGGTCTGTTCAAATGGTGGATCAATCACTTCGTCATTCCGATTTAGTAGATTTTAAAAGTGCGGGTTTGCCAAATTGAGAGAACACCAGCCCCATTTGTTCCCAGCTTTCCAGTCCCGTTTTTGATGGTTGAACTTCTTGGGTGGAAGTCTTTAGTGAGATTTCTGGCCTTAGCAAAACAGTGGCCCAAATTTCCTTGTTCCGCTTAGAAGCAGATGTTTTCGATGCAATTTCATCACGAAGCTTTTGTTTATTTTCGACGATCCGGCGACACTAATTAGTGAACAAATTATTGCGTGATCTCAGTAGTCTATCCACTGCTCCTGGATTTTAAGTAGAGCTTCTTCGTTATTACTGTGCCGGCCTAGATAATGAGTGACAACAGTTTGGTAACAGCTATGAGTGCCAAACAGCTGTTTGGTAATTTTTTAAAGCATCGACATTCCATCGAACGGTATTTTGTGTTTGTTTATTGAATGTAGATGACATTTCTTAAAAATCGTGACGTGATCGATTTGGATTGCTGTTCTTCCATCATTCTATCTCCACGTTACTTTCTGGATTAAATTAAAGTCACCCACGATGATTTTATTGTCGTGGTGCGGTATGTTATTGATGACTTCCTCCAATCGACAAAGAATAGACCTTTGGCATCATCAGATTTATTTTCGGTGGGTGCATGTACATTAACGATCGTAATGTTAAACTTCTTAGTGCGTAGTATGACCGTGCATATTCGCATATTGATAGGGCAGAAGTCAATGATATGTTGCTTCACGCGCCGGTGGATGAGCAAGCCAACTCCCGATTCTCCTTCATTCTGATGGCCTGTGTAATGAAGAGTGGAACCATTGGTGGTATTATCCCAGACTATCTTAGTTCTTGTAGATTAAGTACGTCTAATGTGTAATTCTTTACCTGGTTTGAAAGGTTTTGGAGATCTGCAGGTCTTAAACACGTTACATGTTCCTATTTTTAAAGTGTTGTCCGTGTACAATTTTCGAAGTCGTGTTTGTGATGAATCCGATATGGTAATCGAAGACCCCTGTGTAGCGGTCATAATTTAGTTGTGCTTTTGAGAGAAGGTTGTTAGCCTGCCGCTGAATCACTCGCCGTGACATATACTGTTCATGACTATAAGCAGGATCTCCTCTTCCTTCGCTCGTCTCCTCTACATCACATAATTCGGAACTAGGTACCTACCAGAAAGAAAGTAAAAGAGACTTTAATAAACCTAAAAGTACTAGGGAGGCTCGGGATTCCAGCTCTATTAGGAAAACTGTAAAAACTGAAGAAACCACAATGAAAGTCTTGAAGGCTGTTCTGTGATAACAAGGAATGGGTCTACGATACTTTGCTCTTTAGGAAGATTCACCATACTAATACATTCCAATTTATTTGATTAGACCGGATGATCCACGGACATTTTTAAGTGGGAAATCCTTGGTGCTGCTTCTGTAAACTGTGGGACAGATGCTATTATGTTTATATTCGAGCTAGCGTTAGGCTTAGTAGCAGGGCCAATCTCAACCTGCAAACTCTAAAAGGAAGTGTATAAAACACAGTTTTACGTTCCCTAGTCCGCACGATAGAGAAATCATTAGACTCGCAAGAATATTCCGTAATGGCATTTCTCAATAGTGAGGGTTCCTTTGACAATGTTAAGCAGGCAGTCGTGGAAGGACTTAACCAATCATTAGAACATGGATCGCTAGAGGGTCACCGCAAGGTCAGAACAGTGGATTGGAATGACCGCCTACACAGACGATAACGCGATAACCGTCTTAGAGGCATAATTAGAAACGATAGAACATTACAAAATGAATTAGCAGATGGGGATTAGGAGTCACCCTAGTCAAGAGTCCCTTAAACCGCACTACATTACCTTTAATGATATATTGAGGTAACTGCGGATATTAGACTAGGCAGTAAGCTGAGTTGGAATCCGAATTTTTTAGGGAAAAGGGACAATATAGCCATTTGGTTTTGCAGGAACACCATAAAGAAAAGCGGGGCGGGAGGGGGTTTTGAAACCAGAGTTGGTATAATGGCTCCTGTACCTAACAAACGTAGTTAAGAGTTGTACCAAAGTACTGAGTGAGTAAATTGTAGCCTTAAGGAGGAGCTGACAAACTATACCTTCCTTAGGCATCGATGAAATAATTTGAACAGCTTGCCCTATCAAGGAACTCTAGAATAATGATTCTTTACCAAAAACTAAAGTGGTGCGATTTTTCACTTTTCTGACTGATTTTTCTTAACTTTTCTGCGGTATAATATAATATCTTCGATTGATATCATAATTTATGTGATCAGTCACATGGAAATCTAGTCGCTGGAATTAGTTACTCTGGCAACTAGAGCGGTGTTGATCTACCCACTCAACAAAGCATTTCAATATCTAGTCTGGATGCCTGATTCACTCCGATGGCAAAAATTATAAAGAAACATCAATATTTAGGTTTGAAGGTTACACTTCCGGGTATTGCTCAAGGCCCCACATAATTACATATTTCAATTAATTAAAATCGTGATTCTTATTCCATGATGATATGCAAAAAAGAATCTAGACGATACAATGGATTCATTTAAATACAAAATATTCCCAATCAAAGATAATCAATTAATCGAATTAATGAATCGCAAATACTAATACAAAATAAACGGTTATTTCCACTCAACTTACAGTTTAAATGACATAATTAATATTAACGATAGTGTTGCGGGAGTGCCGCATCGTCGATCGTTATATCGTAATGTACCCGCGCGTTTCATATTTCAATAAAGAATTTTTATATCAATCAATTGACCCGCGCAGTAATGAACTTAAAAATTGTCTCAACCGCTTACGCGTTATACGCTGCTCCATATTGTTGGTGGTTTTTTGGTGGCGTACTGTTACATAACATCGTCTTAATTTTCGGATGGCCTTACATAACAATTGAAGATTTAAACAAAAACAATTCAATTATGTGGGTGACAATGAAAACGTATTGTAAAATTAAATAAATTTAAAGGGGTTCCATTAATCGGGCAATCTATTTAGATATTCGGAGAGATACACACCAAAAGATGTGTGTAGGCGTCTCGAGATGTATTACTGTATATAGTAATTCGTATTTCTTAAGATTCTTTTTTTTTGGAAAATATTCATGTTTTCTGGAGAAATTTATAGAGCAATTAGTGTCACAATGCAATATAATAGAAATGTGTGATTATATAATGGTATTGGGCTAATTTATGGGACTAATGAAAGTGACTGAGGGTGGTCGGTTTATTCGAGGTCGTGTATGTATACTGTGTCATGAGCACAATGATTCAACTTTAAGTTAATTAGCACTAATAACTATAACATGTGTGCGTGTAATTATTTCTTAATTGAATTGCATTACAGCTGCAACTGCATTGAAAGTGAAGGTGCACACTGCTATCAGATTCATTTTCAATACGAACAAACATTAAAAAAGATGCCGCGCACGTATTGTTATTTAGCATTCATTAGTAGATATTTAGGAGATAATTGAGTTTAAATGGGTGATAAATCATTTTGAGTTGCACATCATGTCATGAATTCAAGGCACAAATTCAAGAATACTAAATTGAATTGGAAATAAATGTTAATTATTTTTTGATTGACTGATGATCTGTTGAAATAACATTCTTATCTTACCAGTTGGAAATTACCCGGGATTTGAAATTTGTTTGCGGACTGAACTCAAATATGTTTAACAACTTTTACGCAAAAATTAGTCGATTTTAAGTTCAAATTAGAATTAATCAATGGTACTTTGGCTCCAGAATCATGTATTATACATGTGCGTGTATGTTTTATAAAACTATTTGATCTGCTCCTCCGAACAAAGGAAAAGCAAATTCTAAACAAACCAAAACTGTGATTCTAAAGGTAGATTAATCAACCAAACCTCATCCTATAAAATGAGAGAATCTAATCATCGAGGCTAATGTAGATACATACTCGAGCAAAAGAGCAGCCAATACTGCTAATCACCAACGAACGAGTTCACGCTATAAGAAACATGGGAATAAACATCGAGAATTTGGATCCAATTATATTCTATATGCTATCAAAGAAACTCGACAGTGAATTAGTGAGATTATATGAGAACGCACTAGAAAATTCAAAAGACATTCGAAGCTTTGAAAGTTTTATGGAGTTTCTAGAAAAACGGTTCACAGCCTTGGAAACAGTTTTTCGCGAGAAAACCAACAACACCCGTCAACCTAATAACCTAATGTATGCAAAACGGGACACCATCTCAAGATTGTGGGAAATTTAAAGTGATGAGTATTTATAAAAAATCATTTCGTCTCCCTACTAGAACTACGCAGGAACTGTCTTAAACGCAGCCATTCAACAATGAATTGCACGCATCAATCATGCAAGCAATGTGGTGGTCGGCATCATCAATTACTATGCACAACAATAAGAAGGTGTTGAACGGTGTATGTTAACACTTCAAACGCAGCTGACAGCTTAAAAATAAAAACAAGTAAAACAAAGCTGAGAATTATGAGAATTGGTGGAGGTGAAAATCAAGTGATAAAAGGGATCAATAATGCCACATTTCAATTTAAAACTTGAACTGGAGATAAAAGCGTTGGTAGTAAATAAAATAACGCAAGAACCTCCACAGAAGCGATTAACGGTTCGAAAATGGAGCAATCCAAATATACTACCAAAGACCGAGCTTGACATGATGATTTGATATATTAACGCAAAGCAAAAAATCAGCAAATTGCCCATCGCTCCAGGAAAGGTTGGATAATGTTGGGGAAAATAACAGAAAGCTGTAGTTACTCGTAAATAAAGTAAAAACAACTGCAATTACTTCCCAGGAAAACACTTTGTATGAAATTGAGAAAACTATCAAAAATGTTTTGGGAGATCGAAGATTTACATCCTGCATGGAAACAAACGTCCAAAAAAGGGAAGTGTGAGCAAGAGTTCAAAAGCACATTTAGACGATCAACAGATGACAGGCTCATTGTAAAAATACCGATCAATAATACAACTGGTATATACAGTAGAGGATTCAAAAACCATGGCAACATCATGATTTCTACAATTGGAGAAGCAGTCCTTTAGAAAAAAATGAACTAGCAACCCAATTTAGAGAATTTATGAAAAATTAAGTGATTTTGGACACATGCAAATGATAAACAGTAATTACATCAGAAACCAATGTCACTTACTATATGCCACATCATGCTTTCTAAAACCGTGAACAGCAAATACAAAATCATTAAGTGACATAATGCACGTCGGACTGAAATTGCAGCAGAGCCATTGTCATGAAACGGCGAAACACAAATACGTCGTTACGGCAGATATAGAAAAAATGTTTCGGACTTCAAAAGAGTACAGAAACCTTTAATATATACTGTGGCGTAACTCAGTGCCCGAGAAACTTCAGGAATATCGACTGAAAACGATAACCTATGGAACAGCTGCTGCCACATATTTAGCGGTCAGAACTCGGCAACAATTAGCAGAAGACGAGAAAAGCGCGTCTCCAATTGCTTATACCGACTATTAAAGCAAGATTTTTAAGTTGGCGATTTGATGACGGGATACGTCGAACCAAGCAACAGATATTCGAAATCAATTGACTGAAATGGTCCGACGTGGCGGTTTTAATCTAAGGAGAGGACCAAACAACAACGAAAACTATGCTAACCAATGAAATTCAGAGCACAGATGCATGCAAAATTGAAATTAATCAAACAATCAAAAATTTCGGGTTCTACTGGGAACCAAAACGACGTCTTTGAGTTTAAGGAACGACTCCCTAAACAAGTTGGTTCAGTAACAAAGCGGAATGTTTTATATACGACAGCCAAGCTATTTGATCCATTAAGATGGCTAGCACCAGTAATAATAACGCCAAAGATATGGTAACTAGCGGAACATTGGGCTAGTTACATCAACGAATTAGTCTTTCTCAACGATTTTAAAATTACAAGATGGATAGGATTCACCGTTGGATTATTTGTAATGGTTCACAGATTTAGTCACGCATCGGAACCAGCAAAAGTAATCACCGGAATATGCGCCCATGAAGCTAAAAAACGATACCACTAATAAATGGATCTCTTTTATAACTTGCGCATGTACCGATTCCTCCATAGTACTCTCATGGATAAAGGTGACATACAAAAATACAAATCATATATTGTAAAAAGAATCTGAAATCAGGAATCTGTGTGAACCAAATCAATATATAGCATCACATCAAATCAAGTGATAATCCAGCTGGCTATGCGCAAGTTGAGAAATAACAACTAAATAACTCTTGAATCACAATCTCTGATGGACAGGCCCGTAATGTCGAATTAAGAATGTTCCCGATCAGCAAAAGTCAAATGAAGTATATGTCAACTTCGCCACCAAAGATGATGAGTCAGATAATAGAATCATGTACTTAATTAACAAAACATCTAGTAGGTACATCAGTAGCAGATGTCATTGGCACTTTAGCCCCAGAAATCGTTGTAGATGGAATGACATGGCATTTTCAGCCACTAGCATCATCTCCCTTTGCTGGACTATGAGAGACAGCTGTGAAATCTGTGAACACCTATTTAAAAATAGGTCTTGAGCCATATGACACTAACGTACAAAAAATTAATAACAGTTTTAAGCCAATTGGAAGCCAGGCTAAATTCGAGACCCCTATGTCCAATTTCTGGTGATATAACCAATCTGAAAGTTCTTACACCAAAACACTTCTTAATATAGACTCATCAATAACCAGAGTTCCCGATATGAATCTCTCGGAAATAAATAGTCACAGACTTTCAAGATGGCAGGTGCCAGAAAACATCAAACAAGACTTATAGAGCGCGAGGTAGAATATTTGGAACTCCGGGAAAATATGTTATTTCCCAAAAAAGACATTTTGCCTCTAAATAAAGAAACAAAATGAGGTATTGAACGCGTTAGGCGGAATCAATATTCGCAAACGGAGATCGCCTTTTAACTTTGTTTGTAGTGTTGCGAACGAGTTATTCAATGTACTAGAGCATTGATAAATTAAATTCTAAACAACAAAACAAACAAAAGTTCCTTAAACAGCAGACGTCGATTTTATAATCTTCGGTCAATGATGACGGAACCTATACCGTCTGAGCTGATGCCGTACAAAATGCCTAAATCAGCAAGCGTCTGACTAAATTCGGCGGCCCCTTAATCAGTGTCTATATCAGAATAGGTACGACTGTCTAAATAACTATATCAGTAAGTACATATATAAACTGAGGGTGCAACCCCTAAATTAATAAAGCCAAATTTGAGCGAAAACGTTACATTATCTCAGAGGAGTAAGGGAAAATCCGCGAATATTACTATGTTCTTTCGAGCTCCCCTTCTAAAGCAATAAACCTTTAGCGATTCTAATTGCTACAGGAACAAATAATCTGCAGAGTTTAGATGGTATAATTGGAGGACGTTCAAGAAAACAAATTATGAGTACTTTAGAAGAAGTATCATCTTGTAAGGAATAATGACAGTTTATCATATGATGTGCTTGGCGATTGATTCAGCCTAAAACAATTTTCTTTGGTGTGACCCACAGTCTTTAAATAATTACACCGATCTCGATCGTGCTTAACTTCGATCGAAAGTCAGTTCGTTTAACCCTTTGAGGACTGAATTATTTTTTTGTTTGTAAATGGTGGTTTGGAGGGATAAATAATATACTAATAGAATATAAATAAACAATTAAATTGGGTTTTTTTTTATTTTTTACCGTTATTTCAAAAATGGACGGTTACAGATGGAACCACTAAGCGAGAAAAATCAAAAAAATGAAATAATATTTATAAACTTTATAGTATTCATTATTTCTGGTGAAATGTTAGGAAACAGTTTCTCTCATCCGTAAGGCACAATCCAACAGTGCCATCTTGACCGATGAGGTTTCACTTTCGTGCTACAATTGGCACATCTTACTTTTGTGCCATTCACAGGTAAATGCGCCGCCTTGTCGGTTCGTTTTTCCAACGGAACATAAACTTTGAATTTATTGATTGGCTTGTCATTGCTAGTTCTTCTTCCTCTTTGTGGTCCTGTTTGTTCAGCTCCTAACAATCCTTCTACAACCGCTAACTTGAATTCTTTCAACGACAATCCGGTACCGTCGGTTCTAGTTTTATAAATAATAAACGCATTTAGATCTAAAAATTGAAAAAAATATTCGATTTATCCAATTCGTAACACGACTTTAACATATCGGATAAGTCAACATAGCCCATATGCTTATTATAATCTTGTACTAATTTTAGGCATTTCACGTCTACTTTGCTCCCGTTTTTTTGTTTTCCTTGAACCGTTTTCTCGTCTTCCGGGCTATGAAAATAACTCAAAATAACATAGATTTTTTATCAACCCATTTTACTGCCAGTACACCATCTTTGCTTACTTTCCAATCATAATCGCCTCTTTGATTTTTATTGTTTACTGTAAAATCATTTGGAATGTCTTTTCGGCTTTGTCGAGCAGTTCCACATGCATAGATTCCATCGCCCAATAGATCTCGTAATAATTGAACCGAATTGAAATAGTTATCAAAATATATTTCGTGATATTTTCCAACCAAATCTCGAATTAAATCTTTTAAGACTCTTGCTCCCAATTGTTTTTCTTTTGACGTTTCAATTTTTCCTGTATAGATTTGGAACTGTGTCACAAATGCATTTTCATCCGCACGAACCCAAACTTTATAACCTCGTTTGGTTGGTTTCATGGGCATATATTGTCGCAAACTGCTTCTGCCTTTGAATTTTATCATCGATTCGTCGATTAACTGACATTTAGTTGGTTGATAATAGGCTTTATATGTTTGAAATAATTTATCCAGGAGGGGCCGAATTTTATAAAGGTTATCAAATGTAGATTCCCCTTCTTAGGTTGTCGCAGATTTTCATTTAAGTGAAGGTGACTGAGAAACCATCCGAAGCGATCACGTGACATAATTGTTGATATAAAACTGTCCCGAAGTGATATTCTTGGTAACTTGGTGTATGTTTGTCGCCCATAAGTAAATTTGTGGCTAAAAACGATTTTAATTCATCGACTGTTGTAGCCAATGAAATGATGCCATGCTTTTGCATAGCGTATAAGTTTGTTTCAAAGACAATTTTCTCTAATAAGCTTTGAGGGAATAGTAGAAGAAACATATCCACCGGATATTCTAAGCTGTTGAACGTTGGCAAATTATCGGGAATATTTAGTCCTACGTGTTGTTCAAACGGGCGTATTATCGTACTGTTTTAACATCTTTCGTCCATTCAACTTTCTTGCGTAAAAATTTTGACAATGGAAGATCGTCATCACTATCCCAATCACTACTATCTTCAGCATGAGCTAACCTTGGAAATTCTTCAACAGAAACAAAGTACTGTTCCGTTTCAAATTCAGGATTCATATTTAATTCCATCTCGTCTTCACTCCCCGATCTGGATATTTCGGATCCTTCGGATGGAATTTCATTTAATAGACAATAAGCATCCCCACTAGTAAAGCACTCCAAATCAATTATTTTATTCATTTTCGATCTAAGAACCAATTTTTTTTATTAAATAATATGACAGTAACACAAAACATGAAATCCCCAAACCAGCAACCCAGTGCCTGGTGGTAACATTATGGAACCACCAAGTAAAAAACCGAAAAAACAGCAAACTAAAAAAAATAGGTTCATTTACTTCCACTAAAAATGATATGATATGATATGATATGATATGATAGAGGCGTACAGGCCAGCCATAACGGCGATCCTAGGTACGTTACCATAATCCTGAAATATCAACAATCAAATAACAAATTATATCTGAATGCGAATAATATTTCAGCATCATGCGGGCCCAGGCCCTGCCTGCATCCTTAACAGATAAGGTTAGTTAGGAAAGGATGTTAGTCACAGAAACGACTAGGGCGAACCGCAGCAAAGTCATTTTCTAACTACTTAAATATATTAGAATGTTAGTCTCAATTAAATTCACACTCTAGATTAGAGTTTGTTAGTTAATTAAGGTAAGTTAGTTGTGTTTGAGGTAAAGGATACTAATATTCATCATATGTATTCGGCATCAGTCCTACTAGACTGGTTAGGTTATTTAATTCACATCATGGGTCATCTCATCACATACTGCTTGTAACCTTATTTTGCGCTATCTTCCCATCCAACACCATCTAACCGAGGGACTTCACGTTCGTAATGACACGGCAGTATTATCATACATATGATGAACTAAATATTCCGTCAATATTGTCAAAATAAAAATAATAAAAAAATTTAGATTCGGTATTGTCATTCAGCTACCTATATTTAAATTCATCCAACTAAAAGCAGGGTTAATTTATATCTAACATTCACACAACTTCACTAAAACATAACCTGAATTCAACCAGAAAGATCGTCGAAAAACAACATTCCATAGCAAAAAGTCTTTGAATCGTTAACATATTTGATTGTATTGAGTTTATGCTCAAAGCGTAAGTAATTAAATAGACCCCTGATCAAGAATGTTGCAATCACAATCTTCCCTGACCTTCCGGTATGTAAAAAAAAATAAATAAATAATAAATTTTAAATAATAATAAAAATAAATTGAATTATATTTGCCGACAACTTTATTGTTTTAAATCAGGACTTTCGACAAAATTTAAATTTATAGAATTGTTTAAAATAAGTGAAAATTATTAAAATAAGTTATGAAAATGTAATTAAATTTAAATAAAAACCCAAATGGATAACACAATCCAACATATTTCAGCTCAAATGATAAATTTCCCGTGGCAGAAAACTGTTTCCTCCTTTCATTAACATTTTATATATTTATCAATTTATATTATTCCACAAAAAGTCATTTTTGTCACAATACGGTGGCAACCCATTTTGAGTATACAAATTTTCGCTTATTGGGTAAGTTACAATTTGATCTGTTGTAATTTCAAATTTTGGTTTCTGGGCACCAATATTTTATGTACTTAAGTACATACAAAGGGAATTCCCTTGAAATGTCAGTTTCTATGTATACGATTATAAATTACCGTTCACATATATGTAAATAGTTATAATAACAATAACAATAATAAATAATTAACTTTTATATAATTAGAATGAAAATTAGAATAAAAAGATACTTCTCTGATTGTATATCTGTTGAACGTAATTTTTATTACGTTTATAATAACTGTCTCAATTCACCTGTATTAACAGGTGAACTTCTAAAGAACAAAACTCACTCAAAAATAGCACATCACTCTCACACTACACATTCCTAAACTGATTTGAATTAAAATATTAATAATAATTTATTTAAAGGAGAGACAAAAACACGTCTTTCCTCTACGACGATCAGTCGATCCTCTCATTTACTTCCACTAAAAATCGATAATTATTAATTTTACCAACCAATATAATGTAGTACTTACTCCAAAAAGAGCAATTTACAACAATTTTAATTTTAAAGAAATCAGTGGTCCTGACATTCTAAGCGCAACAAACTAACTGCACTCTAAAAAAAACTGGAGAGAAACACACACAAAAACAAATACGAATACAAACATTTCACGTTCTTTTATACTCATTTATTTGTTTTATATTCTTTTCGCAAGTGCCTTTTACTGTAGAGCGCATATGCTGCTTAGAAAAAAACCCATTATATGCGTCCATTATACTGTGGAACCACTGAGCGTGAAAGGGTTAACTTGTTCTTGAGTTTTACGCGACACCTGACCCTAAATCATATCAAGTTGTGTTTCCTCCTCTATATTAAGTTTTGCCAACAAATCTGAAATTTCGCAACAAAAAGGTCAGTTCGCATATCACGGCCTTGTTTCACGTTGAAAATTTTTAGAAACACCATGTATTTTGGACGTTGGTTTCAAGCAGCTTGCAACCCTTTATCCCTTCGTCGTGCGAATGTACACTTAACTTTATTCCATCCCACCATAATGCGCCTCAGTGGTTAATAAAAATATGTACATTCGATTTCCCGTCGTATCGGCATAAACATTTCACGAAACCTCCAGTCGTGTTAATAATTACAGTACCTATTTGTTGTTGTTTAAATTCCCTTAGCTTGAATAGTCACCAACAACCGGTTGAACTGATCGTCCGTAAAATTGGCCATTCTACTTTGTAACCGCGTAATTGGTCGACGTATTGTTGAGAAAAATTTGCTTTAGTACAGCTTATATAACGGGTTATCCAATTCGAGGTTGATAAAGTAGAAATCTGTATACCGACATCT
The DNA here is from genome assembly GCA_963691935.1 of Nephrotoma guestfalica. Taxonomy (NCBI): domain Eukaryota; kingdom Metazoa; phylum Arthropoda; class Insecta; order Diptera; family Tipulidae; genus Nephrotoma; species Nephrotoma guestfalica. The sequence goes on along the minus strand of OY829915.1, from coordinate 184,532,327 downwards.
GTCAAAGATAAACGTCAAGTACGCTGTCATTTATTTAGTTGACATTCTGCCATCTAAGAATATGGAGCATTTAACAATCGACCAACGCGTTAAAATTATTAAATCTTATTATAAAAATAGTGATTCTGCCGTATCCACATTTCGCGCTTTACGAGCAGATTATGGTCGTCATAATCGTCCTACAAAGCAAACCATATTGAATACAGTGAATAAATTTGAACAAACTGGATCTGTTACTGATATTGTAAGGTCTGTGCATCATCGAAACATTCGCAATGCTGAAAATATCGCTTCTGTAGCTGAAAGTGTGGAAGAAGATCCAAATTTGTCAATTCCTCGTCGAGCTCAACATTTAGGCCTATCTTATGGCTCATTATGGCGCATTTTGCATCTGGATTTGCATCTTCATCCGTATAAAGTCCATTTGACACAAGAGCTAAAGCCTGCTGACCATGGACAACGAAGAACATACGCAAATTGGGTGTTGGAAAAACAGGCCGTCGATGCTGATTTTTCGAACAAAATTTTCTTCAGTGATGAAGCTCATTTTTCGCTTGGTGGATACGTTAATAAGCAAAACTGAAGAATTTGGGGCTCAGAAAATCCACAATTGATTGTAGAGAAGCCATTACACCCGGAAAAAGTCACTGTTTGGTGCGCATTGTGGTCTGGTGGTGTGATTGGGCCGTATTTTTTTGAGAACAACCATGGACGAACCGTTACCGTCAATTCTGAGCGCTATGGCCGCATGTTAACCGATTATTTTTTTACGAAAATCGAAGATTATGATCTTGACGATATGTGGTTCCAGCAGGATGGAGCAACTAGTCACGTAACACGAGCAAATCGAGATCTTTTGCAAGAGAAATTTCCTGGACGTTTGATTTCGCGATTGGCTGATGTCAATTGGCCTCCAAGATCCTGTGATTTAACGCCTTTGGATTTCTTTTTGTGGGGCTACGCGAAAGATCGTGTTTACGCAAACAATCCTCAAACTCTTGACGAATTGAAAACTAATATTCGTAAGGTAATGGCCGAGATACCGCCCGAAATGTGCCGAAAAGTCATTGAAAATTACCGCAAAAGAATCAAGGCCTGTAAGAAGTCCCGTGGAGGACATTTGAATGATATCTTGTTTAACTAAAAATGGCAAGGATCAATCTGTAAAATGAAATAAAAATTACAATACATTCCGAATATTTTGTGTGTTTTTTTTAAGTTTACTTTATCAAGCTTGAATTGGATAACCTTGTACTTCTGAAATTTGGTTCCAATGGCTTTACTTCAATGGTCAAGTTTACGAATGCAAAGGAAATGAGCAATAATGCTCATTTCGGTTAATCAACGCATATCAAATGTACTTAAAGCTTTGTACCGACAGTAAGAAATTTAAAGACGAGCTTTGTAACAGTTGGAACTAAAATTGGATATGGACAACCACGCTTTGAAAGATTTGTCAAGTACAAGACGATTATAGGAAAAATGAAGAGTGCTAGAACCCCTAGAATTATGCTGATGTTCCTACAGATGTTTTATTGTGTCAGCTTGACTCTAAAAATATAAAAACATATGTAGACGTTCATAAAAGAGGAAATAAGAAGACTAACAACATGCCACAGGTGGCATGGGAAAATGGAGCAATCAGGTTTCCAGGAGAAAGGCCATTTAGTGTCCTAAAATTGCTGGTATTATTTGGCTTTATTTGTTTTGTTTCAGATTTGATATTTGAAGTTAACCTGGTTTTTGAAGAAGAACTTAATTATTTATTTAAAAAAATTTAATGTAAGTATTGTTGTTGAAGTGCGCCACGATTCACGATGTCCACCGAAAGTATTTCTTTGCCCTCCATTTTACTTAAATCCATGCTTCGGACTAGGTCCAATTTGCTTAATGTGGTTAGTTTAAACGTCCAGAGTCTTATTTTAAATATTGACGAACTTCGTCATACTTTTAATGGGGTCCCATAATTGATGTCATTTGCTTATCGGAAACGTTTCTATCGTCCGATATTCCCGATTCTGCGTTGGCCATTAGTGGTTATAATTTGTTCAGGCGTGATAGAGCTAATCCACCGGTTAATTATGGTGGAGTATGCCTCTATGTTAACGAGCATATGTAATGCAATGTTGTATCGGTACTCCTCTCAATTTCTCAAAGGCTCGTTTCTGACTTTGAGTTTCTTTTTCTGAATGTCTTCGTCAATAAGCGGAAATTCCTTTTTGGTGTGGTTTATAATCCTCCTAAAACGAACAAGAGGTCGTATGCTCAATTTAAAAAATCGCTTTTAGACATTGAGTGTCTTTTCAGTTATTTTTCCTGTCGGTATGATGAGGTTTTCATTTCGGGTGATTGAAATTTTGATATTTCTCAAGAGACTTTATTTTCTCGTAGCTATTTAAATATCTTAAATAGCATTAATCTTTCAGTTTATAACACTGAAGCGCCCACTTACTCTTATGCAACCGCAAGTGGTGGTTCTTATTTTCTCATTGATCATGTTGTCGCTTCTGCTGATAATTCCATTTGTTTTTTCAATTAACTGTCTCTTGGTATTGGTTCTCATCACGATCTCCTTGTTTTTTCTGTTAATTATTACTTTCGCCCTAAACCTAAAAGTTTCAGCTTTAGGGATTTTTCGAAAATTGATGAATTTCATCTTTAATCAATTTGTGGCTCTATTTGTTGGGACAATATTTTTTCTCTTAGTACTTCTACCGATCAAATTGACTATTTTAACTCCTCTATTAATTATGAATTTAATAAATGCGTTCCTCTCACTACTGTTTATTTTAGACCTAGATCCCTCGCTTGGATGACACAAGAGATTTCGAATGCTATTCCTGTTCGTTTTTCCAAATATCGTCTTTGGAAAATGAGCCCTAATTCTTGGTCTTATCTAGCTTATAAGCAATCTCGAAATAGAGTGGTAAGTTTAATTCGTATCGCTAAGCAAAATTTTTTCAAGGATAAGTTAGATCCCTCACTTCCATCTAAGATATTTTGGCGTAACGTTCGCAATTTGGGCCTTGGTAGTTGCAAAGGGGGTGCTTCGGTAAATTTCAAAGCTAATGATTTTAACCATTACCTGAGTAATTCTAGTTCCACCCATGATATTTCCAATATTGATTTAGTACCCGTAGAATCCCTAAATTCTTTTTCGTTTGCAAATATTTCTATTGCCGATTTGCATTCTGCAATTTGGGAAGTTAAATCGCAATCCACTGGTCTAGATATGGTTAGTTTAAAATTTGTTAAGCGTATTTTTCCTAATGTATCAAGATACTTGTTACATATTTTTAATTTTATTTTAACGACCTCGTTTTATCCCGCTCAGTGGAAGTTGAGTAAAATCATTCCTGTTCCTAAAATTAGCAATCCTTCTGAGCTTTTCCATTTCCGACCTATTAGTATTTTAAGTTCTCTGTCCAAGGCGTTTGAATTAGTAGTAAAAACCAAATTCAATCTCATATTGATAGCTTTAATTTGCTTAGTATTTTTCAATCGGGTTTTAGAAGATTCCACGGTGCTACCTCTGCTTTACTGAATGTTCGTGATGATATTCGTCGTAGTATGAGTAAAAGAGAAATGACTTGCCTTACTTTGTTGGATTTTCTAAAGCGTTCGATTCAATTAATCACCAAATTTTGTTTAATAAGCTTATTTCGAACTTTAATTTTTCTCTCTCTGCTGCTAAATTAATTTTAGACTATATTTCGGGTCGCTTTCAGGCAGTCTTTTTTGACAATTCGTTTTCCGACTTCTTGCCTGTCTCTTCTGGCGTTCCTCAGGGGTCGGTTCTTGGTCCTTTACTATTCTCAATGTACATTAATGACGTTGCATGTTCGATTCGCCATTCTTCTTTTCATATTTTTGCTGATGATGTACAAATTTATAGGAGTAGCCGCTTAGATAATGATTCCATTAACTCTAATATTTCTCTTATTAATGAAGATTTGGTAAGAATTTATAATTGGTCACTATCTAACCGGCTCGCTCTTAATGCTAATAAATCTCAGTCTATTATAATTTATAAAAAATCTATAGATACTGCCTCTTTTCCTGGAATTTTTCTCGGTGATTCTTTAATTCCATTCTCTAATACAGTTAGAAATTTAGGGTTAATTTTCAATAAAACTCTTACTTGGGGTAATCATTTGATTAAGGTTAGCAAACGGGTTTTTGGAATGCTTAGTTGTTTGTATAAAGTTGTTGGGTTTTCTGATATTAATTTTAAAAAGCGTATGTTTCTCTCGCACCTTCTTCCACATTTTCTATTTGGGGACGTTGTTTTATTTGGTTTGCTTCAGGAGAATATGAATGTTCTCCAAAGATGTTTCAATGCTTGTACTCGTTTTGTTTTTAGTATTAGGAAATATGATCACATTTCTCCCTTTTTGAATTTGATTCTGGGTTGTAATTTAGTTGATTTTTATGAACTTCGCGTTTGTCTTTTTATTTTTAAGCTTCTCAGGATTAAGCAACCTCCCTATTTATTTAATAAGTTATTGTTCAATAGGTCTTATTCTTTAAATTTACGTTTACTTCCCCCTATAAACTTGTGTAGGTCTCTAAATACTTGAATGACAATACATTTGTATAATAATATTTTTATATTTATTTATATTGTTTTTGTACGTAGTTTGTAAGTATTCACTTCTTGCAGTATCCTCCGTAACAAATGAGCTTGAGCTCAACATGGAGGGTATTAGCATGGAGTGGATTTGTTTTTTGAAAAAATCTGAGGTTTTTATGCCTAATGGAAGTATTTTTTGGTTGTTGGTGTTCATTTATTATGCTTCCATATGTGCTTTTCCTCTACTAAAATTGTTATGTCAATCTATCAATAAATCTATCAATAAATCTATCAATAAAACGAAAGATCACATCCAAGTGTCGCAAAAACGATTTTTCCTGCCTATGCAGGAAAAATCGTTTTTGCGACAGTTGGATGTGATCTTTCGTTTTATTAAAATAAAACTTCTTCGAAAACGTTACAGTTGTAACATTTTCGGAATTACCTGAATTTTGGATACATACGAGTAGTATGTACGAGTATACTACAATAATTATTTTACGGTACAGTATATATTTTGAGAAATGCAGACATACTCGTATCCGCATTCGTATATACTTCACAGCCAATTACAAATGATGCAATTTAATATAAAAATGTATATCTGCCATATCTCAATTCTCACCTGCACAATAAATGGTAAAATGTAATTCAACTTGTGATCCAATTCGTTTTATAATCCTAAGTAATTTTTAATTTTATTTTTTGTGTGTTTTATTTCTGTTCAGTTTCGTTTCAAGTTTGTGCCGCGCTCCTCGGATACGATTTATTAATTATGATGATGTACTTCACAATCAAACAACATAAATATCAAATTTTATTGCGCCCGAAAGTTGTTATGAATGAGATCATTAATTTTTTTTATACAAACCCAGCCGATATAAAAATACAATATATGCTAAGAATATGTGTTACATGGTGATGTGATGATCTTACACGATCGTGCATTAAAATATTTGTTTTTAAAATTTAAGGTTATAGAGGTTAGATAATGATCAAGGATATTCGATTTCTTGTGAAAGACGCGATCGTGATTTTTAGCTCCCATTTATTGAATACAAATTATCCGCCCGATTATGTAAGACTTCACAAATTCTTAATATTTATTTGATCATGAAGGCATACACACACACACAGTATGTTATATGTCAATAAGACATCGTCTTGCATTAAGAAAGGAAAGCAAAGCCAAAAAAAAATAAGAAATAATTTCAAAAAGATTTTTTTTATGTATGTCTAGCTAGTAGTTCCAAAACATGGCAAGAATAATAAATTTAAATTATTTAATTAAAAATAAAATTCTTGTTTAGTAAACACAAAATCGCCTAAACGAATCCAAACAAAATAAAAAGTTAATAATTTATATTTTCATCGAGAGACTTTACAAAATTCTAATTCGAAAAACTACACATAAAATGTTTCGGATGCGTGCCTATTTTTAGAATCAATCGTAATCATAACTAATGAAATAATTCAATTTAAAAAAAAAATGTATGCGTGTAACTCTTCAAATCGCTTCGAGTGAATTTTGAAAATTATTGTGCAAAAAAATGCAAGGTCGAAACTCGTAACGAACAAAATTTATGTGATTTAGATGGAATTTGCAGATGAACCGGACGGGTGGTGGCAATAAATTAGGTAGATGAATTAAATTATGTGAGATCGACGATTAAATTTGCAGTCAAATTCTGAGAATTAAGCAGGTTCTATTTCATATACCTAGTACCGAGTGTTTGTGGGTAGGTCAGTTTTTGCTTTGGGGGGCATTTTGGATTGAAGGTATCATTAGAATTACACTTGCAATTATTGCAGCTATCTGTAACACATAATAATGGGTGTATGTGAGCAACTGCAGAAGGGAAGATTTTGAATTTAAAAATGAAACTTTGCAATAATTTTTGTTAACGGTATCAAATTTTCATCCAGTTACTGTTATTGCTAACACTAATTATCGCCTCAATAAAATTATGAACTTTGAGTAGGCTCGAGCTCGCAACCTTTGGGTTAACAACATTTGGTGGTGTGCAACTTGACCACCGAGTGTACATTCTTTCATGTTAATCAATTAGCGTTGTTAACCGATACCAGTGCTTGTACATTCCAGCCGTTATAATTCAAAAATTATAACTTTACCGTTTAGAAGTCACGGGGAGACATGTACATTCCGCTTTACCGGTCTACTACTGTACACTGTTCCGTTCTTTTAAGACGTCGATCAGTTCAGCCCAATATGGCTGAAACTTCGGGAGTAAATCGTTGCTTAGAAATAGACATAACCGTCACCTCGTTACATTCGAAAAGTAGGTGCTTAACGTCTTCTACTTCCGATCCGCATAGGCAGTGACACTGGTTTGTTATCTTAAATCTCTGCAGGTATGCTTTAAACTTACCATGTTCAGAGATAACTTGGCACATCGAGCTCGTCAGTGGTAATTTCATTTTTAGTCTTTCTTTTATATCTGGAATGAAGCCAAAGGTATGCCTTCCATTAGCTGATTCATTCCACCTTCGTTGCCAAACGTCAATCGCCATCGCTTCAATATCATTTTTATTATTATATTGATCCTGCCTACTATCAGCAGCATGCACATATTCACCTGTATCATTTTGGCCACGACTTCTTAGGTGGTACAAGTTCGCTCGTTTTTCGATTAGAATATCAACCGGGAGTACGCTGGCCAGAACCACTACAGCATCTTTCGATAATTCGTTCGATAATTTGTTACTCCTAGCAGGATATTCCTCTGAGCACTTTCTAGTAATCCGATATGGTGAAAGTTTAACCTATCATACCAACCAGCCGCCGCATACGTGAAAAGCGCTCTCTCTTGACACTCTCACCAAATAGTGGAATAGCTTCTTAGCGTTTTCGCAGACTAAGAACGTGGGATGCTATACCCAATCGTTCATCAAGGTCAACATCTAGATATCTAACGCACTTGACCATTTTCATGTTTCTACCGTTTAGTGATATTGTTGGTGGTCGACTAGTCAAATTTGCCCTTTAGTTGCAGCATCACTGTTTTCTCTGCTGATAGTGACATCTTATTTGCTTGACACCATTGAATCATATTATTTACTACGATTTGACCCTGGCGGTGAAGTTCTAGTCTCGACATGCCGTGCACCAGAAAGACTTTGTCATCCGCGAATGCAATTTCCTCATAGTCGTTGATCATGCTTGTGTTAAACGCGATATTCCAGACTAGAGGACCCAAAATAGAGCCCTGAGGACATCCTTTTGTAATTTGATTTGAAACAGAACCTTACATGTCTCTGATTATTGTGTATCGATTGCTGAAGTAGTTCCTAAAAACATTCATCGTGTTTCTAGGGAGATTATAGACCGATAAACGTGCAATGACACTAGGCGACGTAAAATTATCAAATGCTCCGGCAATGTCCAAGAATATACCCATAACATATTTAGAACTTTGGGTTTTGACATTGTTGGTTAGGCGGATTATCGCATCCTCAGTAGACATGCTACGTCGAAATCCGAATTGCTTGTCCGAAAACAGTCTGCTCTGTTCAACTTGTGGTGTAATGCAAGTGGTAAGCAACCTTTCTAGGAGTTTTTCGATAACTGGTAGTAACATTATGGGTCTATAAGATTTCGAACATAGTGGATCTTTATCGCCAGGTTTCCTGATTATAATCATTTCACCCGTTTCCCATACCTTAGGGAAGTAACCAAATTTTAGGCAGCTGTTTAATAATTTTACTATGCTAAACCTTATGATGGGCCATGCCAGCTGGATTATTTCAGCGTTCAAGTTGTCAAGTCCGGGGGACTTGTTACGCTTGAAGCAAGTTAAGGCACTGGTGACCTCCTCCCATGTAAATGGGGGTCTTCCGCATCGTTCCAACTACTGTCGGTAGCGATCTCGCGCATTTCTGATTGAGGCCCTGCTTCGACTGGCGTTTCGTCCGGAAGAAGTAAGTTAAGTAATTCCAAACGTGTGTCATGCCACGTATATTAGTGACGACTCCATTTGCCTTTCTGATGATGTTCAAAACTTCTGGAGGTTTTGCTTTGCCAGCGGCAAATTTGTATACAAGTCCCCATGGGTCTTTATTACCATGTTCTGTGACGTACCGTTGGAAACTATTTTGTTTTGCAATAAATACTTCATGGAAATATTTATTTCTTGCTACCTAAAGCGAGACAATTTTAACTCTTTTGCTCGTTGGTTCCTTTCCGCTTGGTAGCTCTTCTAAGCTTGTGCATAGAACATCTAAGTTTACTTAGATTAGAGTTCTACCAACTGTTCCGTTTTTTTGCAACTCTCTTCTTAGGAATTAGTTGTTGCAGAACTGTGCTGAGAACAACTCCACACGAGCATCAATTTCATCTATCGAATCTATTTCCGGAAGTGCTTCTACACTGTCCCAAGAGCCAACCAAGTGTCTAGCAAATAGACCCCAGTCGGCTATCTTAATGGCAAATCTCGGAGTTTTGCTTCTTACAAGTGGACTGCTGTGTGGCGAGTTTGATAAATCAAAGGTGATGACTCTCAAAGGTGGTCACTGGATGTCCAATTTTCTCTTACACACCACCACACTATCGAGCCCAGCAAGGCCCCATTGACCATGGTTAGGTCGATGTTGGAGTTCCCAATGGACGAGCACATCGTTGGGTGCCCCTTTATACCACCGAGTGTACAGTTGAATCCATAACAAAATTATGTTCGCGTGCCTGAACAACCTCCGAACAATGGAGGTGCACGTCACCCTGTTTTTGCTATAAAATGCAATGATTAATCACGTAAATGAGACAATGATCGCATATAAAACAAGGTAGTGATGAACATCGTGGATATTCATTTGATGATCTTTATCATGTACTGAAGTCCTTAAATGGCTAATGTTTGTTAACAGTTGGCTGAAATCCTGAGAATGTTTCATATTCTGCTTGAATGAGTAGGTTGCTAAGATTTATCTTTGGTTGATAGAATGCTCCCTCATGCTTTTCGATAATTTAATGGATGGCGCATAGTGTTAAAAGAATTTAATGGACTGTTATCCGCTCACCACTGGTGTGGGCTAAGACAATATCAGATCGAAGTGTTGTTTTGAACTACTTAAATTTTATAGAATTTCACTGGAGTGAATTATACAAAATTAATAATGCTGTGTTACTCGAATACTAATTACTACTTTAATTAAACACTTGTATCGTTTTGCAAATAAAACACTTAGCGTGCGACAAACAAACTGTATTTCCCAGCGCCTTTAATTTCTTCAGCAGTCCACTAATTTACTCTGCTACTGTTCATTAATCCACTTTTATTTTTCGCACTGTTTACTCGTACTTTTTACTTCTTTACTTCTGTTCATTGGTTAAATTACAACTGTGTCTGCGTCCCACATTGCTGACGCTTGTACATCGCTGTTTTAGATTATTCCATTGTATTCCATGTAGTTGTTGTATTCGCGAACATTCCACATCATTAGGCCTAGGATTCTTATGTAAATATTTTTTTTGGGTTAAGAACGTAACATATTGAAAACGTATTTATGTGTTTCGGAATGTTGTGAGAAAAATTAGTCACTTTTGTTATTACATATTTTTGCATTTTTCGCGATTAATACATATTTTTACATATTTTGAGTTTTTGTATGGATTTCCCCATAATTCCATATTTTTAATAAATATTTCATGATAGAAAGTGAAAACAATTAACTCAATTGACTGTGTATTTGATAAACCTACCCCTAAAATTCTACAAGCATTTCAAATGCCTAAATATTTCTTAGACAGTTCAAATTATCAAAATAAGATGTCACTACCAAACTGAACAGAGCGAGGGGGTGACGACAAAAACAATTACCAGTGTCTGCGATAAATGTTGCCTCGAAATTTGCTGCACAGAGGACGCTATGGTGAAAATGGTCAACATAGTAAAGAAGAAGCTTTGCTAACTGTGTTCGCCTACCATAATGAAAGAGTTAAGAAGAATGGACTGTCCATTTAATTTTTATTCGATCATTAACAGCTACTTCTCAGATAGATCAGCTATAGATTTGTGTCAAACCTTTACAAAAGCGTAAATAGAGGTTGTCCACTAAGCTCAATCAAAGTTTTCAACAGTATTATGCAAGATGATGTTCAAGAAGTAGCATTCACGAAAGACAAGATCATCCTCTTTATCGGTAATTCAAGAATGTTACATTCTTGAATTACCGATAGACAGGATGGTTAGTTGGTGTTTAGCCAGTTGAGGTGGTTGAAAAATGTTTAACGTGTGTTAACTTCGATCGCGGCCACATTCCAAATCAAAACACTACAACTCAATGCCTATCCTCAGGTTCCTTCTTTCAATTAGTGGACTGTATTGTTTTTATAAATTTTATAATTAGGATTTGGCACACCCGTTTTTATTTCTCAATAGAAACTCAAATGATTCACGGAAGAATATAATAAATAAATAAGGTCGTTTACTCACGGTTCTTATTCGGTTCGGAAGGTCAATGTAGGCCAAATATATCGTTGGGTGTTTGGTATAAATGCTGATTCACAGGTCAAATAACAAATTCTCAATTCCAATAATTCGCGGCGTGGTTGTGTAATCGCTTTGTAGATATCCGTGTCCAAGGGAGAAGCAAAGTGTCCAAAATATCGTTGATCTTTTTTTATCGTGTCCGGGTAATCCAAGGTCCAAGTTTCGCAATGCGGCATCGCCGTGTCCAGGTAAATAGCAAAGTTATTAATATTTAAAAACACGTTTATTTTTTAATTCACAATTTATTTCACAATTTTAGATACTTCATCATTCACCGATGTACCTTTCTCGAATGATCTTCTTCAGCTCAAATTTCTTTTTTTTTACAATTTATTGATTTTGTACAAAGTGTCCTCTAACTAAAGTGATTCAACTAAATTTTGATGAGGATGATAGAGTGCCATCTCTGTTTGAATAGTCTCACCGAACTTTAGTATAAGAGTTTAATATTTAATACAATGCTCCATCACTTCTTTCTACTCTCGTTTTCTTTACAAATGCCAAAACAAGATTGTCAAGATTATTAAATTTTTTAAGGTAGGTTATATAATACAAAAATTTCCTTTAATTAATACTAACTAATTAATTTATACATATTTAATTCTATTTTTTTTTTCCAGATAAGTATCACAAGCCGCTAAATATATGTTGTGGAAATGCGGCTCAGTTGTGATCATCAAATAAGTGTTTACATTTTAATTTTGTTTGTTTGATGATTCTTTGTGCCCTTTTTTATTTTTATTTTAGGTAGATGTTTTCGTCGATGCTAGCTTGAACAGTTGGTCCAATAGCAACAAAATGCAGCTATCGCCCTCCAAAACCGCTATGATCCAACTCAAAGGTTCACTTGACATTGGGAGACAACCTTTGGTTGTTAGCGTAAGAGTAATACAGATAGTGCCATCAGTAAAGCGGTTAGGAGTTGATTTTGATTGAAGGCTTGGTAAAACCTGCAGAGAGTAGCAAAAATGTTTTCTTTGTGTTGAAAAGATTAGCTAAACAAAGATTGGTTTGAAACAAAGTACCGTGGCTAAGATGTACGAAGACTTAGTGGTTGCATCCATGACTTATGACTGCGCTGTATGGGCGAAAATAACAAACCGTCATCTCGAAGAACACTAATTAGCGCAGAAAAAGCACTCCTTGGTATCACTAAAGCGTATAGGACCATCTCAATCAAAATGATTACTGTCCTAGTTGGAGCCATCCCAATCAATATATCGTTGAGTGAACGATTGGCTAGTCATATAATAAGGAAACTGCAAGATGTTAGTTACGGAAACATTGAAATTCTAGGCAATCAAATAAGGCCGAATATCCTGAGTAAGCTCAAAAGGGATATTCGAAAATAATTTGGCAAAATACAAGGTGGCTGACACGAAGTGTTACCAAAACAAAACGCCACAGAATTTTTATTCTTTGATGAATTTTATTGAATCAAAGTAAAAAATGTTCACAAATATTTAGATTTTCGAATTGCATTAGCAGTTTTCGATTTGGCCACTCTTAGCCGCGATTATGGAATACAAACGGCCGACAAAGCTATTGCATGCAGCACGAAAGTGGCTCTGCGGTATTTTTGCCCATTCCCGGCAAAGCACTTGCTTGAGATAATCGACACTGTATTTTTTTGTCCCAACCTTGCTCTTCAAAATACCACAAACCGAGAAATCTAGCGGATTTGCATCCGGTGAATTTGGTGGCCATTGGGCAGTGGAAATGAACCGCGGAACGCTGTTTCTCAGCCAATCTTGATGAAATGTCCAGAAAATTCGACGCTCCCTCCAACACTTGATCCCGATAAATTTGAGCATTTATCTTGATGCCACGATCCAAAAAAACGAGCGGTGAACGGCTTTCGGCCGATACGGCGGCCCAAACCATCGCCATTTACTGCCCTTGGTTGCGCTATCCGTTGGTCCAAATTTTCAGTAGAACGACCGGGCAAGTAAATCCGGTTGTTTTGCTTGTTCACATATTGATCAATAACGAACGGTGACTCATCGGAGAAAACCAAATTCGGCAAATCGCCACTTTCGTGCAAGCGTAACAACTCCTTTGCTCTTTCCACTCTAACTTTTTTTTGAGCATCGGTGAGACCATGCGTTTTATGGAATTTCAAAGCCTATAATCCAAGATGATCTTTTAATGTGTGCTGCATCCGTTCGAGCGAAATGTTCGCCTCACGAGCCATTTTTCTGCCGCTACGGCGCGGATTCCGAGCCAATTTGGCCTTCACCTTCCGAATGATATCCGGCGATGTTGCAGTGCGTTTCGGTCCACCACCATGGCGTTTTGCAATGCTGCCAGTATCGTTATAACGATTTATGGTGCGATACACAAACATTTTATTCACATGCAGATGTTTTAATTGGTTAACAATCTGCGGATGTGGTTTTCCAGCCAAATATAGAGCAACCCCACTATTACGCTTGAATTCCATTTCGGATAACTTTTTTCTGAATATTTCCCACTAAAATGCTTTTGTACGCTTGTAAACAATGTAATGAACTGTCATTAGTGTAAATTTGAGCGCTCTGTCATCACTGGTTTGACAGCAATGACAGTCTGAAGTTGGTAACACTTCGTGTCAGTCACCCGGTAGATGGAACTAATCGATTGACGGCAGAACCACTTATAGTTAGTTATATCTGTAGCTATATGTCTACATACATGGATTTGATTTATAAGATACAAGCAGTTGCAATTGTGGTAATAGGTCAGAAACGGCTGGTCATATACTGTACGATTATCATCTCACCGGCAATGCTTGAGATCAATTTAGTCTGGCCAGCTAGTAAGCTGTTATTTATGTTGCCCAGTCACGTCAGTGTGTTCAAGAAATTCTGTGACAATATTTTAAGCGCGGGCCGGATGGACACGGTACCGATTTTAAAGTAAACTCAGGCTTTACTCTCGAATAATCTCGACATTTTTAAAAGTTTCCAATTTATAACGCCAAATTTATAACCAGCAGAGGTTTAATTCATTTTTAATATTTTGAGATTTTAAATTATGACGTAAGGAGTTTATCCTATAGCAGATTCACAGACAAAGTTGAGAGAATGGTCTATACTAACTTCTAAATTCTGGTTAGGCACTGCAGATATATTTGAAGCTAGCGAAGGATAAACTAAACCGACATTGCGTGCAACACAAATATATAGAAAACCGGTCTGCGGTTACAGGAACACCACAGGAATATCGGAAATCAAGTAAATCACTTTTATCAGTCACAATAACGATATTAATCAGCAAGTTCTAAGTCTGAGCGTATACCTACTGGAAAAAGAAATTATCTAAACTGATCATTTGAATCAAAGCCTCGGAGTAATACACAAATTGTTTGCCCATCTAATAAATTTTTCACCACCTTGGGAAAATTAAATTTTAATTTGAAGAATTTCAATTTTCCGATTGAATGGATAATGATCATGGTGTGAAAATTTCACACGTTACCGAACAGTATGGGCGGTAATTGAGTTGTCAAAAGAAAAAGCAAAATAAGAAGAAAATGATACAATTTGAGCAAAAAGTTTCCTCTGCGGCGATTGTGCTACGATTCAGTTTTCATGCACAGTCTGGTATTCCTCACTTCATTCCTGGCACAAAACATAATTTCCGGCATTGTACCGTACATTGTACATACATACCAATTATATTTATTTACATAAAGAAAATTTACACACAACACAAAAATATGCGAAGAAGTCATCGCCATGAATGTATCTTTCTTATTTCTCACTCTCAACTACCCAACAACAACACCATCATATTAACTTCTTAAGTAATTCTTAAAGCAAAATAATAAATAAATAAAAAAAACAATTTATTGCTTCTCGATCAAAAAAAAATTACATACGATACATTTATTGAGAAGGCGCGCGCGATCTATAAGAAGGAATCGGGCAAAATAAGAAGAAGGAAACGATTAAGAAGATGCGGACAGAAACCATAGAGAAGCAAAACGTACACAAGTCACAATCACAAATTATATTTTGCTTCTCCTTCGTAGTGAATTTTTTTGGTTTAGTTTGAGTTACGAGTTCGTGTATTCAAGACGTTCTTTCACAAATAAATACAAAAATAAATAATTTTGAAGATCACGTAAAAAATTTTAAGATCGTGATTTTATTTCGTTTGGTACATAATTTCATGTAACTGTGACTTAGTGTGTGTTGTTAATATGTTCTCCCACAAAAATGTATGCCTAATTCTTCTAGTGTTTGGTGTTATGATCCGGCACAGTGAATCAAATAGTGAACCAAGATCTCGCGCTTTACATATCGCGGCCGCAAGTAGCCAAAGTCGTGATCGGCGCACGAATGATAGTGAAAGGGCTAGCAATAGCAATAGCAATAGTTATAATGTGAATCGTGGCAGCACTACGAGTAGCAATACGAATAATAATAATAATAATAGTGATGGTGATGATGATAGTGATATGTTACAACGGATATACGATAAACTAAATGTGCTACAAATAATCGAAGATAAACAGTTGAAACGTTTGGAGGCGATTGAATACAAGTAAGTTGGGTCTTGGTGCGTACCATCTTAAAAGTACGGTGTGGTGCGCAAGTATCTAAATCATATACAAATCAAATACTAAACAAAACTATTCTTAGATATATAGAAAAGAAAATACAAAATATTTAGAACATAGAAACGAGGAAGAAGACACCCGCAAATTCGAGGCAGATAATTTATCTGCTGACAACAAATGCTAAAAAACGATTTAAATTAATTTTTTTTTCTAGTTGTTTTTTACATTTTGTAAATTGATTCTAAATTTGTGGATTCTGTCATTTTTTGGTCGTCTTTAATTTGTTTGGATAATTATGGTACACATGAGTGAAATTAAAATGTATATGTATGGTCTATTTGTCAATTTTTTTACCAGATGTAAAGTTAATTACATAAATTCAATTATACCAACAATTCAGGCCATGTGCGCGGAATTGAAGATATCAATGTCTTAAAAACTAAACTCACTATATGTTCTTAATGGTCGTGCATTATAAAATAGTCGTTTGACTTTATTCAAATGACCTTGTAACTAATTCTGGTTGAAAGCGCGATAAGATTAAGTGTAACGTTGAAAGCATTTTTAGAAATTGCGATCTGTCAAACGTCAGCTGTTAAAATTTCACCCAAATTCATCGATTAGTTTATTTGTTGTAGTCGTTTGAAGTAAGCAACTTTTGTGTTTCTTGAAAAATGGAAAAAAACGAATTTCGTGCAGTGATTAAACACTATTATTTGAAAGGGAAAACGGCGAAAGAGACAAAAGAAAAGCTCGATAAACATTACGGCGAGTCTGCTCCGTCAGATTACATGGTAAAATATTGGATTGCTGAATTTAAACGCGGCCGAAGAAGCACTGCAACAATACCATCAACAGGAAGGCCAAAAGAGGTGGTTACTGAAGAAAATATCAAGAAAATCCTCGATATCGTTATGAATGATCGCCGAGTCAAGTTGCGTGAGATTGTTGAAATGGTAAACATATCATATGAACGTGTGTTCAACATTTTGCATGAACATTTGCATATGAAAAAGCTATCGGCAAGATGGGTGCCGCGTTTGCTCAGTGTCGAACAAAAACGAGTTCGACAGACCACTTCACAGCGGTGTTTGGACATGATAAAGCGTACTCCTGTTGATTTTTGGCGTCGATTAATTACTGTTGATGAAACGTGGGTCCACTACACACCTGAAACCAAAAATCAATCGAAAGAATGGGTGGAAGCTGGTGGAAGTGCTCCGAAAAAGGCAAAGGCAGTGAAATCGGCTGGCAAGGTTATGGCCACTATATTTTGGGATGCACACGAAATATTGCTCATCGATTATCTTAAAAAAGGATCCACAATCACAGGAAAGTATTATCGTGCATTATTGGATCAATTGGTTGATGTAATCAAGGAAAAACGACCACATTTAAAGGAAAAAGTGCTCTTTCTTCAAGACAACGCACCGGTTCACACAGCATTAGATACGATGCTAAAATTACGTGAAATACACTTCGAATTGGTTGATCATCCACCTTAGTCCAGATTTAGCTCCTAGTGACTTTTTCTTGTTTCCAAACTTGAAAAAATGGCTCGCAGGACAAATATTCATCTCAGACGAAGAAGTGATTATCGAAACTAACGCGTATTTTGAGGGGTTCCCGAAATCGTATTATTCAGATGGTATAAAAAAGTTGGAATATCGTCTAAGTGTGTCGAACTAAATGGAGACTATGTTGAGAAATAAATGGTTTTTGGCAAAAAAAAAATTTGTTTTCCTACTTAGGTAGCTTCATTTTCAAACCGCCCTCGTACATTGTGAAACGCAGAGCAATATCCAGGTTCAACTTGCACATCATCAACGTCTTCATCATCATTAGTTACAAGACTTACTACCAAACTCGAAAATCAGCCGCTACCACAATGATAGAAAATTGTTTCCAATTTTTAGATGTCATCCCTTTTAAGGTTAATGGACAAGCCTCAGAAGCATCAACATGGATAAAAGCCAAAGCTCTACCGGGCGTGTCTCTGTTAATTAACAACAAATGCGTTGTTATTTCGATATCTCGTTGCCACTTAGAAGATAATTTTATGATGTCGCTTTTCCAAAACGCCTTGTCCCTATTAGCAAAGAACTGAGACAGCCAGTTTTCACAAGCCTCTTTTAAGAGCATTTTATACCATCAAGAGCGTTTGTCACAGACAAAAAACGATGACAATCTTTTGGTACCAGGTCCGATGGATACATAATAACTTCCCAACCAAGTTTACAGAGCTTCTGGCGGGTCATAATGGACGTGTGTGGCCTAGCGTTGTCCTGGTGGAACATGACACATTAGCAATTGGATAGTCTTGGTCGCTTCTGGTTGATTACTTCCTTCAGTCGCTCTAATTGCTGGCACTAGAGGTCCGCATTGATTATTTGGCCATTGGGCAGCATCTCATAGTATATGATTCCCTTGCAATTCCACCAAACACACGGCAAAACTTCCTGGCCGTCAATCCTGGTTTGGTCACCGTTTTGGCCGCTTCGCCGGCCTTCGACCATAATCGTTTCCGCTTGATATTGTCGTATATGACCCATTTCTCATCGCCAGTCACCACCCGCTTCAGAAATGGCTCGATTTCGTTCCGTTTGGTCTATGATTCGCAGATGGAAACACGATTCATCAAGTTTTCTTGCGTCAACTCGTGCGGCCCTAACATCAAGGTTCTTTTTGAAGCCAGCTTTATGCAGATTGTTCAAAACACTTTTGGGTTCCATTT
Source organism: Nephrotoma guestfalica (assembly GCA_963691935.1). Lineage (NCBI taxonomy): Eukaryota > Metazoa > Arthropoda > Insecta > Diptera > Tipulidae > Nephrotoma > Nephrotoma guestfalica. The sequence goes on along the minus strand of OY829915.1, from coordinate 184,513,968 downwards.
TCAGCTCCTGGGCAATGCTACGACTGCTCGCATGCCACGCATGTCTACTTCGATAATTTTTAGGATTTTATCGACATTTTCGACGACAGGCCTTCCAGTGTGTGGTGCATCTTTGATATCGAAATTACCGGAACGAAATTAACGAGACGAAAATTGCGCATGATTGACTGTGACAGTATCGGGACTGTAGACACCATTCACAATTTCAGCCGCCTAACTTGCGTTTTTGCCTTTATCGACGTACAATTTTATAAAATATTGCAAATTTTCTCTATAACTCACTACTGAATCGATTAATCAAGACAATAGGCGTATTGCATTGGTCATTTACAACAATAATCGCATTCAAAGTTAACTCAAATGGATTCATCTAAATTCAAAATGATTTTGGTTTTACGTGAATCCAATCCAATTTTTATAAATTTATAAAATTATAAATCCAAAACTAAATCCTAATCCACTTTTACCAATGCAATACGCTTAATGACAAAATAATTTTATAGTACATGAATCCCCCTTTCCAACGAATTTAAGTATAGAGTACTGCGACACAAATAACACGAGATATATGTCACTAAAGCCACCTAGCGAAAAAATAATGGATTTCTTTTTCCCCAAACCCATTATATAGATTGTAGTACTGCTGTGTGATGTCGCGTTGAATTAATAGTTTAATATTACCACTTAGCCGAATTTCATTTCATTGTTTCGTTGGGTTCGAATCCCGATAGAGGCAGGATGGAAAGGGAATTTTCACCAACAGATTACGATCTGTGATGAAATGGAACACATTTATGACTCCCTATCGAAGTGCAAAACTCATGGACTGACCCATTTTCCATGCCAGTATAGGCGGGCATTGAGCTATGCAATGTGCAGATGGTGATAAAATCGGACCTATAATCGTTCGTCCTCGAATTCACCGACACTGGCGTAAAAATAAGGACGGAAAAAGCAAACCGCAAAAGAATTGGGAGAGCCTTGGCTCCAGAACAGATTGTAGAGATAATAAAAAAAACTTAGAAGTTGACGAAGATTGGTTTTTATTATTTTGAAACGGAAATTGGAAATCATGCTGAAATGTTTGCTTTGCACTGGCGTTCACGTTGGAGTCACCATAAATTTGGAGCTCACTGAAACTATTTTAACTCATGATGCATGGACGTTGATCTTTCGAACGATTCTGTTCGGAATTCTCTCAAGATATGACAAATGAGTCATAGGAGCCCTACGATCTGCGAAATAGTTAAACTTAAATCTTATAAAACCTCCAACTTTCATAAAATTGTTACAAATAATTTTTGATTTCGAAGAAATCGATTAAAATAGATTTTTCATTGCTTAACAGCATCTTGGTGTTTATGTTGAAAGGATTTCACAGTTGTTAGCTTGTAGTTAGTTACTTTTATTGGTTATCGTTAATATTTACACCAATGACATACTTTGCATCGAAGTTGTCCCTTATTATGAACCTTTTGACATAATGCTTGCTAACACCAGGCAAGTGGTACAGTGGTTAAAACTTCGGCACTTGGACCAGGAGGTACTGGGTTCGAATGCCACCAGAGGCTAGATGCAAAGCGAATTTTCGTCATCGATTACGATCGATCGACAACTAAGACCCTCTGTTGGAGTGCAAAATTTAGCGCCGACCCACCGTTCATGTCAATGTGCAGGTTGACATGGAGCTTGCAATGCGCAGGTGGTATACTGTAATAGTGTGAATGGGTGGTATGTGCGTGAATGAAAATTAGGTATTAATTGATCTTCAAAGGACATTAAATCCACTGGACAATTAATACTTTTTCTTTATTTAAAAATAAAAAAAATTAAAAAATGCTTGAAAAACTCAAAATGCTTTTTCTTGTAAAATGTCTTGATGGACAGTATAAATTTATTAGGAAGATTATCTTTTTTCGTATAATGCTCAGATTAGCCTCTATGATAATGTTTCCACGTTATCGATAAGATTGACCAACGATATACTTCGTTAGCATAACAAAAACCCGAACCCCAAAATTGTTGCGTAAATTCAGTTTGAGAGAAAAGTTAGTTAAAAGTCTGAAGCACTCATTCATTATTCAGATTTCCCCTCCAAAAGCTAGCACTGGTGGCAATAATGCCACGACTAGATGTTAACAATATACGAAAACTTTCCAATTTATTACCGAATTTTAAAAATAATATTTATAAGTCCATCCTATTTAATATCTTTGAACTTCCTCACTTTTACATAATCGTTCGAATCCAAACATTTCTTTATTCTTGTACAAAGCCTGTACGCACATAATTAATATGCAAATTTGTGTAAATCTAAAAATAACTGAATTTAAAAAATGTTTGTTTTTATTATTCAAGTTTTTTAATTTAATTTATCAAATTTATAATCAAACGATTGGATGATTGATAATATGTTAGAAACATAATTTTTCAAAAGAAGCATAATCAGTCATCAATCATTAATTACCGATTTACTATAATAAATTCAACACAACAGTAATTCACCGCAGCGGTTCCCCTCTCAAATATAAAAATACCTGAGGTGTTCGTGGGAACATCATTTTGTTTCAAATCATAGAAAGTTACAATTTACAATGATAATTTATAAGAAGATTCACGAAACAATTGGGGCCGACCTTCAAATTGGTACCGTTCTAAAAATAAAACGATTTCAAATAACAGACCACTTGTTGGCATTTTAAAGTCATTAAAATACCATATTTCGTAACTTAACATTATAAACTTCTTTAAAATCGCGAAAGTTGCCATTCTTGTTTTATAATAAAATGCTCTTGATATAATACACGAGATTCTAAACCGGAGCGACGCGCAGAGCAGATCACAGATTTTCGTTGCAATAAAAAATTATCTTATAAATGTTGCCATTATATTGCGATTGTCAATTTCAAGGAGAAACAACATCTACCGTCAATCATGATGACATGCAGACAGATGACATCGTCAATAAAATGAATAAACGTTTTTATTTTTTTTTTATTTGTTTGTCGTTCATGGTTCGTTTAGGAAATATAATTGAATTTATAATCGATTTATCAATTGCGATTCAGTGCGATCAATAAAATAAAATTATAATTTTGGTAAATGTGCGTGCGTGCATATTACAGGGTTGCCAGATTTTTTAAACATCATATCGGTATTTTCAGTTCTATGTGTAGGTAACTGCAGCACGGAAACTTAGGAATTTCAAAATGAAACTTTGCATTCCGATTAAGCCCAATTTGTGCTAATTAGTGCTCACGGGAAAAAATTAGTGCTAGTCCAGAAGCCGAAAAAACGGGAAAAGAAAATTTCAAATTTCGCCTGAAAGACGGAATAAATAAAACCCGGTTTCTAGGAAAACACAGAAATAATATAAGCCTAATTTTAAAACTTTCTAAAGGCCGCTAAACTGGTGAAATTTGTGCTTATCATAGAAATATGATTTTCATAAATTTTCATTTATAAATCGAGGAAAACCAAACTAGCCCCTGAAAGATACTTTAATAAAACACAAAATACAGAGATATATCGTTCATTAATATTTGTGTTGAACAACAAATTAAACAATAGAAATAAAAACTCCAAGTCATAAGCAATTCAGATAGTATATTCCTGTCAGGTATGTTCATTGCCATCCGAAAAATATAGTGGCTGAATTTGTGCTAATCCAGAATTGACTCAATTCCATTGAACAACAACGACCGTTGTTGGTATGTATGAAGTGCCAACTCCATTGGTTTCCAGAACACTTTTTGTTAGAAAATTGTTCATTAAACGGTCGATGTTGTTCGATGGAATTGAGTCAATTTTTGATTAGCACAAACTTAGGCATTATCTTTCGGATGGCAATGAACATATCTTATAAGAATACGCAATCAGAAGTACCAACTTTATTGGTTTCTAGAATACATTTTGTCAGAAAATTGTTCATTCAACGGTCGTTGTTGTTCAATAGAATTGGGCCAATTCTGGATTAGCACAAATTCTGTTACGATATATTTCGGATGCTGATAGGAATGTGCAATGAGAAGTGCCAACTTCATTGGTTTCTAGAACACTTTTTGTTCGAAAATTGTTCATTGAACGGTAGTTGTTGTTCAATGGAATTAGGCCAATTCTGGATTAGCACAAATTCCACCAGTATATTTTTCGGAAGGCAATGAATATACCTGATCAGAATATATAATCAGAATTGCCAACTTCTTTGGTTTCTAGAACACTTTTTGTTAGAAAATTGTTCATTCAATGGTCGTTATTGTTCAATAGAAGGGCCAATTCTGGATTAGCACAAATACAGCCACGATATATTTCGGATGCTAGTGAACATACCTGACAGGAATATACTATCTGAATTGCTTATGACTTGGATTTTTTATTTCTATTGTTTAATTTGTTGTTCAACACAAATATTAATGAACGATATATCTCTGTATTTTGTGTTTTATTATAGTATCTTTCAGGGGCTAGTTTGGTTTTCCTCGATTTATGAATAAAAATTTATGAAAATCATATTTCTATGATAAGCACAAATTTCATAAGTTTAGCGGCCTTTAGAAAGTTTTAAAATTAGGCTTAAATTATTTCTGTTTTTTCTAGAAATCGGGTTTTATTTATTCCGTCTTTCAGGCGAAATTTGAAATTTTCTTTTCCCGTTGTTTCGGCTCCTGGACTAGCACTAATTTTTTCCCATGAGCACTAATTAGCACAAATTCGGCTTAATCGGTATGCAAAATTTCATTTTGAAATTCGAAAGTTTCCCTGCTACAGTTAGACACGTTATAAAATTTTATCGTATTTAAACCCTTATCGGCATCTGATTTAGGGATCGGTTGCTCGAATAGACTATCTTCATCCTGGTGCGTTCACTCTTCATGACAATTATCAACGCTCGATACTCATAAATTAACTTCATAATATATAACGTATAACGACATCGTTGTACCCTAAAACTGTTAACCCATGTTGTCCAAAATTGTAATATTTTTACCAAATCGATCGTAGAATTTCATATCTAACGCAATTGATGCATGACAAATTTCCGATATTGAGTTTTATTTTAATAGAACTCGTCATATACTACATTAAATTAGTCATTGCATTTTTAATGTTTAGTCTGGGGATAATTTCAAGCCTAAAAAGGAAAATTTATTGTCTTTGTGCGGGCATTTATTATTCAAAAACGATAGTATTCTGCTATTTTTTGCTGACATTTTCTGCTGAGTAGTTATATAATTGTAGAACTAGTAACATATCAAGCATGGCTGTCTGCATAAGGCTGGCTTATCGTAGCAGAGAGACAAATGCGACTACAAGCACACCATTCGATGACCGAAAAATGAAATCATTTCCCCCTAACACTCCCCCCCTTGCCCCATCAAGTAGCAGTATGCGTTTTCCAGCAGCTTAGGGATCTTGGTGGTATGATTTAATGGACCGATTATGTAACCTATACAATGGGGCGGCCACATCCCTCTATGGTACATAGCGCCAGCATAATAAAAAAGGTTTTTTTAAAATTCAATCGCTAAATTCAGTTAACCGATATTTACTCAGCTTATTTTCCGTCAAAATAATTTTCTCCTTTAAGGGTTAGTATTCTGTTAGGATCGAGTTCAAGAAAACAAAACGATTTTGTCGAAATTGACGACATCGTTCTTCCTTTACATATAACATCTCTAAATCGTGTTTTATATGAATTGTTTTTTTCAGAATTGTCATTTCCTCCGAAGTGGTTTTTCTCGGAATTGTCCTTTTCTCGAAATTGTTGTTTCTCATATTTTAAGATTTCTTTGAATTGTTTTTCTCTAACTTGAGTAAACATCAGACACTTTGCGTTGAAAGGCGAATACTGAAAAAATTTTACTGAGGCACTATTCTGGTAATTCCCCGGAATAGGGAATTGGGGAAAAATGTATATGTGTTTTTAGATGCATATGTAAGTTTTTTGAAAATAAAATTAAATGGGGAATAATAATTTCTCTGCAAATTTAGGTATGGAAAAATTATTCCCAAATTATAACTATTTACATTAAAATTTTCTCCTCAGTAGGCCGGAAAAAAATATTTAAACAGAAATTACCTACAAATTGTTTCCACAGTTCCTATTCCCGGGGAATTACTAGAATAGTGCCACTGGGTCCTATTCTGGAAAGCGGAGTATTCAGAATATAATTTGCTTTAGAATTCTTTATTTTATTCGAATTTTTCCCCGGCTACTTTAACCAATTTTTAAATTTATTTGCATGTTTCTTTTGCTGCGCGCCCGATGTCGTTTTTTGGCTACATTATTGACTTTTCATTTTAAAGCCATTTAGTGTAGTGATCATTGCGATGTGTGTCACGAACAGACGTAATTTTTTGTTGATTATTTTTTTTATTAAAAAAATAAAAGAACTAAAATATAATTCGCCTGTTCTAGTTTATTTCATTGATTAAGCTTGCGTTTGTTAGGATAGACCACAGTTTCGACTTGGCAACCATACATGTATGTAGTACCCACCACGAGTTGTTAATGATCCAAATTTCCGGAGATTTGGCATGTGTGAAGATTTTTTATTTTTAAAGGCTGAAACCTAGTCAGGGTTTCGCACTCAATGCCGCAAGAGTCCCTTGGTGTAAGGAATCATACACGGTAGTTGAAACCAGCCGAAGGCCATTCAGATGTTTCTTGAAATGGCCATGCCCAGTCAGAATCGCAACGAGAATTGAGCTAGCACTCCCAAATCTATAACATTATTATAATTACAAAGAAGATTTTTGAGATGTGGTCACTCTCTGATGAGCTTAGAATCGACCAATGGGTTACTCAGTGCATCAAACGCCGCCTTGTAGTCAGTGCATAAGACGATGCGGAAGTTTCCAACATCACAACTTTGCGCTTCGTATGCACATGCAGAATGAGTCAGAGCTATGATCTCAGCTTGAAAAGCTGAATAATGAGTACCCAGATTCCTATCGCTCTAAATGGAAGTTTTGTGCAGTGGGCAGCGCTGCCCGCATCTAGACTATCTCGCGAACCGTCTGAGTAGAAAACTAGTGATTTGAACAGTTTATCCTTATATTCTTGAGACATCCTTAACTGTCTAGAATGATAAATCACCGACGGTGAATAAGATAAATTGAACTCAGGCAATAATCTATCATTAACCATATTTATTTTTGGAATTAACGAGCTATACTAGTCGAGAATTTGCCGGTGCCCTATGAGTACCTTCAATGTGCTCCAAGGTTCGTTGTATTTCAAGCGATAAGCAGCAGAGCAAGCTATGCTGAAAATAAAGGTTTGCAGCTGAGGAAGGAAAATAATAGTTTCAATTGCTATGAGTGGAGTAGACGGAAAAGCACCAGTAATAGCCATACAAACATTATTTTGTAGGCCAGTAAGTTTCACAACACTTTAAGTTGATACCGGCCACTACAAAATAGATGTGTAAGTTAGCATGGGAAGAACTAGTGATTTGTAGATAAAGCATTACATTTTCGGAAACAATCCCCAGAAAGTGTCGAAAGCCATTTTTGTAGTTTATGTTTAAGATGAAAATTCCAAGATAACTTAGAATCTGAAATGGCACTCACTTAACGCGATCTGAATAGTGATCGCACTTCCAAAAAGAATAGGCAATAAGCCCTCGTAATTTCTGGTTTCGAGAACACCATCACCATATCAGTTTTAGATGGAATAACGTGAAGATTATTATTAAAGATCATCAGCATAACCCTGAGCACAAGACCCGGATGGTTGAATTTTGACCAACTCAACCTCGGCAATGCGAGATTTGAGCAAAGAATCAATCCAGTTAGTGTTGATGATACCAAATCTGATACAAGAATTTACGATAGTAGCAAAAGATGTGCTACCAAATGATCCCGCAATGTCGGGAATCTTACAATCGTAGTAATAAGCTCACGTATAGCGCCGTTTCACAGGACCTGCTAACTCTATAAGCAAGCTGCCAGTTACTGAGGGGAGAAATAGACATCAAGTGGTCCCTAATGACTCTATTCATACGATTCTTTCAACGATTACTAACGACTAGGGGTGGCCTGTTAAAATTAAAATTGAAAGAGATGCACCTGTGAACAGAAGTTAGAATTTCGTTTGTTACTATTTAATTCAGTATTAAATGGATGATAGACGTTGAACACAAACTAATGTCAATCACACCATGGCGCGCTGAATTAACGAAAATTGGTTCACATTCAAAGTTCAGAATTTCACATTCAAAGTTCAGTTGCGGTTAGAGAATTGAACAGGGATACCCCTTGCTATTTATATTTGAACTGCTCGTATATGGTATGATGGGCGCTCACGCCAGAACCATTTATGACGGAAGTTTTCTTATTCAGACTCTAAGACTGTATACGTGTTATTAGTTTCTCCAATGGAAGAGATTCAGGGAAATATACCTTGATATGCATAAGCGAAAATCACCAGCAACTACAGCCGTAAGATCAGCCGTGTTGCACTCATAAATGAGAGTCGAACGGAGATTATCTGACATAATAATGCACGCCCTATAGGTTTCGTTACATTATTCTTGTAGAAAATCTTGTTATTACTGGTGTTCAAACCAAAAACCACGCATACCAATCGTACTGAAGTCGAGTCAACACGAAAAACAATAGTTTGGCACTTAGCTCCGCGCTTGCGTAGCACAACCTTCCAATCTTTAGTTGACATACCCGAGTTCATCAGTCTTATGTTCGTTAATACAACACTAGGATCCTCAGGTGAACCAGTGAACCAAGTGTGTATTAGCAGAGGTTTTGAAGGATCACCGACCGCTAGTTGGCAATTGTTCCAGATATCAGCGATTTTGAAAATTTCATCACAGAACCACTTAAAAGTTTCTTCATTATCACATTCGCAAATGAAGACATTTTCAGATAGATAACATCCCAGTAATTGCGGTATAAAATTTGACGATTTGACGGACTCCAACACCGTTTGGTTTAGTTCCTTACGGAAATCATCACGTTTTACCTCGGCAAGAATGACAGCCGGGTTGCTATCACGAACTGCAATTTTTAATTGTCACGGTCAATTGAACACGGTTTTTAGGTGGAAATTTTCGGAGCAATACCGAAGGTTACAGGGGTGTGTTTAGGCGTGCTAACCGTACAATTCTCTAATGCTATGGGTTCTAGTAAGTGAGCAAGTTTCTTCTGTAGATACTGGCGATTTCGCTTACCTTTACGCTTAGAACCTCGACGCAGGACGGCTTCTGTAATCTCAGTATCTGATAATAAATGCGAATTTTCTGAACGCGAAAGAAAATAAAACGCGTGCGTTTCACCACACCATACTAAAGGAAGGAAAGGTGAGAATTGAAAATGAAAAATAAACAAGTATGGGTAAAATATGTGAGGAATAGTTAGAACATAATCCAAAAATTTCAAGGGAGCCCCCCGTTACTCTGCAACACAGCAACACTAAACTAGTACAAAACACGCGCGATCTGAATTTAATTCATTATCCCAGGTTTTTAAATAACAACATAATCACCGTTCTAATTATTTTCAATTTCCATTGCAATTTTTAATAACCTTAAACATAATAACATTAACAATAGTCAAGCGCCTTGTGTATTACTACTGCCATCTATTAATGGCAAGTGCTACTAACAAACAATTTAGTCGAAAAAATCGTTGTCAGGCTCACACCATTAATTGAAAAATTCCGACTGGGTAAATCGATTCGGAATTTTTGGTTCAGTGGGGAAATAAATATAAACAAACTTGCAAATTAATTTGGAAAAATGGTTAAAATAGCTGACGAAAAATTCTCATAATATGCATAGAGAAGAGGAGAAATCAGTGGCCAGAATAGAAATTCGCCAGCTCTTGATTGGTGGAAATGCGCAATGATTTATAAAAATTGACAAAAATAGATTACACCATATAAATAATACATGATCACCACCCACGTAAACCGTAGTCGTACGTAATGCATGCATTCCCAGCAACAAAAACTCATCAACCGCAACATAAACATAAAATATTTTTAAATTTATGTATATGATCGGATTAAGTTGTCTTATTACATTAAGCATATTTCTCGGTTCATATGTTTTGAGATAAATAATGTATGTTACAGATGCGAACATTACGAGACACAAAGACGACGCAGTTAAATTCTGTCTTCTATTTAAGACATAAAAAATGGGTAAGATTTACATACAATAATTTATTTAGAGGTAATTAGAAAGGTGAGAATATTTCTTGGTGGTCACTAAACTCAACAGGCGGTTTGCTGTATATGCAAATTTGTGGTTTTTGTAGGCGACTGTACATTGTGTATAGACAGATTACAGTATAAAATATAATTTTTTAGAATAAAACCGCTTAATCCGCCATTATATTGTTAAGATTGTACACACACGCACACACACACACACACACCAAATTTTGTGAGTGTTAAAGTCAATGACTTGGAACAATAAAAAAAATTCATGAAGCTTGTCTATTGTTGGGGATTTTTAATTCTTCTAATAATTTTTATATTGAATATAAATACGCTTGGAGTCTGTGACCTCAATGTTGAAATTCTATTTAGTGCTCGTACGCGCATAAAAAATATTTTATTGCTCGGCAATTATGCGCTACTCGACACACACAGTTTCGAGTAAACAAAATGCTCATCTTTAATTATTTTCGGTTATTTAATAGTTTTAATGACTTCCATGCGATTTCCAAATATCCGCCCTCGAAACGCAAAACACACATCTCGTTCGAAACATAAAACATAATTTGAGGGTGTGTCCGGTTTCTGTACGCAAGAAAAAAAGTTTACGAGGTAATTTTTGGTAATTATATCTTTATCGGTTTTTATTGTTCTCGGTCTTAATTGATTTTGTTCAATGTTGGAATTTTAAGTTTTCTTATCGGCAATATATTCTTCCCCATATATGATGTTTGGATTTAGATGTGCTTAAGACGTTCAAACAGTTTGTATGTTATCACCTTAATGGATATAATTGATTTATTTTTGGAATGGTAATAAAATGTTTTAATGTATATATTTATTTATGTTTGAAGAGGATTGATGGGTTTACTATCGCTGGGGTAATTATAGGCACGAGCCGATAGTAATATACAGATACACGTGCCAGTATGACCTTCTTTTCCAATGATTGAGCGAACGGAATCACTGTTGCTACAAATATTTTTTGCTCATGCGGTTTATCCCCATGGCGTGTAATTTATTTAAAATCTTAAACATGAATTGTCAATTAAACAAAATAAGATAAAATTACTTAAAAGACGAAATGCGAATTGGTTTTTTATTTTATGTAAATAATTCATTTGTGTCCAGCGTGGCAGATATTCACCGTAACTCCGCTGAAATATTGTATTTTCAACTTCAGGTTTGAATATACAAATCCAAGAAACAACGGAAAACGAAATAATAGGTTAGAGGAAAAGTTAGTGGCCTTATTTGGGTGACATTGAAACAAAGAATTTTCTTATTTCAAATGAACTTTATTAAACCAAATATGTGCCATTTTGATCGATGACCTTTTGCTATTTTTCTGGTAGAAACCCATTTTCGCAGGCCTCTTTTTAATGTAAAACCATTAAGATGGTTCTGCATGGACCAAAACAAATGGTAGTTCGATGGTGCAAGGTCAGAACTATATGGTGGGTGCATCAACACTTCCCAGCCAAGCTCTCTCAGTTTCTGCCGGGTCGTCAATGATGTGTTTGGTCTAGCGTTATCATGAAAAAACACAACGCCCTTTCTGCTGATCAGTTCTGGACGTTTTAACTGAATTGCTTGCCTTAAACGATCGTTGCTGACAGTAAAGATTAGAATCAATCGTTTTGCTCGGTGGCAGCACCTCAAAATGCACGATTTCTTTCCAATCCCACCAAACACACAGCATTACCTTTTTTGGCAATCCTGGCTTTGATACCGCTTGGGAAGCTTCACCTCGTTTCGTCCATGATCTTTTTCGCACAACGTTGTCGTATCTTATCCACTTTTCATCACCATTAATCATTCGTTTTAAAAATGGCTCGATTTAGTTCCGTTTCAGCAGCGTTTCGCAGATAGAAATCCGGATAATTAAATATTTAACTGTCAATTCATGTGGTACTCAAACGTCAAGCTTTTTTTGTATCCTGTTTTGACGATTACGAAACAAACTTAACATATCCTAGTTCAATATAAATTTTCATAAAGTCAGGCTACTGAAACACTTACTGATGAAACATTACAAATTAATCAGGATCTTACACAGCTACCCTACCAGTACGATAAAGGTCATTACAATTAGCATATAATGAATAACCATCTAGATAATAATTGAACTTTTCACAACTGGAGATCCAAGTTTCAGTAAAAAAAATTATATCGAAATTTAATTTAATCCCAAAAATATTAGTGAAAAATATGTCAAAATTTTAAAATGTAAATATAAATTTATTAATTGTTATTTTTACCATTTCACAACTTCAGTATATCGTAAAAACATTTCAAATTTAACAAAACAATATGTAATTGTTCGATGTAGCCACCTTTAGCGCGGATAATAGAATCGAGTTTTTCCGAGAAGGTTTCACACGCTCTACGAATGGTCTGATGGTATTTTGTCCCATTCTCGGCGAAGAGCAACCTTTAAGGTGTCAACCATCTCATATTTTTTAGTTAATCCATTGGGTTTAAGTCCGGAGAATTGTTGAAACGTCCAATGGATTCTACCGAATCGTTTACATGCCTAAGATAACAAGCATCGTTTAAAATCTTTTCACGGTTGAGTTGTTGATTTACCTTTACGTCGGGTTCAATGAAAACGAGTGGTGAGCGTCCTGTAACAATTACCGCGGCCCAAACCATCACTGGTCTAAATTGTCTTTTGATTGACATTCTAACCAAACACGATCGTTTTGTTTGTTTACATATTGCTGAACCGTAAAATTGTTTTCATCAGCAAAGACCAAATTCTCAAGCTCACCACCAACGTGCAAGTGTTTTAACACCGTTGCACTTTCAGGCGAACTGCCTTTTGTGCAGGTTTTAAATCTTACACGTTTTATATTTTGTAGGGCTTCAAGCATAGTTCATTTTTTAATATGCGCCCCTTGCTACGAGCAGACACTTTGAGATTTTTTGCCAATTGAATTGCGCTTTCTCATGGATTAAGTTAAATTGTGGCCTTCACATTTTGAAGCATTTCTGGCCATGTTGCTGTTTTTGGATATCCACCTCCACGGCGTTATTTCATTAACAATGGCTATCATAGCTCATTAACAATGGCTGGTTGTGATTTTCCATCTCAATACAAAGCAATAACACTGTTGCGTTTGAATCCATTTCGATAACTTTTTTAACTGCGACGTAAAACGATATGCTTCCGTAGACTTGTAAACAACATAACAGACCGACGTTGTCAAAAAATGAGCGCGCTGTCCTTAGCCGGTTGCTTGCTACAGCAGGGTGAAGTTGGTAACACTTTGAGCGCCGACCAACATATTAGATAATTAACTCATTGAACCGGAAATAGGCAGGCCTCATGACTTGATTTAACGGCTTCGAATATAACTAGATCAATGCATGAAAGAAATTTTAATAAAAAAAGTCGTCGAAACTTTACGAAAGTGAAGTTTTTTTGAACCAACTACTGATGGCTAATTAGGGCAAAAGAGCGAAGCTGCTTCATTGAAATGTACACCGGGTGACTGACACGAAGTGTTACCAATTTCAGACTGTCATTGCTGTCAAACCAGTGATGACAGAGCACTCGAATTTACACTAATGACAGTTCTTTCATTGTTTACAAGTGTACAAAAGCATTTTAGTGGGAAATATGTAAGAAAAAGAAGAAAAAAAGTTATCCGCAATGGAATTCAAGCGTAATAGTGAGATTGCTCTGTATTTGGCTGGAAAACCACAGCCGCAGATTGTTAACCAATGTTTGTGTATCCATAAATCGTTATAACGATACTGTCAGCATTGCAAAACGCCATGGTGGTGGACCGAAACGCACTGCAACGTCGCCGGATATCATTCGGAAGGTGAAGGCCAAATTGGTTCGAAAACCGCGCCGTAGCGGCAGAAAAATGGCTCGTGAGGCGAACATTTCGCTCGAACGGATGCAGCACATATTGAAAGATCATCTTGGATTAAAGGCCTTGAAATTGAGCAAAGCAGTTGTTACGCTTGCACGAAAGTAGCGATTTGCCGAATTTGGTTTTCTCCGATGAGTCACCGTTCGTTATTGAGCAATATGTGAACAAGCAAAGCGATCGGATTTACTTTCCCGGCCGTTCTCCTGAATTTAGACCAACGGATTGCCACTCGAAACCAAGCGCCGCCGATGGCGATGGTTTGGGCCGTCGTATCGGTCGAAAGCCGATCACCGCTCGTTTTTTTGGATCGTGGCATCAAGATAAATGCTCAAATTTATCGGGATCAAGTGTTGGAGCGAGTGTTGGAGGGAGTGTGGAAGCCTTGGGTACAAAAACATTTCGGCCGCAGAGCCTGGACTTTTTAACAGGACTCGGCGCCGAGTCATAAAGCGCGCGCCAATCAAGATTGGCTGAGAAACAACGTTCCGCGGTTCATTTCTACTGCCCAATGGCCACCAAATTCATCGGATGCAAATCCGCTAGATTTCTCGGTTTTGGGTATTTTGAAGAGCAAGGTTGGGACAAAAAAATACATGGGCCAAAATACCGCAGAGCCACTTTCGTGCTGCATGCAATAGCTTTGTCGGCCGTTTGAAGGCCATAATCGCGGCTAAGAGTGGCCAAATCGAAAGCTGCTAACGCAATTCGAAAATCTAAATATTTGTGAACATTTTTTACTTTAATTCAATAAAATTCATCAAAAAATAAAAATTCTGTGGCGTTTTGTTTTGGTAACACTTCGTGTCAGCCACCCTGTAGAAGCTTATATGTGATAATTTCGATATACAACTCGTTACATTTTATTAGATTTCATAGATTAATATTACATATTAAACAACATCCACCCGCTTAGTTTCTTAAAAATAAAAATCAAGCGATTCTGCGACAAATTGTTATTTCCATCTAAGAATATAAATTCTAATGCTTGAATTATCCTTTTAAAAGGTTAAAATATCCAGCGGCGTTAATTTTAACTATAAATATGCGTCGCATGTTATCAAGCTATGGCAACCCCATAATTGACATGTCGAATATTTTAACTCGTAAATTATATCTTGTTTAAACAAATACTTAAAGTGATTTTTCTTTTGTTTTTAAGAATTACGCGTACGTATTATGTGGCTTCAAACCATTAAACGTCTCTAAATTGAAAATACACTTTAAAACTCGTTTGACATGATTTATTTATCTTTCCCATTTGTCTACCAGATGTCTCGTATTATGCACACAAACAAACTGATTTATCGTCCGAAAAACCAATCGAATTAAGTTGGATTAACCAAAAAAAATGGAAGGATTACATAACAATGACAATTACTAAAAAAAATAAATCAAATCATACGCAACGGCATTCGACATTAAGAAAAGAACATTTGTCATTTACTTAATGTTTATTTTATTGCCAAACAAATTTAGTGCATCGAGCATGTATGGCGTGACTAAGACCAAATTTAAACAAATATTTTTTTAAGTTCCCGTATAAATTATACAACACTAACAAGAGATGTTTTACTCCACTTAAATAAATAAATAATCGAATGTCATAATATTTGCATTTTAATGGCCAATTAAATCAAACTAAAGATATACAAATGACTTAAGGGAATTGCGTCGACAAGGCATTCGTCTCGATCATACCAAATGATCGCGCATGTCACTTAAATTTATTTTTGAAAATTTTTGTGGGGCGATCAAATTTCATCGTCATTTTTATGACGTGATAATATGATCTGCTTGTCAAATTTTTGTCATGTGTGCCTCGTTTTCAAGGTAATAAATTATGCATATATTATCAGATCAACGGCTGTGTGACAGCTGATTATGATTCGTGACAGCACTCTCATAAACATAATATCTCAATTAAATATAAAATATGCTAGGTGAATTAATAATGAGTCGGTAAAATGATTTCGTATGGCGTGATGGGCTATTATGTAAGCGACTGTCGAAATGTTAATGTTCAATAAAATATTACGTAAAACAATATGGCCTTAACAAGTAAGTTTATGGGAATACAATTTTTTAAAATAGTCGGAATTGAATTGAAAGGTTCTAGAACTCACGCGTATCGTAAACCAATTATTATGTGCCACATTTGAAATGATCACCGTCGTGATGAATACATTTTGGCCAAATTTATGGATTTTTATATTAATTCAACATTTCCCTGGAACGTTGAGTGTCGAATGAGGAATTTAATTAAAACTTTACGCATTTTGTGATGAAACTACTTCTACCTACACCCAACAGTCAAGGTTACAGTGAATTATGTTGGATTAACATCAGAATCGAATAAATTTGGCCAAAGACACTTCATAATGTTTCCACAACCAACGGTTGACATCGCCAATCTGAATCTATTAATTAAATTAATATTTATTATTTATCTAAAATATTGGGTTGTTCGGATAGTAATTTCGTCTTTTTTTGGTGAAAATGAAAGACGATTTCTCTGTAGTATTTAAAGATTTTATTGAATTAAATATTCTCCATTTTGATCCAATACTTTTTGCCATCTTTCTGGCAGTAGCATAATTCCACGCTCATAAAACTTCTGACCTTTACTGGCAAAAAACTGATCCAACACTTTTATGACGTTCTCTTTTGAAGAAAACATTTTGCCGTCTAAAAAATGTTGTAGAGACCGGAACAAGTAATAATATGAAGGCGCCATCCCATCCAAGCTGCTATTGACATGTTACCAAACTCGTACAATTCAGAATTTATCGTGGTATTGTCCGGTAGAAAATAAGAAAACGATTCCCTTGAAATTCCACCAAACAGACAGCATCACCTTTTTTGATGAATATCGGCTTTCGCAGTGTTTTGCGCCAGTTCATCTTTTTTACTCCAGGATCTCTTGCGTTCAACATTACCTCAAAAATGGATCATTTTCTTGACATTTGAGAAACAAATCACAGACGTCAATGCGCCGGAGCAAATTTCTTTCTGTAAGAACATGTGGAACCCATATGTCCAATTTTGAAACTCAACCATGGCGTTTTACGTGATCATAAACGGTCGAATTCGATAAATTTATTCTGTCAGCGATCTCATGAGTTGTTATTCGGCAGTTTGCATCAACTGGCCTTCCAGAACGTGGTTCATCTTCAACATCAAAATTGCCAGAACGAAATTTTGAAAACCGGTTTCGACACTGACGTTCTGTCAATACATCTTCTCCATATAAATACATCACACAACTTTTCCTTGCTTGAACAGCATGTTTGCCTTTTCGATAATAAAAAAGTAAAATATATATGCCGATAATGCTGCTTTCGATTTTCCATATTTAATATGACACCAAACACAAAGTATTAGACAGAATCAAACAAATTTTTCAACAAAAAAGCCCTGCTATATCAGCTGTCAAAATATATAACAATGCGGCTTAAGTTTGAAGTTGGCCATGAAACATTATAGTTTAGTCCTCTGTTGGGAAAAATTGAAATTACTTTCCGAATAACCCAATTTGTAGACTATCAGGGTTGGTGATGCGAGAGCGAGCGGCGTATGTGTTAATTGTCATGGCTTACAGGAAACTGCATTTGTTTAAATTGAAAATAAAAATTAATTGGAATACTGAGCTACATACACTCACGTTAAGTGCGATTCCATGTTCAAGAAGATCATTTGTAGGGAGGGAATTTAATATTTCTACCGGATAATTAGCAGGATCATCTTGATCGAATACTGTGTTTGTTTTTTGTTGACGTGTATCCTACTTCAATTCCTTCAATTAGATGAATGTTGTTAATTGCAGCTGTTTGATCGATTTTGGGCGTTAAAATGGCTCGTTCACATATCCAAAAAATGCGTTGACGCAATATTTGTGCAATGTCTTCGTACATTGAATGAATGGGTTCCTCTGCCGTAGGAGCAATTTTACAAAGCGTTTCTAGCAGTTTTCCTTGTGATTCTCTTCTAGTACAATTTCCTCGCTAATTTTTAGATACTAACAGGAGATCTTGAGCATATGAATTACCACCAAGTCTTACTCTCATGTTGACTGTCAGATGCAATCTTGAGCCATATAAAGGATCGTTTTAGCGAGTCGTTTCGTTCATTTCGTCAGCCAAAAATCGCCACAAAAAAGAAATGTGACCATACTCATAATCTGGCTATTTCTGCTCCCACGGCTTTCATGTTGCCCATCATGCATTCATCTCATACAATTAGACAGTAATATGGAAACACCTTTGTCTTGTCATTATTTCGTGGTACTGCGCACATAGCAGATTCGTTGCTGTCTAAGTTTAGTTGTCTCCAGATAGCAATGTGGCAGTTTCACCAGGGGCACCCAGAAAACACATTTTTCCTTAATTGATTCATACTTTGGAGGATGGTATCATAGATCTATTTTTGTTCAAACGTTAACGTCTGGACTCAGTCATTAACGGTGTTAGTCATCGTGCCTGACCCTGAGCTGCAATTTGTTTCAGCGGTATACTCAGGTTTACGTAAGGTTCATCATGTAGTTGTTGTGGGGTCGGTAATCCGTACTCTAATAAATTACCACAAATGGGGATGATCTGGATGATTCTTCTGACAAATGATGCTGTTATTTGTCTCATAACTCGACTGGATTCGAATGTCCGCGAAACATTAATAGGACTGCGACCAAATGTGTCATGCGGCTGCGACTGATGCTGACCTCGAGAGTCCCGTCCCTGAGATGATCACAGTCAGACTACGTGAAACGTAGGATACGTTATGTTATCGACTCTTGACCGTGCGGAGTAATAGACGCAACAAATGGCATTTACTAAAAAATACCAAAAGTGTAGTTTATTGTCGCGGGTTTTCAACATGTTGTCTAACGTTATGGGGATTAAGGTAAATCGATTGGGCATTTTTCCAAATGAAGTGAGGGCCAGAATCCGGAAAACTGCTTCTGACGTACATATTGCAACCAATGCTCCGTAGTGAAAATACAGCTTGGCCGCTTCCTTTATTTAATGTCTTGCAGTTGTACTTAATTGACTTGACGCTGGTGACGTTGATGTGGGTGTGAAATGTTTTAGAAATTACTAATGAATATGGGACTACCCAAATATTATTAACTTTGATCGTCTGTCCATGCATATTCACCAGCACCACATAGGTCAATTCTCCCTCAGCGAGTGATCGGCGACGATATGATAGGTGTCCATCTTCATCTGTGATAATCTTGTGGACAAACTTTATCAGGAACCTTTTTGACCACCGTATATTTTTCATAAAACGTAAGCTTGTATTCAATAAGCCTCATGACTGTGGAGCAAATGACTTTTGACAATTTGATGAAGATCAGAGTCGTTAGAGAACTTAGTGCTGATGACTTCATCGATCTCATTTGGAATAAACTTTCCTTCGTACCAATGGGATAGTGCATGGAGCAAACCACGTTTTTGCCATTCGACACAAATACTTTCTCTTTTGTAAGAAGATTGATGAGGTGCATTAACTTTTAATGGAACCCCCACGAGAACAAGTCATGCCCGTCATAGTTATGGTAATAAATGCATCCGGTCGGCCATATTTTTGCACATATCAAAAGGCTCTTGCGGGCATGCGTGCATAATCGTGAACTTCATGTAAACGTAGAAAGAAGAATT
Organism: Nephrotoma guestfalica; assembly: GCA_963691935.1. Classification (NCBI taxonomy): domain Eukaryota; kingdom Metazoa; phylum Arthropoda; class Insecta; order Diptera; family Tipulidae; genus Nephrotoma; species Nephrotoma guestfalica. Next base: position 184,494,241 of record OY829915.1, on the reverse strand, counting down.
ATCACTCTGCCCAAGTTTTGTGTATCTCCCGCTGTATAGCGTCCTTTAAGTCAATACAATTTTCCACTCGTAGTTGTGCGAGACATCCCTTTGATCCCATTTCTATGGTCGACTAGCAATACGGCTAGCTCGTTGGCCGTTGGTGCATTGTACCGAGCAGCTCGGCCAGCCTTTTGACAGCGTTAATAATAAATATAATTATTGCTCTTATCACCAGACACATACTCTAGGGTATAGTTTTGAACCTGTTAATATAGGGAGTACCGTCACGCAGAATTCTCTGTAACCCATCAATTACACCGCAGTGTTAAAGTTCGGAATATATGGTTTTCTAACGCTAGCTTGTTCAGCGTAATTATCTATAAAACAAACTTGCAAAAATGTAGGCAAATTAGAGGGTAATAGAGATAGCCGATAGAAAAGGTGGTTTTTGGTGATTTTTTGAATTAACCTTTTCTGATGTCTGACACATCCGTTTTAGGGCCTCTTTCGTATAGCTGCTAAAATGCTCGTTTCTCCATATGTGACCATGGTAGCTATACAATAACATTAGAGTGGACTCGTCAGCGTTGAGAAATGTGCCTTCGACAAAGAGAAGTAACCTAAGAAAGGTTATTATTTTATATTTTTATTACTTTTGACAAAAAGTAGGGAATATATAGATAAATGGTTTGTCAGCAGGTCAGCAGACAAATCTGAGGCGATTTCCTTTGCAATTTTTTACAATTAACTGCAGCGTTCGGCAACAAATTGTCCGAATCAACAGTTTAAAAATCTTTTGTACCACGAACACGAAGTCATAATCGATTTGAATGGAAGTCAAGGTTATTTGAACACAATTATTCATGTATATGAAGTAATCCTCCTCGGGTTCAAAATCGTTGTTTGTAAAAGCCAGACTGAAACGGTTAGCAAAATGATTTGTTAAAAATTAAACTTTAGGATCAGTTGAAGATTGATCTTTATACTTTAAAGTGGAAGAGTACTCGTCGGATTTTTTCTTCAAATTAGTCAATCGGCAGAAACTCTTAGTACCAGCACTCTTAGTACTACCTCTTAGAAGATCACATTGAATTGCATGAATTGATATAATTCCTGTAAAGTTCGTCGGACAAACTACTGAAATCACTATGTATCTAAATAGTTAGAGTAATCAGAGTTCGATTTAGTTTTTAAGAATTTTTGCCAGCACTTGTTTCTACAAGACAAAAGATGATTAAAATGAGATATGTATGATATATTTAAGACACAGGGGATTAGATTGGTTTCAAAAGCGACGCTATAGTGTTGATAACAGAAGAAAATACTAAATCGAGCTGCCTGTTTAGACTGTTCTTAATGTTGCTGATCTGAAATAGTATACAAAGTTCAAGATATTGTCACTGAATAAAGTTTCTTTGGCGGTAAGTGCGATAAAAAATATCATCGAGTATATCCATCAATTCAAAGACGAAATCAACAGCATTAGTACGAAGCTCACGATCTGACTTAGAGGGCGATTGTAGCAACATAAAATAAAAATATTCTTTCTATTATTTTTAATTTTGACTCATATTAGCTCGATATTATCAGAATTGCGAATAATAAAAAATTTAACTACCAAGATGTGCACTGTAATAAGAACCCCTCTCGAATACACCACATTTAGATCTCGATAGATCTTTAATAGACCACACTTCAGTTCCAAAGTGTTCCAAAATTTTGTTAAAATCTGTCTTGAACATCGAAAATTATTCCTGCTTAAATTTTAGAAAATCAACAGCTCAACCTTTGTGGAAAATTTGGAAGCTACTACTTCCAGCACGCAGATTTCCACCACATTTTGCAAGGATCCTAATGGTACCATTCACACACATGATATTTTCTCCTTTGATAAATCAGTTTCAATTCGATAATAATGACTTCAGGCACTATTTGATAATCGATGTTGAAAAAATGATTTCTTTATTGTTTGTGGGTATTCAGGAGCGCCAGTGTGTAAAACTGTGTGAAAGTTGGTAAATTCTTCCCTGGTAATTTGCGACCATCTGAGAGTAGCCAAAGAACGGAAGTGGCCGCATCTCAAATCAGAGTTTCAATTCGGACAAACACTAAGCACCAAAATATAGTACCAAATTAATCAATTTATACACACAACGGATACATCTACTCGTCTTTATTACTATTGAGGGGTCATTAGCATATGTACAAAACCAAATTATGTTTGAATGAACAAATTATAGTCACGAACCTAATAAAGAAATGTTGTTTCGGTCATATAAGCGTGCCGATTACGCATTTTAATTTTCAGATTTATTAGTTTGTATTTCATAGTTTTATAGACGACGGTGGTCTATATATGGTGGCATCATTGTTCTGGCCATTATATTTTACTACATAACGAAAATTTTGATAGTCATATGGCGCAGAAACAAAACTCAATGGCAAACACAAAATACTTAAAACTATTTATTGCATGGGGTTGGTTCCAACCAAAATATTCATAATCACATAACACAATAGAAAACGAATTGAGGGTAAGATTGGAACAAGCGCGGTTTTACGAATTATCGTTTTCGAGGGGTTCTAGAAACTTTGACGTATTGACAGAAAATGTGACGTGGTTGATAGTGGTAACGGGCATGATTAACCATTCTGAAAAATTGAAAATTTTTTATGAACCTCCACGCAATACACACCATTAGCACCTTTCAGACCGCAGAGCAACATAAAATATATCTCAAATAAAAGAAATGTTTTAGGCTCAGTTCCGATCTACATATTTCGTAAACATTTTATTGGCTGGTGGTTCTAGCTCAATAATCTATGCGAATTGCGATGTATCAGAGGTTTGCAAGTTCATTAACATATCTATTTAAAAAGAAATAACAGTTAACTCTCATCTGATAACATTAAAGTTTTAAACTCCAATCATCAACTCATCATTCAACAGTTTACTTCGAGATCTGCTAGCTTTAAGAATCTTTAGTTAAGTCAATGAACCGCTCACCATTAATAATGCCCAGTGGTCTGTGAATTCAATAGGAAGTTTCTTCTGCCGCCACTTTACTGCAGCATAACTTCATCTTCAGTTGTGAATACGAACAGTAATTCCTGCTCTATCATCATTCAAAATAATTCCATCTGTCACTGGAGTACGTTGTTTAGGCTGGTTGTTTAATCTAAACTCATTTTTTGTTTCGACGTTAAATTATTGAATGTAGCCTTCTTTATAGACACTGTTGTACCGTGTTCAACATTCTAATGTCATATGCGCTTCAACCTACATAAAAGAATTGATAGATTTGGGAAACACCAGTTTTATTTTCAATTTAGAAAAATTTAAATGGTTATCCATCCACCCCTAATTTAAGGGGGTGATGAACAAGAAACCAGGCTTGTTTCTTACTTTGTTTTTTTTTTAATTCTTCTGATATCTCAAAACCAACAGGTAATTTCTAATGTTCTTGACTTTTATTCCATGCGCAGGTTTTTTAGTTGCAAGATAAAAGATGGTAAGATGCTTGTTTAAGGAGTTCGAATATTTCTTATGAACTTCTAAAGTTAAAGCCTTGTAAAATTATAATGTGTAATTTGTTTAAGATTTTGGTTTGTAATTTTCTAGGTCAAAACTTATAAATGTAACCAATGAGAATCCTTGTTTTTCTGATTGCTACTAAGTTTTTAATGTGTTAGTCAACAAACTGAACCAATTTTTTTTAGTACAGTTTGGTTTAAGGCTGTATTTTAGAAGTTCACAAGATATATCCTAACTCCTTCAATATGCAGCTTACAACAAACTAGGCAAATGCCATTAATCAATTTGTACCCTTTAATCAAAAGAAGGGCAAGCAGAAAAAAATATTTGTTTGTGGTGGTGCTGCCTCAAGCGGTCAATAGCAAAACGAAATTTTATCTGCTGGAAACTTCTGCATTCTTATAAAGCATGTTACGTACTTAATCCAGTTTACGAACAGGCTATTTAGACTAAAGGATTAAAGTTTAGGGAATTTCTTTAAACAAGCCAAAAATATAGCAATGCTGGTACTTGTTATACTCGTATGTGATCTGTGTATTGAACAGAAATATAAATTCTAAATATTAGATGTCAGCCGAAATCAAACCAACTATGGAACAAGTAGCACAATGCATTGTATATCATTGTGCACTATCTGATTTTTCAGCAGGAACCAATATGGAGTCAGTTGGAACCATTAATAGCCAGCCAGAACCAGTGTTTTATCAGCCGTAACAATTTCGCAATGATTACAAATGCGTTTTAACGGTTGTGCAACATACAAGCTTTCAACCAGCAGCATAACAAGGTCAGCCACTAAACTATGCCAGCCGAAACCAAATCAACTATGACACAAGTACCACAATGCACTGTACGTCATTGTACATTATCTGATTTTTCAGCTGGTACCAATATGGAGACAGTCGAACCCATATAGTCATCTGGGAGCAAGCCAGCTATGTATCATTGTTCTTATCTGATTTATCAATTGGAGTCAATATTAAGTCAGATGGAATCAATTAAACCTAACTGAAACTCAAGTCTTATCAGCCGGAACCATTAGAAGCCTACACAATGCGCTTAAATGGTTGTGCGACATGTAAGCTTTTTGTCGGAACCGCAACAAGGTTAGTGGGAACTACTACAATATTAGCCGGAACCATACGACGCCAACTGTGACTGACAATATTTTTCAGCCGAAACCAAACAACTATGGCGCAGATAGTACAATGTCTTTTGCATCATTGTACACTATCTGACCAGCCGAAACATTGTTATACTATGCCATAGTTGGTTTGGTTCTGGCTCACATGGTTCCAGCTGGCTTCATATGATCAAGGACATTTTAGTGGTTCCGGTTGACCTTGCTATTTTTCTGACAGAAAGCGTATATGTTGCACAATCATTTAAGCGCATTGTAGTCATTGTGCAAGCACCCAATTGTTTCGACTGATAAAACTCTGGTTTCGGCTGGCTTTAGTTGGTTCCGACCGGCTTAATATTGGTTCCGGCTGAAAAATTAGGTAGTACACAATGATGTACAATTTATTGTGCTACTTGTGGTTCCGGCCAACGGTTCCGATTGAACGATTACATATTGCACAACCATTCAAGCTCATTGCGAAGCTGCTATAATAGTTCCGGCTGATAAATCAGATAGTGCACAATGATACTTGAGAAATAGTTTGTTTAGTTCTGGCTGGTTTTATATGTTTCCGGCTAACCGCATAATGGTTCCAACTGAAAAGTCAGTTATCAGAAGTTATTTTGTCTTATCTTTTTATACCTAGATATCAAGTTTAGAGTTTCAAATAATTCGCAACGTTTTGATGAATGAATCATTTTCGATTAGTTCCGGAACGTTTTCCATTTCTTCTGGAGAAAATTTCTTCAAAAAATCTACTAAATTGGATTTCCACTTTCTCAGGCTAAATCCGTTGCTTTTCAAAATATCGCATTCATTTTTAAACGTTTCAGCTTCGACCACACTATCATATTCGGTTAACAGATCATCCATGTAAAAGACGTGATTGATTAACTGTCCCATAAGTATAACTGAATTTAACTTGTACGTTTTTTTGGTCGGTCGGATAATTTGCCTGTACATTTTCTCAAAATCTGTTACCGCAGTGCTATTTTATGTTTTCTAATTTTTAACTATTTTAGACAGATCTGTCTGAATATTGGGACTAATTTGCAGAACATCGTTAAGCGACACCCCATACTGGTTTTCCAAGAAGCGTCAAAGACGATTCTCAGTTGAGTCGTGCTGCTGTCTGATTTGACCACTGACTGCATGATGTGGAAAATAGTACCTTTCATTGTCTTCTTTTGCAATTTCGAGGGATGATATACATGTCATATGTTGAAGTGAAATATACTCGTACATGAAAGATTTGTAAAACTCGTAAAATGCAGGGCATCTCATAAAGTTCCGTTCTATAGTTCCGCTGATGTGCTGTTTCGAAAGAGGTAACTCTTTAGGTCTTGGATTTTTAAAATGCAGCTGAACGAAAAACTGACCTTTGTTAGTTTTGGTTGTTGTTTGCTCGTAGATAATATCACATTCGTGGGTACTGGTAAATGAATTGTTCTGTGGCTCAATTTCTTCGACTTCCCAAAATTTCTTCATTAAAATTCTCATTCGTTACTTGAATAAATGTGTGTGTGTGTGTGTGTGTGTGTGTGTGTGTGTGTGTGTGTGTGTGTGTGTGTGTGTGTGTGTGTGTGTGTGTGTGTGTGTGTGTGTGTGTGTGTGTGTGTGTGTGAAGAAATTGGGATTTCTGACTAATATCGTGCGTTGATTCAATAGTGGATTTTGAGCTTTATTTTTTTGGGTCATATTCGAATCTGGTTGATTATCGGAAGTTTGGTCCATTGAAACGTGATGACGTTTAAATCAAATGAGGCATGAGTATCTTGCAAAACATTTCGAACTAACGTGACCCTTTCTTTACGTGACAATTTTTACATAATACTGTGGGCAAAGAATAGTAAGACTTTGTTCATAATTTTAAAATTCTTTATTTAGTTCTCCAAATCTGTTTCGTCCCTCTCAAAGTAACCCCCCCCCCCCCGGTCTCAATACACTTGTGCCAACGTTATTCCAATCCTCGAAACAGTTGTTAAAGTCATTTTTCCTGAATAGCCTCCAATGCGCGTAGCGATTCACGTTTAATGTCTTCAATTGACTCAAAACTGTTTCCCCGGAGCGGTCGTTTGAGTTTGCTGAACAGCCAGAAGTCACACGGAGCTAAATCAGGCGAATACAGTGGTTGCGGAACGAAATGAATGCAGTATGAGAAGGTACATTATCGTGGTGCAAAAACCAAGAGTTGTCGACCCGTAATTCCGGCCTCTTTTTAAGAATAGCTTCGCGCAAACGACGCATAACACTCAAATAGTATTCCTTGTTGACAGTGTGGCCGGTCGGAAGAAATTCGGAGTGCACCACACCTCGATAATCGAAGAAAACTGTCAACTTCATCTTGATTTTTGACTTGCTTTGACGTGGTTTTTTCGGCTTCGGCTTCGGCTCACCTTTGAGACGATATTCGGCCGATTGATCGTCTGTTTCCGGATCGTAAGCATAGATCCAAGACTCATTGCCAGTTATAATACGTTTCATGATATCCTGGTAGTCGGAAAGCATTGTTTCACAGACGTCAACGCGAAGCTGTTTTTCCAAAAAATTTAGTGATTTTGGAACAAATCTTGCTTTCAATTTTCTTAGACCCAAATGTTCTTTCAAAGTGGTTTTCACTGATTCTCCCGATATTTCAACGATGCCAGTAAGGTCTCTGATTTTTAATCGTCGATTCTCGAGCACCAATTCCTTGATTTTATTAGCGTGTTGATCATCAGTTGATGTTGATGGCCGTCCTAGACGTGGTTCGTCGTCAACACGTTCTCGACCCTCTTTGAACAATTTGTACCAATCAAAAACACTTGCTTGCGACATACAATTATCACCGAAGGTCTTTTGTAACATCCTGAACGTTTCGGCACCACAAATTTGATTCCGCACACAAAATTTAATGGAACTTCTTTGTTGAATAATTTCACTCATTGTAAAAAATCGCCGAATGCACTTTTTGTACTTCAGAAAGACAAGCGTATACTAAACACTAATGATTATTTTGATGTGACATTTGGCACAGATGTCACTGACAGTCATACCAACATAGAAAAAAAATTATTTCGACGAATGGTTTTCGCGTGAAATTTATATTAAAATGTATTACTACTTTTTGCCCACAGTAGATGCTTCTCACAATTCACATTTTCAACCTGGCATCCAAATTCATATTTTTAATCTCAGGATACTTTAACATTGGATGTTGTTGTCGACAGACCATGCGGTCAAAAGTGCGGTTAGACTGGCCTGATATGAAACTCCTGGAAGTGGATTTGGTTGCAGCTTTTTTGTTTGTTACATCACAAATTTCCAAGGCATCGTCTCAGGCATCTTTTGTTTAAAACTTCTAACAAGTTTTCTGAGGTTCGATAATTTTTATCTACGTGATCTTGCCTAATAAAATGTGAATGAGAGATGGATCGCGTGTTTAAGGGTTCTTTAGTGCGCGATGTCCACGAATTACTTCATCAGAAGTTTCACTTATTTGTCGCAAGTCTTTTCCGCTACTATATGTGTGCATGGTTTCTGCTCTAGGAACGTTTGAACTAAAAAGGTCACAATTCGTGTCATTCTGTTATAACGATAGCACAATTTTTCCCAAGCTTCTGCATAATTATTTTCTGTTGGGATTATTAATGCCGCAGCTTATCCCTTAAGTAGACACCACTAATGCCTCGATTGTTATGGACGGTGGTCTTAAACAAATCGTGAAATGATGCCCAATATTTATAATTTCTCGTAAATGATTCAATATTAATTTCGTTTGTTGATCAATAAATTGTTCCAAAATGGTATTCAAATCACCATCATTATTAAGGCTACTTCTGTCATGAAATCCGAAGCTTGAGTTAATAGTTCTTTAGCCTAATTATAACAAATTTCATAAACTTCAATCGTAATCGATGTATAATTCGGGTTCTCAAATAATTCGAGTTCCATCTCATTAAAGTTTTGATACCTGGCTTCTAAAATCTCTAGACGGCTTTTAATTGCTTCGAGACTGGCATCCTCCTCCTTTTTAATTTTAGTACGATAATTAGAAAAAATAGTTGTACTTAACTGATTTGGCATAGTAATCCCCGGGTTTCGGCACTCAAACATTTTTTTTTGATGCGATTTTAGTGGTTTAACTAGCTTTGATTACTTTTAGTTTTGGTTTTGAAGACAATTAGTGAGACTAATTTACTATTAGTACTTGATTTTCCTGAACAATATTAATGAATATTAATAAAAACAAAGTGACATTAATTTATAAACTATGTGTGTGTGTTTCATTAATGACTCTCACCAACAGTTGCACATATTCAACATAATTTCCCCAGCTGATTACTCGTAAATAACTCCAACTTTCAAATCAAACGACAGAAATATCAGAATTTAAAATTAACAATATGATCGACTTGTTTAGAATATTAGATCACGCATTATGTATTTAGCTAAGGCAAATAAATAAACACATTGGCCGAAGATCATTTGATCTTTAAAAACTAATTGATGTCTGTGTGCGTACGCATTTTTAAAATTCTGTGCGCGAAAATATTATCTAACACATGTGAAATAAAAAACAATTTATATAGTCAAATTAATTGTATTTTGACACCCACTTGCTAACCATGCATTAGCGGGCATTTACCCTGCTAGCGATCCACACCTGTTTTGCGTATCATTTATTATACTAAATGTCTGTGGTTATCTGAGAGGGCGCTCTCTAAAATGGCACAAAAAATTTAAATCTTAACATTACAAAGCAAAATAATGATCGTCATCTTCTTGTGAATGCGGGAAAGACACAAAGAACAAAAATACAAAACCGGTTGAGTAAATGCGAAAGATAACATGTCATTCGATATAAAGAAAAGATAACGAGCGCAATTCTAAATAAATTATAGATGTAACCCTTTTTCACCGATCATTTTACAGTTTACCATAATTATTTTATTTTACTTCTTGTAATTTCAGATTATCACGATCAGAGATTGCAAATCATGATCGAACTGAAGAATTAAAATCAAATATACGCGATATAGTGAAACGTATTGAAAATTTGGATTGGGTCACAGCCAGGCTAGAGAATCAAATTGAACAACAATTACAGCAATCGAATACACGCGGCGGTGTAAGCGCACAGCAAACAAATGGTTCGATCAATATTGATGACAAATTAGAAGCGCTCGCTGCTCTGTTGACATCGACACGAGCGTCTGTACACCGAATCGAACGCCAATCGCAGACGACAAGCGATAATGTGACATCGTTGATCGCGTCGAATAAGTAAGTCCGTTAATATTATTAATCCAGATCAATTTTTTAATATTTTTACTTGTAGAGAAATTAGTCAACTTCAAAAGAGTTTGCCAAGTAAACAATTCATAAATAACGCTTTGCTTGGATTAAAGAATCAACCAATATACGCCGTTATGCAAAACTCAGGAAATCAACGAAATGGGCTTATTGCAGCGGACTCCAATACCACCGTCTCATCTAGCTGTTTAACCGCACCAAAACGGTCGGGCGTCTATAAAATCCAAACCGAAAGCACAATGATTGGCCCATTTTATGTAAATTGTGAAATGGAAAATTATGGCGGCGGTTGGACTGTAATTCAAACTCGGCTCGATGGCTCAGTAAATTTTTATCGTAACTGGATTGAGTATAAACATGGCTTTGGTAATTTGGGTGGCGAATTCTGGATTGGTTTGGATAAATTACATGAAATTACATCGGCACGGTTACACGAGTTACTGGTGGTGTTAGAAGATTTGGAGGGGCAAACGAAATTCGCGCGTTACACATCATTTGCGATTGGTGCAGAAAAAGAAAGTTATGCGCTTATATTGCTCGGTACGTATGCCGGTGATGCGGGCGATTCATTAAAATATCATGCGGGACAAAAATTCTCAACATTCGATTTGGATAATGATGCATGGCCGGAGGGAAATTGTGCACAAGCGCATGTTGGTGCATGGTGGTATAATGCTTGTGATAATAGGTTTGTGTCTTAACTAATTATTATTCATATCGACATCTATCTAAAAAGTTACAAACTAAAATATATTTTTTTAATTTGGCAGCAATTTAAATGGTCGGTACTTAAGCGGTGAAGTCCCCGAAGAAATGGCTTATCATGGAATTTATTGGAATGAGTTCCATGGCCGGAACTATTCTCTCGCAAGAACAAGAATGATGATCAGGCCAATTGATTAAATAGTGTTCAGTTAATTATAAACGGTTAAAAAACGTTTTAATTTATTTATTATTGTGTGCTGCAACAACCGTTTATTGGTGATATGAACACAAATTTGCCCGTCTACTGATTGATTTAAACATTTTTTTTGTACAGTGAAAATAAAAAGGATAAGATAAAAATTGTCAATGATTTGTTTCTTTAAATTTATAAATGTTTTTTGAAAGTGTTTGAATTAATTTAGTGAAATTTGATGCAACTTTAACCACTGCGTATCATTGTTCTGGAGTACTAGAGAAACTGATACCAAAATGTGTAAGTCTCTCATAACGACCATATGGTTAATTGTCATAAAAAGCATGCTGTTAGACCATATGGGTAAGTAGCAAATTTGTGACAATATAGCATTATCACAATGTCTAGTGATTCAAAGTTTCAAGCCCGCAACTGATTCCACTAAAGAGTTTTAATTACAAAGAAGAGTATGTATATAAAAGATTTAACTAGGAAAATTTTTCCTATTTCATAGTTCTTGATATGCCTCTATGAAAATGATCACCTCGTTGAAAAAGTGCTTGAATGATATTATTCACATTGGATCTGCACCACAAAATGATATATTAACAGTGTTATTTAGATAAAGAAAATATCGAATAGATTTCTCCGCGGAAACATGTAGGTTATCGTCAATATCATAAATAGAGGCCCAAGTGCACGCACAATTTTAACAAACACGTATTTTAATTTGGAGCCAGCTCAATAAATGATTTCGAAAATTATTACACATATGAGATTAGGACGATTAGACGATTACCAAGTACAAGATGCTTACGACAAGGGCATAGAAGAATGTCGAGAGCATTGTGTGCTTCAGCAAGCAGATGAGAACAAAAACTTGACAGCATCAGTTCTTAAACCTACCTACTTGTTTTTATTTTTACATAAAGACCTTCAACTATATAAGATAATTTCCTTATTTCCCAACCGAGAAGGACTATTTTGTAGTTGAAGTGAATCTAAAAATGGTGGACATGCAAATCGTTAGTTAGTTTATCAGAAATTAGGATAAGAATATCTCTCAGCCATTGCAAATTTCCTAAACATCAGTAATTCTACAAACAATTGCATCTCTGACATTCGAGGATTCTGCAACACCTAAATGCTTACACAACCTTAGTACAACTATACGGATCCTGATCGAAAAATCTCCGGTTGCCTAAAATGTAAAATAAAACTGTCCATACTTTGTCTGTCTGTTAGCATTATAAACGAGGTCGATTTAAAGATTAACAAAGCAGATCAACATAAACAAAGGTAAAATAACGTTATGGTCAAATTCTATGATCACACTGACTCATTTGTGACAAATAAAATAAGCGAAATCTAAAATAACACATAACGATTAACAAGATGGCAAACATAGCATAGAGAAGTCGTGCGACCACTATGCATTATGAACGATAGTCCGAGTCATACAACTTTCTGAATTTGAACAAAAATACTTTGAGGTAGAAGAAATTAAGGCAGTTAAAAAATTGCAAGCTGTTATCGCTGCACTTTTTACCTTTCTATTTCCACTCTTAAAAGAACACCCCTCTTGTTTACTCCTCGAAGAACTGCATCTAGTGGTCCGACCTTATGAAGAGCAGTTTAGTGGCACGTAGCGGTAAGCGGTCCGGATCGATAAAGCCGTAAGGTATACGTATATGAAGTCACCGATTTAATGTTGGAATATCGGAACAACTAATTGGTAATTTAAGCTCTCCAAGAACCACAATATTCCGCCCTTTCTTCCAAGCAAGAATCAACTAGGACCGATCAAGTAATTTGTAGGCTTTTTAATGTTGAGTAAGGGGCCGGAATACAAAACATATAGTTAAGTATATGTACATCTTCATTTGTCTAAGCAAGAAGGATATCCACGGAATAATTCATTAGCATTTTCCACAGGTTGTGCAACCAGACGGAGAAATGGTGTTCTTCTATATGCTCGGACTAATCTTGTTCAATCTACAAAAAATATTACAACCGATAAATTGGCACTTAATACCACCAACCTCACTGCACTTCGGTGGTCGCTGGAAGGCCGATGTGAAGTTCACTAAAACTCATCTTAAGAAATGTACAGGTATAGTAAAAGAAACTGGCCACAATTTTACTGCTCATTATAAGAGTGTTCTTTACTAAAGTAGAGCTAAGTTGTGCAGGTTCGATAAGCATATGGTAAAATTTCTTCTAGTTTTTTGATATTCAATAGCTATTATGGAAAACTCGTGCTTTGTTTTGTCCTTTTCTCGAAACTCGATCGGAGTATGCAACAACAATAGGTTCAAATTTTTTCGAAGTATGCTTGGTATGCAAATATGGAATTTTTCTATTAGGCAGGTTCGAATGGTAAAAAAAAATGTATAAATAGAAACATTGAAGTTTAATTTGTAGGTTAGGTTCAACAACAAATTTAATTTAGTAAAGAACGCTCTTAACCGATTTTTTTTAATCATTACTAGGGCATTTCATGATCGGAAATGCACTAGTCCAAGACAGGAAGGTCATAAAATTACGATAATCCGATAATCCCAACATCAAGAGACTGATCACTGAATTGATATACCTTTCCTCCAAAAAATCGATACTCTCTACCATATTAGCGCAAATAAAAGCTTAGTGCACTACATATCTCGTGGAATGAAGCAATTTTTATTCAGAAATGTACTTCGATAAAATAGACCAGGTAGAATTAGTAGCTGGGATGGAAGCTATAATCTCATACATCCTAACTAGTTATTTACAAGCGATTCAATGCACGCCTCGTCAAAATACGATCTGATAATTTAATAACTTCTAAATATGTCTCCACTATGTACTCGTAGAAATTGAGACACACAATTTAAAACATCACTGGATTTGGACGCATTGGTTTAACACGGAAACTGCATCATGGAAACAACAATGGTTAACAAATTATTTCATCAAATTCCGATGTCTGAGACAGAACATAGATGTCGCAAATTGTGGCACGCTGCTTGAATATAGTTACTCGTATGTAAACGTTCCATTCTAATCCTCCAATATGTGGCAGCACTTGATGATGGTCTGGCTTGAAAAATGATCCTGTATAAAATTCTTCCAATGTCGTACTTTCTGTATTAGAAGCTTGCTCTCCAAAAGCATCATCCCATTATCATTGTTTTGGTTCCGTACCCCTGAGGTCCTCCTGTTAAATAGAAAGTTTGTAGAAAAATGTCCAACTAATAATTAGGCTAGTAAGGAATATATCGAATTATTAATCGCTGTTTTTCTCCGCATGGAAAATCTGAGTGTCTACGTCATCCTCCTACTGATTATCTGCTGTTGTGCAAATTTCACAATAGGTCCCTAGCTCGTATGCTATCGGCAAACACTAATTTTTAGTTGAACCACAAAAGTAAATCGTTGTTCGTTATAGTTTAAAATAATCTATTTTTACAGCCTACGATCTTGAGTATGCAGAGATATCAGATGGAATTATTTTAATTAGAGCATGAGAGTTGTGTTTGTCTTCTGCATATCAAAAAATTTTTCAAAAATCTGTGGCCAATTACCATTACATGCAAACTTATACTACTGGACCTGTGGACAACACAACTGTGAAGTTTCACTTTGTTACTTTAATATCATGACGGTATTTGGGTTACATTTAATCTGAAACAGCCAGATGCCCGCCCCGGTTTCCTGTAAAATTAATGCGTTGTGTATATTGTCCGCGCATATGAGCTGCTGAGATAGTTTACGTAATGGTAACCAAGTTGTTTTACCGTAATGGTTCGTTTGGCTCCGGATTGGATATTATTGAAGTTATTTTCTTTGATATTATTGAGATCCCTTTGAGAAATCCATCTGTCGATATATTTTGATTATGTCGAAGGATAGTGATAATGTTATCTTGAAAAGTAGGCTAATTTCTGATGCTGAAAATTGTATGATATGGGATACAAATTTTCCCTTATTCCCTCATGAATCCTACATACAAGTTTCGAATTTAAAAAATTAAAAATTAGAATTTCTCTCATTTTGCAAAAACCGATGTGTGGCTCTTCATTTTAAAGCCCCAAATATGTTTATATCTTGTTCTTTGAACGGTATGGAAACCATGTACTGGTCAATTTATTTCCTTTTCCGTTTGTTAGTAAAATGTTTACGACCTCTTACGATTTTGAGCGTAGAGATTCAACTGGTACTTCTGCTAATTAGAGTTCCTGGATTTAATGCTGCTGAATAACGCCACCGTATGTTTTGCAAATTGCTATCCTCTTCAGCAATCCATATGTTTTACAAAACAAATATCTGCATTCTGCGGTTAATATTGTTTTGAGTTCCGCCACCTCTTGAAGATGTATCAAATTTTATTAAAATAAATCTCGAATGTCAAGTGTATGTGATATAACCCTAAATTCATCAATGAACTAACAAAGAAAATTTTAGGCATTTGAAAATGTCAAAAATCTTTAACACTTTGGAATGACTGATACCCTTAATCATCAATTACAAAGTAATGCATCAAACATTATGTGGATTGGAATAGAGCTGAGACTACCTTCTGCCAGCCGAATTCGAAGATAAGTGAGATAAACTGAATAATCAGAAAGTAAACTCTAACCAATACCTCCAGATACTCGTAAACGTAATACTCGTACATCGCAAGACACTGAAAGCAGAAACAAAGGTGGCCTCGAAGAATTTCAAATTTACCATAGCTCATTTGTCACTATGCCGAGCATTATTGTCAAGATAATCCTGAGGATTGTGCCTTTCAACGCCCCATCTATTAAGTTAGCGGGTAAAATAGAGAGGACTATTACACCAATAAGATAGGGACAATACATAGCAGGAAGCATTCACGGAATATTATTCGTCACTGAGCCGCAATTGTACCCTTCCTTATTGGGTTCCGTTACAAGCTGGAAAATTTGCAAATTGCATACGAAGAATGACATTCCACGATACAAAAACAACACAAATGAGCAATGATTAATTTTGGATTGGAGCTATCGTCATAAACAATACAAGGACGTAATTCATTGATGTTCGAATATATTGGCAAACATTTGTAAATCATAAAAGAAGTTCAATCGGTTAAACACCATGTTTCGTCGATTCAAAGTAAAAATTTCAAGACAAACCATTGGAAACTTGCTCGATCCTCGAGCCCCTAATTGCTCGACCATTCACACATGGGAAACTTGCAAATTACAAAATGAAACTTTGCATTAAGAATGCAGGGCTTAATCGCACCGATTAAGCCTAATGTTTGCTAATTTGTGCTCACGGTAAAAAATTAGTGCTAGTACAGGAGCCGAAAAAACGGGAATATTTCCCGTTTTTTCGGCTCCTGCACTAGCACTAATTGTTTACCGTGAACACAAATTAGCAAATATTGGCCTTAATCGGTATGCAAAGTTTCATTTTGTAATTCGAAAGTCCCTGCTGCAGTTACCCACTCGAAAGTACATATCTAAGTTTCTACATTAAGTCAGTTCTTGTTATGCTTAAATTTGGAAGTTACAAGGAAGGGAGACCTATAATCCAAAATTGGGAATCTCTACCTATCTATAAATTGACGGGAAATGTTTATGTGGAAGAGGAATATTAAAATATGCATATTAAACTACATGGTAATGTAGTTAACGAGGTAAGCGCTATTTTCTGAGTGGATGTCCTTGCCACCTAAACGATTAGGTTACGATTCCAATGTATATTGACAAGGCATAGCCTTTGCTGACATGCAGAATAAAGTAATATATCCCTTGTAAGTTCCTCGACCTCTTCCATTAGCTGTTCTTGCTTTAAAGGGATTTGTATCTATAATCGTTTGTATCCATTTTTTCATTGTAGCGAGAATGGACTTTTCAGCCGCTCTCTTGCTCAAAGTAAATTTTCGTTTTTTACTCGGCATGCTGTGTCATGATGAAAGCGAATAATACACTTTTGAATTACTTTCTTGTTTCTTAAATATACGACCCCCATGTAAAATACTGATATGTGGGCATCTTTTTTGATTCTTGACTATTTATTGCGTTTATCCTGGATCCTAAGGTTTCCGTTTAGTTGTTGGATTTCTCTCAAATTGTTTCGACCAGTTTAACACAATTAGTCGTATGATTTACTTCCATCTAGATAGATAATTGCTGTAGTAAAGCGTGTTGAGCCATGCCAGGCTTACCCATAGCTTATCCCCTGGTTTCGCCTGATTTCACAAAATCTATTCGTCACGAATATTTTAAATTTGATTGCTCCGGCTTCACAACAAGCGCAATGGTTAAGTTTGATCAAGCATTATCGTAAAATTATTAATTCTCAGGACTTCTTGTATATGTTTAAGTAATTCTATTAATAATCAAGTTGCATTTAGTTAAAGGATGAAAATATTTTTTTGGTTGGAGCAAGAGTGTAGTGTCCGAGGTTCTCAAGTTTGTTGTTATTGAGCCGACCTTATTCTTAACAGACATCATCGAAATTACGAAGCTCGATATCGGTCGGTATCGTCTGTTGTATTTTCCAACTAGTTCGAACAGCTTTAATGATTCGAATAATAGTGAACGTGTTGCTTGTCCGCTGAATAGGCACGGTCTTGTTACATCAAATTTAAAATTTGATTGCTTGAGAATCGTATGAAAAACCTAAACAATTTTAATGCAACCGTTTAACTTGATTTGCACATTACCCTTATACGTAGCTATTTTTGGATATGTTTTAATAACTCATTGCATTGATTGTGGTTGGTTTGTGGTTGTCCATGACTTGCAGACTTTACTACATGCATTTATTTTACCATGACGTGCACGTTCCAAGCCGATTGTGTAGGACGCTATTTGGACTGGCGTTAGGAACACTGCTTTGAATATATATGGTTTACGACTAATCTCCTTATATTGTTGTATATATTTTAGATTATGTTCCAAGCTATGTGGTAAGCGTCACCCGATATTGTAACGACTGATAAGCAGCAGCTTTCTGCTGGTATGACTTTGAATTATTAACTTCACCGCATAATACATATACCTGTTTCATTTGTAGGTACTGCTTCCGTTGTGATCATAACGGACATAATTAATCAAACTCCGGTGACCTCAGTGACCATACATGTTCGGGAAGTAGAACACTTGAACTTGGGTAAGTAGAACAGTGAATGATCAACAGTTTAGCCAACAGTTAAAGTATTATGGAAGGTTGCATCCTAATTTCTCTAAATTTTTTACTACAAGACTTAAGTCACCCGACCCAAATCAAAACAATAATTCTTATTTTTTTTTTGGAATATTTTTTAATTAAACTCGACATATTATCTAAATACGCCAGTAGGTAGACACAAAAAATTGACAAACCCGAAATTTTCTATATTATTGTTGCTACTTTCAATGTAATTTTTGTGCTTACTTTTTCTTTGCTATTTTAAGCCACTATATACTCGAGATGAGTTCATACAGATATTGGGTTGTGTCATGTGTATGTATACGTTTTATTATATGTGGCTATCTTCAGTTTAGTAAAATTTATTCTATAAGTGATCATAAGGCCAATATGTTAAGAAACTCTGATCAATTTAAAGGTAGACGTATGACGCGTTCGCATGATCATGAAAATTAAAAAATAAAAGAAAGGAAATATGCAAAAATTCGTTTTATTACCATGCATGGTACGAGGTGAAAGGTTCATCTTGACTTTTTAATTTTATTGTATCAGGAAGGTGCACAAAAAATTATTGGAGGTATGTAGATATAAACACGTCAATAAAATTGTCCTTGTCCGCTGGCTATTTAAAATCCATTTATAGCGTAATTTTAGAAAGGCGTTAAGCATAGATTTATGATGTATATTATTATGTAAATGCTTAAATACTTACTGCAATATATCGGCAAAATCCAAGTTGATCACCTTCATTGAGTCATATAAGCGTCTATGGGTGTAAAATGAGTTCACGTTAACACATTGAACTAGATAAGCCGGTGAAATAATGTAAACAAAAATATTTTAATATCACGTGGTCCATTTAACAGCGATATTGTATATCAAAATGCCAGGGTCAAGAAAAATTGAATTTATATGACCGATTAACGATCAACGATATTGTTTCCGGAAATACAAAATTACCACGCGATCATGTAATCGTTATCATGTATATAATAGGTGGTGTCGCGCACAGCACGAGATTGTTAATTTTAATATTTTTGAACTTGACTAAATATATTAAACAATAATTGGTATATGCGCCGATCGCGAATTTTTTAACGATCTGATCGTAAGTATTATGAAAAAAGTGAATATAATCGTATATAGCTACTTGTTGCATTGAAGGTTAATTTGAAAAGATTCTGAAATGCAGTTGATTTTGCAAATAACAACATTTTTAAATCGATTACATATTTTAGTTTTTCGCGAGATTTTGAAAAGAAAACATCATCATGCAATTCGATTTAAGCCTAGTCGTTGTGCTATTGGTCGGCTATTTAAATATTTGTGGCGCCAGCATCGGGATATTGTATCGCAATCAAAATAACACGCATCGCATTAATAGTATCGATATCGTATACTACAGTCCTTTTCGTAAACGAGATATCTCGATACAAAATATGTCGTACAATAGTTTCTCGTCGTTTGATCCGAGTTTGCCGACCAAAGTGTTGATTCACGGTTGGATGGGTGAAAAAAATCACGTAACCACAAATCCAATTAAAAATGCGTATTTGGCTAAAGGCGGAGTTAATTTATTTTCGGTCGATTGGAGCATGGGTGCAAAACAGAATTATGATTTGTCTCGATCGTTTGTACCGGTGGCTGGAAAACACATTGGACAAATTTTGGAGGAGTTTTTTGAGCGAATGAACGTTTCCCTTGATCAAGTACACATACTGGGACATAGTTTGGGTGCCCACATAGCAGGCAACGTTGGAAAATATTTTAATGGTCGAATTAATCGAATTACCGGATTAGATCCAGCCGGACCCTTATTTACGAAAGATTCACGGGATGCTATAAATCGAAGTGATGCTAAATTTGTCGATTCTATACACACGGATGTTGGAGTTTTGGGCGAATTAAATGCGAGGTCTCATGTTGATTTTTACCCAAATCGGGGATTTCCTCCACAACCCGGGTGCTTAACCTTGGATTTATTAACAGCATGTAAGTTTTATATATGTAAATAGAGTTTACAAAAGTTTAACTTATTTTGTGGAATTACAGCCACGTGTAGTCATTATCGAGCTCCAATTTTGTACGCTGAAACAATTATGTTGCCAAAACAATTTTTAGCGGCACAATGTGATCGTGAGTCGCTTTCCAAATCGATCAAGAAATGTCGCCCGAAACACAATTTAAATGGGCCTAGACGTATTGTTTATATGGGTGAACAGTGTCCTTATGATACTAATGGAATTTATTACCTTGAGACCAACAGTAATCCACCGTATGGGCGTGGGAATTATTTAGCTTAGTGTCATCTGTTATCAGTACCGAGAAATTTTTTGAGCTACCCTAAAAACCAAATTAGATTTTTCCGAAATTCACACACCTTGTTCGAAAACTGTCAAATTGGTACTGGAATTTTCGAGTCAAAAATGTGAATATATCAAAATTTTGGATGCAACCAATTTCTAATACGCATCAAAAATCAGAAATTAATTATATTTTAATATTAAAACTAATTTTTTATATAAAAATAGTTATAAAATCTGTTTAATTTTATATTAAATATATTTATTTTAGTTTTAGTTACTTATCTATAATTAAAAAGTGGTTATAATTGTGATGTAAATAGGAAAACAAAAAAAAATTCTGTGGAAAAATAATAAAAGGCATCCATTTTGTTTGAAATGTCAAATATTTTTTTTTTCCTAAGCAAACATTTTATTTTGTGTAGTTTGCAAATAAAAAAATAAAAAAAATTTATGATCGAAAAAAGTATTATTATATAAATTATTAATTGTAAATAGAATTGTAATACATACAAAATATTATATCTACATAAATATATAACATGTGTTTTTTAATTTTAAAATATTGTTCTGTAAAATAAAAAAAAATAGTTTTTAAAAATTGAAGAAAACAAAAATTCATCATTGTGTTTCGAAGATGGATTACTAGAATCGCCGCCATAATGGCATTTATGAAACCACGCTCTTTTTCAACATTCTTTTTTTCATTTTGTGATTTGAGTGAATAAAAATATAAATAAAAAATCTATATAGCAAAAAATGGGGTGTGAAATGTGTTAATTTAAATAGTTATTATAATATTTGAGTGATCTCAATTCCTCAAAATTTATAAAAAATAATACGCAAAAAAAAGTTTAGTGTTTTTTTTATTGTCATCAAAGATGTCTAAACTCTCGTTTAGGGCAAGGGCCCTGGATCCCTCAAAACCAATGCCCATTTTTTTAGCAGAGGAACTACCCGATTTACCAGATTATTCTGCGATAAATCGGGCCGTACCACAAATGCCAAGTGGAATGGAGAAAGAGGAGGAATCTGTAAGTTTTTTTTAATTCTAAAATAAAATTTTTGACATGAAAAAATTCATCGGCCATTTTTGTTATAAAGCAGCGCAGCATAATAAAAATTCATGTACCGCCATATTTTTTAATTATTTTTGCTTTTGGAGCCACATAAAAATAACACAAATGGCGCCAGTTTCGCGTAAATTCAAAAATATTAACATGTTCATTTTGTCCGTTTATTTATTTTTAGGAACATCATCTGCAAAGGGCAATATGTGCGGGTCTTATAATTCCAACGCCAGAAGTTTTTGAAATAGATCAGAAATTATATGACAAAAGTTACCCGCCGGATTATAAAATGCCAAAACAATATATCCATATGCAGCGTAAGTGAACAGTGTTTATGCCATGCGATTTTATTTTATATGTATTTCAGGAACACAAGATTTATTATTTATTTTGAATTTGAACAAAATACATTATTTTTGTGCACGCCGCGATATAATTTGAAATCATTTTTTAATGTCAAAATTTTGATGTTTCGGATTATTGTTTTTCTAAAAAAGGTGTTTGATAAGAAAAATTTGTATCAATCTAGTTCGAGAGCAAATTTTTGAAATATTTTTGGATTTTTATCAAAATTTGATGTAGGCTGAAACCCAAATGGCTTTTTTTAGATTTGATTGCAGGGACTTTTGCGAATAGATCAAACGTATAATACCTAATTTAACATAGGGAGTTGGTACTATGAAGTACAATAACCTGAATTTACGACCAACAGAACCAATGTAATTTTAGATATTGAGAAGGTACAACATTTTACAATATTAACTTACCTGGAGAGCGGCTTTATTCAGGCCAAACAATTTTTTTTGATCTGTTGATCTGATATAGCAAATTTTGTATATTTCCAGATATTTTTTAAAGAACCGGCTGATCAATTCCAAAATCTTTGTAATCTATTGTTAACTTATTAATCACTACTAGAGTTTAAATAAACTATAATAAAAATTGTATATCACACGCTTTTAATAAGTCTGCTCGAAATCTGAGGTTTTTTTGTAAATTTATATTTTTGGTATCGTAGTCCGATATGAATTTCTAGTAATAATTTGCCAAAGGTTGCTTTTTATTAAATTTGGTTTTTGTTGTCAAGAACATCCGTCAAATTGTAGTAGGCAAATTTAATCGAACCAACAACTAGTACATATGAATTTGTTATAAGTTGGATTGAGATCAGAATAGGATCTCGTGTTTCAATGATATGCCTTATGAGAAATGAATCAGAAAATATTGGTATCACAATTTCTACAAATAAGGTTGTTCTTGAGTGAATTAGCTATAAGCAAATACAATCAATCTTTGACCAACTTTTAATATTTGATTTTAATATAACTTTTGTTGTTTTCGAGTGTAATCAGTACGTCGAAAAAACTATGTGTAAGATATAGTCCGTTGCACACTTCAGTTATATTTTTTGATCGAAATTAGCTATGTTTAGAGATTATTTCGTTTTACTTTGCAAGGCTGAAACGGGTCATATTGATTTCTGAGACTAAAATGATTTAATAAATTTGTGGTATTGGCTATTTTCTAAGAATTCATTTTACTACAAGTTAAGGTAAATATTTAGAATTTTGATCAGTTGATATCGGAATCCTGTGGCTCATTTAACTTTTAAATTTCCCAGACCTTACTTCAGATAAATTCCTTACTGGAAGATAAAACGAGGATTGAACTATGATCATTAAATTTCTTTACTTGTGCAATTTTAATATTCAATTTTTGGTTGAAGTTGAAAATTTTTCATTAATATGGCTATTTTGAATAGAACTTAGAAGATTTTAATTACTTTTTTTATGGCTGGAAAATTTAAATAATTTTAATCTTTCGCACGAAAGTATAAAAATTTAATCTTCAGAGAGAGGTTCATTTCTTTAGTAAAATTCTGTAAAAATCCCCCAAAAAAGCGAGTAATTTGAACCAAACCAGCTTCGTTTAACGAAGGAATATTTGAAACCGTCATACTCTTTTGGTCAATTTAACAACACGGTTTACGCCATAAAGTAATAACATGGGTTTGATTGATTATGACAAACAGTTGTAGTTCGATATTTATTCGCGCGATCTTTAGTTTGCGAAGCTTCGTTACTTTTGAACGTGGGTGGCATAAGATTCTGTTTTAATTGAAAACAATTGGCTTCCACATAACGACACGGATTTTATTTCTAGGTTCAAAATCGACAGTGGAGGTTAGTGCAACTTCCTCTATTCTTGTAATACCTATCGATGCCTATCCGATTGATTGTTAAGTTAACGAATGCACTGTGTCCTCATCTTATTATTTTTCCGTAAAATTTCAATTCTACATCATTAGTGATTACTGCCTAATCTCAAAACCTTGTAATTAATAATATCTACTGTATCTACAAATAGTAAATACTAATAAATTATAATTCGAGAAAATCCATACACAAAGTAAAAAATTAGTAATTTTTAACGAAACTAAGCTGCATTTTATGTTGTGTCTCCTCCAACTCCTAGCTCAGTGTGGATATATACTTCTGATATTGTTTTTAATGATAAAGAATTATAATCCTTTTGCATTTAATAGAAATTATTGGTTAATATAATGTCCACAGATTTGGTTGTTCTTTAATAATCAACAAATGAAGTATGTAAAGCCTAATTCAATAATTCTTTAATTAAATTTAATATTATTAGTATTATTATCAAAATCATAAATGTAAGATTACAAAATACAATAAAATACATAAGTAGAAATAATAGCTTTACAGCTCCCTAGGTAAGGAAATACCTGTATCGGAGCACAATTAAATTGAAGCAAGCAATACAAATTAATTCTTATTATCTAAAGATTAAAAAGAAAGAAAAATATGCAGAGTTATAGTTAAAAATATTGCTCAATATCATTTATATTAGACAGCCAAATTTGTAATGCACGTTCAAATTGGTATTTGCGCTCTATTGTGAGAAGTTTTAAATGCTTTGGTTTCATATGAAGTAAGGTGCCGTAAAGAGATAAAAACGCCTATATTTTTCATTATTGCATCGAACACCAGCAAAGATGTTTGGATTTCTCATGTTTTAAGTATGTATTACACGGTCGTGAAAACTTTGACTACGAATAAAAAACATTTCCAGCACTTTAAAAATGTATAAATATCTTAATGGTAGAAGCCGGAGCTCACGGAAAAGTGGAACTGTGTTGGTCCTTACAGAACGGTTATATATTTATTTAACAATCCGTTTCTGTGCAATATAGAGATCCTTAATATGTGAAAAATAAATCCCACCCCAACTAGAGATGCCATACATAATTATCGATTTCACCAGGACATGATAGAGTTTTCTTAATGTGGCTTGACAGCAGAACGGGTTTAGATTGTAAAATTTATAAGCATACGTACATATCTCTAAATCTTTTATTGGTATAGCCTACAGTATGTAGTTGAAATGAATTATTTTATGTTTTCGACTGAAGCCTTTAGAAATGGCTGTAGAAATGCTACTGTGGTATCCGTCAATATATTGGTTTCTAAAATGATATTGTTCGGCTGAGTCATAACAGGTAATAATGAACTTGTTTTTGTTGTAATAGGGTTAGTAACGTATGTCCTTAAAAAATTGAAGTAATTTGTTTATATCTTTGATTCACTAAACTTTTAATGCCAAATGCATTTAAACTCGGCCCTTAAGAAATGGGCATGCTGAATGGAAACTGGTGGTAGATTGTTTTGAACTTGAGCGTAAGTTATGGGGACGAAGTTCTAATTTGCAAGAAACTAAAACATTCTTAGGGAATACGGCAATTTTTAATGGATAACTTGAGTTTTTCTTTCGGGTAATTTTAATTTATTCAAATTGTTTTCGAGAAAAGAAATTTAAATGATTTGCAATTCTTTCAACTGCTCACTAGGCGACTATCTTATTCACTGTCGACATCACTGGATAGAATAAGCTAATTATTGGGTATTTTAATTTTTATGCATTTGATTGATCTTAGGGAGAAAGCTAACAAGTGAAGCAAAGCCGAGTTCAATAGCCGATCTATCGGTCGCTAGAAATATTTTCGAACTCTAAAACTCGTGTTTTAGAATTAGTTCCTAAAAATGGGTAATTTTATCTAACAATTGGGATAAGTTGCGGAAAATTTCAATGAAACGATGGTTTATTTTTTAAAAATATCGGGAACTCGGCTAGTAGATAACATATGATATACTTCGATTTGTTATAATACTCGCGAGCAACTAAACCGACTCAAACCTCCGTGCGTACAGAAAGGCGTATATTTTTAAAATGGCTTAGTCGATTTTCGTAAAACAACTTTTTTGACAGCTTAGTATTTTATCTTTACAAGGACACCTTTATCATTAAAATATATACATTACTTTTCAAATTAAAGCAGCAAAATGCGTTGTTTCGGTGAAAACAATTGGCGTGCTGCAATCTCCTGTATAATACCACGTTGACTGATATTTGCCAACCGATATAACTTCACTGCGAAATCGCTCATCGATGTGCAGCAGGAGCTAAGACAAGTTCGAGATGGGACTGTTAGTCAATGGATAGTAAGAAGACCCAAAATTGACAGCACGCCACCACAAATAGCGACTCGAAATTGCTCGTGAACATTAGAGCATCGAGCAATGGTTGTCCGTTCTATTCACTGACGAGTGCAAAATATGTCTCCAGGGTAGTGCTAGAAGAGGCCGGGTCTTTCAGCGTTCAGGAGAGCGATTTTCGCAGTGCTGTTTTGCTGAAACAGTCTGGTAGGACGGCGATTCGTGCATGGTGTGGGTTGTCATATCGCTTGAGGGAAAAGCTGGTCGTGTTTTCGTACCTGGTGGAGGCCGTAGAGGAGGTCTGATCGCTGAAAGATATATCGAGGACATTCTCTTAGATCATGTAGTGTCCTACGCAGGATATACGAGCGAATGAGATTGGACTCGAGACGATGAAGTAGCCCGCCGTCAATCCAGACATGAATCCAACAGAGGGTTCGAGCCAGAATTCCGATACCATCTAACATCAGTGACCTCAAGATTGCGTTGGATAAGGAGTGGAGTGCGATCCCCCAAGTCTTTGTCAAAACCTTAATAAGGTCAATGAGGAATCGCATGCGAACCGTTGTAAACGCAAGGGAACAATACTAAGTATTAACCAATAAAATGGTTTTTGTTTTGCTTGAATTTGTTGTAATTTAAATTTATCCCCAATAGCTTTTCTCATAATCATCAATTTTGGTTGCGGTTTCATTCAAAAATCATTATAAAAAAGTATTGAACCAATTTTCATGAAAATCGTGTCATTTTAAAGTAAACATATCAGGCTTTCAAACAAATAATGTCTTCAACAAATGATGAACAATCTCTTTTTAAATAAAATCTCATTAAAATTTTTATAAAAAAGTTATTAATAGGTAAATTCTACGAAATTTAATTTCTGTATTGTTACTTCCGATTTCCAAATCTTTTATAATTAGTAGTCTTTTGCACATATAGAAAGCTTAGTGCAATAATAATTAAAATTATATTTTGAGAAAAACTAAGCTGCAGTTTCACTCTAAGACAATGAAATCTAAGAAAACACTTAATTAAAATAAACTGTGTAACGCTGGTCAGCTTCGCTCATCGAACAAGGAACTCGGGCTGCCGAATAGCAAACGTCCTATTTATGCTGCTAATGTGGGCGAAGTAAATGTACTATAGAAATTTTGTTCTACCTTTGCAGAGAAAATCCTGTTTCTAAATTATTTCGGATATTTGTTAATGGGTGTTGGAGAAAGGTTATTTACCTTTTATACGCCCACTCTGTGAAATTTTAGTTAAAACATTAATTCAGTCAATGCCAGATTTATACGGTTTCTCATCGAGCAATAGAGCTAAACGATTTTTGGCGGTTAGCATTGAAAACAATTTTACTCAATTAAACGAGTTCTGCAACCGAAGCTGCAATCTGACTGCGCAAGGTCATGAATGCTCTTATAAGAGTGAGGGTTGGGTGGGCGGAGGATGACACATCTCCTATTGATCAGTTATGGTGGTTTTTCCATTGCTTTAACTTTTCGATTGTTGGAATTGAGGTTAACATTAGTAATTTGAACAATTTCGTCCAAAGAATAGATTTGCGGTAGAAGCATAAATATTTAGGCTTTCAAGAATGTAAGATGAGTGTGTATGCCCAGCAACAGTCAAGGTTACGTTTACGTGGTAAGAAATCAAATCAATTTTCGATTAAGAAAGGTTATATTAAGGGTGTGTTTCTTTCGTTAATTATTTTGTCTAAATTTTCGAATAACTAAATTGATGGTTGGTTCATACCAGCCATTGAAAGCTGCTACTTATATTCCCAAACCAAAAGGTGCCTGTTATTTAGTTAAATATCAACTAAATTAAGATTTATCAGTCTCCAATTATAATTACTTCATCGTTTGATAAATGTTTATTTAATTAGATAATTTTAGTTAGTCATTAGTTAGTCTGAAATTTAAACAATCAAATCGGAGTGATTCACATATTTTAACAATCCAAGACGCTATATATTATGAACACAAATGCACTCTCGTATATAAAATCATCAAATATTCTTCATTAAGTAATCAAATACCCTTTTCCTGAAACCTTTTAAATGTAAGCTCTATCTTTAGTTTCTTAGGTAAAATATTAAAAAGAGATTTGATTTTAACGAAGCCGCTCACTATGGTACATTTCAAAACAGGATGTAACAAAACAGACGATCACAAAATAGTACATGGTACGGAACATGATCGATTAAAATGGTACATATACACTAAAATACGTGGTACGGAACAGTACCTATTAAAACGACAACAGAAAAAATACATTTTAATCGGTTCTGTTAAGTATCATGTACTTTAGTGTACTATATGTACTATTTTGTGTTATCGTGTTTTGTGATGACATCCTGTTTTAACACAACTTGTTGTGAAATGTGCCTTTCCGTATAGGACCCGTGTTTTAAATCCTTGACATTTATTCAATTTCAATTACCTATTACGAAATAGTAACCAATAAAATAAGTGTAGTTTATGTTAGAAAAGGGTAGGATCATAGGAAAAGCTATCTCCAATGTCGTTGATCTTACGCCACATTCATTTTGAAGATAATTCTACGATTATTACCCATGTAACTCTAGCAGACCAGACCGCACATCTTCGCGTTACATGTTAGCGATGTCATTTGTCCATTTTCACCATGGATCAATGGAGTATTATTTCGATTTTCTCGTTGTGTTTCAATATATGCCGGGCTTTGAGATATCAATTTATTAGATTCGTAGATTCCGTTGCTTAGAGATTTATTGATGAACACTTGGTACTTTGATCTTTGATTTTTGTGTTGGAAGTCGGAAGGGGCTAAATCCGAAGAATGTGGTGGATGTTGCAATAATTCGTACGCTAAATATAGCAATTTTCACGTCGCCAAGTTACTCTTGACTAGTGTACATCGTCGGAAGAAATCAGTTTGATACTTTCTAAATTGGCCCTAATATGGCTTAAAAGTTACGTTCGAATTGCGTTTTGATCGGTTGACGACAAATGCAGCACTCATATTCACGCAACTTATTCATACCCAAATGTTCTGATAAATTTCTCATGCCGAACCAATTGAGTTGTCTATATGATCGATATTCTTACTATCTTTAAGTTGCCGGTCTTCCAATGCCAAATACGGCCTACTTTTGTTACAGGTGTATTGTGAACTGTTTTTGATGTCGTGTTTATTCGGTGCTGTCTCGTATCAAGCCTTTTGTGTGTGTCCAGCGTATTATGTACTGTTTTAGGATGTCCTGTTTTAAACGGTCCTGTTGCACACCATGTTATTTAGTCTAGTTCCGTATCCTGTCCTTTGGTGTACTATCTAATGCTCTGTAATCCTATATATATATATAGTGTATTAGTACTGTTTTTTGATGTCCTGTTTTAATCGGTCATACCCTATTTTGTGACATCCTGTAGTGAAATGTGTTACCTCTGCATCAATAGACTATCCACCATATTCAAGTATGTACGGCTAATTTTCTTAAAAACGATATGCTTTTCGGAACAAACGCCAATAGCGATTCAGTGGGTTTTAGGCTATCATCCATGAGGTCCTTGTTTCATTATTGCTTAGAGTGCTTAGTCATGAATTCAGAGGTAAAATCATGAATAAAATATTTAACCGCACACATATCTGTTTATCGCTCTCTGCGAATTAAAGTAGATCGCGATCCGATTGTCCACTAATATTTGTTGTTGACTGTTCTTGAGAAAATTATTGATCGGATTAAATTTTTTTCAATTAGGGTTTGCCGATTCGCTGCCAAAACTGACCTGAGTCTAGTTTTGAAGCATTTGTTTTGACAGAGAAAGCTTGGTATTAGAGTTTTACTAATTTATGAACGACTACTTAGGAGTTCTCTGAACCTATGATCCTTGACGTGGACTTAAATTTTTCCTTCACACCGGTGCTCTGAAAGCCAACCGGTCAGCTGCTGATTCCATCGAAAGAATAATTTTCTCAGGCCAACGATGTTGGTTCGCTAGCGAACATTAAATAATCAGTTTCTTCTGAGACAGTTTTCTAATCATTCCTTAGACAATTAGGTCAATGAATATTGTCTTGGACTGAGGTCATCCATTTTCTTGGTCATGCTGTTAAACAACCTCATCCGATTTGTAGGACCGCCGCAGCTCTTAAACGAGCCAAATTAAAAATTACCGTAATCCCAAAAGCAGCACTTCAATTTCGAATTTTTCGTATTCAATTTGCAATCCGAATAAATACATGTTAACAAAGTCTACCTTGTTTATGAAGGTTTGTATGGTAAGGTAAACTCTAGCATAAATTGTAAACAGTTGTTTCTTTTTGTTTAAATAACTGCAAGTCTGCCCTTTCTTCGAGAACAGCAACAATTTGTGATTTGAAGAAGAGCTCTGAGTCCTTAAATTTTGGTTTACATGTCTAAGACAATGAAAAATTAGTCAAATTGCACACTAACAGTTAATAATTACAAAATCGTCCATTGTGATTTTGAAATTACGAATGCATTATCTTTATGTATTAAATTTGAAAAATGATTTTCTTGGCAACTAAATTTAAAATATCTACCAATTTTCTTTATACAGCATTAGCTTTAGAACAAGATATACCTGATTATGATATGGACAGTGCTGATGAATCTTGGGTTAATTTACAATTAAGACGTTTAGATTTGACACCGCTTAAATTTGAACAAATGATGGATCGATTAGAGAAAAGTTCTGGACAAACTGTAATCACACTGAACGAGGCCAAAGCATTACTTAAGCAAGATGATGAAGTTAGCATAGCCGTTTATGATTACTGGCTAAATAAACGTTTGACGACAATGCATCCTTTGATTTTATCTGTTAAGACCGAACATCGACCCGGCACAGCACAAAATAATCCATATTTAGCATTTCGACGTCGTACGGAAAAAATGCAAACACGAAAAAATCGCAAGAATGATGAGTCATCCTACGAGAAAATGTTAAAATTAAGGTGAACTCTAAGAAGTTAAAATGTTGTATCTTCGGTGTTTAATCGAATTTTCTTTCCAGGAGGGATTTAAGCCGGGCTGTTACATTATTAGAAATGATTAAGCGGCGAGAAAAAGCAAAGCGGGAACAATTACATTTAGGTATTGAAATTTTAGAAAAACGATATCAGGCACGCGATTTCAGCGGACAAATGTTAGCGGACCTGTCGACTACGGTGCCAAAAAATACAACTCGTCCTGCATTTGCACCAATCTATCCAAATCAATACTCACACACCCAATTGACAACTGGTGTTGCAGCACCAACAAATCAATGGTCAAACAATAATGTGACGCACTATCCACAACAATTTGCTAATACCCAGCCAACAGTAAAACGGGAAGCCGAGTATATTAGCGGAACAACTAGAAAAGAAAAACGTCAGTATAAAAAACGTAAACATAAAAGTCAACGTGAAAAAGCGGGACAGTATGTTAGCAGTCCAGGTAAGTTACCATTCGATTGGTTTATGAAGAAGGATGTAATTATAGTATAATTATTCTGTGTAGGACCGGCTCCTTTAGATATAGCTGCATCATCTGAAGATGAAGATTTAATTGGCAATGTTCCTGGTACCACGGATATAGAAGACGAGAGTATTTATGCGTTTAGGCGGAATAAATTTAGTCAATACCATAAGGTGCGACACTAACCACGGTCGAAAAATGGAAATTTATGTTAGATATTCATTTTCATTTTTCTGATTTTAGCCACTATCAAATTTTGGAAATTGGCCATGGGCTTCTAAAGATGATAATGGGATTGGTGAGCCTAAGTATCGGTATACACTGACATCAATACGAACGCCAAAGTAAGATATTTTGTTATAATGATCTATAGTATTTTGCATTATTATAATGATCTTTTTATTTTGTGTTTTTTTTACTAGGCCACGATGTGTAGGATTTGCGCGACGGCGTGTTGGACGGGGAGGTCGCATAATTCTAGATAGAACATTATCGAATATGGATGATTTATGGTCAAATTTAGATTATACAATTTATGATAATAAAATCGTGTCCGATTTACCTGTATCCAATGCTAATACTAATAAAATTGATAGTAAATCAAATAATACAACGTTTGATTCAATACTATCTGCATCAACATTGCCGTCTACCGTAACATCCGCATTGTCATCATGTAATAATAATAATTTAGTTGGTATCTTAAATAATTTAAGTGAAACAATTTTAATAAGAACAAATAATAATAATAAATGTAATAATGTGATAAAAAATAGTAATAATAATAATAATATTAATAATGATACAATAGAAATTAAAAAGGAAAAATTAGATGATTATGAGTATGATAAAAATATGATTAGTAGTGTTTTATTAAATAATAGTAGTACTAATAATATTGTAAATAATAATGGACTGTTACTGAAAAATAATAATAGTAATTTGGACGTGAGCCACATAAAAAACGAGCCAATGGATATTGATGAGGAATTAACACCGCGTGTTGATGATCCATTACCAGTGACGACGGCGCCGACCACGGCAACCACGATACACACATCAGTATCATTATTCAATCATATTGATAGTAATAGTTTAGAAAATAATCATACAGAGAATTCCATAACCGCCGATATTTTAGAGGAAATAACAAATGAATGGCTACATTTTCGGCCAAAAACGCCACCTCCTTTACCGCCATTATCACCAAATTCTGTAGCAATGGAGCGGTTAGATTTCGAATTGACCGAATCAACGCCAATTTGTGTGGAACTCCAAAATCAAATGGCTGCATCAACGCTACTATCGAAGACTTATATCAACGATAATTTATTTACGTCGAATATGTTTTCGTTAAGTGATATCATGGCATCGGAGCCTCCTGTAACAGCGACTGCGACAACACCGTTAACAACATCAACAACCAATCCAATTAGTAGTAGTAGTAATCCATCATTGTCCACAAATAGTCATCATATTGTTGATCAATCATCTTCATCATCATTATTGCTATCTGCAAATACAAATTCAACAACACATAGTAATAATAATAGTGGTAGTAATAATAATAATAACAGTGGTAATATTAAAAATGAAATATTAAATTCAAGTGGTGATAGTTTAATAAATGAACTAAATTTAAGTTTAACGGATGTAGTTGGCGGTACAGGTGATGACAATGAAAAAATTTTAGACAATATTTTGCAAGAATGCCAAATCGAAGATTTAAAATCGTTTCATACGAATACCAATTTTTGGAATGGTGTGCTTGAGGATACAGGCCTATTGAATAGTCTAGATTTGTACGATGAACTAGACCAGAAAAATAATAAATTAAACAATAAAAAATTGTTTAATTATGATTTAAATAACAAAACGTCAACAATGCAAAGGATTGGTTACAATAATAACGAGTATGTTAATAATATTGAAAATCGTATAAATAAGAATTTGTATGGTCGCAATAAAAAGTATAATTTAAAAATCGGCCATTCAACGTATAATTTAATTAATTCATCGGTCAACGATAATGTATTTAAAAAGGATACCAGCGGTGTTAATCAGAATAAGACAAATAATATTAAACTAGAGCAGCAAATGATCAACGGTAATGTTGGTGGCAGTGGTAAAATTGAAGATGTTGTCAAAAAATTAGTGACTGTTGGTGGAATTGATACCGGAACTAGTACCCCTAGTATCGGTAACATTAGTAGTTATAATGCTAAAATTGTTGGTGGTACCGGCAGTGGGAATAGCGGTAAAATAGAAGATGTGCTTAAAAGAATGATGGCTGAAGGAACCAGTTCCGCCACCATCAGTAATGTAAGTAATTATAATACGAAAAATGTTGGAGCTAGTACGAGCGGCGGTCAAGTTGAAGACGTTCTTAAGCGATTAATGGCTGGTGGTGAAAGTAATATTGGTAGTATCGTGATAACGACGGGCTCAATGGGTGCACTGACAAGCGGTACAATTTTAACAACAAATGCAACGACGGGATCGTTGGTGCAATTAACACAGGCGCAACATCATCATTTGCAGCAGCAGCATCAATTACATCAGCAATTACAACATCAGCAACAAACAACTAATTCGATATTAGTGGCTAATCCTATAACGTTAACACAATCGCTACCGCTTATCGATAGTAAACATACGGAAAATATGATTGTGTTGGCATCACCAATAAGGAAACAGCATATAAACGGCCCGACACTGGATCGGAATGGTGAGTTATTAAATTTTTTTAAACGTTTTCTATATTTTCATGTATTTATTGTATGAATCTACCTACATAATATATCTAATATATTATTTTCTATATGAAAGAAAATCTATTGTTGTTCGTCAAGAAAACGCAAAATATTGTTTAGTGCCAATTTCTGAATCTTTGTGGTATGAGATTATGATTTTTGCAATGATGAATTGGCATAATATCAATTTTTTTCGTAATCTTAGACGTTATTGAGATTTGTTGACTCACCAAGTTATTGTACTAAATATTTCCAAGTTTTGTGGTATGTTGTCGTGATACGGATTTATCAATACATGAGATTATTTTCTTGTGGAACATTGATTAATGATTTAGAATTTTCTTGTCATATTTTTTATAACGATATTTTAAATTATAATGAAATGGAACCGCAGATCATGTGAATAGATTTTGTGCAAT
The DNA here is from genome assembly GCA_963691935.1 of Nephrotoma guestfalica. Classification (NCBI taxonomy): domain Eukaryota; kingdom Metazoa; phylum Arthropoda; class Insecta; order Diptera; family Tipulidae; genus Nephrotoma; species Nephrotoma guestfalica. The sequence continues at coordinate 184,459,724 of OY829915.1, read as the reverse complement.
ATCAGTACTACACAAATTATTAATTGTATCATCGATTTTGGATTTATCTAAACAGTAATGAAAATTGACAAAAATGGCATAGCTTTTCCAAAATTATAATTATTTCGAACTACAAATGTGTAAAAGATATTCATAAATTCTAGATATATGTATTTACATTAAGTAGCTGGCGATTTTCCATTAGACGTTAGGCAACAACGTATATACATACATCTTACTTATTTTATTTTAAATTTATCTTAGTAAAATCGACTTTTCATGCTGTAACAGATGTTGTTTGTTGTGTTAACACAATATCAATTTGGGGTAAAATGCGCATTGTCAAAATCATTTCCAATCAATTTGGTTCAACGTCCCGATAAATATAAATTAAAAAATCATTAGGGCTGCAGAAAATAATCATTTGAACGAATGTTCCTCGTTTGTATGTAATAATGTGAGCGATAGGTATTTTAGTGAAACAATTATTTTCGAATCGATAAAGGTTATTTTTCCTGAATTCATGACAAACTTGTACAATTGGTTTCAGATTTCCTTATCTTATGCCTTTCTTAGCCTTTTCACTTAATTCGAACTAATCTATGTGACTGCCGATATTCTTATTTCTCATGGGAAATTCTTTGTAGGGCAAGTTATTTATTGTGTGTTTCTCTAACTGTTTGTAAATGATGACTGATTTCCCTTGCTTAGCTAGACTCGTACTTTAAACTCATATAAGTTAAAATAAAGTAAACTCGAGTATGGAAAAGTACTCGGAGTCAAGGTATTGAAGCGATTTCATTAGTGTCGATTTCATTAGCTTCGAAAAATTGGAACTTTTTCCCGCTATTTGCGTAATTAAAGTTACAGAGAAAAACTAGAAGACTATGATAAACATTGTTGATCATTAGATTGTTTCATAAAATTTCAAAAAAGTGCTGGTGAATAATTTAAATTTACCCAAAAAATTTTAAATTTAACTTCCTTTTATATTTTAAGTTTATTTGTGGAAGAATTTTTCAGCTCTGCTAATGTTGTAATTTTCCCGCAATGTTTTAGCTCTACTCGCTAGTTTTTCTACAGGCTTAATTAATTTTTAACTTCGGCCATGGAGTCCATTGCTATATTGCTATATGGTTTCATACAGCTATTTTTGGAAGAGTCATTCTAAATTTCTAATAATTTAATTTGTGGTTAATACGTGATTTATTCTTTACTAGCTCGACGAAATTGTTAGAGTAGTGGCGTGTGTTTCATTGGTGATTATTTAACTGGACTGGTGACTAGTTAACTGAGATTATTGTTTGCGATTACAATACTTCACACATTTTATCGTAAGTGTGGTTGAGGCATAACTTGATACTCTTTTTCCAGTTATTACGCTAAATAACTCTACCAATTTTTGCGTTGTATTCTATAAAAATAAACTGTTTGATTCAACCAAAATTAGTGGTAGCCCATTTCCGGCCGGTACCAGAACCCGTTAGGATTTTTCAACGCCGTTTCAATCAGGGATTACTAGGACCACTCTTAAGAAAAACCGTTGGCCGAATACGAATTCATTTTTTATTGAAAAAATTAATAAAGAATTAAATATTTATTTATTATGGTATTTCATGAAGCACTGAGTATGCAAGTGTTCGTTGCATTTCAAACAAATGAAAGTGGTTTGTTTATGACACTCTACAGCGTAATGATGTGTTTTCCGATAACGTGTGTAAGATTTTTAGGTTGAATTGATCCAGCGTTACGCCTGTCAGGTTGTTCTTGTACCGTTTCATCCGAAGTAAGGAGTAATCCTTAGCTTACCTCCTGTTTGAAATAACCTTAGCCTGAGGAACAGTGATATATTTATGTTCCGATCTATTTTAACGATGAACGTTTGTCATAGGTTCATCAAAATCGTGGTTAGTACATATTGTGACTTCCGTGGGTTGTTTTACCTTTTGGCAATTCCTTTCTTGTTTTCATTACTGCTCCTCTTAACCGATTTAAGCGAACAGTATCTATTGCTAGGAACTTACGCTCAGAATGTAGGCACATCAGATAATAAGACATACAAAAATTGGTGTAGGTATTATTTGCTGCGTTTTTTTGAAAAATCTGCTCTAGCCCGCGATAAATTATATTTTGATTTTTGAAACAATTCACATATTATTAAAATATTTGTGCTTCCGATTTACTCCATCGAATCCTAAAGAGCTTATACTACATCAATATCTTGCATTATATTATCGAATAAAGTTTATTTATGCTTGTTCTCAACAACTCTGAACAACTCTTGATATTATGTAGAGTACAACAGAGTTCATCAAAAACTTAATAATTGCTGAACTGACGAAACAGGTAAATTTTTTTAGTACACAATTTTTTGATTGTTCCTTACTTCATTTACAACTGGAAATTTGAAAGAATGAAAATGAAATGACTGAATTGTATTTTAATAAGAAAAATGAATATCTTAACGTTTGCTGGTGAAATTAATTAATTTATTTTAATATTGGATATTATTGTGTTTAATTATAAACCAACAATTAAATGTCAAAAGGATTGACTTGAAGTTAGTTAAAGTTCTAATAATAAAGTTCTAGTTAAAGGTCTAAATTTTTTTGTTTGAAATTCCCTGTATTTTCCCTATATTTTATCGCGGTCTCGAACACGATATTTAAAAAAACGCAGCTATTTAATGATTTTAAATTTCGACCGCGTTATTGCTTGTTTTACTATGCTTACTCTTAATGAAAATCGATTGCTTCAGTAATCGTCGATAGATGGAAGTGTGTAGAATCCTGACAACAACAAGATTCCTAGGAATCTTTTTAACTCCACAATTAGGCACACGTTTTGAACATTTAGATTATTTCCATATTTGTTTGTTTCTAATATATGCTGAAGAAGTTCATCGTCAAAAATTCTCTGAAATAATTCGATAAGGCTCAAATGCCCCATTTCAGCGCTTATACCCTTAAATAGGCCGATGAGTGGCTCGTGATTTGCTACCTCGGTACATTAAACATTATTTCTTTTCCATTTCGGATTTCCAAAATCCTCAGTTGTTTTATACACATTGTAACTACGTAAGTACGAGGGCGGATTGAAAATGAAACTACCTAGCGTTAGATGGCAGCACAAACACAAAAATTTTTTGTTTTTTAGAAATTGCGATCTGTCAAACGTCAGCAGTTAAAATTTCACCCAAATTCATCGATTAGTTTATTTGTTGTAGTCGTTTGAAGTAAGCAACTTTTGGGTTTCTTGAAAAATGGAAAAAAACGAATTTCGTGCAGTGATTAAACACTATTATTTGAAAGGGAAAACGGCGAAAGAGACAAAAGAAAAGCTCGATAATCATTACGGTGAGTCTGCTCCGTCAGATTACATGGTTAAAATATTGGATTGCTGAATTTAAACGCGGCCGAAGAAGCACTGCAACAATACCATCAACAGGAAGGCCAAAAGAGGTGGTTACTGAAGAAAATATCAAGAAAATCCTCGATATCGTTATGAATGATCGCCGAGTCAAGTTGCGTGAGATTGTTGAAATGGTAAACATATCATATGAACGTGTGTTCAACATTTTGCATGAACATTTGCATATGAAAAAGCTATCGGCAAGATGGGTGCCGCGTTTGCTCAGTGTCGAACAATAATCCTGTTGATTTTTGGCGTCGATTAATTACTGTTGATGAAACGTGGGTCCACCACTACATACCTGAAACCAAAAATCAATCGAAACAATGGGCGGAAGCGTATTTTGAGGGGTTCCCGAAATCGTATTATTCAGATGGTATAAAAAAGTTGGAATATCGTCTTACTAAGTGTGTCGAACTAAATGGAGACTATGTTGAGAAATAAATGGTTTTTGGCAAAAAAAAATTTTGTTTTTCTACTTAGGTAGCTTCATTTTCAATCCGCCCTCGTAGCTGAACAAGAGTCCGATGTACTAGCAGTAATTGATGGACCAGCGCCAGGTCCGGCATATTCATCGGTTTTTGTTGTGCAGTCCAATTCAACATAACCGGCAGTCTCTTGCAAACCACCTGGATCAACAGGTGGAATTTCGTCGTCATTAATGTTCTCTTCATCGATTACTAAGTAAATTGTTTCTGGAGGGCAATACACCACATTTACAATTTCTTCTTCATCATCATTTCATGACACAATAATTTCTTGAAGTTGATTCATCGTGCGATAACGATGCCGATCCATTTTGACGATTTTATGCTGTAAATTATGACAGTTTTAATGTTATACAAATCATAAATATATCATTAATCAAGTAAAATACAATTTACAGGCCCAATTCGAGAACATACCCAATTCGAGAAAACTATAATAGCTATCAAAACAATTAAGAATAAATCACACAACACTTTATGTTTGTTTTAAATGTGTTAGCAAATTTCACTTAAAACTAATATCCTTCCAGCCAATGGTCGATTTCGATCATGAGTGTTTTCACTTAATTTGTAGTTTTACTTTTTTTTTTAATAAATCGGTGTTTTCTTTTTTCTTTATTTAGATGTTCGTTATTATTATTATTATCAACGATTTTACCCTCTTTCAAGATGCTTGATTTTTTTGTGCTTTTGAAATACCTAAAAACAAGTGATTTTTTAAAATCAATACTGTGATATAAAGTACCGTTCGTTTTTAAGAACTTGTTAACTTTAGCGATACAGTAGCGTTTCTATCGCGAAGGCATTCATCATCTACCTGGTAAATGGTAAAAGACCATAGATAGTAATGGCGAATATTTCGTTAATTAATATTTGTAAAAATTATATTTTCAATAAAGTTGACTCCTTTTATAAGAAAAACAGCTCACAGTTAAAAAAAATCGATTTCTGAAAGCAAAATATCAATATGATTTGATTATTTGAGTTAAATCCAAGACGACACTGTTAAAAATATAGTTCTCTTATAATATTATATATTTCTTACAGATAAAGGAACTATGTAGATCTAATTGTATAGAAGGAAGCGGTAAGACGCGTAGCTTATCACAACGGTCAATTCCTTTTAAAGTTGAAGTTGATATAGTTTCTATGTTACAAAATTAAATTGAATATGAGTAAAAAATTGAAATCAAAATATCTATCTATATTGAAATAATGAAATTAAAGGCGTTTCTCGGTTAACATTGGCAAGTTAGTCAATTTCATACTAAATCGCTTCGGATTGCTCAAAACTAAACTTAATAAAAATAAATTATTAAATGGCAAACATATTTTAAAACAAGATGCTTTTCTATTTAAAAGTTTAAATTATTTAAAATAGTTTTCGAACCAATTTTTGTTTCAAATAAAATATAAATTCATCGAAACTCAAAATTCCAGAAATCAAGATCCCGGATTTCAAAATCCCGAAAATCTAAATCTTGGATTTCAAAATCACGGATTTCAACGGATCCCGGATTTTGAAAATTATGTATTTTCAATATCCTACTAAAGTTCATAACAAATTAGGATCAAACATAATTTTTAGTATCATGTGGGATACGTATTATATTTAGAATTTTGGACGCGCTTTTGGAATTTGGCTATACTAATTGAACTCGATTATTTCTTAATCGACCACGGACAAATTTTAACGACTCTAACTTGAATTCTGTACGAAGTTCTGGAGTTTTACCCTGTTAAGTGGAATTAGACTATTTCTTAACCGACTACGGTCTATAAATAAAATTACCTTCGTCTTTTCCCAACCGATGTTGGTAAAATTTTTATACTATTATGCATGCAATTGGGAAATTTTGAAATAGACGAGTTTTGCGTAGACGGTTTTTGAGTTTGACCTTGCTGACTGATATTTGGCCATTCTTAATCAACTCGGAACTCGACTATTTCTTAATCGATTGTGAAATTGTTGAATTTTAACGTTATTATAGAATTTGACCATGGTAAGTAGAATTTGGTTATTTTTTAACTCTGATTCGGCCAGATTCGTTTTGGAAGAAGTCCTGGATTTAACCATGTTAGTAGATCTTGGCCATTCCTAAGCCGATTTTGGCCTAAATGGAATTGTAGGATGTGATCGGAATTTATTTATCAGTTTTGAACTAAATTCTAGAGGTGGGATTTACTGAATCGATCTCAATTATTTTTCAATGAAATTTTAAAATTTGCCTTAATAATGGAAACTTGGCCTTCCTTAACCGATTATGGGAAAACTCAGTTTTTAGGATGGAATTCTAATAGACGAGGACGGGGTGAGAAGTCTGATAAAATTGAAACAAGGAATAATATTTTCGGCAAAAAATAAATTTATTTTTCACCGTAGTCGCCTTTTAGCTCGATACGCTTAGTCCAACGTTTTTCCAATTTCTCCAACCCGTCAAAATAGGCGTTTGTTGCATCGATGATCTCCTCATTAGAGCCGAATCTCTTTCCGCCGAGTCCTTTCTTCAAGTTCGGAAACAGAAAATAGTCGCAGGGGGCTAAGTCTGGAGAATATGGCTGATGTGGAAGCAATTCGAAGCGTAATTTATGGATTTTGGCGATGACAACTATAGACGTGTGCATCCATGCATTATCTTGATGCAAGAGAACTTTTTTCTTCGCCAAATGCTATCGTTTTTCTTTCAAAACATCGTTGAAATGGTCCAATAAATTGCAGTAATATTCGCTGTTGACTTTGCTCCCCTTTTGAAGGTAATCGATGTGGATTATGCCGCGTGCATCCCAAAAAACTGTGGCCATGACCTTGTTGGCCGATAAAACCGCCTTAGCCTTCTTCGGCGCATATTCGCCAGTAGAAATCCACTGTTTAGACTGTTCTTTGGTCTCCGGTGTATAGTATTGGATCCACATGTTCATCCGCATTTATGAAACGAAGCAAAAACTACTTTTTATTTCACTTGAACATCGCCAAATCTGCCTCTGAAGTTGTCACACGTGAGCGTTTTTGGTCGATTGTAAGCAAACGCGGCACCCAACACGCGGATAACTTTTCATATTCAAATGTTTGTGTAATATATTGTGCACACGTTCATCTGAGATGCCTACTATCTCAGCTATCTCGCGCATTTTTACTCTGCGGTTTTACAATATCGTATCATGAATTTTGTCAAACATTTTTGGTGTGGTGACTTCATTTGGGCGTCCTGAATGTTCGGCATCAGTTGTGCTTGTATGACCACAACGAAAATCAGTAAACCACTTGTGAATCATTTTAATCGATGGTGAAGAGTCTCCATAATATTTATCAAGCTTTGGTTTGGTTTGCGTAGTCTGTTTCTTTCCACGCAAAAAATAATGTTTAATTAACACACGAGATTCACTTTTTTCCATGTTTGCAAAAAAACAATGGGTTGTCTGTTTTCAATGGTGTCAAAACTGAACTAAATGGCAGATCTGTCTGAAAATTTTAATTTGGTCTAGTGACAGATGATATTGCCACATGACATCTGGGATTTGCGATTGTGGCGCTTTCTGTTTTTACCAAACTTCTCACTACGCCCTCGTAAATTTTTAATGAATTTCTGGAACTAGACCATCCTGAAACTCGATCATTTCTCTCAATCAATCTTGTTCAAATTTTATTTTTAACATAAATTAGAATTCTAACATGAACCTTGACCGAAGCTCTAACAATTGGCTTTACTCAATGAAGTTAGTTTTTAGTCGATTATTGTCAAATGCGGTTTATAGGATGTTATTACTATTTCAACGAAAATAATTAACGAAGTTCTCAAGTTTGGTCATGCTAAATGAATTTCGGCCATTTTTAACCCTTTATAAACGCTTTGAACGTGAATTTTAAGCAAATATCTTTGTTAGTAATAAAATGAAACAAGGACATTTTTATTATATTTAAGCATTTTATGGCGATATTTTTTACTCAGCAACCTAATCCAACGAATTTAGAAATACAGAGTCTACCAAAACTCGGTAAGCGCCAAATATACTCACAATTGTCGAAAATAATTTTCAAAAAATCTAAAAAGTACGTATTTAGCAGCACGACCAAACTTGAAAATCAGAACAAAACATGAAGGTTTTGTAAACCAAGATTTTGGAAAGAAGATTTTGAATTTTGGTGTTTAAAAAAAATCAGTATTTTGATTAATCAAGAATGGAAACATCAAATAAAGATTCAAAACGTCTTGGTAACCTGACGTCGATGAAAATAAATATCTAGCTTTCACCCAGAAAACCCTAAAATATAATTTACAAAAATGGCTATATTTTCTAAGACCACGGTGAAAACCCTAGAAGTAAGCAACAAATGAGCTTGTGAACGTAATAATTGGAATTCAAGTAATTAGATTTATAAGATCTTGACTATCGTTATCGCAGGAATATTACGTACTGTAGACCCAAGGTATAGTTTTGGCCACATATTTGGTTTGCTAGACTAACCAAGCGACCGTATTGGTCCACCTTGGCAAAATAACCACAAGGCTTCCGTCAATTTCCTAAGCGTAACTTAAACGCTAGACCACCTAGAATTGTCTTTTTCGGTTGCAGATGTCGGTTCGGTTGAGTGTCGTACCGTGGCTAGTGAATTTGTGCGTGCTGCGTTGTTGAAGACGTCCGAGTCGCGAGGTATTCAGGGTTAACTGGATGTTGATGATGTTTGTTCTGAGCTTGATTATGACATGTTCACCATTGCTTAAAAATCAAAACTGCTTGGATCGAAAAGATTTTAAGGTTCTATATAGAACTGGTTCTAAGAATAAAGAAACCGCTCACTGAGTGGTAGAACTTGAACCGGCAACCAAAAAAATTTTGCTAAAATCTGGAAGACTGCACGTGAACTGAGTACGATGCCATGTGAGAGAGTTTGTGACTCCGACTAGGTGATTTAGGTGCCAGCAATACGGTCATATTGCAAAGAATTGTACGGTGCGCACAGAGACCTGTTCTCACTCTGTGCACAAGATAATTATGGTCATAAGAGTTGTCCAAATATAGACCAATCTGCCAGTTGTACAAGCTGCAAGGAAATGTAAAATCCACATGATGACCAATGAGGTCGTGTTTCCTGTAACAGTAACCTACGTATCGCTCACCTCGAAATGCAAGGCACTAAAATAGTTGGATCAGATTTATCTTATGTAAACAAGAACCGCATTCGGTCAATGGTCAAATCAGCGGCACGCCTTCTACAGCCAGTGTAGCAACAGGCTGCTCTGAGAATTCCAAGACTGCAATTAGCATTCATAATGTTGGTATGAACATGGTGAAGTCAGTTTTGTGATAGCCACTGCACATGTGTTGAAATTTCATCGGAAGTTGGTTCATTCTACCTATTTTCAATATATGCCCAATACAGTGAACCGATCGAGTACCATCTGTACAAAATCAAACGATCTTGGGCTCTTTCTCAGATCAACACCAAAAGGTAATGATAACTGGAGACCAGCGCTAGAAGTAAAATGTGTCATCATGACCGTTTGACCGATGTAAACGGAAGAAATGTAAAGGTATTCGCGTCTAGGAGTGACCTTTTCATAATGAACTTGCAGGGAAACCCAACGACGTTCTCGTCTAATGGGAACTCCAATATTGACCTAATAATATTGAACGGGGCTTTGCTGATCTCGATAGTTGGGTGGTGTTTAAGATAAAGTTGGATATCTAGGGCTCATAGAGTCATCAGGTTTTAGTTATCAAACCCGCCACAGAATAGTCCGCTTGCAAGTAGCAAAACTCCGATATTTGCCATTAAGATAGCTGTCTGGGTTTTTTTAATGCTAGACACTTGGTTGGCTCGTGGGACGGTGTAGAAGCACTTCCAGAAATTAATTCAATCAATGAAATTAATGCTCGTGTGGAGCTGATATCAGCACAGTTAGCCAGTGTATGATGAATGATTCAATTCCTAGCAAGAGGAGCTAAGAAATGAAATAGTTGATGGAACTCCATAGAGTCATCACGTTTTAATTATCAAACTATCGAAATTTGCCATTAAGATAGCTGTCTGGGGTCTATTTCCTAGACACTTGGTTGGCTCGTGGGACGGTGTAGAAGCACTTCCAGAAATTAATTCAAACGGCAAGAAATAAGTACTTCCATGAAGTATTTAAAGCGAAGCAAAGTAAATTTTAACGGTTCGTCATGGAACATGGTAATAAAGACCCATGGTGTCTTGTATACAAATTTGCCGCTGGTATAGCAAGACCTCTGGAAGTTTTAAATACCATTAGGAAGGTGAATTGGGTCATCACTGATAGAGTTGAGTTGGACATCCTTATTTGCTGAAGACCCCCATTTACGTGGGAAGAGGTCACCGGTGTTCTCAATTGCTTCAAACGTAACAAGTAACCAGAACTTGACAACTTGAACGGGGAAATAACCCAGCTTGCATATCCTATCATAGGGCCTAGCATAGTAAAATTATTAATCAGCTGCGTAAAATTTGATTGTTTTCCTATGGTGTGGAGAACACGTGAAATGATTGTAATCAGGAAACCTGGTGATAGAGATTCACTTTCTTCGAAATCTTATAGACCCATAATGTTGCTACCGGTTATAGGGAAACTCCTAGAAAGTTTACTAGCCATTCGCATTACACCGCGAATTGAACAGCAGACTGTTCTCGGATAAACAATTCGGTTTCCGACGTAAAATGTCTACTGAAGATGTGATAGTCCGTCTAATCAAAACGGTCAAAACTCGATTAGGGGTACAAATTAGTTTTAAGGGATTTACACAAGATGGCGTAACTAGTATTAAATCGCATCGGGCCAGCTTGTAACTATATTCTTGTTAAAGCGTCATCATTTCCCTCCAAACATCAGTACGTGTCATTTCGCTGACGTGTAAACCACATATTTTTTGTGCATGGTTTAATGTCAAAGTTTGTGCCAACAAAACACAATTTGCGGGAAGCGCGCTGTTTTTTTGTTTTAATTTGGAGAAAATTGCATCTGATGTACATCAATTATTGTGTGAAGCATATGGGGTACATGCTCCGTCAATTAAAACATGTGAGTACTGGTTCCGTCGTTTTAAAAGTGGCGATTTTGACACCTGTTACAAAGAACACGAAGGGAGGTCAGTAAAGTTTGAATACGCTGAGAAGGAGGCGTTATTGGAACAAGATTCATGTCAAACTCAAAAAGAGCTCGCTGAGCCTTTAGAAGTGACTCAACAAGCGATTCAAAATCGTCTCAAGACCATGGGTACAGTGCATAAACAAGGAAATTGGGTTCCGTATGAACTGAAGTCAAGAGGCGTCGAGCGCCGTTTTTTCGCGTGCCAACAACTGCTCCAAAGTCAAAATCGGAAGCGTTTTTTGAATCGAATCGTGAAGGGGGACGAAAAGTGAATCCAGTACAACAAACCTAAGCGCAGAAAATCGTGGGGTAAGTTCGGTCATGCATTAACTTCAACCGTCAAACCGAATATTCATGGCAATAAGTTAATGTTGAGCATTTGGTGGGGTCAGTTCGGATCTACTATGAGGTAATCCAGTGTAACGAAACCATCACTGTAGAACGTTATCAACATCAATTTATACAATAAACCGAGCATTGAAGTTCAAACGCCCACAATATGTCAAAAGACATTACAAAGTGATCTTTCAGCACGACAACGCTTGGTCACATGTTGCAAGACTCGTCAAAGAAACTTTATGCGCGCTTCAATGGGATGTTCTACCCCACCCGCCGTATTCACCAGACATTGCTACATCCGACTACCACTTGTTCCGGTCGATGATTCATGTCCTAGCCGAGCAGCACTGCGTACGAAGAAGCTGTAAATTGGGTCGATTCTTGGATCGCCTCACAACACGAGAAATTTTTTCGACGCGGAATCCGTGTGCTGCCTGAAAGATAGAAGTAAAGTCGTACCTAACGTTGGCAACCTCAAAACTCAACAAATCTCAAAACTTATTTGTACGCCCAATATATTCTTACATATCGCCGGAGCATTTGATAACCACGTGGCCTAGTGTCCACAAGTTTATCGGCCTATAATCTCCCTAGAAACACTGAATGTTTTTAGGAGCTACTTCAGTAAACGATCCGCAGTAATCAGAGACTTGTATGGTTCTGTTTCTAAGCAAATCTCAAAAGGATGTGTGTGTGTTTGATGAAATTGCATTCGTGTGGTAGCAAATAAAATGTCACTATCTACAGAGAAAACGGTGATGCTGCAGGTATATTTGACTCTTGTCGATCTCCAACAATATCTTTAAACGGTCGAAACATGAAAATGGCCAAGTCTGTGAGATATCTAGGAGTTGACCTTGATGAGCGTATGGGCCTAACATCACCAGTTCTAAGCGTCTGTGAAAACGCTAAGAAGCTATTCCACTCTGCCGAGACTGAATCACAAAACACTTTTAATAATTTACAAAGGTGTTGCGAAGGCACTATTCACGTATGTCGCGGCTGGTTGCTACGATAGACTAACCTGTCATCACATCAGATTATTTAAAGTGCTCAGAGGAATATCCTGTTAAGAGTAACAAAGGCCTACCGAACAGTGTCTAAAGATGCTGTTGTGGTTCTAGCCGGCTTACTCCCGGTAGATATTCTAATCAAAAAGCGCACTTAGTACCACCTAAGCATCAGTGCCCCAAACGAAATAGATGACTGTATATGCATAATATATATAGAAACAAATCTGAAATAGAGGCAATGGCGATTGAATTTCATTCCAGACATTAAAGCAAGACTCACATTAAAATTAACACTAACGAGCTCGATGAGAGCTACAGAGATTTAAAATAACGGATCATCTTTTCCTGATAGACAATTTGCTTTAGTCTCGCTTTGTTGGTTTGCTTTGCCATCCATTGCTTGTATTTAGTACAACTGCTTTTGATGTCCAGCTTTTTACAAAAACAGCAACGGCTTGTTTCGGGACAAATGATAAAATTTTATCATTCGAATCATGAACCTGCATGCCCAAACTTCACTTTTCGGATAATGCTGCTTTTCCCATGTCCCTTGAAGAATAGGTGTTGCATACGATTTATATGATCCACAACGTCTCCATACAATTTCAAAGAATAAATCATTCGCAACAAACGCATCTTATTCGCACCACATTAGCATTGCCGATTGCTTATTTCTTATGTGAGATAATTGATCGTCTTCGATTAATAAGCCAATTGTTCCACAAGCTTGAACATCAGCTTCTTCTCATTCAATAATTTCTTTACCATTCGATGGCGTAGGAGTTGCAGCTGAAGTGAGTACTGCTATGGGTTTATCATTCTTCCATAGGTTTTTGTTCAATAACAGCAACTTCATTTCATATTTCCAATTCGAGTAATTAGAATTGCTTAGTTTTACATTTTTCACTTGCCGCTTATCCGAAATTTTCGTAGAATTACAAATTATGGTTTTTTTCTAAAAATTCACAATAAAACTTGATTTGATTGTTTTCGAAAATACGATCATATGTCATATCATGATATGGTTAACAATTAACTAAGACCAGTTAAAGATAATTGGTCTTTTGATTAACTGGTCTTAAAATAACTGGGTTTATGATTAATAGGTCGTATGATTAGTTATGGGTTTAAGATTAAGTGGGTTTACGATGATATGGCCATACGATTAAAAGGTTACGATGATAAAGTACGTATATCTCGCCATTATTATTAGCTAATATTACTAACCTCCTGGTCAAGCATGCAATTTTTGAGAATCGGAGACTAAATGGGCCCCCTTTGTACAGAATACTGAGCGTTAATTTCCGTTGGAGTTAGAAATCCTTTAGTACGGTTGCATCTAATAACGTTTAAACATCAATCCAACCATTAAATAAATCTAAGTTCCAAAAATTTGCTTTGAAATTTGATGTTAATCCGATTCCCTGATTCATCTCACAAGAATTCTGGTCATGTTTTTGTGCCCTGTTGATTTAGTTTTAGACAATAGGTTTTGTTTATATTGGGAAAATTAAATTGGATAACTCATGCGACAATAAATATTTTATTTGACTGAAGAAAATAAACTATGATAATTTACATAATTAACAATATGTTCTTTCTTCCAACAGCTGCACTTCAAAATATGTTCAAACAGACGATAAACGTAAGGAAAATTTCAACCCCAACAATTAAAAAGGAACCGGATGATGGAAACGATAACAAACAAAAAGATATGGATTGTTTTGTAAAAGTAACATTACCTGATTTTGGCAATAATTTAGGATATATCACATCAACTGCCCAGGCATCAAATTCTAACCATAATTATAGTCTCGCATCGAATCCACTCCATGCACATCAACAATCTCAGCCAATTATAGTAACCGGTCAGCAGTTGCAGCAAAATAAAATAATTATTAATTCAGTTTCATCACCGTCCATCTCATCGTCTCAGTCCTCTTCATCAGCCGCATCGTCTAGTAATCAGTCAACGGCATCAATATTAGGGAACGCATCCAATATTACAATATCCACCCCTATTCAGGAGTTACTTGTGGCCGGCCAAAATAAAATCCAGTTAAATACGATACCAACATCAAATATAAAATTAAATTTAGTTCCAACATCAAATAATCAAAATTATAACATTCACCCGTCAAACTTGAGTAATTTAGATGTTAAAACAATTGTTACCGGTACACCGCAGCAACGTGTCAAAGTTGAAAAAACGCTGAACATGTTATTAGATTCGGAAAAAAATCGTATTCTATGTGCAAATATAAAGAATAGTCGGGGCACCCCATTCACAATAGCCCACATAAATCAAAAAGTTGTAAATATTTTACCAATCCAAAATCGTAATAATGTTGGTTCGAATACAATCCAGAATATTGTAACGGCGGCATCACCAACAACGGCGGCCATTCTAAATCAAAAATCTCATCAACGAATAAATTCTCAGTCAAATCTAACACAGCAGCAACAACAACAGTTGCAACAACATCAGCAACAGGTTGCCCAACAGCAAGCGTTACAACAACTTCATCATCAACAACAACAACAGCAGCAGCAGCAGCACCAAGTTGTTAATAATTTGAATAGTATTAGAATACAACAAACAGGCGATAATAGTGTTAATAAAAATGTACAAAATAATGATAATCCAACAGTGACTGGTATTAATATAAATACAACAAATAGGTGAATTTAAACTTGTAATTCGTTTATTTTAACTTTAAATATAAATCTATATATATACATAAAATATATATTATATATACATAAATATATAAAAAAAATCATAAAATTAATTTAATTAATTTTTAATATATAATTTAAAAAAAGAAAAGAAAACAAAAATATAGTTGTTCCAATTTTTTAAAACATTTTTATTTTACTTGACTTGAATTGACGGGGGGCGCACACCCAAAATCCTCTAAAAGAATGAATCATGCCGCGACGAATCGTGTGCTTTAATCCATGTTTAAATCGTTTTCTTGTTATTGTATTATTTAAGTAGTTTACTGTGTTGACACAAGTCGTCGTTTAACTCGTATCATTTAACTCGGTACATTTTAAATTATTATTTTGTATTTTATACGTAATTAACGTAAGTGAACTGATTCATTTGTTATTGGTTAGTTTTTATGGTTTGTGTTTAGATATTTTATTTACAATTTTCTGTTGTAAGAGTTTACGTTATGCACGTTCATTGCGAATAGGCATAAATTGGAGTTTCAAATTTTACGATTTGTTTTTAATTTATTTTCTCTTGAATTGTTTTATTTTTTGTTACATGGTGCATTAAGGTAAGTTCTCATATTTCCCGTCGAATCTCAATGTGGCTACATATTTTTTCGGTGTATCCTTTAGATTAAGTAGTACACTAAATTATAAAGTATTATGAGAATGGCCTTAGTATCCCGCTGAATTCGGACCAACACAAAATACCATTAATTTTCATGTGTTGACTTATTTTACTAACGATAGTGTTCCAATTTATGTGTAATCCATTTATTGTGCTTGATGTACTTAAAAATAATAACTGTCAATTTAAGTCACTTGTATTAAAAAAAAATTATTAATAATTAAATAAAAGAAAAAAACTCAGTCATTGTGTTGCTTAGCTTTAAAGCAGTTGTTTGTTGTATATCTCCACTACTTCTATTATTACTACTACATACTTGAAAACTATAATAACATTTTTTCCACCTTTTTCTTTTTTTATATAAGGAAAATAAATTTTTTTAATTTTATTATGATTTTGGTGAAAAATCAATTTGTTTTTTTATTTATTTTATTATATAATTTATATTTTAACAAAACGGAATTATAATTGAATATTTTTATTTCAGTTTATTACACAATCGATTTTATAAATTTTGAAATAATAATGTTGAAAAAATATAAATAAATTAAATTATAATAAAAAAAAATTATAAAAAATAAAAACTAAAAAAAAACGATTAAAAATACGCTTATAGATAATTAATATTTAGATTTACAGATTTTTTTTTGATTTATATAAAAATATAATATAAATAATTACTTTATAAATATTATAATTAGTTTTTAAACATTTTTTAGTTATAAGATTAATCTTAATTTAAACAAAAATAAAAATGAAAAACAAAAATTTACTGTACAATATAAATAAATTAAAACAAACAAAAAAAATAATAATTAAAAAAATGATTATTAATTACAAATTTTTTGTTTATTGTTTTTGAAATATGGGGTTTTCTTTTATATTGGTAGTACAAATTAATTCCGTCCATTTTTTTAATTTTAGAAAATCATTTATTTTAAAATAAAATGAATGAACAGATTAATTAAAATATTTTCCATCGCTGCTTACGACTTTTTCCCACCTCTCAGGCAATTTTTGAATCCCATCTCGGGAAAAACGTTTCGTCTTTTGAGGCGATCCAAGTTTGGAACCAATTTTTAAGTTCTTCGAAAGAAGTGAACCGGTGACCTACCAAATCGTGTTACATCGGTCGTGAGTGTTTCCAAATATTTTTTTACGACTTTTGCAACGTTAGGCCGAGCGTTGTCATGCAGAAGAATAACTTTATCATGCCTTCCCTCATGCTCCGGTCGTTTTTCTCGCAATGCACGGGTCAAACGAATTAATTGTAGTCGTTACCAGTCACTATCCGATATAAAAAAAAAACCTTTATTGTTTGTCTTTGAAGCAGCTGCTCGCAAGAAAGAAATCGTCTTTTCACGTCTCTTGATTTCAATTCATAAGAGAGCCAATTGCCTTGTTTTTGAATCATGCCCATAGATTTCAGTCGTATGGAAACTGTTTGTTGGGTCATATCCAATATACCGGCAAGCTCCTCTTGCATTTGAGTCGGATCTTCATCGAGCAATGGCTCTAATTCACTGTCTAGGAATTTGTTTGGCTGTCCTAAGCGAGGACTATCTTCACCACTGAAATTTATTTTTTGAAGCGTCGAAACCATTCTCTACATGATTTATCGGTTGGAGCATTGTCACCGTAAAGTTCCACAAGCATTGATGTACTTCATCAGCTGCACTTTTTTCCAATTAAAACAAAAAATTAGCACATCCCGCAAATGCTGTTTAGTTATCACAAAATCCGACATATTCAAAACCGTAAAAACCACGTTTTGTATGAAACTCAAAGCAATACGAACTGAATGTTAACGGCAGATGTTTAATCTGTTTGAAACAATGGAAATCAGCTGCCACTATAAAAAATTTATTATAGACAGAGAGACTTTTTAAAAACGGACCGAATTAATTTGTATCCCCATTACATTCGGACAAAATTTGTTTCCGCAATATCTTTCTATAAGGCGTTTATTAGTTAATTAGTGGCTAGACTCCATATATCCATGTCAAGTCAAATAGTCGTAGCAAAATAAATGCAGACATCGTATATTCTTTGCAATTCCAGTTAAGGAAAATAAGCGTTTAGCATCCGAGAAAATGTCTATTGACTCAAACATCTTGCGAAAATTTAATTCAGTCGACAGTTTGTCATTGGCCATTTTCATTTATATATGAGGACTAAATTAGGTAAATATTTCTTTATGCTCAGAAGAGATGAGAGCCGCACACTGGATGCATAAGTGAAAGATAATATTCTGGCGAAATTATGTATTAATTTCTATGACTTCTAAAGCCAATTACCTAAGTCTACCTTAAAGGGGTTAACGCAAACATTTTTATCAGACACCGGCTCTACAATGCAAAGAGCCCACTGTATTAGATCATATAAATAGTGAAACTGGGAAGAAATCCAGCGTAACAATACTAGGTTTCAGTAGGATTGTTATCTATTCAGTAGGATGTAAAAAAATTTGTAAAATGTGTCAATATGGCGAGTATTATCTGAAGTTCCTTCCGCTACTAGGAAAATACCTAATTAGTAAATTATGTTCTATCTTTAATTAGCCTCCGAGCGATTTTTCTTAAACGTTTAGGATCAAAACTCGAAAAGGCTTTATAATGAGCCTGATAAGAGGATGAGAAAGTTCGAAAGCAGTCGTGATCTTGTCACGGACGTGCAAGCCCTGCGTTGGCTTTAGCGAGAAGGATTTCCTTTGAAGAAGTTTAAAGAATACGATTTCGATTAAGAATAACTCTTAGTCGGTTAATTTCCTATTACGATAAGGTGTATGATAAGATTTTTGAAATCTACAATTAGCTTTGTAATTTTCTAAAATTTCTATTGGAACCGGGGGGCTCGTAGCAGTATGTTGCGGATCTTCAGGCATTAACAATCTAGTTGCAAATCTTTATGTTTATCAAGTTATATAAATGTAATTTTTATTTCTAAAAGAATAGATTATTCTCGTAACGCGACTTTACAAGTCAATAAGGATGATCCGCGAGAACTTTTACATAAAACTTGGTATTAAGTTTCGAGTGAAGCAAGTCTCACTTGAACTCTAATAAAGCAATTTATTGCAACAATTATTTCCGTAATTTCCATCGAATTCTATTGTAACGAGTATGAGCGATGTTCCTTTCAACATGAGGAAAGGAGAGAATGACTATTAGAACAACACGGACTCCAGGTAGTTTATAATTTTTGAACTAAGGTGGATCTAGAAGATACACAAAGTTTAAAATAGTTAAACCGATGATATTGATTGCTTAAGATTTTTACGAATTAATTTTCTTATAATGAAATGTTAAATGCCATAATTGTTTAATAATCTAAATAAATTGTTAAAATATTTCAATTTTACGATTTTTTCCTGTAACCTGGCCGGTCCACATTTTGGGTGCTTGAGATTGTGAATTTTCATTTTAATATTGGCTAGAATCACCGTAAATTTTCGTCGGACAAATGTTGTATCGTTGGAAGCCAGAATGATGCGAGGTTATCACTACACCCCCGCGGTTGCACAGAGATAATACGGATGGTGTTTGTGTTTTTGGACAGTAACTCAACCACCAATCGAGTTCCGTTACACAAACCCTTTTTAGGACTCAAATTTCTTAGAATGATAATAATTGTTCCCTTGTTGAGTAACAGTGTCTAATATGCATGATTTTCTCGAAATAGTGCGTCAAAAATTTGGATGAGCTCAGGAACGCGAAGTGAAGGAATTATTGGAGGAGCTCCTTCATCGACTTGTTATAAATAGAAGTCAATCATTGTGCTCTCGCTGACCTACACTTCGCATGTTGGCTGACAGAGTTATGTGACGAAAATGATGCCATAATAAACAGACTTGATACGGCAAATGTCGCCTCGGGTGCCCCATGAAATAACAGATAATATCTGGTAAAAATTTCCACCAATAATTTGTACTTTTTCACCGCTTGGCCCGTCATTTTTCAATATCTCACGAAACAATAGATCGATGCATTTGAAATCTTCCTCAGGCAGCATTGTAATTTCATCGATGATGATTAGCGGTGCGTCACGAAAATCTTTTCAGCGAATCGACGAAACGTAGTTGTCAAAAATGTTCTGCTTCCCTTTAAGTGTGTTGCTGCAGTGCCGGTAAACACAAAGGAATAGCGATTTGGCAAACAAATCGTGTACAAAATTGTTTTGCCGGACCCGCCTGGATTGTCGTGATAATTATCCCGATGGACCAAACGCATTCGGCTAAAACAATTTTGCTGCTTTTAAAAGCGTTTGTGGTACTGTCTCAAAAGCATGTCTCAGTCTGTCATTGAATAACATACTTTACAGGTGCATTTCAACCACGATGTTTTAAAGTGCTTTAAATAGTATGTAACGCATAATTAGAAGCTATCCGATCTGGAAAAGTTGAGGCTGAAGTCATCTTTAAACTGCTCCAAAAGACCGAATGGATGCGCCGGTTGGCAGGAGAAACAGAATGCACAGAGAATGAAGGCTAAAGTATCTCGAAACTGCCGGCGTAATTTATAAGTTTCTGCTTCTTCTAAACAACGAACCAACTCGCAATCAGATTCCAGCATGCTACGTGCTATGGGAGCAGCTTTGAATGTAGGGTGAATCGTGGTGAATTTGGTTTAGCCGTTTCAAGTGCACACAAACACCAAAGCGAATAAATCACAAATGGAGATTAGACCGTAGACAAACACAAACTAAATTATCGGGAATTCTTGATTATTACGATATTTTTTGGGTCTGTCATTACACGATTTTCGTCAATACAGGATTATTGCGTTTATAGAACTCGATTATTACAACGTCCGGCGTTGTCTCCAACATTGTTACCCGCCGTTAGGCATTTAATACTTTAGTTCGTGACGTTACTGTCCGAAATTTGATTTCTATATCCCGAATTGGTGATGCTCCTTGCTGAGTAACAACTTTGAAGTTAGCGTGGGTTTTTCTTTGGTGAATTCGGTAGTGATTACTGGCTCTTTAATCAAGAACATGTCCTGCACGGGGGTTGCGTGGTGTCACATGGTTCGCCCATAGTACAACTTAAATGATGTTTAACGAATTTTTCTCTGGGTTCCGGCTTAAAACCACCGCAATGCGACGAGGAAGAACGAATGAGATTCCATGTGGAGTCCTTGTAAATTGAGTTGGTTGTACATTGAGTGATTGAACAATTGTTTGCGATTAGCTTGATGAGGAGTACCGCCAGCTGATAGTTTTCAGCGGTGGCCCTTTTCTTGGACGCCAGGATGGCATTTGTGACAAATTCTGAGAGATACATCTATCAATAAGGTACTGTTGAACCAAACTGGCGTGGCATTTGTGCAAACTGTTGGAGAATATCAACTCTGCAAATGAAATTTAGCCTTTCTATAATAAGTATGTAATAAGAAGCTTGAATTGAGCACAGTGGGATACGTTATGCTTTCCAGCATATAGTTTAAGGGTTCAAAATACGAAGGGTAAACTAACTGATGATGTGTCAGTTCGGTGATGTGATCGAGTGCTACGAATATGATGGCGACGGAACATAATTTTACGATTGTGCGACAAAATAAGATTGGGTGTCGTTCGTTATCCATAGCAAATACATTTCGATTAACGTCCAAGCCAAAGTGATGCCAGGTTTCATAATCGCTTTTACGAAGTCTCGTTTTGTATTACAAACAACAAATGAATCCCTTTCATCCTAGCCTATTTCTTGCTACCCGCTTGATCTGCACCGCACGTGCTTTTATGGTACCTACGACTGCGCGTTCCTTGTGGTTTCACTCAAACGTCATCTTCGAAAAATCGTCGTTCTTCTTTTTTAACGTGTGGCTAACCCATTGTTCTATGACGTATTTCGATGAAGATTTCCTTGCTGTAATTCTAAGAATATCAGCAGATTTGCGTTCTGTGGCACTATTCTGGTAATTCCCCAGGAATAGGGAACTGGGGAAAGAATTTATGTATAATTTCTGTTCAAATATTATTTTTCCGGCCTACTGAGGAAAATATGTTGATGTAAATATTTATAAATTGGGAATAATTTTTCCATATCTAAATTTGCAGGACACATTATTCCCCATTTACGTTTGTTTTCAAAAAAATTAACACTAACTTTTTACCTCAGCATGCCAGAAAAAAAATGTTTAAATAAAAATTCCATATAAAATCTTTCCCCAGTTCCCTATTCCCGGGGAATTACCAGAATAGTGCCACTGGACATAATTATTTTTTTCATTGTTAATCAATTCGTATACCTAAGTAAAACCTTTACTATTCGTACAAATTATTTTAAATTTATATCAATTTAGATCTCCAAATATGTACAGTTGTACAGTTATATCAATTAGCATATACAGGGTGGCTGATGAAAGCTGCTACCAAAAAAAAAAATTAATAACTTTTTTCTATGTAATTAATCTGCTCCAATTGTTTTTTTTATTGGGGGGGGGGGGGGGTACACTGAGAAAAGAATTTGGATTGTCCGCCGCTATCACGCATTAGAGTCCGTAGTTTCGGTACAAAGAGAATATAGGTGCACGTTTAACGGCACTCCTCCTAGCAGATGGACTATAATGAGGCTCGTATAAACAATTTTGCTGAGCATGGGTCAATCGCAAGAAATCCTTATCATCGAAACCCTTCAGTTCGGACGCAGTAAACTATCGCTGCTGTAGCTGCTACCATACAAGACAATCCCAGAGTTTCGACAAGAAGCTTATCTGCTCAAATGGGTATCAGCAGACAGTCACTGCAGACAATTATGCACAAAGATTTGAACTTATTCCCTTATAAAATTCAAATAACAAACAAACTCAATGTAGAAGACTTGCCGATTCGCTTGGAATTTTGCCAGAAGATCCTTCAAATGGTGGAAGAGGACAACAACGTCTTAAACTGTCTTTTTATGTGTGACGAGGACCATTTTGATCTAAACGGCAATGTTAGTAAACAAAATTGTCGAATATGGAGTGATTCTAACCCACAGGTACTTCATGAGGCGGAATTACATCCACTTCGCGTAACAGTGTGGTGTGCAGTTTCATCAAAGTGCATTGTCGGGCCTTACTTTTTCGAAGAGAACGGTGTTATTGTTACGGTCCCTGCAGACCGTTACTTAAAAATGTTGAAAGAGTTTTTTTATCCAGAACTACACCGAAAGAGAATCACTTTCAACTCTGTGTGGTTTCAATAAGATGGTGCAACTCCTCACATAGCCCGGCCAGTTATGGCAGAATAGCAGCAAAAATTCCCCAATAAGCTGATTTC
The DNA here is from genome assembly GCA_963691935.1 of Nephrotoma guestfalica. Taxonomy (NCBI): domain Eukaryota; kingdom Metazoa; phylum Arthropoda; class Insecta; order Diptera; family Tipulidae; genus Nephrotoma; species Nephrotoma guestfalica. The sequence goes on along the minus strand of OY829915.1, from coordinate 184,436,779 downwards.
AAGAAACTCCAAATTCCGTTGGCTCCCCAGGCCTCCTGACCATACCGCACCTGATTTTTTCTTGTGGGGTTATTGCAAACAGGAAGTTTACAAAACAAGTTCAACAAATTTGAATGATTTAAAGCAATCCATTCGAACGATAAATGAGGCAATTCCCGCTGAAACACTTAAGGCAGTAATGAATAATTTTTTGCTGAGATGTCGCACATGCGTCAACGTGCGTGGTAGCCATTTAAATTCCATTATTTTTATAACCAATTAAGAATGCTTAATAAAAATGAATTATCCTTCAAATGCATCAAAAAAAAATAAATTACGTGAATTAAACAAAGAGTTATTTGAGTTTCTTAATGTAGCAATATTCATCAGCCACCCTGTAGTTAATCGATATCAGTGCGTCTTGTACATTTAGCCTACAATTAAAAAAATTGTGACGTTTCTATCCCTAGTCGTCTACAGTCCGGAATTCCGGTCTACTATATCACACTATTTCGTTCACTTAAAATAGTAATCAGTGCAGCACGGCAGTACTAACTTAGGAAGAGCTTCGTCGCCTAGTAATGACGACAGTGGTAATTCGTTAATGTTCGTATTATCCAGCTCCTTTCGTTTTAGTAACACAACGGTCACCTCGTTATAGTCGAAAAGTAGGTGCTTAACGTCTTCTACTTCAGATCCGCATATGCAAAGCCATTGATTAGTTATTTTGAATCTCTGTAGGGCTTTGAATCTACGATCGAGCTCGTTAAAGATAATGTCATTTTTAGTCTTTCTTTGATGTCAGGAATGGAGTCAAATGTATGCTTGAACCGATTCATTCCACCTTCTTTGCCGCAGGTCAATCGCCATTGCCTCTATTTCCATTTTATTTCTATATTGGTTATGTGCACCATCTACAACATGTACAGAGTCACCTAGTTCGTTTGGACCACTTCTCTTTAGATGGTACAAGTGCACTTTCTTTTTGATTAAAATATCCACTGGAAGTACGCCGGATGGAACCACACCAGCCTCTTTGGAAGTACGCCGGATGGAACCACACCAGCCTCTATGTAGACACTGTTCGGTAAGTCTTTGTAACTCGAGGTAGGATATTTCTCAGAGCACTTCCTCGAATGGCGCCTCCACCACACCTCTCTTGGCACTCTCGCCAGGTATAGGAATAGTTTCTTAGCGTTGTCAGAGTTATAACGTGAGAAGTTACTCCCATACGTTCATCAAAGTCAACTTCTAGATATCTCACAGTCATGACTATTTTCAAGTTTCAACTGTTTAAAGATATTGTTGGCGGTCAACCAGACTTAAATTTGCCTTTTAGCTGTATAGCATCACTGTTTTTTGTGTAAATAGTGTCATTTTATTTGCTACACACCATTGGTTCTTACTATTTATTGCGATTTGACCCTGATGCTGAAGTTCTAGTCTTGAGTTGCCATGCATCAGAATAACTTTGTGACATACCGTTGGAAACTATTTGGCTTCGTTTTAAATACTTCATGGAAATACTTCTTCTCGTCCTTGTAAAGCGTGACAATTTTAACTCTTTTGCTTCCTGGTTTCATGCATAGAACATCTAAGTTTCCTTAGATTAGAGTTTCACCAGCTATTTCGTTTCTTAGCTATTCTTTTCCTTAAAATTGAGTTATTGCAGATACTGATTAACTGTGTTGAGATCAGCTTCACAAATAGACTCCAGTCAGCTATCTGGAACGTGATATTTTGTGGTCGTTGGGCTTCCTGGCTTGTTCCCTACTGAACGTTGTTGGGTTTCTCTGTTTGTTCATTCCGTAGAGATCACTCCCAGACACGAAGTGGCTTACTTTTCTTCCATTTTCATCAGTTGAGCTAGCTTGGTTCACTGTATTGGGCGTATACTGAAAATAGATAGAAGGAACCAACTTCGGTTGAATTTCAACACATGTCCAGTGGCTATCACAAAACTGATTAAGCTTCTCCATGTTCATGCAAACATTGCGAATACTAATTGCAGGCTTGGGGTTTTCAGTGCAGCCAGTGGCTACTTTAGTTGTAGCAGGCAAGCTGCTGATTTCACCATTGCTTGAGTGTGATCCTTGCTTACATAGAATATCTATGTCGTGGGTGGAGATGCGCTCACATATCTTGCATGTTGAAGTGGGCGTAAATTTTGACTAAACATTACACAGCATTTTTGTATGCGTTATAGGAAACATGACCTACTTACTTGGTGATTATGTGGTTTTTGCATTTCCTTGCAGCTTGAGCAACTGGCAGGTTTGTTTTTATTTGGATAAACCCTTATAACCATAATCATGTTGTGCATAGTGAGAATAGATCTCTGTGTATGCCCTGCAATTCTTTGCAAGTGCAGTCTTCCACACTTTACCATCATCTGTTTGATTGCTGGTTCAACTTCCACCACTCAGTGAGTGGTCTCTTTATTCCACGCACCAGTACTACATAGAACCTTAAGATATTTTTGATCCAGACGATTTTTAGTTGTTAAGTAGGTTGTGACCATGTCGCCATCAAGCTCCGAGCAGAGATAACAGTAATCATAACAGCTTTAGGGCCAGCGTTTCTTACATAATGGATCATTATGGTTGGTTCCCTCTGACGTATGTCTTCCTTGATTTTTTGGGTAATCGTTTCTGTTGACAGACTGGACTCATTATATTTTGCTGAGATAATTATCCTGTCTTTGTCATATTTTGCCAGCGCTTTCCGCTTTTACGATTCTTGCATTTTCTACCGAGCATACGCCAGTTTCTATCATTGTTTTCGGTTGGTTTAGTTGATATTCTCCCCGTGTTATCTGAATTTGTACGAACTGAATCCCGTGCAGCCATCGCTGGTCTCTTTTCCACAGTAACCAAAATTATTGCTTTCTGGGTGCAAGTGCACCTACTTAGGTTTAGATTCATTATATTACACCTTTTTTGGTGCACACTGATTGCCAGCTTCTTCCGAGAACTGACTAGGATCACGTCTTGATCTCTTACCGATATTTCTTGGTAATTCGCTAATTAAAATTATTTGTTGCTTGCCGTTCCTGAAACATTTATGTCTGCACTATGTTTAGCCATGCAGTGAGCTTTTATTGCATCTTATGGATGGAACCACTATTCGTTGCCTCGAATAGGTACACCTTTGAGGTGCAATCCCTGTATTGTTGTTGGGTAGTCCTATCTACTATTAGTTTATAAAGTCTTTTCGATGTTTGTATATTTATTTATTTATTTAAAGAAATCTGTTCTGCGATTTACATGTATGATTTCAGAATTTAATTTAAAACAAAAATATTAAAAAATAAAATAAAGAAAATTAAAACACAATGAAATAAATCAAATCTAGATTTAACAATTAAAAATTTTAAAAATAACTTTTGAGGCTATTTTTGAACTTGTCCTTTATTAGGTTATTTTAGGTTATTTTCTAGTTTGTGGAATGGTGTTCAAGTGCTAAAAATTCATGGTTTCGAAATGTTCTGCGAGGCATATGAATTGATATGTTTTCCAAAATGTATGCTGAATCAATGTGGCCAAGCAAAACGTTACCAATGAAACCCGCACCTAAGAGAAGTCGTCTATTTTCAAGCGTGCATATTTTGTAATCCGTACATCTTGTTGAATTTGGAGGTAACCGAGCCACATTTTCATGGAATGGTAAATTGTGGTCGTAATTCCAGTCACTTTTCTTTAACAAGAAAATCAGAAACTACTTTTGAATGCTTTCAATTCTTTTAATGTGTATAGCATAGTATGGATTCCAGACGCGTAGCGTATTCCAGTTGAGATCGAACGTAAGCGAAATAGAGTGAACATAAGGTTTGAATATCTTTAAATTCACCTGTCCACCTTTTAACAAATCCAAACATGGCATTAGCTCTCGCAACACAATTTTCAATATGCCTATTGAAACTGGCATTCTCGACAAATGTAACACCTAGATCTATGATCTCATTAACTCTTTGCAATACTTCGTTGTTGACTTTGTAGGAAGTAATTAGCGGATTTCTCTTACGATGGAAAGACATGAGCTTGCATTTCTTAATATTTAAGTAAAGCGAGTTTCGATCACACCAGTCACTTAATCTATCGATGGCTTCTTGAAGTTTCTTCGTATCTAGCATTCCATTAACAGTTCGAAAAATTTTCACGACATCTGCAAATATGAGCACGTTTGAGTTTTTGATTATCTCGGTCATTTGATCTATGACAACAATGAATATCCACAGCCCGATGTGAGATCCTTGGGAAACACCAGACGTAACTTTAATAACGTTTGATTTCTCATTTCCCATTATTACAAATTGTCGCCGGTTTGATAGATAGGGTTTGAGCCAATTTATGTAATCGAGTGAAAACCCAAATGCGAATAAACTGCGGAGTGCTTTTTAATGGCAGATGGAATCAAATGCTTTACTGAAATCCGTGTACGCTACATCAACTTGATGATGGTTTTCTATCTCATTAATTATTTTACTGGTGAATTCAATCAGGTTAGTTGACGTGGATCGACCAGGCATAAACCCATGGTGCGGTTGTGAATTTAAAGTTGTTGCATAAAACTAATTCAAACAATTTTGGAATTGATGATGTAGTTGATATTCCTCTGTAGCATTTAATTGGAGTAATTTTTGAAATTTTCCATTTTTCGAGAAACACGCTGGTGCTTAAGTAGTGGTTGAATAGGTAACATAATGGAATTACTAAAATGTCAGCGTACTCCTTCAGAATAGAAGAGGGTATATTGTTAAGACCACAACCGTCTCCAAATCCCTTTAGAGCCGATAAAATGTTATCCTCATATATAACAGTTACGTTGGTATTGCTGGGTTGTTCATACAATCCACTAGTAACGCTTGGTTTATAGACTGATTGGAAAAACTTCGCGAACATGTCAGCTATATCTTTGGCATTTGAGGAGCTGGTATTGTTATATGTCATATTTGCAGGGTATCCGTCAATTTCGCGTTTATTCCTAAAGTAGCTTTTCAACATTTTGGCATAAGCTTTCGACTTCCGATTTTTTAAGTTAACTAGTCTATCATCGAACTACTGAGGGTGAACATTTTGTGGTTTACAGCACATAGGTACATACAGTTCGAAGCCTTGCTGCATAATGCCATTAAATTTATCAACATTTTCGTTTATATCATTGGAATTGAGAGTTGTTTGCCAGTTGATGGACTCTAGGTAATTTTGTAGCCCCGCACGGTTTGTTTTTTGAAGTTGTATTTGATTTGTTGTAGGTGTTCCGAACTCGCCATTAAATTAGTTGAGTCAAATACAATATCTAAAGACTTGTGATTGATATCGTTAATTACAAAAGGGAACACGGATTCTGAAATTTTGAAAGTGTCAATGTCGTTGCTGAAGACAAGATCCAGTAATCTATCACGATTATTAGTAATTGTGTTTATCTGGTTCAAATTATAACCAAGCATGGCGTCCACAAATAAAGATTCAGCATCTGTTGTTATATTGTTTGTAAAAATACAATTTAGTTCCGGGTCCAGATTCCATATTATATTTGGAAGGTTAAAATCACCAAGCACAAGAACTAAATCTGACGAGTTTGCTGCATTAATAACTTCATCAATCGCATCGATGCAAATTGCGTAATGATCACTATTTCATTGAGGTGGTCTCGTATGCTGCGTAAATGAATAGATTGGTTTGGTTAATTTTGATTTTTACACCAATTTGTTCGACTCTCGATGGGGCTAAAGTTACTGGAGCATTCCAGAGTTTAGAATGTACTGCTATCAGTACGCCACCACCCGATTTCTTTGAGATAGTTTCGAGAGGCCGATCGCATCTGTGGACAACGTAATCATGGCCAAAAACTTCACTGCTCATTGTGCCGGGCTTTAATGAAGTTTCACAAATTACATAGATTAGGTAGTTTGATTTTAAAACGAAGTTATAAAACTTAGATGCTTTTGATGCCATTTTTTTGACGTTTTGATAGTAAATTGCATATTTCTCATAAACCAACCTTTTCTTGAATTTTATGGCTTGATTTACTTTTAGAGTAGTAGTGTAGGCTCGAGCTCTCATTAAAAGTGAGTGTAGTCTATCATTAGCCACTGGTGAAGAATATCTAAATGATTGGGTGTGTGTCTTGAAATTGCAACTATGGCATGGGGTACACTACCGAACAGCCCAAGTGGTTGAGAATTGATTCGTATACATATCACATTTGGTGAGGTTAATCCTTGTGCTTCGTGGATAGTCATGACTTTACTAGATTCTGGTATCTTAAGCTGGGAGATTAATTGTGTATCAGCTTTGGTAAAGGTTAGATAGAATGTGTTATCCAACAGAGGTATCGACTTCAAAGTTGATCGCAGGTTTATAAATTTGGCTGAAATTTGCACGGTGTTCTTACTACTGATGTAACATCAGCTGGGTATCTATACGTCACATTCAAGTATTCCGTCTTTGTTATGAATGCGCTTGCATCGGAAAATTGCATGTTGACATGATGTAATCTGTAATCTGTAATCAGTAATCTGTCAATATATGGTATTTGGTTTTATCACCCAGAAGATATATTTTAGAACATTTACTAAGGATAACCACGAGTCCTGGATGCATTCACCATCATGCACTCATCATTAAAAACTGTATCGTCCGATTTCCATTGATTAGATACAAGGATATCGTTTTGTAATTTCATTTGATTTTATTAAAATCGATGTTTTCGTGCTCACAATAAGATGTTAGCTTTAATTTATTATCAGCAAGTCCTTTGTTTGTAGTACATAAAACAAAATCACTGCCAAGTTTATACTTGTTTATAATCCAGGTTGATTTACCGCATCCAGGTACACCCTGAATATTTGTATATTTGTATATATCTTTCTTATATACTTAATTTCACTTGTAATAAGAATTTGCTTTTCAATTGATTCGCTTAATAAGTTTTAGACAAAACTAACCCTTGAGGCTAGTTTTATGGACAATTCAACCGTAATAATCAGATTTCACTCTTGTATTGCATCTTATAAAGATGCGATGACGAATTTGACTAAAGTGGCTTATATGCGGACGTCCGGCTATCATCAAAGAGGAGGTAACTTGGCAACTTTATTAGGGAGAGTAGTAGAAATATTCGGTCTGGGATTTCTGCGTTGTTGACTATAAAATGAAGGTAATTCATTTTCAACCTAGACAGATTATTGTTCCTGCTCTGTGGTGACCGGTTAGAATGCATCCGTGGCGGTCTCTTAGTTATTTATAGATTTATGCTTGGGGTCACCAAAAAATTTCATTTTGAATTAATCCATCAGGTGATTGCTGTGTGTCTTACGGATATTTTCGGTACAAACTTTTTGTTTTCGATGTAAATCTGAAACCTATTACCATTGTTATTACATTCATTTAAAAACCATGACGCGATTCATAATTGTTTAGAGATCGAAGTTGTCTCATTCTACCTTCGTATTAAACGTCGAGTTGGTCATAAAATGCATCTTTCGATGCTTACTGATTACCAAGTTGATTGATTATGATTGAGATGATTGAGATTTTATGTTCGAGTATTTATCAAAATTTCTAGTGATCCGACTGTGTTAGAAAGTCTTCCTCTACCTAACTAATTTATTTCTCTGACGATTGTTTAGAGGTTGTGTAGGATCAATTTCTCTGCAAGGCTGTATAATATTTTGTAGGGATCTGATTGTTTCAAGTTCCAAGCTTTGTCTGAAGACCGAGACCACAGTCTTAAAGTCAAGGTCGATGTGATAAATCCGTTTTAGTACCTCCGAACATTTGTAACCGACTTTAATTAGAGTTATTCCGAGACAATTGTTGAAATTTTATCGATTTCCGTTTCGAATAGATAGACTAGAGTGCTTTAATTGTTTTAGGACTTTCTCTGCGGAGAAAATCGTTGATACTTGTTCACTTATTCAAACAAGTTCAGAAAGAGGTTATAGCAGCTGTCTTTAAAATCTCCAAGTGCCATGGTAATTTTTCATTTTTGAAGCGTTTGGGCTTAGATTGAGTATAGAATAAATCAAATAAGTAAATCAAAGCAATTAATACTAAATACATTCGTAGGCATCTAATGGTACGAGTATGAAACAAAACAATAAGTAGAAAAACCGGTGATGAAGTTGAAATGAAGTCTGACATAAACACCAGTGTTTTCTTTGTCATTAAATATTCCAATGGAATAATAGAATTTTACTTTTATGCCTAAAGGAACTTTATTAATTATTCTTTCTAATAATTAAATGAAGACAGTTCAACCCTCCCTATTATCTGCTTTTAAATCCGGTTACAGTTCCCCTCCCTTAAATGTTTTGAAATTTATTACATCTCAATTCGACTAATCCGTTGAAATTTTCTAAAACTTTTGACTTTGTGTAAAATATTCCCCCAACACCGAGCATAATACACATATCTAGTAATACATATACCCTTCTCATCTCTATATAACACACACACACACACACACACACACACACACACACACTTATTTGTAAATAAAATAATAGAAAGCTAAATATATACTCGTATAATTATTTTTCCAATTGATTAACTTTTGATGGGAACCATTCCATATGGGTTGCTATTATATAAGAATTTATCTGATGCAGAGTATTTGGAAATTAAATTGAATTAAAATAACTTAATTTTACCTCCATAATTTATTTAACAACAATCCCCTATAACCACAACAACAAATTCGAGACAAATAGACTTTTCGTAGATTTACATCCCTTAAGACATCCTTTTGTCTAGTCTTTGCAACAGATACCAATGGTAGAGAGTAGAAATGAGATAGTGGATCCTGATGAATTTTTGGAAGGGAGTTTTTGGAAATAATATCACGTTCAAACTACGAAATTTTTGCAATTATGTAAATTGGTGCAGTGAGTACTCATCCCGCTGCCCGCAATTTCATCATTGGAAGTTATATTTCTTTCAAATTGATGTAATGTCCTTCAGCCTATCCTAACACCTAGCAAAGTGCAACCGGGGACCAAATGCCGGTGGTATAACTTGGCTAAAACAAACAATGAACACAACAAATAGGCAATGTAATACCCCTTGTGGTACAGTAGCAGAAATGCTGCCAAATCCGAGGTGGGCCAGGAAGGAAAATGGAAAACTCCTTGAAAATTTAAGAGAAATAAAGGAATTTACAACTAAATTGAAAGATGAACTTACAATTTTAAAGAAAGAGAACGAATAACACAAGAAATCACTAGAAACACGTGCAGCACTTGGGACGGCACCTAACCCTGCAAACGATGATGATAATTAACCATTCCATACGGATGAAGAAGAATTAGAAAGTGAAACATATTGCCATACCAAGTAAGAAAAAGGTAGCTCGACACTCACCAGAAATGGCAGAAACTTCAGAACAACAATCAGCTAAACCACAAGAGAAATTGTGGTCGGGATATCAAACTTCTCCACTATACAATCAATTATCAAATCGATTACGACAGCTGAGTACAAACTCGTATCTCTAAACAATGGCGTCTGGAAAATTAATGTTGCAGACTCTGAAACCTATATGGCTTTGGCTACAAGGATAAGAATGATCGCCCAATAAAAGTTAAGGCTAGAAGTCTTCACCCACACAAAAGTGGAAATTATTGAGGACCTCAAGCAAAAGGGTTGTTAAATAGAAAATGCTGTAAACATCATTACTGATGGGGTTGCACGATTTAAGCTCACTTTTTAGTTAAAATAGAGCCATTGAAAAAATAGCGGATTGATACCGCAGTGCAAAAAATATTAAGGTTTTAAGCATACGCAGAAATATTGCCAAAGAGAGACTAGTGAGAGACTAGAGACTACATTTTTAAATGTCATGGAATACCCTGTCAGACCCATTAGAAAATCATAATACTTGCTTGGGACACTCCTTCTTGTTTCAGAAGTCCACCAGTATCGCTGAAGTTTATGCTAAATGCTTTGAAAATACTCAGAATGACTTTGGAATGGACCTAAGGCTCTTTAAAATAATTACATTTTTAAATCTCATGAGACACTCTGTCAGACCCATCAGAAATTCAAATAACTTATTTGGGACACTTCTTTTCTTTTCAGTAGTCCACCAGTATCGCTGAAGTTCATGCTAAATGCTTAGAAAATATTTAGAATGACTTTGGAATGTACCTAAGGCTAATTAAAAAATCACATCTCCTCTAAATTACTTAATTTAATTTCGCCTGAATGTTTACTTTCACCAATACTATTACAATAAGTGTGTTGTTGTTGTATTTTTTTTGGATTAGTTTGGATAAACTTCACTAGCATTCTAAAACAGGAAGAAAGCTGTTTCTAGCAGGAATACTATACAGTTGAGGTTTTGATTCTTTGAATCAACTTATTGGCCTACATAGAAAGCAGTGAGGGGATTATATCGGATTGCACGCCTGTTATTATGACAATCTGTGCAAGGATTTTTAAGAAAACTAGTCTACCTTGGCTAAATAACAACTAAACCTGCTGGGACAAATTCCAGAAACTATTTGAGCATAATGTTGAGCTTCAGGTGCCAATTAAAAATCCGATACAGCTAGAGAAGAAGAACTAGAACAACTCAACAATAGTATACAAGAAGCGGCATGGAGTAGCACACTCTCGAGTGAAGTTTATGCCAAAATAAAAAAATATACACTTTGTTCTGTAAGTACTTAGAATTTAAAAAACACTCAAAAATTGAACCTCCATAAATTTTAATAAACACAAATATTTCTGCACAATAAGTAGAAAATATTTAATTTTTGTGAAAAGTTTTGAGTGACAGTGACTTTTATAATAAGAAATGTTTACAACAAAACACACTAGGTGATCGTAGTGGTTCTGAAGTAGTACTTAATGTAAGAAACAAATCTTCTAGATCCACATGCTCGGAAATCTCTAAGATTTTTGTTATTCGACAGAGAACATCATTGAGTGTAATATCGAACAAAAATCTCAGAGATTTTCGAGCATGTGACTAAATAAGATTGGTTTCTTACATCAAATACCACTTCAGCACCACTACGATCACCCCTGTGCGATTCATATTGCGTTTTGTTGTAAAAATTTCTTACTATAAAATTCACTCAAAACTTTACACTAAAATTAAATATTTTCTACTTATTGTGCAGAAATAATTGTGTTTATTAAAATTTATGGAGGTTCAATTTTTGAGTGTTTTTTAAATTCTAAGTACTTATAGGTCACAGTGTTATCAACTCAAGTCAAAATATTTTGTTATTTTGACATAAACTTCACTCCGATATAAATACCTAAGTGGCCTTACTGGGGAAAAAGATACCGAGTACTCCCTTTGGAAAGCGGCAAAAAGTTTAAACCGACCTAAACTACAAATTCCACCAGTTAAAATTGAAGATGACACATGGGCTATGAGTGCAAAACAAAAAGCTTCTCTACCCACCTAGAGAACACATTCCAGCCTCTACCTAGACCAACCGCAGAGGAAAACATAGCACCAGTAAATAAAATGAATAACTGCAATATATCTCCTGTCACATTATTAGAATTAAAAGAGGAAATCAATCTTAGCCTAAATGCAACGAAATCTCCAGGATATGTCTTAAATACAGGACGAATAATAAAAGCCCTTCCTGGAAAAGGACTACGCAAACTCCAACAAATAATTAATAAAGTCGCAGAATTAATCATGATACCTAAACCAAACAAACCACAAAATGTCAAAAATTCGTATAGGCCTAACTCCTTACTTCCAATAATTTCAAAAATATTCGGGAAACTACTCCTAAAGATACTGAAACCAATAATAGAAGAAAGAAATCGTATTCCTCCACATGAATTTAGTGTTAAAGTTGATGGCGAATACTCGCAGAAATAAAGAAAATATCTGGGACTAACTTTATATGTTCTGTATATCTCTAACTGAGCAACGATAGAGGATATGGCCATCTTAGAAGTCGGTAGTATGGAAGAATCTACAAGCAAATTGCAAAGAGCTACTAATATTGTCAGTACCTGGACGAAGAGATGGCGAATAAAACGTAATGAATTAAAATTTGTTCACGTAAACTTTACCAACAAATAGGTCAACTGGATACCAGTAGAACTAAACTTAGCAAATTCCATATGCAAGCACCGCAAAATTTCTAGGCTTAACTCTAGATGCAAAACTAAAATGGAAAGAGCGTGTCAAAAAGAGAAAAGAAGAGTTAAACTTTAAATAAAGAAAGATGGATTAGCTCTTAGGAAGAAATTCTGAGCTAACTCTACATAATAAATTGCTACTATACCGGCAAATTCTAAAACTTGTGTGGACATACGGTATTCAGCTCTGGGGCTGTACAAAGAAAACCAATGTCAATATCATCCAGTCAATCCAAAGCAAAGTCCTTCGTGGAATAGTTAATGTACCGTGATACATAAGAAATGACAACCTCCATAAAGATCTGAAGTTGGATTTTGTCAGTAAAGAAATAAGCAAACACGCGAGAAAATACTTGCAACGTATATTAGTCTACACCAAACGTGGTCGTTTTTCTGCAATTTCTGCGTTCAGCTGGTCTAGTAATGATGTCTAGTAAGCTCATGTATTGGTTTATCCTTTTTGAAAATAATCAATTAAGATAACTCCATGACTGTCCCAGAAAACAGGCACCATCACTTTCCTAGCCGAAAGAACAGCCTTTGCCTTTTTTGAAGCTGATTCTCACTTGGCAGTCCACTGTGTTGACTGTATTTTTGATTCTTGAGTGTAATGGTGTATCATAGTTTCATCAACAGTAATTGATGAACGTCCCGAACGTTCATCGCCATCCAAGCTAGTAAACGGCAACGTTTAAATTTAGCTGCCCAAGATTCACGGTGGTTAATGATGGTGCAAACACTCCCCGTATATAGTGTCGAACTCGCCTTTGATTTGCATAGGCGTCGATATTCGTTTTTTTCCATTTTCACTGTTTTTGTGTTACATCGATTCATTCAAACGATTGTTAAACAACAACAGCACGTCCAAAATGGCAGATATTTCGGTGAGTACCTTTCAACGCATCCGCAAATATCCTCTCCCACTTTTGTTGACGAATGCTGTCATCTTCATGTTGAGGTCGGATACCAGGCTCCCCTTCCATGGACTCAGATTTACCTCTTATTCTGTTTGGTGACATCAACATTGATGTCGGCGTTACACCTAAATTCGCACGCTTCATTATGGACACTTTCACAGTAGAGTGCGTCTCCAACACGCTCTGGGGGTTCCATTGACATTTGGAGGCATTGTTACCAATTCAGCTGGTAACATAAAATTATAAACATAGGGTTGACATATATATCATAAACTGTCAAATTTTCATAATAAAGTCAGAAGTTATAATACCAGTCAAGATATCATTTCTCATTCATTAAAATAAATTGTTTTGAATTAGTGGACTAGCTCCGCTAAAAATCTTCAAAGCCAAACAACAACCGGCAAATTAATTTCAACGCTAAATACCAACCGGCGAAACAGTTAAATTAACGTCCGCTCCAGTAACTACCAAATCCATGGAAACAAAGCGAAATAACAACCAGCGAAGTTCTCAATCATAATCAAGCGCTACACAACAACCAGCGAAACTGAGTATCATCATTCAACAGCCACAAAATAACCGGCCATAATGGATAACTTACTTGATCACAAGAAATTGTTACAAGTTAAATAGCTCAATTCCAGAGCAATTACAACAAAGGTGGATTATCTATTTGGAAATATTTGGAAACGAAAATAGAAGAATAATTGAAAATTTTATACACAGAGTTCGTAAAAATGGATGAACAAATATACAACCTTGTTCCACCAATCAATAAAGATCATCCATAAATCAGCCAAAGAGCTACAGTGGCGGCAACCTACAAAAACTTATAAAAGAAATGCGCCAGCGGTTAAACAATCCAACACCACTACCACCAGCGTGCAGCATTGGGGTTCATACCCTCCGAAACAGGCGATTCTAATAAAAAGCTCGTACAAAAAACCAACACACCGACAGATCAAAGCAGCAACAGTACGCCCAACCAAATGCTACGGACACAAGATTTTAAATGAAGGAATTGTACAGACAAATACCGAAGGCTAGAAAGGTCTTGCAGTACATGCAGCGGGTCGATGAATCAAATAATTGATAGGCATGTGGCAATTGAAATCACCACTGCGATAGATGAAACATCAGCTACCAGTGGCACAATATCAAAAATAATCCTGAAACCGATTGAAATATCCACGTTTTATGGAGATTACATGAAATGGAGTTGTTTTTCTGAAATATTCAAACATCTCATAGACCAAAATCAAACGCTTTCAGACACGCATAGAATAAACTACCTAAAAAACCATCTTAGTGGAGCACAATTATAAAATGGCCTGAAGTACCTTAAACACGAGATACAACAACAAACGCTTAGTCATATCAGCTTACCTAAATACGTTACTAAACCAACCATCAATTAATACAGAATCATCAGGCGCAATTAGGAATTTACACACAGGGTGCCTACACGCATTCAGAAACCTAATTGAACTGAATTTCAGAAAACCGAAGAATTTCTAAAATTTCTTTGAACAATGCTTCCGCAACGCATCATATAGGCCAAAAAATCAATCGCAGCAATCCAAGCCGCTGGTGGTAAGACAAACGTTTACCACCAAAAACCAAATAGTGCTACTGCACCAGCTACGCAGAAGATGCCTATCATCAGTACATTAAACGCATCATTGCGCCCGTGAGTTAAAATGCTCGATTTGCAATGGGATACATCATGCTAATTTGCATACAGCAAAGCCCAAAGAACAAATTTTAAACTACTAATCAACGTAGTTGAAATTGTTTGCAGCAGCAATGGTTAAATCGGCTAATAATAATGGAAACCACGCAACTTTAAGAGTTCTGATTGGTCCAGGATCTCAAGCAACTTTCATTACCGAGGAAACAGTTCAAAAATTGAAGCTAAAGGGGCAGAAAGTATGTGCCAAAATAGCAGGAGTCGGTGGTCGCAATATTGGGGAGGTAAAGAAAATAGTGAGACTCAAAATCTAACCTCTTAGAGCATTCGAATTCGAGTTACACTTAGATGCTTTAGTATTTCAAAAACACACGACACTGCTATCAATACAACTTGGAGCATGCATATCCAAACTATAACACACCGGAGCCCATAAACATGTTGCTTGGAGCAGATTATTATCCAAAGATCGCCTTGAGTGATGTTGAAGAAGGAAATTGCGCAAAAAACAGAATTAGGATGGATCGTTTCGGAAAATTCAAAAACTCAAGTATCTAACATCACCACATAAAATCTATGATATCGTATATCGATTTAGATAATCAGCTCGAGAAGTTTTGGCAAACTGAAGTAGTCCAAGTAGACCAGGAATTTACCAGCGATGAACAGAGGTGTGAAATATCACTTTCAAAACAACTCCAAAGATTAGAAAATGGTGCATACCAGGTCGCACTACCATTTAAAAGCGACGTTTTCGTATTAGGCAAATCAAAAAAAGGCTGCAGCACGCCTCCTTCAAGTGCAAAAACAACTAAATAAAAACCCACAGATGAAGATTGATTACAGAAGCTTCATGGATGAATACAACAAATTGGATCATTTGGTAGAAATAAACTAACAAGATGATAACCCAACAACCACTCGTAGACATATTGTTACGCTGGAGGAAACATAAGATGTGTTTAAAGCCGACATCGAAAAGATGTTTATAGAAAAATAAAAATCCGTCCCCTAGATCAAAGCAACCAGAATATACTAGAAACATAGATACTGAGCATCGAAATGAAAACAACCACACAATCGAAATAGGGGAAACTATTAAAACCCGCGGGATTTTATGGAATCCTACAGAAGATATTTTCCAATTTAAAATCAAACCATTAAATATCGAATCACCTATAACAAAGAGAAAAGTCCTATCCGAAACTTCCAAACTATTTGACCCCATAAAATATTCATGCAACAACTATTGACATGAGGAACAGATTGAGACACACATCTGCCCATTGCATTAGAAGCAAAATGGATTTGCTATGCTGCCCAATTGCAGACGTTAGAAAACGTAAAGTTGCAAAGATGGTTAAACTACAACAGAGACAACACAGGCGAGTTACACGGCTTCTGTGATGCATCGGAAGACGCATATGCAGCAGTAATTTACTACAAATCTAAGATTACAAATAACCAAAGCAAAGTAGTTTTAGTCACTGCTAAAACAAATGCACCGTTAAATTTCAAATTAACCATCCCCAGATTGGAATTATGTGCAGCTTTATTACTTACTATCACAATTAATCAAGAAAACCAAACAAGCCTTACAAGAACCGGATATCAAAACATTTGCAGATGCTTTTTCGAATATGCCTTAACCATAAGTTGAACAAACCACTGAAGAGTCGAGGAACGAAGTATCCGCATTCACTACTACAACCAGCTGTTCTTTTTGTAAACCTATGTTCTTCGGTTTACAAAAATAATAGCTAAATCAACACCAAGGTATCTGACGACCAAAGAATTTCACGACAGTTTGAGTTTAGCCTTAAAGATAACACAAAAATTTTGCTTAGAAATACTTGACAATCACCATGAAAAACATAGCGAATCAAAACTCCGTACTCTTAGTCCGGAAATATAGGCAAAGACGGATTGTTGAGAGTAAGGGGAAAGCTTGTAATTCCAGAGTTAGTTTCGACATTCAACATCCAATAATTATTCCTTGTAAGTCATTTAACAACGCTGCTGATAGACTACAGATGTCGTTGTACGGAAGTAATTCCCTCACGCTAGCTTTCATTCGCTATAAATATTGGATAATAAAGGGTCCACTAGCAGTGAAAACTTTCATCAATAAATGTATGGTTTGCTACAAACATCAAGCACGGACTCTGAGCCAACTGATGGGAGATCTTTCAGTAGCAAGAGTGACTCCAACAAGACCATTCACTCATACAGGAGTGGATTATGCTGAGCCTTATCAGCTCCGATGCTCACCTGGATGAGGTAACAATAGCTACAAAGGATATTTAGCTGACTTCGTCTGTTTTGCAATAAAAGCCGTTCACTTAGAAGTAGTAAGCAATTGTTCGGACCTCTACAGCGACTGTGGGCTTTAATACTTATGAAGCACGATTTGACCGCTGCTCTGAAACAACTACTAGAAAAGCTTGCAGAACAGCTTGTAAAGGACGGCACCCAATGGCATTATATACCACCAAGAGCATCACACATGGATACAGTACGGGAAGCAGCATTTAAATCCGTCAAGTACTTTGAAGAGATGACAATATATGTTTTTCAAATAGAAGCCATGTCTCAACTCAGGACTTCTTCTCCCACTATCATCAGATCCCAATGACTTCACGACTTTAACACCCGGACATTTCCTTTTAGATGAACCAATGCGAACGATGCCAGAACCAAGCCAGAAGCGAGGCAAATGGAACAAAACTGAACCAAATATAATGAAAGGAGAGCTAGTACTTATGATGATCTGCCTCCAGGAAAGTGGCCTCTAGGAAGTGGATCCATGAGGTACATAGTGGTTTTGTTAGAACCATAACAAGAAAGAACACCAGGTCCAAGCTGCTGCTTCACACTAGTAGCGGCAGAAATACCAACAAGATCTGCTCTCATCCCGGGATCTACTTTGATAAAATTGGTCAAGCAAGTTTAATCAACTGAGAATGAAGGATCATAACCTATTATAACCCCACTTCCTATTGGGCAGAACGAAATCACTTTGGGAACGCTGCTTGTCAACTAGACAGCTTTTGTTCGAATAGAACGCTTATACAATCAGTACACAACATCTTACGTCATTATAGGAATATTAGTGATCGTAGCAGCCATCATATATGTGAAGCACAGAAGAACAACTCAAGTTGCTACAGCAAATCCGTATCCAATCCTTCAGGCAGCAACAACTAGGCCCCAGAAATATGTTGCCCACGGTAGTCACACTAATCTCATTTCATTACAACGTGACCACTGGGACCCTGTCCTAATGGTATTTGTCGTATCATCGCCCAATTCCTAATCGTTGGCATACCTCCGACGAGACGCGGATTCTAGTAATATACATGGTGGACCATAAGTCACTGAACATTGTATTTTTTTCTCTTTTTATTTTTCAGTGTTAGAAACAACGTTTGGGAGATTCAGTAGCCACGTATACGATTCGGGAACGAGCAAAAATTGTTGAGTTTTTTTTTGCTAGTCAAAATTCAATAATTTAAACCCAAAGAAAATTTCGAAATTTTTTCAACATCAGAAATGCACCATCACGGAATCAAGTACGCAATCTGGTCGCTCGTTTTTAGTCAACGGGATCTGTTAGATACTTATCTCGGAGTGGAAGATCGCTTGAAGCATGAAGCCAAGATAATATCGGACGAGTTCGGGAGAGCGTGAATGAGAACCCTGAAACATCGACTCGCAAACGTGCCACTCAGCTTCAAATGTCCGGAACTTCACTGCGTAGAATAATGAAAAAAATTTATTGCTTTTTCCGTACAAGATAAACATGGTAAACGCAACCCGCTTAAGATTTTGTGCAAAATTGACCGAATTATTAACGGATGATCCTGATTTTATGAAAAAATTATAATGACCGATGAAGCGCATTTCCATTTAAGTATATTTATCAGCAGACAAGATGTATGTTAGAAAATTTTTTGTTCCCTGAGCTTGATAATACTCAAGAAATGTGGATTCAACCAGATGGAGCTACGTCCCATAGTGCAAGGGAAACAATGAATTTGCTGCGAACGGTTTTTGGTAACCGTATCGTTTCACTCTACGAAACACCACCAGATTTCTTTTTGTGGGGATATTTGAAAGATCGTTTATACGCAAATAAACGGCAAGGACTGCAAAAACTAAAAGACAACATTTGACTTCAGTTATGGACCAAGTACAGCAAAGAGCAGCAGCTTGCGAAGAGGCTGATGGCAGGCATCTACAAGTACTATTTTATTTTTTTTAACTCTTCATGATTAAATCTATCTTTTGTACTCTGGGCAATGTTTTGTAGAACGAACGGTTGCGATACTCAATCCCTTCGTAGTAGTGAAGCAAAATAGCTAATTAGTCAATCAAAACTATGGAATGGTACAAACAAAAGGAAATAATACCCCAGGTGGTACACCAATATCAACATTGGTAAATCCACTCTCTGTGGAGACTGGCCCTATGGATTCTGGGGAGGGCCATCTATTGCATTATCAGGGAACATCAAATCCGTTCCAGAGAAGGCCAAATTTACAAAGATCACCGATAAAGAAAAATAGAAGCAAATCGGTAGCTGACCAAGCTGATACTGTTTTTAACGCTATACCTAGACAAACATTACACGAAATAAGTGATGCCACCGGAAATTTTACTTTGCAAATAGCCGAATCTAGTAAAACAACTATTGACCTAGAAAAGGAGAATATGAATCTCTTGGCGAGGCTAGAGCATATGGAGCAATTATTTGCCAAGCTAAGCGAAGAAATTGAGTATCTAAACCAAGAAAATGAAAACCTAAAAATGAATCGAGATTCAAAAGAAGATTGCGATATAGGAAGCATTGAACCAGACAAACTCATCTATTCCACTGATGAAGATGAATTACAAAGAGAGATGGACTGGATCCTAAAGAAGAAAAAACAGTCCAGGAAGAGTAAGAAAAGAAAAGCTGAATTGTCACCTGAGGCTGAGCAATTAAATGGTAGTGGACAATCTAGTCCAGATTCAAACGATGTTCTACCCAAAGCCAATCAACCAAAAGGTAGTAAATCTACCAAGAACATTACACCAAATTTGGTGCAACCGAAAGAAAAATCACCCCCACCAATAAATATTGCGGGTGTAACCAGTTACCCAGAAATCCAGTCACTGATGAAATCGGTTACTGACAAAGACTATAACAGCGTTAAATAATGACGTTTGGAAAATTAATAATCTGGACTCAGATACTTATAGGACCTCATCTATGAAATTGAATGCTAAAAAGTAGCAGTGGTTCACTTACGAGAATAAACAGGCCCGGCCTATAAAAGTCATGGCAAGAGGTTTGCATCACACTTGCTCAAGCAAAGAAATAATGGAAGACCTACAAAATAAAGGTCTTAACATACAGAAATTCAGGAAGGAAACCAAATTATCAGTAAAAGAGAACTCCTTCTTTTTATGCTAATATTTGACAACAATGAGGAGAACCACAACACGCATACCCCAATGCAAGAAATGCCAGGCATTTAATCACACCCAAAGATATTGCGGCCGGGATCTAAGATGTGTAAAATGCTTAGGTAATCATTTTACCCAGGCATGTACAATAGGGAGAGATGTGCCAGCCAACTGTACAAATTGTAACGGCCAACATCCGGCTAATTATCGAGGCTGTGAGGTTGCTAAACAACTACAAAAATTAGGAGATAAAACAAGAAATCAATCGCAAAATCCCGAAAATCAGATGGATCAAACCCCACAACCAACCAATACAGGGCAAAGAAGTTCATTTGCGCAGGTAGTGAAAGGTTTGGGTTCAACCAAACATATGGGCTCTGAAAGTAACCAAATTATGGAAAACATTATGAACAGCATTGCAGCTATTACAAAGCGGCTAGATGACCAAAGTAATCTGAACAACATGATACTTGATCAACTGAAGGAAATGGAACTCCCTCAACGCACTCCAACAAAAAATGTTAAGTAAGAACACAACTTTCAAAATAGCGATCTGGAATGCGAATGGCATTATGCAACATATTCCAGAAATAGAAATATTTTTAAATTCAGAAAAAAACCCTACCAAATGGCATAGTAGTTAAAGCTTTGGCGTTTGGATCGGGAGGAACCGGGTTCGAATCCCGATAGGGGCAGGATGCAAAGGGAATTTTCATCAACAAATAACGATTTGGGATGAGAAGGAAGACATCTATGACCCCCCAAAACACCATTTAGAATCAAATATCGAAGAAGAAACAATGCAAGTCACTACTGTAAGGATCCAAATTAAACACAGACATCTTACTGTCGCTGCAATATATTGTCCTCCTCGGCATAACTTGAAAAGGGAGGACTACCTTAAACTATTTAAATCGCTTGGACGTGATTTTATTATTGGAGGTGACTTTAATGCGAAAAACACCTATTGGGAATCTAGACTTACGACGTCAAAAGGTAAAGAATTGCTGCAAGCAGGGCAGACATCAAAATGTGAATTTTACTCTGGTGGTTCCCCAACATACTGGCCCAGTGACGGAACGAAGATACCTGACCTAATAGACTTTTAGCAAGAGGTATATCCCAGAACTACATTCACATTGAAGACAGTAATTCTCTAGTATCGGATCATTCCCCGGTTATCAAGACAGTCAGTGAAATGGTAATTCAAAGGGTGAGTGCACCCAGATTAACAAATTCAAAAACAAACTGGGATCTCTTTCGTGAGGTATTGGAGGAAAAAATCAATCTTCAGGTACCGATAAGAAATCCCCACTAGTTGGAAGATGAATTAGAACAACTCAATGAAGCAATTCACTATGCTGCTTTGGCAAGTACCCCTATTATACAAAATAAGAAGAAGCTTAACATATCCTATCCAATGGAAGTTAGAGAGTTTTTAAGACAAAAAACGGCGGGCACGTAAAACCTGGCAAATAACTAGAACACAGGAGAACAAAACAATTCTTAACAATTTAGGTAACAGTCTCAAACCTCTTCTTAAAGAAGTTAAAAATGCATCAATCAACAGATACTAGTTAGCCTAACCGATGAAACAAATTCTGATTATTCACTGTGGAAGGCGACGAAGAGACTCAAAAGGAGGTTGGAACCTGGGCAAGAGGTCCTAAAGAGAAGACTGATCTGTTTGCGGAGTATCTCGAGGATACCTTCCAACTTCTACCAAGACAAACGGTCAATGAAAATATAATGTCAATTCAAAAGCTAGATTTTGCTCAACATGGAGGGTATTAGCATGGAGTGGATTTGTTTTTTGAAAAAATCTGAGGTTTTTATGCCTAATGGAAGTATTTTTTTGTTGATGTTCATTTATTATGCTTCCATATGTGCTTTTCCTCTACTAAAATTGTTATGTCAATCTATTAATAAATAAATAAATAAATAAATAAATAAATAAATAAATAAATAAATAAATAAATATACGCCCAGTAACTCTCAAAGGATTAAAAGTAGAAGTAAAAAGCAACATGAATGTTAAAAAAGTCCCAGGATATGACTTGATTATACTTGCCAAATAATCAAAGCTCTACCGAGTAAAGGATTTCGTAAGCTATTACACATAATCCATGCAAGCTTTCGGTTAAAATATGTTCCGTTGCAATGGAAAGTAGACGAAGTAATCATGATAGCAAAACCTGATAAACCACCTAACGATAAAAAATCATACAAGCCAATTTCATTGCTGCCAATTATGTCAAAACTCTTTGAAAAATTATTACTAAAAAGACTTAAATCAATAATTGTGGACCAAAGGGGGGGGGGGCGGAAGCACTCCACAATTGAACAGGTGCATAGAATCACCAATATTATTGAAAGAACGTTAGAACGCTAAAAAGTATGCCCCAGCATATTTCTGGACGTCGCTCAAGCATTCGTTAAAGCCTGGCACAGTCGTCTGGAATTCAAGATGCATAGAGATCTGCCGAGGTAATTCTATGCCATACTAAGATCTTATTTATCCAATAGACATTTTCGTGTGAAATATGAGGATGAATACTCCGAACTAAAGAAAATCTCTGCCGGTGTCCCACAGGGGAGTGTCTTAGGACCAATCCTGTATTTATTATATACAAGGGATATTCCAACAACAGATGCAGGAACCATATCCACCTTTGCAGATGACACAGCAATCATGGCGATTGGAAGTAATGTCGCTGATGCAACGATCAAACTCCAGAAGATTATCAATGCGGTTTGTAACTGACGAAAACGAAATAGACGCATATTAACTTAACATATCAAAAGGCTTCTCATCTACCGGAAGAAATTAACTTACGACCGGTGCCATATGCAAACAAAGCTAAATAGCTGGGTATGAATCACGATGCCAAGCTCAAGTGGAGAGAGCACGTCGAAAAGAAAAAAAAGAACTTAATATTAAGTTCAGAAAAATGTATTGGCTGTATTGGCTCATAGGTAGAGGCTCTGAGCTTACAATATACAACAAGCTGCTGCTATCGGCAAATACTGAAGCCGATATGGACCTACGATATTCAACATTCACAAAATGATACAAACGTTTCAAAATAAGGTTCTCCGTAGCATCGTAAATGCTCCGTGGTACACAAGAAATGTAGACCTTCACCGGGACTTACAGATGGAATACAGCAAAGATAAAATAAAAAAGCGCCGCCAAACACGTAATAAGGCTCCAGGAGCATGGAAACCCCTATATTCGCCATATGATGGTTTAACAAATTTTGGGACTAACCATTGGGTTTCACCCCAACAAATCAGAATTATTTAAGAAACGTAAAATTTCTAAATTTGAAAGATAAATTGCTAGATGAGCAAAAAATTATACCAAAAATGTTCAGTGACTTTTGGCCCACCCTGTATAAATCGATTTTAACAAGCCCATACAAAGGAAGAATATCAAAAGTTATTTTATCGACCCTGACAAGGATAGGGCTGATCATAGACAAAGTTTTTGGTTGAATATTATAACCTTAGGGATTAATTAAAGCGTAACATTTCTCATGAACTCAGTTTCGTTTGTCAACGTAAACGGTTGCCAACCATTTTCGATATTCTAAAATTTCCACTACAGGAAAAAAAAACTTTTATTTAACCTACATTTGGTGTACTCGTATTACCCATCATATTTCTTCAAATATAAATGTTGTCATGCTGATTATCTTTAATTCTATATAATTCTTATATACACAAACTTTTATTGAACCAGAATAAGTACTTTTCGAACCAAGAGAAGAAAAAACCACGAAATTCACCTGAATTAATCCAATTTTATTTTTAGTAACATCAACAGAAATGACTCAAGTACTTCATTTATTGTTACTTGTTTAGGCTCTTTTGTGTATCATCATCATTATCGCGGAGATCTCGCCTTGCCAACAAAACAACAACATGGCTCCTTTTTAAGATGTTGTATAACAATAATCCTATAATTTGTGGTTTATTCGACTCAAATTGTGTTTGAAGTGTGTTTTATACCTCCCTCGAAAATACCTACCCAAGTTTTTTTTTCGGAGGGGTGGAGTACGTTAATGCCGTTTTGGATGTTGTAGTCTCCGGATATATTTTTGTTTGCCCGCGGCTTAACTGGTTACCTCAAGTTGTTTTACGTATTCAACTGTAAATTAATTTTATCGATTTCCTGAAATTTTCATTTCCCCCGTCATTTTCTTAATTAAGAAACAAAATTTTATTAATTGATTGGTTCTTGTTTCAGGCAACAAGAAGACTATACCCTGGTGGATGAGTAACAATATAAAAAGGAAAATAATTTTCATTGTTTTTAAAATATCAAGGAATATTTTTTTTGTATTTTAATTAATTTAATAAGTTAAAATTCATTTTATATATAGAAAATTAGGGTAGAAGAATGGTTGGGTACCAAAGTGTTATTTGATATTAATGGAATTTACGTTGTACGTTATTAAAATATCCGCGTATCACATTGCCGCGAACAAATGTTAATTGATTAAATGGAGGCATCTAACCACATAACATACCCACCCTTTCGACTACGATATGTTACGATACCTGTGTAATCCGTACGTTCAAAATGAATTCAAATGAAAAATAATTTTCCATCAAAAATTATTTGAAAAGTTTAATCAGTTTTGTGAAAAAATATTTCTGCTTTTTAGTACACGTACATGAGTGAGCTATATGCAGAAGTGTATATCAGGTCGTACCATTAGTTGTGATATACCGGTATATTACGCAAACTTCCTGATATTTTAGTTCAAATGGTATACAAAGCCACTCGTCTTGTTTTTTTTTGGTTCGACATTGTATGATATACGGAGGGAAATCTTTAAGTTTAACTAACAATAATATTATGAAAACTACAAAGTATTTTTTTTTTGTTTAACGGAAAAATAAACTTGGGAAATATTTTTCCAATTTAATTTTGTTTGCCAGTATAGTGGAAGAATAAGAAGTTATATGAAATGGAAAAGAATTTTGTGAAAGTTACTGGTATCTTACGTATTTTGTTCGTATGCCTGGCATAATAAAGTTGGAAAAACTGTTTGTTCATATCGAAAAGTGGGCTAAGAATGAAAACAACCACGTAACAATTTCTGACTTGGATTAATTGTATACGGTGTAAAATACGTCAACTCACAAATTTGATATGTGGAACTGGAAGCCGTGTTTAAATTTTTTTATTTTTATGTTTTTATTGGCTAAAAGTTATGCTGTATAAGATAGCGGAAATGTCTCAGCAGAAAATAAGAAATTTCGCTACTCGCCGCAAGTGGCAGCACCATCACAAAAGATGATTTATTTTGTTATATACTGGGTGACTGACACGAAGTGTCACAAACTTCAGACTGTCATGGCTGTCAAACCAGTGACGACAGAGTGCTCAAATTTACACTAATGACAGTTCATTCCATTGTTTACAAGCGTACAAAAGAATTTTAGTGAAAATATTCAGAAAAAAGTTATCCGCAATGGAATTCAACCGTAATAGTTTGATTGCTCTATATTTGGCTGGAAAACCACAGCCGCAGATTGTTAACCAGTTAAAACATTTACATGTGAGTAAAATGTTTGTGTATCGCACCATAAATCGTTATAAAGGTACTGGCAGCATTGCAAAACGCCATGGTGGTGGACCGAAACGCACTGCAACATCGCCGGATATCATTCGGAAGGTGAAGGCCAAATTGGCTCGGAATCCGCGCCGTTGTGGTAGAAAAATGACTCGTGAAGCAAACATTTCGCTCGAACGGATGCAGCACATATTGAAAGATCATCTTGGACTAAAGGTGTTAAATTCCATAAAACGTATAGTCTCACCGATGCTCAAAAAAAGTTAGAGTAGAAAGAGCAAAGGAGTTGTTATGCTTGCACGAAAGTGGCGATTTGCCGATTTTGGTTTTTTCCGATGAGTCATCGTTCGTTATTGAGCAATATGTGAACAAGCAAAACGACCGGATTTACTTGCCCTGCGGTTCTACTGAAAATTTGGAACAACGGATTGCCACTCGAAACCAAGCGCCGTCGATGGTGATGGTTTGGGCCGCCGTAACAAACCGCCCGCCGTTTGGGCCGTGGCATCAAGATAAATGCTCAAATTTATCGGAATTATGTGTTGGAGGGAGTGTTGAAGCCTTGGGTACAAAAACATTTCGGCCGCAGAGCCTGGACATTTCACCAGGACTCGGTGCCAACTCATAAAGCGCGCAATGGAATCTTGAAATTTAACAATATTTCGTCTTTCCGCCATTCTAAAAGAATGACGATGAAATTTGGGTAGTAGTATTGATTAGAGATTTTAAAGTAAGTTTTGGACAAAATAGGATCAATCTAGGATCTGTTCATGCTGGACTAAACTTGGACATTTCATAACCAATCCTTTTGAAAATTTAAAATGTTTATTAATTTATTTTCAGTTTTTGGCCAATATCTCCAAATCTCTCACTAGTACCCAATACTTTCGGTTGTCTCTCTAATAGCTTAAATTTATGGATTGGAATTTTCACTATACTTTATTGATTTTCTGCGGCCATATAAGTTGTTTTCAGTTTTTGGTCAATATCTCAAAATCTCCAACTAGGTTTCATTTGCCGAGTTCCTTTCCTTCGGAGATCAATCATTTTGTCATTTTAAGGATCACTTTTAATATTTTATTCCGCTGGGATGTTTTATTAAGTGAAAAAAGAGATACAAAATGAATAAAAAATTTCCACTGGTAATTACAGGGTGGCTGACACGAGGTGTTACCAAAACAAAACGTCACAGTATTTTTATTTTTTGATGAATTTTATTGGATAAAAATAAAAAATGTTCACAAATATTTAAATTTTCGAATTGCATTAACAGTTTTCGATTTGATCAACCGTAGCCGCGATTATGGCCTTCAAACGGCCGACAAAGCTATTGCATGCAGCACGAAAGTGGCTCTGCGGTATTTTGGCCCATTCCCGGTGAAGCGCTTGCTTGAGATGATCTACACTTTGGTATTTTTTTGTCCCAACCTTGCTCTTCAAAATACCCCAAATCGAGAAATCTAGCGGATTTACATCCGGTGAATTTTGTGGCCATTGGGCAGTGGAAATGAACCGCGGAACGTTGTTTCTCAGCCAATCTTGATTGACGCGCGCTTTATGACTCGGCGCCGAGTCCTGTTGAATTGTCCAGGCTCTGTGGCGGAAATATTTTTGTGCCCAAGGCTTCAACACTCCCTCCAACACATGATCCCGATAAATTTGAGCATTTATCTTGATGCCACGGCCCAAAAAAACGAGCGGTGAACAGCTTTCGGCCGTTACGGCGGCCCAAACCATCACCATCGGCGGCGCTTGATTTCGAGTGGCAATCCGTTGGTCTAAATTTTCAGTAGAACGGCCGCGCAAGTAAATCCGGTCGTTTTTTTTTGTTCACATATTGCTCAATAACGAACGGTGACTCATCGGAGAAAACCAAATTCGGCAAATCGCCACTTTCGTCCAAGCATAACAACTCCTTTGCTCTTTCGACTCTAACTTTTTTTTGAGCATCGGTGAGACCATGCGTTTTATGGAATTTCAAGGCTTTTAGTCCCATATGATCTTGCAATATGTGCTGCATCCGTTCGGATGCAGCACATATTGCAAGATCATATGGGACCACTAAAATGCTTTTGTACGCTTGTAAACAATGGAATGAACTATCATTAGTGTAAATTTGAGCACTCTGTCGTCACTGGTTTGACAGCAATGACAGTCTGAAGTTTGTGACACTTCGTGTCAGTTACCCAGTATATAACAAAATAAATCATCTTTTGTGATGGTGCTGCCACTTGCGGCGAGTAGCGAAATCTCTTTTTTTCCGCTGAGCAATTTCCGCTATCTTATACAGCATCTAAAAGTTAAAGATATAAGTAGCGTCAAATTTTGAGAACATCATGGTGTGCTAATTAGGGCTCATTTTAAATATAAATGAGTGGGGATTCATTCCATTTCAAAATGGCCGTCGAAATGTTATTTTAGAATTTTATTAATGAAAGTCCAATTTTTATTTTTATTTTTAAATTTGCAAAATACTTTTATGAAGGACGGCCTACCATATTTTGAATATAAAATCAAATTCTAATTGTGGTGTTTATTAGTAGGAAGTTTCTGACAAAATAACAAAACCCTTGCCACAGTCAAAAAGTGTAAATGAAACCACTTCACTTTTCAAAACATCGAATAAGAATATATCAAGGTCATATTTTGTTATTTATAAATTTAAAAACCAACCAATGTTTACGTGATTCTGGCTATTTCACCTTGTTAAGTAACCTAACTGAATAATAACTAGTGATCGTCATATTAACGCGATCTTTGGTCGTGATTCTTCTGTGTGTTCTGTGATCAATTACAAATCATTTAATAATTTATCATAAAGATTCAAATTTGACGGGCAGTAACCCAATTGTTACTCTCGTTTGAATTTACATAATTTATTATATTTCTCTATCCTAATTAAATACAACTGCCCAGTTCTAAAGATTTCTGCCGTTGAAGTCTTCTTACTGCATTGGTGGTGTCCAACAAACTTCGTATGTATTGAAGGTTATTATTTCTGATGTACCATGGTGCGTTGACAATGTCACGCAGCACTATGTTTTGAAAACTGTTACGACACCTTGAGGGGTCATCTTTTTGAATCTTTAGTTCCATGGTAATTGAATGAATGATGCCTTTTATTGACGGCGTTACCATCTATTCTTTGGTATTATTACTAAAATCGTTTGTTGATAAGGAAATTGTCTTAATATTTTTTTTTGTTGTTCACCGCTTTTTATTCCTTTTTTCGCCACTAATTTTGTTTTCTTGAAAAAATTATTGATATAAAGATAGCGCGGCGTTCCCTGGCATTCGGTTATTTTATCCCTCATCGGCCTCACTTTATTTTTCCGTTAGGAACCTGCCTTGAATTAAGTTCCACTGGAATCCAGTGAACTTTCTGGTTTGTGAAGTTTACGTGAACCGATTTTGCTTCGTTTAGGCTAATGCACCATTTCTTGTCCAGCTACTCACTGAGTTGGTTGCTTTATTGAAGTTTTGTCGTTGCTTCTGATATACTCTTTCCAGTTGCCATAATAGCTGAATCGTCTGCAAATGTTGCTATGGTAGCACATTCTGTATTTGGCATATCTCTGGTATACAGGATATACAATATAGGACCCAGTTCGCTACCTTGTGGTATGCCTGCCGGTATTTTCTATAGTTCAGAGTACTTTCCGTTATATTTTACGCGGAAATGCCGATCTGCAATGTACGATTTGAAGTGCTTAGGTAGATCTCGATGCAATTTAAATTCAAGTCCTTGGTGGCAAACTTTGTCGAAAGCTTGTGCTACATCTAAGAAGATACTGGAGCATATTTTCTCTGTCTCAAGTGCGTTTTCAATTATGTCCGTTGTTCTGTGAACTTCTTCTATCGTAGAGTGTTTTTCCCTGAATCCAAATTGGTGTTGAATTAAATTTCGTTCTTCTATTATTGGCTTGAGCCCCTTGAGCAGTAATTTTTGAAATAATTTTGAAATGCCAGGAAGTAGTGAAATCGCCCTGTACGACTTTTTATCGTTTGCTGGTTTGCCTGGTTTAGCAATCATAATTACTTCAGCAACGTTCCACTGTCGTGGGACATATTTTAGTCTCTTCTCGGGAAAGGCTTTTACGACTTGGCCAGTAATTAAATCATAACCTGGAGCTTTTTGGCATTTAAATTGTACTTGATCTTGTCTTTCAATTCCTGTAATGTTACTGATCGTATATTATAGGTAACGGTTGAAAGGTTGCTTCCAAATGAGCCGCAAATAAAGTAGCTTTTGGTTTGTCGCTTTTGGCTCATGTTGATTCCTCATTTTTAATAGGCGGCCCATGAATTTTGGTCCTTTTAATCCCTTTGTTGCTTTCCAAAGTGTCTTTATGTTCGATGAGACCACTGAAGTATTTGGTAATAGTTTCGTACTTAATTTCTTTTATAAGTTGTTTCAGTTTATTGCACAGATAATTGAGAATTTCTTGTTTTCCGGGGCGCTTGTTCTTTGCCAGGACTTTCGTGCCTTTCATTTCTCTGTAACTAATTCCCTGACTTCGAGAGGATAATTTTGATTCCTCCGGGATTCGGTATGATCCTATGAGTAGGACAACTTTCCCATGTTGCTTGTTGAATAGTACTGTTAGTCGTCCGAAATTGTACCGATGTTTTAATTGGCACTTGAAGGTTTATTTGTTCTTCAAATAGTTCTTGGAATAGGTCCCAGTCAGTTTTATTATTTGTTTCAAATGCATCATCGTTCATCAAACGAAGAATATCTGGTCCATTAAGTATGCCCAGCTTGCACAAAAAAAAGGTTTGCGATTCAAGCACAGTGTTTCCAATGCAATTTTTGTGTTTTTTTGGAAAATATTTGTATGGAGCACCAGACCCAGGACCCGATCCCTTCAACAATACTATGAAACCCTGCTCATTGGTATAAAATCCCTCTCCAATGTTTGAAACCGATTGGATGAACGGTGTGACAACTTATTAGAAGGGCCCTCCTTCTTAACCTAGGGGACGGACCCCTCGAATTCAAGCTTGCCACTAATTTCATATAAGCTTTTTCTCTAGCTCATTCCCGTCAATGAATAAAAAAATATTTTAATTTTAGATACATTTGTACTGGGGCCCCTAGACCCGGGGTTCATCCCGTCAAAAATACCCTAAGGTTGGTTCTGGATATGTAACTTGTACACGGTCAATATTTCAAGACGATCGGTTGAGCGGTTCGCGATGTTTGGTGGTAGTGTGACTTGTGCGCCACCTATTGTAAAAAAAACTCGCACTATGCTCACGACCACCCTCTTGCCCGAGATACACATTGTGTAAAAGTTTCATGTACTATAAATGAATGACGGTCTTTACTGTAAACAATTTACAGTGTTTCAATTTAAAGTGAACATTTAATCGTAGAACAGTATATCTCGGGCACAATTTACCGTGGACACCATTTATCATGTGGACAATTTATCGTATGCCAGTTTGTCGTAGTTTTTAAAATTGACCGTATAACAATCGGCCATTTAATAATCGATTAAGATGGGAATGGATATGTGGAATGGAAATGAGATTCTTAAATGATTTTTGGAAGAAGTTCTTGAATATGCCGATCTAGAACGAAACTCGACCATTTTTAATCGATTATGATGAAATTGGATATGGTGGATGAAAATGGGATTCTTATATATTTTTTGGCATTATAAAATTATTTTCAAAACAAGTTCTGCGATATGAGCACCTTCGACCATTTCATAGCCGATTATGAATGGAAGTAGGACTCCTAAATGGGTTTCAGATGAAATTCTAGAATTTTGACCACTTGGGACGGAACTCGGCCATTTGTAATCCGATTTTGATGGGATTGGGTGTGTTGGATGGAAATGGGATTCTAATGGAATCGTTGTGTTCCTGCGGGCTTAGTCGCTGATGTCATCGATAGCACGGTAAGTAGAGCGCTTGCTCTGTTATTCGATGGTCCCGGGTTGGTTTTCCGGTGGTGGCCAAACAAAAAGTTACGACTGGGTGTTTTTAATATGTCATGTGTGAAATGTTTATGTTTCTAAAATTCTCAAGCCATAGTTGTAGGCTCCATAAAAAATTTTTTTCTAGAAAAGGGACACGTAGAGAAGACAACACGTTCAATGAGTTCTCTCGCTCTCTATCTCAAGCTTTCACTTTTCCCATGAAACGATTTTACCGCCTGACGGGATTTTTTCACCTGTTCACGATGGTCCACCAGATATTGCGGTTCATTGCACGCTCCCTCCAGTTCTAACATCCTATTATACGCCGACTGGCTGTTAATGGAATGCTCTTCATATCATTAGTTCTAAAGTGAATTTTTCAACGTGGCCCAGCCATCTAACTCGGTTCGATTTAATGAATCCGATAATATCGCAGTCTCCAAGGAGACGGTTTATTTCTTGACTCATTTGAATCCGGTATTCGGTTTAAGCAACCTTAACAGGACATTAACAGATTGAATGATCTTTCTTTCAAAAGTAGATTATAAGTAACAATCATTGCCAGTTCCTGGTTCAACTCTGACATCCGAAAGCTAGCACAGGTCTTATTAGTGTTTTATAAAGTTCAAGTTTACTCGACGGCAAAACATATTTTGCAACAACCTTTATTGTATATAACAGACTCGTTGTCCGGCTTACCCTATAGATATTTAAAAAATCTTCCACGTTGTCAATGTTGCAGTCGCTAGTTTCGAGATTTGTCGTAGGAATGCTCCGTGGTGTTGATAATAATTTTGTGTTACTGTTTTTGACTTTCGAACCAAGTCGTTTCACGTTACTGTCAAGCGATATTAAACTATCTTTGATATTATTTGGGCTCCGACCAATATCTGCATAGCCAAGAATTTGGGCCGACTTATTGAAGTTTCATTACAACTTTCCCTTATTACGTACTCGAGCGCCAGATTAAACAGCACAGGAGTGAGCGCATCTCCTAGATACTGGTTTCTTCCACTACGACTCTACACATTGAGCCATATGTTATACACAGGGAGACAAATCAGTGATTGATCGGTTGGGGCGAGAACCACATTGATAGTCACCGATGATATTTTCAGCGAGGGGAATGTTCCTGGCGAGTATGTACAACATTAACAAGCATTTTGTGGAGGGTGTTCACAGAGTTATGTCATGGTAATTTTCACACTTGAGACGGTCACACCTTTCTTATGTAGCGGAAAAATGATGTTTGCTATATTTACACGTTTTGATTGCTACACTTTTTGATTGCTACACTTTTCGTTAATTTATGTAGTTAAATAGTTCACATCGATCACGGTCTTTGGAGTGGTATTTTGAATGTGTGCGATTAAAATCTTTTAACAACACTAATAAGTGTTTATGCTGCTCTACGTAGACTACTGGACACCAACTGTTTTTAATCGCGTTTCAAATTCATTGCATTTCGGTTTAATTGAAATATCGCGCTTATTAATAAATATCGTATTTAATTTAAGTTGTGCTTAAGCAGCTTTTGCATAAGCGGTACACGTACAAATATCATTTATAAAATGAAATTATTATTTTTGAAAATCATTCTACTAATTCTTTATATTACTAATACCTTAGCCGGAACGAGCTATCTTACCAAATTTAAAAAAATTTGCGGCAAGGAACCACATGTAACGAAACGAATCATTAACGGTTTAAACTCAACAGTGGGTGAATTTCCATGGTTTGCACGTATTGGTGTACAAAAAAATAAAACCCTAGTAAAATTTTTCTGTGGTGGTTCATTAATCACGGATCGTCATATACTAACCGCTGACCATTGTTTTCGCGGCAGTAGCAAAAGTCAAACAGTACACAACTTGTAAAGTGAACTCGAAATTTTGAAACAATCAATAAGCATTAATCCAACATTTCTATCATTTAGAATTGTAACCCTAGGGAACCATAATGTAAAAACTGATGAAATTTGCAACGATAAACAGTGTTCAGGGCAAGTGATGTCTTATGGTGTCGACAAATTATTTCCAAGCCATTTAGACGAAAACAAGCTGGATGATGACATTGCCCTTATGAAGTTAGAAACTAAAGTTAAATTTACTAGTAATTGTGATAATACGAGTACATCATATCTTAAATTATATTTCTAGCCTAATACTATTTTTACAGAGTTTATATCGCCTATTTGTCTACCCGATAGTGATTTTCCAAAATCCCTTCTGGGTAAAACTGCAACAGCTATAGGATACGGAATAGTTGACATCTTCACTAGACAGTCGTCCGATATTCTACAAAAAATCGATGTATGTTGTATGGCTAATTAATTTTGAGAGAAGTTAACAATAAACTCATTTTTAGATTATAATAAAGAAGCTGAACGAGTGCGAACAGATTGGTCCTGAGCCGGGGGAAATATGTGCTGGGAATGGGAACAAAGATTCATGTGCTGGAGATAGTGGTGGTCCCCTATTTATAAAGTTAAATAGAACGATTGGTCCACGATATACTCAAGTGGGGATCGTATCGTATGGATCACCGATTTGTGGAAATACGTATCCAGCTATGTACGCGGATGTTAATTATTATATGAAATGGATTGATGGTTTCCTGTCAATGTAATCTCGATAAATTTTGAATTTTCATAAAAATGACGCCTTTGAAGTTAGACCTAAACGAGTCCTAAACCAACAAAAACAAACGAAAGTGGGTTTGGATTGGTAAGATTTTTATAAAAATGACATTTAGGCGAAATATTGAAATATTTGAATAATTTTCAAATTGAATACAAAAAAACATTTTTCGAATTGGCCAAGTTAAAATAAATACTTTAATAACCTGCGCTATACTAAGAATTTACGATTATCTTAAGAAATTGAATATCTGCAGATCGATTATTAATGAGTTTTCCAATAGGAATGACATGATTTTTAAGTGACGTTTCGGCCATTTGTAATATGTCATGATCTGGGTAGCGTGAAGTTTCCGACAAATTGACAAAAAACCTTACAAAAGCTTAAAAGTGGACATACACACATATTCTGATTAAATTTTACCTACACTATTCATGTCTAGTAAGGAACAATAGTTAATGACAAGGCATCGTAGAGATGTCTACGCTTACAGTATATAGGATCATGTCAATTAGTCAATTCTTAATGTTTTCTAGAAGCCAACATATTTATGCGATGGGGCAGTCATAAATTTTTTTTAATTTTAAAATTTTGTTATAGTAAAAAGTGTAGTGGCGGTTCGGAGGTCAATGACAAGGCATTGCAGAGATGTCTAGGTTTAACGGTATATGGGATCATATTAATTAGACAGTTCTTAATGTTTTCTAAACTTGCCTTGTCATTGACCTTCGAACCTCCACTACACTTTTGACTACAGCAAAATTTTAAAAATGAAAAAAGTCTATGACTGCCCCATCGCATAAATATGTTGACTTCTAGAAAACATTAAAAATTGTCTAATTAGCATGATTTCATATACCGTTAAGCGTAGACATCTCTACGATGCCTTGCCATTGACCTTCGAACCGCCACTATACTTTTTACTATAGTAAAATTTTAAAATTAAAATAATCTAGAGCTGCCTATCGCATAAATATGTTGGTTCTTTGAAAATATATTGGAAGGTTATGGCTTATTGTTGTGGCTAAAATAGCTTGCCATTGTGAATTTATTTTTATTAGCATTTTATTTCGTTTTACAAAACAAGTATTTTTGAAAAAGTGTAGGTTTACACTTTGTGGGCTGTTGTAAAGTTTTTTGTCATTTTTAGTTTGTCGAAAACTTCACTATAGTTTAGTTCTGGGTGATTTTTTTTCAGGAAACAGACTGCTTTATCCAGAAGCACCCTTTCTTATCCCTAACTTTTTTAATAAATTTTTGAAATTCCTATTTGACTAACCGATGCTTTCTTGATCGTGTTTTTTGAGGCTGCTGGACGAGGGGATTGTCTACATATTCGGGAATTGTCTACATACCCGGGAATTGCGGTTTTTCCGTTTTATCTCAGTTCTTCGGTAAATGTAAATTGCGTTAACGAAGCGAACTGCGGGAGTTGCTCGTCTGCGGTCGGGACCAGCATGTTTCTTCGGTGACATCTTTTATTATAGGCAAGATATTTTTCTCAAGTGATTTATAATAAATAAATAATAATAAATACAATTTTTCCTACTTAGAATATACCGGCGAGATTCGATTACATTAAGCAATTTTTTATGAAAGCTATTAAATTTTTTTTTTAACTCTGATTTCATCTTATACAGGTATTAATACTAATACATATGCAATTGAAACAAGTCGCAAACGATTCGTAAAAACTTCCAATACGTTATCTGAAAGAGGTTTCGGTGTTAGATAATTCATATGTTTTATTAAGAGACCCCATCGTGTCGTTGATGCAGAAACTGTTGTGTACACTTTAGAACAATACAATAATATTTGCTCCATTGTCAAATCCCTGCCCTCGACAATCTGACAAATTGATTCCCTCTCCTTATAAAATGCTGATAATTTTTGATGTCAAAGCTCGTCCGGTTGTTTCTTGAACCACCTCGTATGTTAGAAAACTTTCTTTAATCTCCACTGCCAATTCATTAATATCCATGAAGTGGACAATTACAGAGAGCTGCTCCTTATGGCTAACATCAGGAGTATATTATGGAATAATATTTCGCCTGTTTTATCGAAGCTACAATTTTTGGTCGAACTTTATTGCTTTATTGAATAGAATGCGATAAATAAGTATTGTTTGGTAAGACTGGGTCTAATTTAGCAATAAACCCAATTAGTCCCAGGAAGTTTCCATTATTTTTAGCAAATAATACGTCAGAACTTCCTCTAAAGGCTAAATTGTGTTCCAACAAATACAATGTAGCTGCAATAATGCGTTCAAAAATGCATGTCCATCCTAGCGACTCAGTTATTAAATATTTTTGACGTGCATGGTCGATGGTTTTACCAGATTTGATAAGCTTTTCTGTAGTTAGCCAAGTCTGTAAAGATTCTAAATGGCTTCTTGTGGCTCGATAACCGTTCATCCAAATGAGCCCAATCACATAAACCTTCATTCGATAAGGATGCACTTCGAACGGAGAATAATTTGCAGGCGAAACATCGTTCGTCTCCATTTGCTAATTTTCTTTTATAATATTTAACAGTGAAACTTCGGCCCAACTTATTCACAGGTGGTGGATAGTGGACGGCCTAACGATAGGTAGGTTAGCGGTGAATTAACTAAGCCGCTCCCAACTGCAGCTTTGCTGAGAGGAGGGTCTCAGAGAACTGAGAAGTGGTTAACCTCTGTTCACTAAATTCTGAATGCCAATGATACCCAGTATGGAAGGGCGAACTGATGGCGCCATAAAACCATCGACTATTAACAAGGGCGAACTGAGCGTCGTGACTCCCTGCTCTCGAATCCCTCAGGTAGTGGGTGGGGAACCCTATAAATGGGTCATCCCTTGAATGGAATGGATCCCATTTGTGTGGGATATCCATATGAATGACTGAATGGGCGGGTGAATGTTGGAGAGGGGGCGCGGGCGGCCGCGGTGCTCGGTGAACCAATGGGCCGAGTTAAGCTGTCATGCGATCCGTGCTGATAATCGACTCGGCTGGGGGCCCATTTAACAAAGCCCAGTCGGTAACGGAGCCCGCTGGATACCAGGCTACGTCCAGTTGTATTTAGCCTTACCTAGCTGCGTATACGGATCTCTTTGCAGGTGAAACTGTATTTCTCCGACACTCGTGGGAATACGAGCAACCCCTGAGGAGCAGTTTACATTAGAACAAAAATAATCTGTGGCATGTGCTAAGAAATCTGTCGGCTGCGATAGCTCGGAAAGGGTCCTTGGGTCTAAAAGACAGAGGATCCAGGATGTGCTTGAAGCGAAGCTAGGCGCAAACAGACATGATGTCGGGTGCTCCTAAGGATCAAAAACCGAAGTTATTCAGTGAGATCCTAAAGGAGCACGTGGTGGTGCTAGCCGTCATTGATAGAAGTCAGAAAGATGGGAGCATCACGCCGTAGAAGTAGCAAGTGATGTATAATGCACTAAACTCAATATTTTTGAGGGTCTTGAGAGAAAATCCTGGATCCCCCCCGTCCTGTAGAGATGCGTGTTGGTACCAGGGGCGCGTGAAGTTAACTGTGTGCTCGGATCGGAGATTGTTCGACCTCTATAAAAGGGAAATGACCGAAGTAAGCGAGGTGTGGCAGGACGCGAGGCTTGGGGAAGTATGCAAAGGGGAAATCCCGAGCAGGCCGAGGGCATGCATCTGGTTACCGACCGAGTCACACAAGCTAGAGGAGATCCATGAGATCATTCGGACCAGCAATCCCGATCTTCCAACGGATGATTGGAGGATTGTAAAGCGGGAGGAAGCTAAGGGGGGCTTTAGATGCATGCTGATCATGCTAATCAATAAAGAATCCCAGGCTTCCCTTGCAAAGGGAAGTGATCCACTTCGGGTTCGAGTCGATCACTCTTAAAGTGTATTAGAAATATGAGGACGATACGGACGCTGAAGACGAGCCTGAGGGTGATGGCGAATGGGCTCAGCGAGAGACGGTCAAGTGGGCGGGGGACGACGCAAATGTGTCGAATGACTGTCGCGTATACTGTGTGTCGAATGTGTCGATCATTGTGTCGATGATGTGTAGATGATTTTAGTATCAATTATTACTGATTATTGTCAATTATATTATCAATTATTACAAGGTCAACATTTTTATTTTAATACGTAAAAAAATGTAACAGAGATAAAATAGAGAATTTTAAAATATCGCCATCACGTTTAAAATAGATTTTTTGCAAGTAAACAAAAAATTTAACTACTCTAATTTTTTAGATTTACTGTCAGTTTATCTTGAACAATTTATCGTGGAAACAATTGATAGTGGAATCAATTTATCGTAGAACAGTTTATCGCGAAGACCGTTTATCGTATATCTCAATTAATGTCTTAGATTTGAAGTATCTTCAAACACTTTTTTCATAATGGATTTCGTATAAGAATTCGGTCATTTCTTAACTATTGTGAAGGATGGATATGTTCGATGGGAATGGGTTTCTTAAATGATTTTTGGTAGAAGATTCCATTACTTGTCACCTGGGACAGACTGGTGATAGATATTAAGGCGGTCCAGTCTTACCAGAAAGTTTACTTCATGAGCCTAACATAGACACCTGCTTACGTCGCCTCTAACCTGGAGAGCAGAAGCTGATGAGGTATTGGTTTTGCGGCATCAATAACTTGCCCTGACATGTAGTGTTAATAAACAGAAGCAGAATTTTGCTTAAATCACCTTATTCATTTATAGTTATTTAGCGAGCGTATTGATCCAGAAATTTTTGCCCTCATATTACCTTTATATATAGTTTAAATAAATTCACGATATACATGGAACTGAAAATCTTGCAATTTTAAAAAAATAAAGTTTCAAAAGTTCTCATTTTAAATAAAGTGCAAAAACTTCGTAACGAATAAAAAGTTTTGTTTTCTTTGAACATTCTAAAATGAATGATTGATGAATGAATATTCTTTATAACCGGAAATACACGGAACGCACTTGGGTTACTCATCACTAACATCATCACTTCGTAATTAACTTACTCAGGAAGCATGCTTTCTACAAACAACATCATGGAATCGTGAGCAAAATACTACAATACGGCGTCAAAATATTACTGGATGATTTAAATGTTCAAATATGAGGTTTATCGCAGCACCATCAGCTCAAACTCCGTACGTTCTGTTTTTAAACAACAACGGGACATGAACCATTGTTCTAGTTATGTTCTTCAATCAGTTGATTGCAGTAATAACTATTTACTATATAAACGCTTGATTGACATTTGAATAAATGATTGACATTTCACTAGAACTATTTATATCAGCAAAAAACGGGGTGCCTAGTAGTTGCGAAAAACGTATATCATCTACATATATACAACGTACAATAACCCTATAACCTTCATATACGTTCAAACTGTCCGATAGATTATTGAAGCACTTCATAATCATGTTAACTGCGAATATTTCGATCATACTAATTAACTTCTTCCAAAAATCATTTAAGAATTCCACTTACATTCAAAATACAAAATCCCATCAATAGCGGTTAAGAAATGGCCGAGTGCCATTCCAGGTGGCCATATTCCAGAACTTCTTAAAACATCATTTAAGAATCTAATTTCCATCCAACATACAAAACCCCATCAATATTGGTTAAGAAATGGCCGAGTTCCGTCCCAGGTATATTTTAGAGCTTCTTCCAAAAATCCCACCCAACATATTCAATCCCGTTTTAATCGAGTAATAAAGGCCGTAATTGTTATTGTTTATTTACACATAATTTTGTTATACGGTCAATTTTACAAACTACGATAAACTGGCATACGATAAATTGTCCACACGATAAATTGTGTGCACGGTAAAATGTTCACGTTAAAATGAAACACTATAAATTGTTTACGATAAAACGACCGTCACCCAATTTTTTAGTATGCTTCAATAGAATTAAACGTGAAAAAATTAGAAAAAAAAAATTGGACGTTGGATGAAAAATACTCCGTGGGGTGAAGGGTGAACCATTTCGAGAATATGGGACTCTCGTTTCATAGATATCGAAGCAATAATACAGTTTTTTCCAATTTTTATTCGCACATTTACCGATTTCGGACTTTTACCGTAACATATAATACATCATGTTCATAGTTTTTATCAAAATTTGACACCCTGTATCTTTAACAACAACAATAATAACAGAAAACCATGTACGTTTTATGCCTATCAATTCCTTAACAAAAAAGTCACAAATGTTCTAATATACGTATACGCTATAAATATGTATTGGTTAATTATTTCCCTAAATGTTGTTCTTATGTAAGAACATAAAAAATAGAGTACAATTAGGCGAATATGAATAAAATCGTGTAACCCAATCGAAACATTCATTTGAAAGTGAGGCTTTAATGTGCTAAATATGCCCAATTTAAAAATAAAAATGTGTTTTAAACAATTGTAAGATTCAGTATAAGTGTAATGCATAAAATTGATAAATAACCGGTTCCATATTCTAAAGGACAAAAATGCTTAAACTTCAATGAAAAATTTTGTTAAATTCCAAGGCCATCATAAAAAACCATGTCTATATGTGGGACTTTTGACTTCTGTAGAACA
Organism: Nephrotoma guestfalica; assembly: GCA_963691935.1. Taxonomy (NCBI): domain Eukaryota; kingdom Metazoa; phylum Arthropoda; class Insecta; order Diptera; family Tipulidae; genus Nephrotoma; species Nephrotoma guestfalica. Next base: position 184,395,899 of record OY829915.1, on the reverse strand, counting down.
AAGTTTTTCATTGAAGTTTCGTGCAACACCTGTTGCAGATATTGCTAGTTATTCATATGACCGAACCCAGGGATCGACCATTTGGCATTTTTGTATTAAAGTATATACCAAGGTCATCATAAAAAACCATGTCTATATGTGGGACTTTTGACTTCTGTAGAACAAAATTTTTCATTGAAGTTTCGTGCAACACCTGTTGCAGATATTGCTAGTTATTCATATGACCGAACCCATGGACCGACCATTTGGCATTTTTGTATTAAAGTATATACCAAGGTCATCATAAAAAGCCAAGTTTATATGTGGGACTTTTGACTTCTGTAGAACAAAATTTTTCATCGAAGTTTCGAGCAACACCTGTTGCAGATATTGCTTGTTATTCATATGACCGATCCCAGGGACCAACCATTTAGCATTTTTGTATTAAAGCACATACCAAGGTCATCATAAAAAACCATGTCTATATGTGGGACTTTTGACTTCTGTAGAACACAATTTTTCATTGAAGTTTCGTGCAACACCTGTTGCAGATATTGCTTGTTATTCATATGACCAAAAGCAGGGAACAACCATTTGGCATTTTTGTATTAAAGCACATACCAAGGTCATCATAAAAAACCATGTCTATATGTGGGACTTTTGACTTCTGTAGAACAAAATTTTTGATTGAAGTTTCGTGCAACACCTGTTGCAGATATTGCTAGTTATTCATATGACCGAACCCAGGGATCGACCATTTGCCATTTTTGTATTAAAGTATATACCAAGGTCATCATAAAAAACCATGTCTATATGTGGGACTTTTGACTTCTGTAGAACAAAATTTTTCATCGAAGTTTCGAGCAACACCTGTTGCAGATATTGCTAGTTATTCATATGACCGAACCCAGGGATCGACCATTTGCCATTTTTGTATTAAAGTATATACCAAGGTCATCATAAAAAACCATGTCTATATGTGGGACTTTTGACTTCTGTAGAACAAAATTTTTCATTGAAGTTTCGTGCAACACCTGTTGCAGATATTGCTTGTTATTCATATGACCAAAAGCAGGGAACAACCATTTGGCATTTTTGTATTAAAGCACATACCAAGGTCATCATAAAAAACCATGTCTATATGTGGGACTTTTGACTTCTGTAGAACAAAATTTTTGATTGAAGTTTCGTGCAACACCTGTTGCAGATATTGCTAGTTATTCATATGACCGAACCCAGGGATCGACCATTTGCCATTTTTGTATTAAAGTATATACCAAGGCAATCATAAAAAACCATGTCTATATGTGGGACTTTTGGCTTCTGTAGAACAAAATTTTTCATCGAAGTTTCGTGCAACACCTGTTGCAGATATTGCTTGTTATTTATATGACCGAACCCAGGGCCCGACCATTTAGCATTTTTGTATTAAAGTACATACTAAGGCCATCATAATAAACCATGTCTATATATATGGGACTATTTACTTAATTAAGTTTAATTATTAATTTATTGTAATCAAGCAACAATTGTTGCCAGTATGTTTACTAATGCCAAATGTTTACTATTTGTATATTCGCACACTTGTATAGTTTTTGTTATTTGGTAGAAATTTTACTTCGGTTACATTTTATATTTTACTCAAGACGACAAATTCGAAACATAAAATTAAAAAATGTCTTGGCATGAAAATTTGTGATTTTACGTATTTTTCACCATATACTCGTATAGTAGATATCATATATTGGACAAGTGGATATTGTTTGTCATATACCATCTTAATGTACCTTGTGTCTCAATTTCAAAATTTAAATAGCTATAACTGAAGCAGAACATATCCAAAAATAGGAAAAGGAATGAATATCAATGTTGAATTGCAATAATTCATAATTTTGGTCTTGTAATTTTATTATCTCTACTCATGTTACGTGATAAAAATATTTCTAAATGTGGAATTATTATCTCTTCTATATACGAGTATGTAGAAGGTGTTGTCGATATGAGAATGAGGTGATGTGAGTAAAATGATACGGCCGTGTGTGCTAAATGAAAATTCTGTGTCATACAATAAATATTTATTTTTGTATTTGTTACTTCATGCAAATATGTGATGATGTCTTTCCGCTCTTTCGGGTTGAATTATGTCAATATTTAGCTGGATGTATAATTAATGGATTATACAAATTAAAATTAAGCATGAGTTTGGCATCGCGGACAAAATATTTTATGGGAAAAAACGAGAAATGATCAAGTGGTTGCATTTATGAACGAAACAAATTTGAACCATTTGTTTCCGTTGCCTCCAAATTCCTCCATTCTATAGAATTTTAAGCGATACCTCGTGGGAAATTTATGTACTCTGGACAAATTATGAAATAGGTTAAATAACGCATTATATCAACACGCGTGAAGTTTATTCCAGCTAAGGTAAGATTAGGAGGAGGATCAAAGCTGGAATAACTCTAAGCCACCTACACTTAGTGAGTTAATTAATTCTTCAAGAATAGGTTGAATTGTGGTAATGTTCCGGGTAATTAGAATAATATCATCGGCATAAGTAAGAATTAGAGGTAATTGTAATTCATCTTGTTGTTTCAATCTTAATTCAGGATATAAATCTGATACGGTAACCAAAACTTCATTTAAAATAAAATTGAAAATACGTGGTGAAATAGGAGAGCCCGGTTTAACCCTTCTTGATTTTATCAGTACAAATATTGTACCATTTAATTGAGGTAGGTTCCCAAAAACAAGCCTTGATGATACGATTAACCAAATAGTGTGGTACATATTGCAGTAAACATTCGGAAACCACAGTTAGATCTACTGTATCAAAGGCTTTCGATAAATCAATTGATAACACATAAATCCGATCACCTGCGCGCCACTCCTCGTCTGGAATGCGTCTTATTGTAAACATATGATCTTCTGAAGATCGATTAGCCAGGAAAGCTGCTTGATATGATGATGGTAAATTTAAATGTTCATCTAACCGATTGAGAACTAGTTTTGAATATATTTTGTAACCTACATTACATAAAGTAATTCTTTGATATTCGTTAATACTTGCTGGTTTTTTTACTTTCGGAATTGGAACTTGTATGGTTTCAAGCCACTCAGAAGGAGGATCATTGTTTATCCAAACTTTTTCAATTACTGAATGTATACCTTGGATTATATTATCTGGCGCATATTTAATAATGTTTAAAATATTGATAAGTGTGGTATTGATGTTGTGGGTATTAATATTGTGGGTATTAATGTAGAGTAGAAAAGATATGAATTATATGTGGGAGTATAAAGAGAATATTCAAAGAATAAAGACTGAATTAAATAACTAAATCGGAGAAATATTTAATTATAAAAATAATAAAGTGAGGATATTACACCTGGCGACGAGGAGAAAACATAAATAAATAAAAAAAAGGGATTGATTGTAAAAAAAAAATAAAATAAATTTTTGTCAGTGAGGTTAGGCCATAATGAGCGGAAAATCGAATTTGCCTCCATTTATGTGTCAAGGGATGCCCTCGACACAGTTGAGATTCAAATGGTTACAGTGGAAAAGAGCTTTTAATCATGTTGCTATATCTGAAAAAGTAATAGATCCAACGGAGCTGAAAAGTAAACTCTTAGCACTGGGGGGATTTGACCTTCAAGATGTGTTTTATAGTATTCCGGAAGCAGATGTGGAAGCTGATGAAGAAGGTCAAATAAATCCATATAATGTAGCAATTCAGAAACTAGATGCTTATTTTGCTCCAAAGCAACAAGCTACGTTTGAACGTTATATCTTTTGGAGCCTGAAACCAGAACCGGATGAATCATTAGGAACATTTTTATTACGTGCACAACAGCAGGCAAATAAATGTGAGTTCGGGGCAACGGAACAGCAAAGTCGGGAGATCTGTGTCAAAGATAAAGCAATTTTGTTAGCGGATGCTGAGTTAAAGGAACACTACAAAAAGAAATGTCGTTGGACGAAATCATGACTGTAGTAAACACTCATCATTCAATTAAATTTCAGTCGGAGAAAATGAACTTCAAAATAGTAGAGTCAAATGAATTATCACCGTCAAAAGCATTAGTTAATCGTGTGCGGCAAGAGAGATGGAAATCAAAGGCACAAAGTAGGCCAAATGCTCGAAATTTCCAGTCTAGTGCAAGTACGAGTAAGTTGGAGTGTTTTCGATGTGGGCGGGACGGTTACATCGCTACGAATACCGAGTGTCCTGCTATCAGTCAATCATGTAATAATTGCGGAAAGAGAGGTCACTTTGTATCAAAATGTAGGTTGCTAAAAAGAAAAGGAAATGACCAACTCTGGAAACCACCGACTAAGAAATTACGTATACGAGCTATTGAGGCTGAAGAGAACCGAGGAAATGAACATGGAAGTAACGAGTTAGGGAATGAAAGTTTTATTTTCACTTTGAGAGATGAAAATATTGATATCACCATACCATGTACAATAGGTAAAGTTCAGATTGAAATGTTGATTGATTCAGGGTCTTCTTACAATATCGTAGATGGAAATACTTGGGAACTTATGAAGCAAGAAAACGCGATGGTATGGAACCAACAAACAGAAGTACGGCGAATATTTAAGGCTTACGCCAGTGAAACTCCGTTACAGATAATTGGTTCTTTTGATTCTAATAGATCTGTTGGTAATGGCAAAAATAAAAACGAAATAACTGCTACATTTTTCGTTGTAAAGAATGGTGACAAATCGCTACTAGGGCGAAATACAGCAATGAGACTAACGTTTTAAAAATTGGATTGGCAGCGTGTAATTATTTAGCTGTCTATGACATATCAAAAAGGGGGTTTCCAAAAATAAAAGGCATTAAAATAGTAATCCCAATTGACAAATCGGTACCAGGGGTTGTTCAGCAAAATAGGCGTGTACCAATAGCATTACAGAAAGGAATAGAATTAAAATTAAAAGAACTTTTGGAACTTGACATAATCGAGAAAGTTAATCAGTCAAGTGAATGGGTTTCTCCGTTGGTCCCTATTATCAAGGATAATGGTGATCTAAGATTGTGTGTAGACATGCGAAGAGCCAATATGGCTATCAAAAGGGAAAACCACCCGTTACCGACGATTGAGGATTTCCTGCCACGATTAAGATATGCAAAATAAAATTTTCACGGTTGGACGTGAAAAATACATTCCATCAAATTGAGCTTCAGGAGTCTTGCAGATATATAACCACATTTATATGCCAATGGGGAATGTTCCGATACAAACGTCTTATGTTTGGTATTAATTGTGCTCCAGAAATTTTCTAAAAGACTTTGGAAAATATCATTATCCATGTGAAAAATGCCTATAATTACATTGATGATGTTATCATTTTTGGATCTAGTGAAGAAGAACATGATCGATCAATTGAAGAAGTTCTAAAAAGATTTAAAGATTACAATATTGAATTAAATTACAACAAATGTGTGTTTAAAGTGACTTCAATTGAATTCCTGGGTCATCATATACCACAAAATGATGTTAAGCCTTCTGTTAACAAAATAAAGGCTCTTCAATCATTCCGTGCTCCAGAATCAGCAGAAGAATTGCGAAGTTTTTTAGGACTAGTTACATATGTAGGCCGATTCCTTCCAGATTTAGGAACAAAGACATTTGTGTTGCGGAATTTAACAAGAAAGGATGTAAAATTCGAATGGACAAAGGCACATGAACATGCTTTTGCCCAAATTAAGCATATGATCTCAAACATAGACGTCTTAGGTTACTTTGATCCCAAGGATAGGACTCGTGTTGTGGCAGATGCATCTTTTTCACTCCTTAGCGGCAGATTTTAGAGTGTGAAACTATTCCAATATATTGTACAGGTAACCCTCCCTCACAGTATCCTACAACACGGTTTCGCTCTAACATGATTGAAAAATTGAGGAAAACCCCCTACATTACATACAAACATATTGACAAAACTCAATTGGGGGAATACCCATAAAATACAATTGAGTGAATACGCAAATTTTATTTCTTTTTTTAATTTAGGTAACAGTCCACACCATTAAAAAAAGTGAAAATAAAATTAGAAGTGATTCTTTTATATCCGCAAAATATGCAGCCCGTCCCCGTGCGCTGATTATTGAAAAAATGGAAAAAGCACTTAGCATTTGGATTGAAGATAGCTTAATTACCTTAAAGAAAATCACCCAGATTTTGTAGCAAAATGCTGATTCGAGAAGGTTGATTCGGGAAGATCAAAAAGCGTTTTTCGCTTCATGACATAAAAATTCAAGAAGAAATTGCATCGGCACATCATGAAGCTGCCAAGTCATATCCAGAAACAATTAAAAAAATTATTGAATATCAAGGATACACGGCGCTTCAAGTTTTCAATGCTGAATAAACCAGGCTTTCTTCATTCTTATCAAAAAATGAAAAAACTGCACCCGGATTCAAGGTATCAAAAGATCGTTTAACTTTACTTTTGTGTAGTAATACAATACTTTGGGGGAATGTTTAACAAGACCCATGCTAATCTATAGCTCTTTGGATCCCCTGAAACACATTACCAGTATATTGGGCAGTGAATTCAAAAGCTTGGGTAACTGCTGATTTATTTAAAAATTGGTTTCTAAATTGTTTTATGCCAGAGGTGGAAACTTTTTTTAAAGCAGACAAATTTAGACTTCAAACCGCTATTCCAAATTTCAAACCGCTATTCCTAATAGATAATAAGCCAGATCACCCACACAACTTAAATCATCCTAACGTCCAAATAGTGTTTCTACACCTCCTAACACGACTACATTGCTCCAGCCATTAGATCAAAGTATTATTTATACCTTTAAGACTTATTACATCAAAAGATCATTACAATAGATTTTAGACATACCTAAAATCTATTGAAGTAACTGTAGCTTGGAAGCAATTTTCAATTAATCACTTTATCGAAATCATATCCTTATCACTAAAAGACCTGAAAATTACAGCACAAATGTAAATATGTTGAAAAAGGTTATGGCCAGCATCAGATGAAATAGAAAACGTGCTAGAATCAGCAGAAAATGAAACTGGTTGCATATTAAAACTTGCTAGATCGATCGGTGGAGAAGGTTTTGTGGATATGGCTGTAGGTTGGAATCCTTTTTGCTTAAATACAGACCCTTCCACAGAAAGAAACATGAAACATATATGAAATTACAACGGACTTATAAGGACACAGAAACAAAGCAAGATTACAGATTCTTTAAAGTTTGCAGAAGGTGTGCAAAATCTAAATGAAAAAAAACTCAGAAAGTGAAGAAGATGAGGTCATTCAACCAATTAAACGTTTTAGTGTATTTTAGAACCTAACCCCCCTTTTTATACTAGCTTCTAGTCTCTTATAATCTATCTACCGAGTTACAGGAGGGCTGCCTGTAATTATTTTGTATAAGCTTCTTGTAGCGCCCCACTGATTTTAAAAGTTTGTTCCTCCTTGGGGTAGTTTTCTAGCGGTTAAACTATGCCAATACGTTGTGATTAATTTGTACAAAATTCCAGTACCACCCCAGCACCATAGAGTAAATATGAACAGAAATCCGAAAGTCGAGGTCCAACGAAAGATATGTTTTTTAAATGGTTGCACCCCTTAAAGGTAGTGTTTTGGGGGTGGAATTATACCAATACCACCCCTCCACATACACTTTCAGTGTAGGGGGGATTTAAGGTCATCATTTTATAACTTTTACCAGCATACAAATCTTCGCAATGCGGCCAAAGCCATAACTAAATCAATCACATAATATAAATGATCAAGAGTTATTCAAAAGTATAATTCCTTAAATCAAATATAATTGAATTAAAATGTTTAATTAACCGCGTTATTAAAAAAGTAATGAAACATGTAAACCGATTTACAAAACATTAGAGGCTTCCGACCTCCGCACGCCACAAGAAAAACGATTTTATATTAAAAACCGCTTATACACATTTCTTAAATGATTATGATGAAAATTTTGTGGTTTCTTCTGCTCAATGCTTTCCCTGCCGGTACAAAATTCGAATTTAATTCTATTTATATTTTATTCACATGATGAAGCAACAATATTTCTTGTGTTGATGCGATGCCAAAATACTTTTATGCCACGTATGTGGCAGAGAAAGGCAGAATCACAAATTTCGTAAGATATTAAAATTATCGTTACGACATTATTATGTATACACGTCACTTTTATGTACCTACATCTTCACCAGGCTCTTTAAACATTGCGTCTATGCTATCATGCAACATAATAAATATGTTCATAAATAATAATATAAATTCATTAAACGACGAAAGGATGTGCAAAATGTGATATGATATCGAACAACCGGTTGCTGCAAGATTTAAAAAATGAGTTCCTTTTGTAAGACGTACGCGTGAATAGATGAAAAGAATTTGTACTGAAAATTGGGAATACAGGGATGTAGTTTCACGATTATCAGTATACAATTTTGAGAATAGAAAAATTCTTTTGATTGCTTGCTCGATAACTCATAAAATTCATAAATTTTGCACCTCTTCTCGTCACATTGATCAGCCTATAAAAATAAATGAGGTTAATTCTGTGATATATCAGAGCAAAAATGTTATTTAGTTAAGCTATTAAAATACAGATGGCACGTTATTAATTTTCCACATACATTTTAAGGCATACTAAGGGAACGATTTAAAATTTATTTGACAGACTAAAAACAACGTCGTTGTCACATATTTTTTGTAATTTCCGATCAACTAAATTGATGGCTATGAATATGATTGGTTCATACCACTCGCTCATAGATGGTACAAACAAACCGCATCTGATGTTTAATTAAAATTTGCTAAATAAGGTAAGATTTTCAGATTTTCACAATATTTCTAAACAGCAATTGGTAAATCTGGACTAAATTTGTAATTTGGTAGTAAATTTTAGCCACATTTTGCTACATGCATATTATAGAGACATGTATTAAAAACTGGTAAGAACCATCAATTTAGTTAGTCGGAAATGTAGACAAAAATTCGACGTGAGTCATAACGTATTAAACTACTGAGAAGCTTTCAAATCGGATTTCAGTTTTTTCACTGAAAAATTTTCCGCAGAATGTATTGTAATATAATATACAGTAATATATTTATTTAGCGACCTGCAACATTATGTCCCATATGGTAGTCTGTCGTTCTGTCACTCTCAATGTACAATTGTCATGCAAATGTTGGTACAAATGATCAATAGTAAACTGTCTGATTTTTTGACTCAATATCGCTATTTGGATGAATTATTATTTTTCATTTTTGTATTCATTTCCAGTGGCATTATTCCGGCTTTCCCTGGGAATAGGGATTTGCGTAAAATATTTTCATAGCATTTTTCTAAATCAGATTTTTCTGGCCTACTGTTGGAATTAGTTTGGTGTAAATATTTACGAAATAAAGTTGATTGGGAAACTTTTGTTCCACAAAATTTTCATAGGGATATTTATAGTGATATTAATTTCCAATAAATCTTTATTTCAAAAATATTTACACTCAACTAGTTCCAACTGTGGGGCAGAAAACTATAATTTGGACAAAAATGCTATGAAATCATTTTTCCCAATTCCCTATTCCAAGGTAAAGTCAGCATATTGCCACTGGTCACAAAGAATTTTTGTATGGGGAATTTATCATAGAATTCATATAGAAACTGCGATTATAACAAATGTTGCATTGCTCAAGCGATTTTTTTTATTTGCAACATGTTTGACATTTTGATGAAAATTGTTGATAGTTTTGAGTCCTGGGAAGTATTGTGTTGTGTTTCATTGTTTTTCGTTTATTTTTGCGACTTTTCTAATTTTTATTGGATCCAAAAATTAATTTGTCACACGGGGATTAGTGGGTATGAGGACATAGGCCAATTTGAATAGGATGATAAGCTGTACCTATGTGTGCTTATATATTTCTCATTCTCTTAGTATTAATTCTTAGTTGATAAAGTCTTTAGTAGAGTTGTCACAGCAGTGGCATATTGGTAGTGCCATATTTTGTCTACTGTACAACAGTCGGAATAAATTACACAATGTTTTGGTTTCGGATCAACGAAACATAGGACAATATTTGGTTGTTCAAACCCTTAATTGGATTTGCTCTTTCCCGAAGGAAGGCTATTTGATAAGCTCGACACAGGATTGCGTAGCAGTCGAATATTTCTGTCATGATCTGAAAGTACAAAAAATGACGATGAGTTGAGAATATCTCGTCGAAAAGAAATTTTTTTCCAAAATATATTGAACACGTTTACCGCCAGAGGATTCAGGTGGCTACCAAAAAACTTGAGACAAGTTTAATAAGAAATAATTTCATTACTGTGATACAATCGTTAACTGCCCTCGGTTTTGGTAATGAGGCCAACAATCTAACGATTGGATGTTCCTATTTTATTGAGCTACCAAAGAAAATCTACAGCAAAGCCCTGCTGCTTTTGTACACTATACGTCAATGTACATGAAGGCATCTTGAAATAATATGACACTTGTACCGTATATTGAACAACGACTCTAGTCATCCAAATGTATCATTCAATATCTACACCACCTCACCGAATGAGAATTTTCCTCCATCATCGAGTGATTTGGCGTCTCCCTGGAATATTTCCCCGTATCGTGCGTCTCTCATTTGGATCGCAATGAAACACTTGCGTACTGCACTAATTAAGTTTCCATTTGTCGATTTATTTTGTAATAAATAACCGTTATTCTCGTCGCCTATTGCTAAATCTCTCGATTATAGCTAGCCAATTTATTAAAACAAGTTGAATTACGATTCGCTGTCCAACATCTGTATTTAATTTTATTATTTTATTGATTTACATATTGTTAGCACAGGTCTCATTAGTGCTTTGTAATGTGCGAATTTACACGACTGCGAAAGATATTTTGATCTCAAATATTCAGAATATTACAAATTGCATGTTAAAATTTCAACCAAGTCATCCAGCCAGTTTAGCAGAGCACCATTGTAGGACACCTTCACTGGTCACTTCTTAGTAGTAGCTCTGTACCGTTCTCAGCTACTTTTCAGGATGCACATCAAAGGTGATTATTGGACTATTGTAGAACCTCAAAATGTACCTTGCGATTTCCAGATGCTGAAATGTGGGCGAGATCTCTTTGGCAGCTATCCATATCACCTCAAACGGAACATGCATAGTTCATTAGCAAAGTATTACTTCATTTACTGGTCAAAACTAGACCTTTAAAGTATCTGAAGATTGTCACCACGACAGTGACACAGTCCCGCACTTTGACCACCTCAAGCTTGGTCCTTCAAGCCGGATGACCCGTGGAAGGTGATCCGCTAAATCGTTGTATATTATTGAGAAACAACAACAATACTAATTATAATATTTGTGGCGTGTGCCTAGGACAACAGAGGCTACGAATAAACTAAACAACAAAAAAGGAAAGATGAGCAGCATCTTGAAGAACTTGTAGATCAGCAAGTTCAGACTGGTGAGGAGATCAATCGTCACATCAGGAATTATAAAAAGGTTAGCGAGGATTGGAAAACAAGGAAATACCTCGAAGAAAAACTAACAGCAGCTCATGCCCTTTACAAAAAATATTATGATACCGACATTATGATAACAAAATTACCGGCAGTGGATTTAAATTTGCCTTATTTCACTGAACGGAAGCAATTTCGCAGAAATTCTGATATCTTACTGGATGATATCCATAAACGATCAGAAGAACAACCACGTCCATCGTCTGATCTTGAGGTCGACATGAAAGTAAGCTAGTTGAATCCAAGAAGGTGGATGATTTCAATGATTTATTCAACAACAAGGACAAAATCCCACTACCACCGCCTGTAAAAAACACTGAGAATACAATCAACAACAGCAAGTTGAATGAAGCGTCAGTAAAACTACTTAAAAGAGCCGTTGTAAAAGTAAATCATATCTACGGTTTATTGCAGCAAGCTCGAGTATGGTTAGGAGAAGGTCATGGTACTCCTCATTTAACCCAAAAATTACAACAGTTGGAGAGCAGCAGAGTAAAGATGGATACGCTGAATGAGGAAATCCTCGTTGAAATACCAGAAGAACAACAACATATTTCGTATTTTCTCGATGACAGGAAGTCCACGTACTGAGAAAAATTATCAACCGGAAATAAAATTACCGGCTCTTGAAATCCCATATTTCAATGGGCAATATAAGGAATGGGCAGCATTTTGTGATAGATTCAGTAGGTTTGTACACGAAAATAAAAACCTCACTGACACTCATAAAATAAGCTACCTCAAATCATACATTAGAGGAGCTGCGGCGAAACTTTTGAATTATATATCAACATCTGGAGTGGATTGTGCGAATGCTTTAATAACAACAATCGTTTACTTGTCACCAATCACGTAAATACGCTATTGAATCTCCCAACGCACAATTCCGAGTCGGCAAATGCAATAAAGGCTCTGCACGACACAATAAATGAAAATCTTGATGCCATAAGCAATTTGGGTATAGCGACGTCAACGTGGAATGCAATACTAATTCCATTAGTGTTAAGGAAGCTGGACAGAGAGACACACCTTTTATATGAAGTTACTCTGGTGAATCCTCGGGAAATTCAATCGTTAAGTGAGTTCTTAAAGTTTCTAGAATGTCGTTTCCAATCTCTAGAAGCATCGTAAACAACAAAGGGTACACAATAACGCAGAAGAACTTTCGCTGGGATAGAAAAAAGATGCATTGTCTGCAGTGTATCTCACGAAATAACAACGTGCCAGGTTTTTAAGAAGATGCAAGTTCTGGAAAGGTCCAAAATAATAGCAGCAAACAATTTATGTAGTATTTGTCTAATCTCCACGCACAAGAAATTTGCATGTCAAAGTAAGGAAACCTGTGTGGTATGTCAAAGAAGGCATAACACATTGCTACACACAAGGAAGGTGACAACATCCACCCCTTGTTAGCTACCGCATTGATCAATGCTACAAGTTGCATCGGATATCTAGTAAAATTACGTGCACTAATAGATCCAGGCTCTCAGTCATCATTTAACATGCAGGCAGGTGCCGAACAACTCAACCTACCTAAATTCCGAGCAGATTTACAAGTTACTGGAATTGGAGGAATGAAAACTTATAAAATAAATTATAAGGTACCCATTTCACCTCATTACCCTTCGTCATACAAGCAGATGGTGGAAGCTTTTATCTTACCAAATCTAACTGAGCAACTACCAACAACACCAGTAAAGGGTCTTAACAAATCAACTTGGAGAGAGCTGGGATTGTTTGATCCAAATTTTGACTTACCTGGTCCAATCATATCAGATTTTAGGAACAGAGGTATACGCCAACATCTTGTTAGACGGTTACCGTACCAACCAATAGCCCAGAAAACTGAGTTAGGATGGATTCTCCTGGGCCTCACGACAGAATCAGGATTAATTCACTATCTCTGGTAGTGAACACAACACAACCTAGACGTGCAGCTGCGACAATTCTGGGAAAATGAAGAGCTACCCAAGGGAAAATCATACTCAGAAGAAGAAGAGATGAGTGAGCAACACTACGCAATTACTCACAGAAGACTACCAGAAGGACGATATGAGGCCACTATACCATTAAGGGATGAACTGGAAATAGGGGACAAGCAAATGTGCGGTTTCCAGACTAATTCAAGTAGAAAGAAGATTAGAAAGGAACCCACAATTAAAACAAGAATGCCATAACTTTATGAATGAATACATAAAGCTAGGACATATGGTTCCGGTCAATTCAGAAAATGCCAAGGGACAAACATGTTACCTACCTCACCATGATGTGGTCAAGTAGTCAACAACCAAGGTGAGGGTAGTCTTTGATGCATCAATGAAGACAACCAACGAGATCAGTTTCAACGATATCCAGCTAGTAGGTCCAACAATACAACAAGATCTGTTCTCTATTATAACAAGATGGAGGAAATACAAATACGTATACATCGCAGATACTGAGAAAATGTACAAATCCTGGTACATTTTCAAATCCTGGTAACAACAGCACAACAGAACTCCCAAAGGATACTATGGAGAGCTGACCCAGACGAGCAAATTAAAGAGTACAAGTTACGAACAGTCACGTATGGTACCTCGTCCGCTCCATATTTGGCCACTAGAACTCTGAAACAACTTGCCATAGACGAGCAGAATAATTATCCAATTGCTGCAGAAATCCCGTTGAAGGATTTCTATGTCGACGATGTTCTCTCTGGTGCAGAAACCATAGAACATGCAGTAAAATATCAGCAACAGTTAAGAAAAACGCTAAATAATGGAGGTTTCAAGCTGAGAAAATGGGCATCGAACAACAGAGCCATAATGGAGGATATTTCTGAATAACAAAGGGAGTCAAAAACCGCACTCATTAATAAGGACCATGAATCCATAAAAACGTTAGGAATATTGTGGAATCCCCAATGAGGTGAATTTGAGTTCCAGGTCAACATGGAACCCATGACAATAGTTCCAACAATGATGATTTTCCCCAACAATTATTATAGGAACATTATTGTTTCAGCAGTCACAGATAAGGGGACTATCATGGGATGAAGAACTACCTGAGGAAATGAAGAAAAAATGCATTCAATATAAAACTACGTTCAGCGAGCTGCAAACAATTAGGATTCCACGATGGGCTCATACCAAGGACAAATGCAAAAATTTAGAGCTGCATGGGTTTTGTGATGCATCGGAATTAGCTTAAGCTGCAGTAGTGTACTGCAAGGTGACAGATGCAAGAGAATCAACAATTACACTTATGCCCGGAAAAACTAAGGTGGGTCCAATAAGTCAGAAAGTTAGTCCTCCAAGATTAGAATTTTGTGGGGCAGTACCGTTAGCGAAGCTACTGAGACAAGTTTCAGAGGCCACGGGAATCCCAAACGATAAAATGCAAGCCTGGACTGACTCGACAATTGTTCTGGCCTGGCTGCAAGGACACCCTAGTAAGTGGAAAACGTTCGTAGCAAATAGAACATCGCAGATTCATGCTATCATCAGCCCTGCACAATGGAAACATGTAAAATCAAAAGAAAATCCTGCGGATTGTGCAACTCGTGGCGTAGATCTTGATAAGCTGGGTGATAATAAATCATGATGGTCCGGCCTGGATTGGCTTAGTAGTAGTATCGAGCCATCATCGAGTAACGTAATAATGGAGACCGAGATGGAAAAAAACGGCAAGATACTCTCTGCAGCATAAGCACAACTACAACAGAACCGGAAATATTAGAAAGGTTTTCCGCTCTCACAAAAACAATTCGAGTACTCGCATATATTTGGCGTTTCTATTAGAATAGCCAACATAAAGGTGAAAAACGGAAGAGGGCGCTAACAGTAAAAGAGTTAGAAGCAGCTAAAATTAGGATTGTTAAGATGGCACAAGCTAATCCATTTAAGGACGATATAAGAAAATTAAAGGAAAAAGGGTCAGTGGGCTCCAAGAGTAAAGTTCTCTCCTTACATCCATTTCTGGATACGAACGGAGTACTTCAAATAGGATGACGATTGTAACATTCAATTTTGTATTATAACGAAAAACATCCAATCATCCTGCCACCAAAGGGTCATCTAACAAATTTGATCATCGATTGGGCACATAAAAGTACTCAACATGGGGGTTTGAACTTAACGCTCGCGTTCATAAGGAAGCAATTGTGGATCCTCCAAGGCAAAAGAGCAACGAAACAACACAATCGCCACTGCCAGAAGTGTTTTAGGGTTCAATGCTAACAGAGAAACTCAACTGATGGAATTTCCATCAATTTTCGAATTTCCAAGTGCCGCGGAACAAAAGGTCGGAAGGGATACATCGCCATTTTCATCTGTTTAACAACGAAAGCGATGCATATCGAATTGGTCAGTGATTTAACAACACAAGGATTTCTCGCTGCTCTCAAACGTTTCATAGCCCGAAGGGGTAACGTTGCAAATATGTATAGTGACAAAGCAACGAATTTTGTGGCTGCAAATAAATATGTGCAATCTATTCATCATTTATCCGATATTTTAAACGTAATATCAAACCAAGGGATCCAATGGCATCTCATTCCCCCAGGCTCACCGAGTGAAATCGGTAAAACAGAGCACTTGAAGAAAGCCGCAGCATCCGTACTACTAACATATGAGGAATTGACAACTCTGTTGTGCCAGGTTGAAGCAACATTAAATTCTAGACCGCTATCAGTCCACTATCAGAGGATCCCAATGAACTTGAATGTTTGATACCAGGGCATTTTTTAACTGGCAATTCCATGCTCGCCCCGCCTGATGATGAAACCATTTACCCGAACCAAAATCTATTGACAAGATGGCAGCAAATCGAGAGAATGCATAGATACTTCTGGAAAATGTGGAGCAAAAATTACCTCCATAATAAGCAGCACCGAATGAAATGAACAAAACAACAACTAAATATAAAGGAAAATCAATTAGTTCTTATTGGGAAGAGTATTAGAAACTCACCCATGACCCATGACAATTAACCAGAGTCGTTACCTTGAAGACTCAGAAGGGAATACTCAAAAGGTCCATAGCTAAGATCAGTCCTCTTCACTACACCATCACACCATCATCCACATCAAGTACCAGCTTAAATTCAGCATTTATTCCAACTATAAATGCTAGTATTGTTAATCATACGTTTAACTACTCTGATATTCATATGACCAAGATACCAATATCAAGAATAGACACTAACCAACTGGAAACATTAATCGCGGAACATAATAATGACCGTCCCTGGAATGCTGACTCTAACCGCCACGATGTTCATCATTACAGTATAGCCTATGTCAATCTCGCAGTTTTAAGTATAATCACAGCACTAATTATTATATTGTGGCAGAGAAAAAACCAACGAAATCAACGTCCAGCGGCCCTTCCTGTACCAAGAATACATAGACGTTCTGACATAGCAGTTTGACAACAGTTCTTGTCAAGGTAGGGGAGAATGTTGACGCATGTTCAACATTACGATACGACAATAATTTGGATCGTGTTAAATTGCATTTTAATGCATTTGTTGTAAAATTAGTGTCACTTTCAAAATATACTGACCTGTTAAATTGTGGTGATTGGTTATTTACATAATGTAATTAGACTAATTTTAAACTTGAAAAAATGTATAAAAGCGAACGATTAATAAAATAAAAAAGGTAGTAGACATACATACAACGGCTTGTTTACTTCTTTCTGTGTCTGCACTTGCTTTTAGTTTGGGCCTCACCTGTAGTAACCCAAACTAATCTTGTGAATCTACAAACCACAAATGTTAAGTTCTACAAAATACTTAACAATTCGGAAGCAATTTCGAAGCGAAAACATTGATTCGTCAGGTTTGTTGTATTGAGAATTGCACGAGAAGGCTAAATCGATGGCTCTCATCAAATCTTTGTGCTTCCACGTTCTAATATCAAGACTTCATAACATACTATATTCTTAAATTTTCCCGCCAAAATAAATACACAGTTTTTCCCCCCATTTAATGTGTGTGCCTACTCTGCATACACACGCAGGCTATAAATATTTTAATTTGTATTCTCTGATTTACCCCCGCTTTATCCAGTATTTTGTGTCTCATGTCAAAGGAAACATATTTTAAACCGAAATTTACGTATGTTTTGGAGGTAGGCACAACTACGGGAAGGCGGTAGACGAGGAGTTAGTAGCAGTTTTAAATGTTATACAAAGTATTATTTCTAGGAAATGATATAAGATTATTTTCGTGTGGGGTGATAATTTGACTTCCGATTGTTGATTTTCAATTTATTTTTTTATGTTGGGTGTGTTGCGGCGGATCTTGGCAAAGAAAATGATTATTAGATGAATTTATGTTGCGGAAAGCTTTAAGTATTTTAGTATCAGCGGTTAAGTCTACATAATTAATTATTCTTTATTTATTGCTACGAGAGCTTTAAATATTTTAATGGTAGAAATCGTAAAACGTTTAGCGGAGTAAGATACTTATAATCGTTATTATGTGAAATTAGTGGCACGATTCTGAAAATGTAAAAATTCTATGGCGGCAACTTTATAGAAAATCAATACGAAATAAATTTGCCGCTGTAACCAAACCATGTTTTATTTTAAAATATTCCATCAAATTCGATGGCGGCACTCGAATATTGACATAAACTCGCGTTATAAATAAAATTTGCTTTGTATATCATAAAAATATTGAGTTTTGCGTAAATTAATTACGAACTAAATTTAAATAATAATGCATTGTACAGTTGTCAAACAAAATATCAATACAGTTGGCGTCATTCGTTTGTATACCCTAAGAACAATATTTTTTCTGTGTGTATCGCAGACAAATTATTTGTCTCGACTGTAGTGTACGTATTGCATTATCAACATTTAGGAGTATATAAGAGAATTTTCGTTAGCTCTTTGACCAACTTTTGTTTATATATAGATATGCTATTAGATATGCTATATGTTGCTAATATATATGCGAAGCCCGTTCCAAAAAATGACAATTTTGGTGCTGCAAAGTTACAGAACAAAACTTCCGTTTATAGAGCCGATTTACTTTTTATGAATACGTGAATTAGACCATACATTAGTGCTAAAATTAGTACCTCTCCTTCCATCTCGTAAGTGGGGCGGGGGATAACTTTGAAATTGAACCTCTATTTTTTATTGGAGATTCAGATTCTACGGCTTAAAGTACGTAGGATTTTTTAAAACATTTTTTTCGACTCATGATACAAAGATGGCGCTGTAATAACGATATTAATTTTTTTTCGATTTCTCCTAATGAGAGCCTGTGCATACGATTCTACAATACGTTTGAATTAAAATTAACACGTTTGCAATGTAAATACTCGAGATTAGTCTTAAATAAATTGTTGATCGTAACCCAGGCACGTGCGATTAAATCTGCTTTCAAACAAATGATTTTTTTTTTGTATTTTGTTTTAAAAATATCTGAATAACTGGGAAATTATTACCTGTACAAATGTAATTGGCTGATGAATAAACTACTTTCAGCGTAACCCAGGAACAACGACGCGGACGTAGTAGTTTTTTCTCCTCGCCTCTCACTTACTATGGTGCTTGATTTACATAGGTCCCCTCGCCTCATCATCTTTTAATTAAATTAACGACTTTAATGCACTTATTAATCCGCATTTCAAATGAAAGTATACAACTGAGAAGCGTGTCTCCTTGAAATTCGGCACAAACATTTCTGATTCGCTCAATCATATTCTCTGTTTGTTGGTAATCTTTGTCTTTGAGGAGACAGCCTCACAAAAATAAATCTGGCAGGCCAATTTATCGGACCAGCTCTACCGATCCAGCGACCATTGAAATCACAATCAAGTACTTCACGTGCTAAGCTCAAGTCTTCAAATAATGTTGAAATTTTCCAAAATGTCTCGGTACATTGGACCATTCAAGTTACCTTCAATAATGTGGAGGCTGATGAGTTTGCTGCAGCAAAGAACATCGAATAGAAGGACAAACATTTATATTATATTTAATTTTACATTTAGTAGTGGCAAATATTGGCGTGGTCGGTTAGAGTTGGTTTGCCTAGGTTTCTAGAATTATTTGGGACGAACTCAGTGGAATCTACTTGTAACCACTAACTGAAACGGAATGGAAAAAAATTGCCGACGAATTTTATACAAATACTGGAATGCTTAATGTCGTAGGTGCATTCAACGGCACACACATTCGTATAAAATGTCCACCAGACGCTGGCTCACTGTACTATAAGGATAAGAAATATCATAGTATCGTCCTGTTAGCTACGTGCGACAGTCACTATTTATTTTCTGCTGTTGATGTTGGTGAATATGGGAGCCAGAGTGATCACCGAGTAGTAACGTGAAATTTCCTTGTTATTTTATCGGCGATTCGGCTTTTCCCCAAAGGACAAACTTAATGCGGTCATATCCTGGGCGAGCACTTCTGGCTGACAGAGAACATTTTAATAAAAAAAATATCAGGAGCCAGAGTTAAAATTGAGGATAATTTTGGAATTTTAACCGCGAAATTTCGAGTATTGACCAATTCTATAAACTTATTTAACTCAAAATGCCGAAATAATTGTACGCACAACTTTATTAAACTGCACGATTCGTCGAAGTATGTGCCAAATTGTTTTGTTGACCATTGGAATGAAGAAAATGAAATGATACAGGATACGTGGCGAAATCAAGTTGAGGCTTTACAATACGCATTTCAGGCGATTGAATGCTGCTGAATTTTTTTCAACTTCCTCCAGGCACACAAACAATTTTTTTGCCAATTCGATTAATTGATTCATCTCATTACTCGCCTCATTAAGTGTTGCATCTGATTTGTTTCTATTTTGAGTTTGTTTTGGTGTAGTTAATGTCGACGAAGAACTGCTGTCGGAATCTAATCGACCTTCAGTTCCCCTTTTTGGTTCTGCTGTTGACGTGACATCCGATTAAGTTTCGATGCCATCACTCGTATTTGCGTATTCGTTTATGTTATGTTGTTCTCGGCTATAATTTCCAGTTGTTCTATAAAAAAAATCGTAATCAAGTTATTATATCGGTATATTTGCACTCCAATCACTATACATCACAACCAATTAAAATTTAGCTTCAACGGAAAATCATCACTTCCCTAAAATATTAAACAAATCAGCAAATCATTTTTTTAATGGACCAACCAACCCGAATACTGTCACATAACCCGACTGTCACTGACAGTCATACCAACATAGAAAAAAAAATATTTCGACGAATGGTTTTCCGCGCTAAATTTAAATTAAAAGTTCACGTCGTCGAAGTCGCAGATTTCATTACATTCACTTTTTATTTTATTTAACTTATTAAACATATCTTTTAAATTAATTACCTTTATTTCCTTGGCCTGGAAGAGTAGCTGGTGTATGGTGTTTTTCGGGCGATACTTCGAACGTAGCTGTAGCTTTTATAATCACGTTAGTCCACGTTCGTTGTTCTTTTGGGATTTCCATTATGGAGTTTCTTGCATTTCCTATGATTTTAGTGTTGATCATCTTTTTGAAACAGTAATGCTTAAGATCTTCGTTGTTTTGGCCACACACACTATCAGTGTCGAGAATAGCTTTCAGGAGAAACTTTAATTTGTACGAGTCTTCTCCATAAAAAGGCTGGATTTCGTTAAAGTTACGTATAATTTGATCTGGGCTCAAGTCGAATCTAGTCGTTTTCACGGTTTTTATTATACGCATATTATTTCCGTTATTTCCGTTAAAATAAATTTGTCTCATGAGCATTTTTATTTTCTTCGCGTGGCATGTCTTAACATGTAACTCGAGCGCATCTCCTAGATACTGGTTTGTTCCACTACGACTCTGCACATTGAGCCATATGTTTTACACAGGGAGACAAATCAGTGATTGATCGGTTGGGGCGAGAACCACATTGATAGTTACCGATGATATTTTCAGCGAGGGGAATGTTTCTGGCAAGTACACTATTAACAAGCATTTTGAGATGCTGTATAAGATAGAGGAAATTTCTCAGCGGAAAATAAGAGATCGCTACTCGCCGCAAGTGGCAGCACAATCACAAAAGAATTTATTTTATTATATAATTACCAGCGGAAATTTATATCTCTTTTTTCACTAAATAAAACATCCCAGCGGAATAAAATAGTAAAAGTGATCCTCAAAATTACAAATTGATTGATCTCCGAAGTAAAGGAACTGGGTAAATCAAATCTTGAAATTTAACAATATTCCGTCTTTCCGCCATTCTAAAAGAATGACGATGAAATTTGAATTAAAATATTGATCAGGAGTCCAAAACTTAGTACACAAATCTAGGATCTGTTCATGCTGAACTAAACTAGGCCATTTCATAACCAATACTTTTGAAAATTTTAATTTTTTTATTAGTTTATTTTCAGTTTTTGGCCAATATCTCAAAAACTTCCACTAGTAACCAACACTTTCGGTTGTTTTTCTAATAGCTTAGGTTACACTGAGACTACCAGGAAAATTTGGGGAAAATTGATGGATTAGAATTTTCACTATAATTTTTTGATTTTCTGCGGCCAAATTTTATGCCCCAAATTTTCCTGCTAGTTTCAGTATGACCTATGCTATTAGAAAAACAACAGAAAGTATTGGTTACTAGTGGAAGTTTTTGAGATACTGGCCAAAATCTGAAAATAACTTATATGGCTGCAGAAAATCAAAAAATTATAGTGAACATTTTAATCCATCAATTTTCCCCAAACTTTCCTGGTAGTCTCAGTATGACCCAAGCTATTAGAAAAACAACCGAAAGTTTTGGTTACTAGTGGAAGTTTCTGAGATATTGGCCAAAAACTGAAAATAACTTATTTGGCCGCAGAAAATCAAAAAATTATAGTGAAAATTCTAATCCATCAATTTTCCCCAAATTTTCCTGGTAGTCTCAGTGTGATCCAAGCTATTAGAAAAACAACCGAAAGTATTGGTTACTAGTGGAAGTTTTTGAGATATTGGCCAAAATCTGAAAATAAACTAATAAAAAAATTAAAATTTTCAAAAGTATTGGTTATGAAATGGCCTAGTTTAGTCCAGCATGAACAGATCCTAGAATTTAGTCCTAAGTTTTGGACCCCCGATCAAAGCTTTTATCCAAATTTCATCGTCATTCTTTTAGAATGGTGGAAAGACGGAATATTGTTAAATTTCCAGATTTGATTTACCGAGTTCCTTTACTTCGGAGATCAATCGGAGATACAAAATGAATAATAAATTTCCGCTGGTAATTATATAACAAAATAAATTCTCTTTTGTGATCGTGCTGCCACTTGCGGCGAGTAGCGAAATCTCTTATTTTCCGCTGATAAATTTCCGCTATCTTATACAGCATCATTTTGAGGAGGGTGTTCACAGAGCTATGTCACGGTAACTTTCACACTTGAGACGATCACCTTTCATATGTAGCGGAAAAATGATGTTTGCTATATTTACACTTTTTGATTGCTACACTTTTTGATTGCTACACTTTTCGTTAATTTATGTAGTTAAATAGCTTACATCGATCACGTTCGTCGGGGTTGTATTTTGAATGTGTGCGATTAAAATCTTTCAACAACACTAATAAGTGTTTATGCTGCTCTACGTAGACTACTGGACACCAACTGTTTTTAATCGCGTTTCAAATTCATTGCATTTCGGTTTAATTGAAATATCGCGCTTATTAATAAATATCGCATTTAATTTAAGTTATGCATAAGCAGTTTTTGCATAAGCGGTACACGTACAAATAAAATTTATAAAATGAAATTATTATTTTTGAAAATCATTCTACTAATTCTTTATATTACTAATACTTTAGCCGGAATAAGATATCTTACCAGATTTAAAAAAATTTGCGGCAAGAAATCACATGTAACGAAACGAATCATTAACGGTTTAAACTCAACAGTGGGTGAATTTCCATGGTTTGCACGTATTAATTTGAGAGATGAAACTTCAAACAAAATAACTTTTTTCTGTGGTGGTTCATTAATCACGGATCGTCATATACTAACCGCTGACCATTGTTTTTACGGCAGTAGCAGAAGTCAAACAATACACAACTTGTAAAGTGAACTCGAAATTTTGAAACAATCAATAAGCATTAATCCAACATTTCTATCATTTAGAATCGTCACCCTAGGGAACCATAATGTAAAAACTGATGAAAATTGCAACGATAAACAGTGTTCGGGGCAAGTGATGTCTTATAGTGTCGACAAATTATTTCCAAGCCATTTAGACGAAAACAAGCTGGATGATGACATTGCCCTTATGAAGTTAGAAACTAAAGTTAAATTTACTAGTAATTGTGATAATACATCCTATCTTAAATTATATTTCTAGCCTAATACTATTTTTACAGAGTTTATATCGCCTATTTGTCTACCCGATAGTGATTTTCCAAAATCCCTTCTGGGTAAAACAGCAACAGTTATAGGATACGGAATAGTTGACATCATCACTAGACAGACGCCCAATATTCTACAAAAAATCGATGTATGTTGTATGGCTAATTAATTTTGAGAGAAGTTAACAATACACATATTTTTAGATTATAATAAAGGAGCTGCACGAGTGCGAACAGCTTGGTCCTGAGCCTGGGGAAATATGTGCTGGGAATGAGAGGAAAGATGCGTGTGCTGGAGATAGTGGTGGCCCCCTATTTATAAACTTAAATAGAACGATTGGTCCACGATATACTCAAGTGGGGATCGTATCGTATGGATCACCGATTTGTGGAAATACGTATCCAGCTATATACGCGGATGTTAATTATTATATGAAATGGATTGATGGTTTCCTGTCAATGTAATCTCGTTAATTTTGAATTTTCATCAAAATCTGATTAAATGTTCTATAAAATTATGATGTAAAATTAAATCGACCTCGTAAGCGGACATAACCGTTTGTGAAATAATTTAACTTTGTTTAATTTGGAACCTATCCTATTCTTTTTCTATCTCCATGTCCAATCATGAATACGCTGAAGTCAATTTAAAAAAAGAAAATTAGGAAGTTTAATTATTGTTCTTAATCGTGTTTTTCGTAAATACCATACTTTTGATAAATATTTGTAAATAAAGATTCTTAAGTCCGATCGAGTCAATTGGTTTGGGTTGAAGTGGGGAAATAAACTTTCGGTCCTTACGAGACCACACACACATATGCATAATATAAGGTCGCTTACTTATGAAGCTTGAGGCGATGTCAGATATATCAATAAAATAACAACGGCAGAATAAGTGCGGATGGGATTCGAACTGTCAACAAAATTTATGCTGGATGTGAAATCCAAAGGGCTTTGATTTTGAGCCATCCGAAAGAAAAGGTGAAAAAACTTCATTACCACGTTACGTCATGTAACAATTGCTATGGTTAATACATATTTGGGAGATTTAGGTGGTCAGTTTATTGTTGGAATTGGGCAATAAAACATAAAATATTTATTATTCATTCAAATTTATTGTAATGACTTCAAAGTAGGTCCCTTACATTTTTCAAACGTAATTTCCGGAATCGACTCCAGTTCTCGCCGCAAAATCACTTTCATATCTTCTATCGATTGAAAGAGAAAAAAGTCAGCCGGAGCCATATCAGGTGAATACGGTGGTGGTTTGTTGATATTGATTGAATTTTTAGCCATAAATTCTTAAACAATGATAGCCTTGTGAGATGGTGCGTTGTTGTGGTGCAAAATCAACGAGTTTTCTTCAGCGGCTATCTCTCTCAAACCTAAATGACGATTTTTCGTCACCATGCATTTCCTTCTGTTATAACAACAACACTTGCATCTGTTAAATACTGATGACATGGAATATGTATATCGGTTTTTATATTGACTAGGGCATTTACATTTATTTCTACATTCATTTTTGCATAGTCAATAGTTTCATAAATGATTTTTTTTGTATATAAACCAAATAAATTATAGAATAAAGATTAGTTCTTACACAACAGTCAACGTGTTTCTGTCCAGCCCTGACCAACAGCAAGCGAGAACCATTTTAAGTAATTATCATTTATTGTCAACTACGGTTGACTTATTCAAGTTAACAACGATGATCCCAAGGAACGGCTGCTCAGAAAGCAGTTAATTAAAATAAATCACTTGGAGAATATCATCACGCAAGCATACGGCCTCATAAACGGAAGAAAAGAAGCTGAATACCTGAAACAAAAAATTAAACAACTAAAAACAACTAAAGAATACTTAGAACATCAAGAATATTTTAGAAACAACATTTACTTCGAGATTACCAACCGTGCAGACGAGTGTTCTGCTAAGCTACAACAGGCGGCACATACGACGATTGAAACATCTGAAACAAACAACAACAATCAGCAACCAAAAAATTACAGGTTAAACGAAATTGAGATACCAAAGTTCAATGGGATCTATCAAGTCTGGGTTGGGTTCCATGAACTGTTCTCAATATTGGTAGATCAAAACGTTAGTCTAACAGATACACACAAAATCATGTATCTCACAACACATTTGGAGGGAGCAGCAAGCAAAATCATCCAACATTTGCAGCCAATAGGAGACAATTATAAAAGCGCGATGGAAATACTAGGCAACAAATATTAATACAAAAAGTTGCTATAGTAAACAACCATATTAACGCTATTTTTGCCCTACACAATATTCAACAAGAAGCAGCATCTGTAATTAGAATATTGCCTGACACCGTCAGGGAAAATATACATGCAATCAAGACTTTAGGAGTCGACATTGCAACCTGGGGTGCTTGGTTAGTGCCCTTTCTATGAAAAAAACAAGACAACGAGACTCTCAAATCATATGAGATGTCATTAGAAAATCCAAAGGAGCTTCAATCCACCAACGGATTCCTCAAGTTTCTGGAACAGCGATATCAACCTTACGACTACCAAAATTAACGCCGGTGAACGATAGCCTTCGCCATAAACAACAAGCATTCAGTGCAACAATAATAACAAATCAATCGTGCATCTTGTGCTCAGGCAGTCATAATTTAGAATGCTGCCACAAGTCTAGCAAAATGAGTCACATAGAACGAAGACAGCTTGTCAACTTACATGATCTATGCAGAAGGTGCCTAGCCACTGGACATAATTTTCAATAATGTTATAGTTAATCAAGATGTAAAGAATGCAATGGCAAGCACCACAATCTACTTCATACAAAGCAGCCTACAACAAAAACTTCAAGAAGTATTTCAACCAACAGTGCGATGAAAATACATTAGACAATACTTTTAGCAACTGCGCTTGTTAAAACCACAAGGTTTGATGGAAGGGAAGATCTTTTAAGATTGCTGATCGACACCGGCTCACGAACATCATTCGTAACAACAGAAGCCACACAACGTTTAAATCTAGTAGATCATAAAATCAGTCAATAGTATTAGAGTCAATAGTATTCTAAATATCAACCTACAACCAAGACATCCGTCAACATTTTCAATAGAAATTGAAGCTCTAGCACTAACCAAAATAAGCAAAAAACTGCCAGAAAAACCATTTATGTTTAAAAAATGGAAACATTTGAACGAGCTACTATTGGCCGATCCGATTCCCGCACAGATTGATACACTACTGGGTGCAGATTATTATACGCAGATCATGAAGCCACAGTACACCAAAGGAAATAAAAACGAACCAGCAGCACAGCTCACGGAATTCGGATGGGTAGTTTTAGGAAGAATATCTACACCCAACAAGACAACAGAACTAAAATACAACTCACACATGCATTTGGGAGATTCTAAATGCATGGCAATAGCAAGGTCGAAAGAAGAAACCAAATTTCAGAATAGCTGAAATTCAGTCGCTTATGCAACCGAGTCAGTGACATTATGTAAAATCCAATTATAACCCCGCGGATGTATAGCGTCACGTGGAATGAACGCATTTGCGAAACTATAAACTTTGGTGGGAAGGACTGACTAAGTTGGTTAAAAACCTCAAATTACCCACTAGCGCTTGAACCAACTGAAGAGGCAGCCAATGAAGAACTAAAAACAAATTGCTTATGTATCAACGCACCTCCTCAACCAGAGTTCATGTTGATGATGTGTTATGTGAACTGCTCCTGCTACGACAAGAAAGAGTGAATAACAAATGCATGGTGGTCGAAAGGAAGACGAACAACATACCCTTAGATGGATCTAACTAAGAGATTACAGATGGCTTTATTCAGTACCAGCTGAACGTATGATCAGTATCGTTTGTCATCAAGAGCCATTTTCTACAAAGATATCAAGAAGCAATAAGCTTAGGCTCTGGTTGTACACTGAAAGGAAGAGCCATAAGCATACCAGCGAAGCAATTGTACTATCACAAAGTATACTCCTCAATATTACCAACATATAATCTCTCAATAAGAATCACCAAGCAACCACAAGGTTACTCCTATCACTTTCAAGACTTGTCAAAGGTACAAGGAATCGAAGAACTACAGCAAAGAATAAAGGCAGTAACGATGAATACAGGAGAAAGTTTATCTCATCACCACGTGCACCACTATGCACTCACGTATGGGCTCCTTGCGCACGTACTCATACGCATAGTCTTATATAAATTCTAATAAAATAAAATAAAGTACACACGAAAATTTGTTATATTCTTACTAATAACCGCCGAAACCCATCGCACATTTTGGATTGTGTGCTGAACTATTTCAGCAATGGTTGCTTCAATATTGGCTTCCAAATCCTCAATTGTTTGTGGATTGTCCGTACAATACTTGTCCTTCACGGCACCCCACAAATAAAAATCCAAACACCTCAAATCACAGCTCCTTGCCGGCCAATTCAGGTCACCATTTCGGCTGATAATGCGGCCATCGAATTTTTGACGCAGTTTCGCTATTATAAAGTCCGATGTGTGGCATATCGCACCATTTTGCTGGAACCAAAGGTCGTCCAAACCAATATCTTCAAGATATGGCCGCAAAAAGATGTTAACATGTGGCGGTAGTTGATTCCGTTGACCGTAACGGTCGCGTCGGCCTCATCTTCTAAGAAATACGGCCCAATAATGCCGCCATGCCACAAACCTTAATAATTTAAATAAAGAACCAGAACTAAAATAATCTTTATCTTCTCAACTAGTTGTTTAGAGTTAGTGGACTAGCTCCGACCCACTTTAGGTGCACTAATTCCTAAACAAACAATGGTCCTTGGAAGCCAAGCAACAACCGGCGACCTAATCAATGTTGAATTAAAGCATCAACGTTGAAACACAACAAAAACAAAAAAGCTGTACAACAACCAGCAAAATTAAATTTATCAAGTCGGGTAAATTCATTGATGAATAATGGATAATCTGTTGCATGAAGAAAAACGAAAAAATCGCAAACGGAACAAATACCTTCAGTCAAAAATTATTGAATTACAAGGCCTGCACTCCAGAAATCGAATCTACACACGGGTATTTTCAAGAAAGAATAAACATCGTGGAGACGTTGTCATAGATGAGCAACTACCAACAAATACTTAAACAACAGAACATCCGAATACGAGGAGTATATGAAGAAATACGCTCAGTTGAAAAAATTATGGTCACAAACAACAGATCAAGAGAATTTTTAAACTTAAAACTCGGAAACAACTAGATAATGAATCAAGGTGCCTATATGAAAGTTCGCTGGAGAATCCAAAAGAATTTCAAACCACAAACCAATTCCTAAAATAGTTGGAGAAGCGATTTCAATCATTGGAATCAATTGGTGGTAACATATTCACACAAGGTCATCAACCAAGGGTCCAATCACAAAGACAGGTATTCACATCGACAACAAATCAGCAACAACCATTTTTGTATGCTGTCTAAAGAACCACAAACTGGATACATGTCCACGATTTGTAGAATTATGCTTTACGGAAAGAAATCAAATAGTTATGCTGCATAAACTGTGTAGGAACTGTCTTTTACAAAACCATTCAACAACAGCTTGCAGAATAATAAATGTTGGCATTATCCTTTATTACACTCACCAGTGCCACACCAACAACATACAACCAACAACAACTCAAGGATATGAATATCTTAGAATGTTAATCGATCCAGGGTCACAAGGAACATTTATATCTAAGAAGCAGCAAGTAGGTTACCCTTGCAGTGTTAAAAACACACATAGAAATATCTGGGATTGGACAAACAAACGCAGGAATAATAAACAAGTATATTGATTGCAAAATACAGTCAAGATTTCCGTCGACATTTTCTATGGAGATAAAGGCATTAGTAATCGACAAATTAACTAAAATATTACCAGAACAACACATAAATGCTTGGCAGTGCGAGCACGTAAACGACTTAGTATGGGCTGATCCAAACTTCAATCAACCAAGCAAGATCGACATACTATTAGGGGCTGATTATTATCCAATGATGAATATTAAGTGAACTGTCAAAAGAACGTTACGGAGAACCAATAGCACAACGCACTGAACTAGGATGGACAATTTTCGGAGCAATAAAAGAACTCGATCATGCAATTATCAAAAAAAGTATAACAACAAAACTAAGAATTGTGTTCGACGCGTCCGCCAAAACATCAAATGGAATAAGTCCTAATGACAATCAACTCGTGGTTTCTACTATTCAATATGATTTAATATCAATTCTAATTAGGAGCTATAAATACATGAGGAAGATTAACATTGCCAAAAATCCTATGGCGTAATTCACAAACAGAGCCAATCAACGAATATCGGTTAACAACAGTGACTTTTGGTGTGGCTTCGGCGCAGGATTTTATTGGCAACCAAATACCGACAACTTTGAATTTAAGGTCAACATCAACAATAACAGCACTAAAACAACCAAGAGGCAACTATACTATCAGAAACATCTATATTATTTGATCCATTGGGCTGCCTATCACCAACAGTAGTTATTCAAGCAAAAATATTAATGCAAGAATTATGGATCGCGGGAGTATCTTCGAACTAAGAATTACCAAAAGAAATAGAAGAAAAATGGATGAAGTACAAGACACCACTGCTGTGCATGGGAAAAATTCATATACCACGTTGGGTCAAGCACAAAACCCACAAAATAGGACGAATTTACGGATTTTGTGAATCTTCAGAGAAGGCCTACACTGCCGTAATTTATTATGTAACTATAGATGAAAATAGCAATTTCAGCTCCACGTCACTAATGCCAGCTAAAACAAAGATAGCGCCAATAAAAACCAAGATGTCGCTACCAAAACTAGAATTATACGGGGCTTCATGCTCTCCAAACTTTTACATTCAATTCAAAGAAAATGGGTTTCAAGCAGTCATCAACTTATGCTTGGACAGATTTAATTATAACTCTAAGCTGGAACAAAGGTAATCGTAACAAATACAATACAAACCCTTGCTATACAGCCGGCGCAATGGTATTACGCCAAATGAACCGAAAATCCAGCAGACTGTGCGAGCAGAGGAGTGAGCCACTAACAACTGTAAACACATCCATTATACAACGATCTGCAATTCCAAACCCAGAACAACCTCTCCTGTTAAATGATCCTCTAGAATAAAAAACATATTCAATAAAAGCATTGACAATTAATTGTGATTCACCCATCATCCAACATCTCCTGCAAAGGTTTTCATCAATTAACAAAATACTGAAAACAATTGCGTTCATTCAACGAATCGGGAAGAGTAGTCAAAAACACTACATACCAAGAAGTGCCTGCATAACGGCAGAAGAACGAGCACTAGCTGTGCTACATATTTGTTATAAAAAACGTACAAACAATAAAATACAAGGAAGAAATGAGCCTGAGAAAAGGCGCTAAAATATCTTCAACAATTAAAATACTGTCAGTCAACCCATTCAGAGATAAAACTGGGATATGAACAGTAGGAGGCAAAAAATACCTCCAGAACATCAAGTAACAAAACTGATAATACAAGAAGCACACAATTCAACACTGCACGGTGGAACATAACTAATATTAGCGTATATTCGTAAGAGGTTTTGGAAAACAAATGGACGCAGATGCATTCAACAACAAATCAACACATGTGTTAGATGTCATCGGTTTAACAATATAGTAAAACATCAACTAATGGAAAGTTTACCCGGGGCTAGAGTCATACCAGCGAGACCATTCTCAAAAACTGGTGTAGATTATGCAGGTTCCTTCCAAAACCGATCTACAAAAGGAAGGGGTCACAAATCTTATAAAGGTCATCTAGCGATATTTATATGCATGATATCAAAGATCATATATAACGATAGCATCAGATTTAACAACAGAAGCGTTTTTGGCAGCTTATAAGCGGTTCACAAATCAATAGATGCAAACAGAAAAAACCGGGTCATTAAACGAAGCAAATGAGCTAATTAAGGAACAATTAGCTAGTCAGGGAACAACCTGGCACGTAATCCCACCAGCAGCAACCAGCGTTGGCGGTCTCTGGAAAGCTGCAGTGACATCGACAAAAAATCATTTAAAAAAGATAGTTGGAGAACAAACTCTTACATTTAAAGAACTATCAACTGTAGTTGCTCAAATCGAAGCATGTATAAATTTCCGGCCGTTAAGCCCAATCACAAACGATCCAACAGGCTTACAGCTAAAACTTAACACCAGGTCATTTTTTAATAGGAGATACCCTTATTGCTCTTCCGCAACAACCAATGGAAACGGAAAATATTAATCATCTAACAAGATGGAAATTAGTAGAAAAATTGAAACAAGATTTTTGGAACAAATGGTCAAAACATCTTTGGAACATCTTCTACAGCTACAACAACGGGCAAAATGGAAAGATACAGAACAAAACCTACAATCAGGCCAGTTAGTACTAATCCGAGGCGAAAGATTACCTCCAACCAGATGGATAATGGCACGGATTACTGAAGTACATCCAGGCAATGATAATAACATCAGCATAGCGACAATTCGAGGGTCAGGCGGAGATCTCTTTAAGAGTCCAATATCCAAATTATCTCCTTTGCCAATCACCTGCAAAACCAACCGTAAACCAAAACCATCTACTATACTTTTTATATTACAACTACTATACTTTGTTTCCTTCCCTCAGCATCAACTGCAGTGATTAACGCCACTCATTTTCAATCCCAACCAGGGATCTCTTTTGACGAAATTGGAAGAGCCAACATACTAAGAAGCGAATGGAGGCTAATCATGTATTATGATTTAGCGAACTATTGGCTGGAGTTTAATGGATTACAAGAAGCAAAAAATCAAGTTTCCACCAAGTACAAACAAAATTCAACGTTCCTGAAAAACAATGAAGTGTGTTTCATAGAAACGAAATATTGGACATCAGTAAACCAACAATCAGACAAAAAGGGTCTCCATATATTATTGGCAATATCGCAAACGAGGTGTTTGGAGTACTCGATCAAAGAGACGCCGAAAAATATGATAAAATACTTATAACAGACATCGTAAAACAGCAAATGTCTTGCCAAATGCCAAATGGTCGGTCCCTGGGTTCGGTCATATGAATAACAACCAATATCTGCAACACGTGTTGCACGAAACTTCAATGAAGAATTTTGTTCTACAAAAGTCAAAGGCCCACATATAGACATGGTTTTTTATGATGGCCTTGGTATGCTCACTTATTCAAAATGGTATGTTCTTTAATTCATTACATACCGGGAAAAGATTGATCTATCCTTTACAAGGCCAATAAAAATCACTCCAAAAATTTTTAAAATTTAAACAAACCATTACTTACATTGGTAGTACAAAAGTAGAACACAAGTTTTGATTGAAGTTTCGTTGCAACAACTGCTGCAGTTATTGCTTGTTATTCATATGGACAGCATTTTTGCCCTCTAGTATGTGGAACTGATTATTGATCATTTTTATACATTACACTTATGCTGTATCTTCCAATTGTTTTAAACCCATTTTAATTTTTACATTGGGCATATTCAGCACATTAAAGCCTCACTTTCAAATGAATGTTTCGATTGTGTTACTCGATTTTATTCGTATTCGCCTAAATGTTTTCTAATCTTTGATAACAATGATTCGATTGTATTGCACATTTTTATTTTATTTCGCCTAATTGTACTCTAAATTTTATGTTTGTGCATAAGAGCAACATTTAGGGTAATAATTAACCAATACATATTTATAGCGTATACGTTTACGTATTGATAGGCATATATTCGGATGTATAAATTGAGGCTAATCATCACGGTCGGGCAGAATGTTCAGACCCTGAACATGACCACCAACCGGTTAAACCATTAATGGCATACAATTATCTATCCAATAAAGCTAGTTTCACTGATATTCAAAATGTTCTTCTTTGTTCTATTTTAATTTAAAATAGAGAACCTCTAAAAAAACACCCTTTACTTATTTAGGAATCACCCAGTATAATATATTTTTATAGTATGAAAATTCGTAATTAAGCCCCGACGTTAAAATTTCACCAAAATTATATTAAGTTTTTGTAGCACGTATTTACTAAAGTATATCAGCGCTGTATTAAAACACCCCACCCACCCGAAATCCTAGGTGAATTAACTAAGGTAAAACTTAAATATAATTTAATCAAACTCATCGAATTATTTAATTAATTGAAAATTCAATCACACATTTTCGGATGTACGTACAGCTTTCAAAAATATAATTTTTTTATCACTCGAATTTTATGTCCAAAGACAGCCATAAGCCATGTTAAAATTTTTGTGCGTTGCTTAAAAATTTATCATTTACTACTACATTGATTGAATACCTATACAGCAGGATGTTATCTGTAATCCCTCATAATATGATAGCACAAAACATGTTAATTATGTCAAAAATATCCTTTTCTTTAAATACATTTTGTTGTAAATTATAAATAAATAAAATCATCCGCAAGGAAGGTAAATACAACAATTCTTGTTAAACTTAATAATGTACGACGAGATAATTTCATTAAACTCATCTCACAACAAAAGGATATTCATGTCATTTTTAATTTAATCATTATTATGAAGTATAAGGCTACAACAATACTCGCTATTTATGGACTCGAATATATATGAATCCTTTAATTTATATTACGAGTATATAGATCGTGGGACGAGTATGATGTAAATGAGATTTTCATCAATTTTTCACAAAAATGTTAGTCCTTTATCCTTTCCCTTGTCTGGGGCGCCGAAAGGAAGTTTATTGAATTTAAAATAGACTTTTCGTTTTATTTATTTGTATATCCTTGTTTTTATTTATTATTGTCGTAAGGAAAAGCCCCTCCCTCAAAAAAGGATTTCTGTTTTGTCATCAGTAACAATTCTGATGTCATTGTTAAATAATTATAATGGGAAAATGAAACGATTTCATTTTGGTTTAAATGATAAGGAAGTTTTGGAAAATTTAATTGAAAAAAATCCTTTTTATGGATAATTTGGATGGATAATCATTATACTTATATTAGGATGCCCGCTCCTATTTTGAGGTTCAATGAATTTTATTATTGTTAGCAAGTAGCTAAAAACTTCTAATACTCGTAAATTAATAATATCGGGGATATATTTGGTAAAAAATGTTTCCTTATTATTTAATTAGGGATAATAATCTGTCCTAGGAAAGTTCCAATATTAGACACTCTGTTCAAAAATAACATTAGATAAAAAGGGACAAATGCGTTTTTTGAATGTTCATACAGTGAAGCACTAATATTAATTAATTATTTCGGTATATACTCGTATGTTACGGTAAAAGCCCGAAACCGGTAAATGTGCGAATAAAAATTGGAAAAAACTGTTTTATTGCTTCGAAATGTATGAACTGAGAGTTCTATATTCTCGAAATGGTTCACCCTTCACCCCACGGGGTATTTTTTACGATATTAGTGCAAATTGGAATTTGGAATAGCATGGGCTAACGTCTTTATTAATCCTCACAGGCTCGCGGAAAGTAAGTGTGTTCCTTATGACTCTTAGCTCGCTAATACGGAATAAATTAAACAGATGGAAGTAGGGGGAAGGATAACAAACATTTCGTAACCATCAGACACCTGAACAACCGGTTTTTAATCATGTAAACGAATTTCAGAAAATTAAAATTTCGGACATTTACCGATTTCGGACTTTAACTGAAACATATACACTCCCAGCCATATGAATAGGTTCATCGAAATGTTTCAATTTTTTTAAAAACGGTAAACCTTTTAACGGTTTTTCAATTGTCAAATCAAAGAGTGCCATGGTAACGTAGGAGTACGGGATTGACATCCTCCACGAAGTATTCATAAATGGATAGGGGCGTACTCTGGGCGTACTCCTGTTTGGTCACCCTCCTACCGCTGTCATTCTGCGAGGATTGAGAGTATCCAGAAACAGTTTATTTTGTTCGCGCTACGTCTTTTACCATCCAGTCGTCCCGTGGACTACGTTCTTCCGCCTTATCAGAATCAATGTAATCTCTTAAAACTGCAACGTCTAGACAATCGCCGAGACGTATAGCGTCTGCGTTGTTCGTGCGTGATACCATCAATTTCCGTGTCGATTGTATCGTGTTCCTAGCACGTATCAACTTGTACGCTCCTGAACGTCAAATGCGTCAACGCGATGGAGCTTTATTTGCGGTGGGTTAAGGGGATCGCGGGTGTTCAACATGGTTTAAGGAGCTTTCGATTATTACTTGTTGAGAAATTCATTCAAGAAAGCTTTATATAATCTTTTGTGGTCGAGCTCATGCGCCGTAATTTTTTTTTGTTTGCCAATTGTTTTGTTGTGTCGATTGTAGTCACTGTAGGCATCATTTATATGTAAATAAATAAATAAATAATGAGACCAAATCATATTTTTACTTTATTTTTACTTTTTGCATATTTACTTTACATATCAAAAGGCTTCCAATCTAACGGTAGAAATCAACTCACGATCGGTGCCATATGCAAACACAGCTAAATATCTTGGCATGACACTCGATGCCAAGCTCAAGTGGGGAGGTTCAAAAGAAAAAAGAAGAACTTAATATTAAGTTCAGAAATATGTATTGGCTCATAGGTAGAGGCTCTGAGCTTATAACACACAACAAGTTGCTGCTATATCGGCAAATACTGAAGCCGATACGGACCTACGGTATTCAACTCTGGGGATGTACTAAGCAAGCAAACGCCAAAATGATACAGACTTTTCAAAATAAGGTTATCCGTAGCATCGTAAATGCTCCGTGATACACAAGAAATGAAGAACTTCAAAGGGACTTACAGATGGAATACATCAAAGATGAAATAAATAAGCATGCCGCCAAACACGAAATATAACTCCAGGAACATGGAAAAGCCTATATTCGCCATATGATAGATAACCCTGTCGTAACTCTAAAATTAGTATTTTAAATAGGTTTACTTAATTTTGGGACTAACCATTGGGTTTCATCCCAACATATCAGAATTGTTTAAGAGATGTAAAATTTGTAAAAATTTGAAAGATAAATTGCTAGATGAGCACAGTCTCAGTTGTAATTAATAAAGAAATAAATGGTTACGTAGTTTAAGAACAAAATTTGGCATTTTGAGAGACCCGTTAGCCTTTGTTTTAGATTTAAAAAAAAAAAATTATCAATAAAAAATGCGTCATTAGAATGGGTTCGGTTTTATTTGGACTTCGTTCGAGGTAAGCCATTAATATTGTTCCATTTTTCCAAAATACTTCAAATTAATTACAGAAAATTCATTGTGGCATTAAAATGGGCAGAGGAAAAGCCTTGAATGTGGCGAAAAAATCAAAAATTGATGTTTTGCAAGAAGAAGGATATTCCGGCCGAAGTATTGGTACCAAAATAGGTCGAAGTTGCAACGTCGTCAATTCTTATATATTAGACACAGAAAATTATAGAGAGCGCATGAAAGGGAAGACTTTTAGATCGAAAACGGAACGGGAATATCGTTTGATCCTTAAAGAAGCCACCAATGCGGCTATATCAGCTGTACAAATCGCAAGTAATGTAGATTGTTCCGCCAGCATTTCGACGGTTCGAAGGGCCATCAAACAATGCCCTTACCTAATTGGGCGGAAAATGATTAAAAAACCACTCTTAAATGGCAAGCATCGTGGACGTCGTTTGGTCGAGTTGGTCTGAAAAGAAGTTTAATTTTGATATGGGGTGCAATCACTTATTATGGGACCATCGAATTACAATTTACAAAACCACATTGGAAAGTGCTCGTCCGAAAATCGATACCATTTTTAGACCGATGCAATTGCTTTTACAAGAGGATAACGCGCCTGTCCGTACGGCTCGTATCTTTAGAAGTTGGTTCCATGCGGAGCATATTGAAGTTTTGACATGGCCACGGTATTCACCTGATCTAAATACTATTGAAAATGTGTGGGGATGGATGACAAGAAAGGTTACAATGAATGGATGAAGGTGGATGAAGGTGGAAGGCAATTTGAGGATCAGAACTCGCTCATCGCAGCTATAAAGGATGCCTGGAAGGACTTGTCATTAAAATACTTAAAAATTTTATACGAGCCAATCCTAAATAGGATTTCTGAAGTGATTTCAAATAATGGACGCAACACTAACTACTAAATAATAAAAATCATTGTTTCGCAAAACATAAACACTGTTTTATTTGTTGTTTTTTCAGTGAACCCATTCTAATGACGCATCTTCTATTGATAATTTTTTTTGAATTTAAAACAAACGCTAACGGGTCTCTCAAAATACCAAATTTTGTTCTTAAACTACGTAACCATGGCACACTTTGATTTGACATTTGAAAAAACCGTTAAAAATTTTACCGTTTGTAAAAAAATTGAAAAATTTCGATGAACCTATTCATATGATTGGGAGTGTATGCTTCAATGTAAACGTTGACTTGACTCGCAATTCGTAATCTTGAGAGGGCAACGTAAAGTTGGCCATGCGAGAACACTGCTTTTTCTAAATGAATTCCAACGCGATCTAAGGACTGGCCTTACGACTTTTTGATGGTGATGGGATAAATATGGAAGATTAGTTTCCGATGATGCCAGATAATTTCGTGGGATTAGTGGTTATAGCACTTCGAAGTTATTATGGCGTTTATAAAATTCTGAGCGGGTTCTTCGAAAATAAATCGGGTGCTATAACACAATCCCTTCTTCGGATTGAGGTTTCGCAGAAGCTTGCAAAATTAAATTTTTTTCAGAAGAAACACATGGGGTGGCATACCAGATGGAGTTTGACCAACAAACTTGCGTTTTTTGTAGATCGATTCCCAGGAAAGTGTTTACCCTATAAAAATATTTTTTTTACTTTTATGGTATGTTTCGAACAAAATGGGCGGAAAAGACATCAGGAACAGCCAGAATAGCCAGAAAACTGGGCATAGGACGAGATACGAATCGCCCAAAATATAGAGGCCAAAGAGCGATATTTTCGTGAGTAAGCGTGAACACTGCGGTGTAAAATGGAAAACATCAATTCGAGTGGATCGGAAAATAGTCCGTTTTGCATTGGAACACGAATGCGACAATCGAGCCTGGAGTGAAAATATTGGAAAGAACAGTACGATGTCGTTTGAAAGAAAATCAACTCATATGCAGACGCCCAGCAAAAAAGCCTCGTCTCATTCCACGCATGAGACAAGAACGACTGGTTTAGGGCCCGGCAGCATCAGGAACTCACA
Source organism: Nephrotoma guestfalica (assembly GCA_963691935.1). Classification (NCBI taxonomy): domain Eukaryota; kingdom Metazoa; phylum Arthropoda; class Insecta; order Diptera; family Tipulidae; genus Nephrotoma; species Nephrotoma guestfalica. The sequence goes on along the minus strand of OY829915.1, from coordinate 184,356,818 downwards.
TTATTCGATTGGAATAGGGTAAGTTTAAAATTTAAAAACACCAATTCTGTTTAGCAGTGTTCAAACACGAACTTATTTTTCAATTCCATAGATTATATTTAGCGGCGACTGTCGCTTAGAGGTGGCCACGGAATTTCATAGTTTCGTGTGGTGACCAAGCGAACAGTATAATGAGGACTGCGCGGAAAAACGAGTCAAGCATCCACCAGATGTCATGTTATGGAGCTGTATATCACCAAAGGTCCCTGGACCAATAATTTTGGCCAAGGAACGATGCGGCAAGACCAATACAATACAAGAAGGTTTTGAATAATGTGTACATACCCTACGTGAAATGCATCTTGTGTCCACTTTCATGAAAAATGACGCACCATGTCACAATGCATTAAGCGTTAAAAATTACTTGAATAGTAAAAAAATAAACATTCTTCCGTGGCCAGACAATTCACCAGATCTCAACCCGATAGAAAATTGCTGGTTCGTGTTGAAGCGTACCAACAATACAGTGATCGAACTAAAAATAAACATCGAGGACGTTTGGAAAAATGATTGAGAAATAAAAAATACAATAAAGAATTGCTACAAAAGCATGCCAGGGCGATGCAAATAAGTATTACCAGCGAAAGGAGGAGTCACAAAATAAATTATGTTAACTTTATTAACTAAAAATAAATTTTTTTGGAAATCTTTTTTTTATTTTCACAGTGTAATAGAGTTTTAAAAAAAAATATTTATATGATTTTGATGGGATCTTCACCGGCTGTGTGTTTCACCTGCTATCGTGTTAACGATTTTTCGATTCAATTCTTGCGTTTGATAAATCCTCAACGAATATCTGCTGAATGGTGGCAACAATTATTCTATCTTCAGTTGTAATCATTCCACTTGGAATTTGAACTTGAATAAACTTTCAGATCCCACATCTAATTGCCATTGATTGTGCTCAGCTGGTTCTTCGCCACGCATATTGATTGTAAGAGTCAATTGATCGAAGAGTCCCCACAATGGACTAGACTTAATACAACACTCGACTATTTCTGTGCGTGTCTCTCTTGTCACTACTGGCAATGTCTGACGAAAGTCGCCACCAACAACTAGAAATTACGCCATACGGGATGTTAAATTCCATCACTTCACAAAGCAATTGGTTGACGCAGCCAAGTCCGTGTTTAGGCAGCATCGTCAATCTCAATCAGAGCAGTTTTTCATAAGACCTTTGCTTGTGATGAATTCATGCACATTAAAAAAAACAGATGTATCGAGCAAAGGCACAGGTAGTTTGAACCCGCTGTGGACCGTGCGTCCTCATTTCTGTAGGGTGGCAGCAATTCCCGTTGTTGCGAATATCAAAACGATTTTTCCTTTTGACAAAATTCAAAATGTTGACAAAAATATTACATGAGAGCCGATCATACACACCCAATTAACAGTCTATCCTAGAGTTTCTTCAATATAGTTACTACACTACCATCGAATACTACATAAATAAAAAAGGTTGGCTCTCCTGACAAAACTCGAAATGTTGACTTCTTCCGATAATCGATGGACTGCTTAGTCGATTGGAAAACACGAAGTACACCTCTAGCCTAGATCTTAAAGATGCTTTCTGTCAGATGCGGCTTAATCCTGTTGCACGAGCTAAGACTTCGCTTACCGTGCCGGGTAGACCATTATACCAGTTCACAGTAATGCTTTCCTGGCTGTGCACTGCTGCTCAACACATGTACCGCCTTATACTCAAAGAAATTCCGCATAAACCACACGATCACTTACTCGAATATTTAGATGACCTTCTCATTACTTCTCCTACCTTTGAGGAACACCTACTAAAGGTGGTTGCAGATCACCTGACGATCGCAAATCCCACCATCAATAAGTCCAAGTTCATACTAAAAAAACTAAAATATCTGTGGAACATTATTGTGGCCGGTAGTATTAACGTAGCTCCAGACAAAGTATTGACTATCCAGAATTTTCCGACTCCCAAAACGGTTAAACATATCAAATATTTCCTTTGCATCCACACTCACAGACGTTTTGAAATCCAAGGAAGGTGTTAAATGGAAAGAGCAAGCACAAACAGCTTCGTGTTAGAATGTCTCGCCGCAGTCCTCAGTATCCAAAAACTTTGAACACTCTCTCTGGTTCGAGTTTAAAACTCTATGGTTAGAACTTCCCGATCGAATATCGCAAGAGAGCACAGAATGTAGCCCAACGATATTCGAGTTCACTAGTTCCGAATACCTGGGCCTAAACAACACCTTCATGAACATGCAGTCCATGCCAGAAACATTAAATTTGTGGCTGAGAAACTACTTATTCTCAAACCCACAAGAGACCCAGACATTATTTATTTATTTATAAATGGTGCCTACAGTGACTACAATCGGCACAACAAAACAATTGGTAAAAAAAACAGAGCCTAGCTCCGTAGGGCTTGTTGAACACCTGCGATACCCTTAACCCACCGCGAATAAAGCTCCATCGCGTTGACGCATTCGATGTTCGGCAGTGTACAAGTTGATACGTGCTAGTAACTCGATAGAATCGGGATTTGATGATATCACGCACGAACAGCGCGGAAGCTACGTCTCGGCGATTGCCTAGACATTGCAGTTTCAAGAGATTACATCGATTCTGATAAGGCGGAAGAACGTAGTCCATGGCACGCCTGGATGGTAAACGTCGTAGCGCGAACAAAATAAACTGTTTCTGGGTACTCTCAATCCTCTCAAAATGACAGTGGTAAAAGGGTGATTAAACAGGAGATGCATACTCCAAAATGGACCGAAAAAAGCGTACGTATATTGATGTCAAAGATAACGGGGCACGAAAGTCCTTGCAGTTTCGTTTAATGAAGCCAAGCATAATGTACGAGTTTGAAATAATGGCGTTAACATGTCTGGTAAATGCATCAGATTCAAAGATCACACCAAGATCCGAAATGTACTCAACCCGACCAATGGTTTCGTTGAACAGCTGATATTGATAAAAAAACAGGCGAGTGGATACGGAAGGAAGAAATAGTTTTGCATTTACTCACGTTTAAAGCCAGTAAGTTGTTAATTAACCAGCTGCAAAAGCGGTTTAAGTCGTCTTGTAACATTTCGCAGTCTAACACGCTAAAGACCCGGGCGAAAATCTTTATGTCATCTGCGAAGAGGAGGCAGTTGGCAAACTTAAAACATTTTACAACGTCGTTAATAAATAATGAAAATATCAGTGGGCCGATATGATTACCTTGAGGTATGCCGGATGGCGCCCGAAATAATGGAGATAAAGAATCCAGAATCCTAACAGATTGCCAACAATCTGAGAGATAAGAACGCAATCAGTCGATGGGAATGAAATCACAGTTGAGACTCTCCAACTTGCTTATAAGAATGGAGTGATCAATCACATCGAAATCCTTTGCGAAGTCTGTGTAGACAACGTCAAGCTGCTGCTTGGAGTTTAGGCTGTCAAATAGATAACCATAAAATGAGGGCAAGTTAGACACGGTAGACCTACCGGGATAAAATCCATGCTGAAAAGGAGAAATTAGTCTCTTGGTATGGAAGTGCAATACTCTCTGAACCATGGACTCAAGCAGTTTGGTTAAGACTGGAGAATGGCGATCCCACGATAATTATTTACCTCAATTCTATTATCCGCCTTGAAAATTGGATGAACGCATGATATTTTCCAGGGGATCTGGAAAAATTCCACGACGAAGTTTTTCGTTAAACAAGAAGGCAACTGCAGGGGCCAGACTTACGGCACTAACGTTTGAATAGGATCAGTGGAAGACCGTCATAGCCTGCTCCCTTGTTAACGTCAAGAAGGAGCAGTTGATCCAGAACCTTCCGTTCGGTAAGTTTGAAATGATCGAGTACAATGGAGTTGGAAGTAGTAGGAGACCCGGCGTCTGTTGACCGAAGTGGCTTGTAAACCGATTCAAAGAATTTGGCAAAAAAATTGCAAATGTCGGATGGTTGACTAGCGGTGGAGGTCTGGTAAGACATATTCGACGGAAAACCAGATACCTTTTTCTTGCTGTTAATGAAGTTCCAAAATTTTTTGGGATTTTATGTCAAAACTTGCTCGATTTGCACTACGTAATTATTGAAAAGAAACCAATTAAGGGTCTTAAATTCATTGCGGACATTAACGAAATCGGGATAGTATTTTTCGCCGTAAAGGTAATGAAACTTGTTGCGTCGTTTCTTGAGCAGCATCAACTCGGTATTATACTTCCCGAACGCCGGATTTATTATTGATAACCCGCGGTACGTGTCTCTCGATATCATTCTCGAGAAACTCATTGAATCTGTGCACCGTGTAATTCAAATCCGCACCGCGCTGTAAAAAGTCCCAATCGGCAGTGCTGTGAAATTCATTCAAGGATGCGTAGTCGGACATTCTAAAATTAAAATGAAAATCGTTAGAAAAATAATTAGTTGTACATTTAGTTTACAAAATATTTATCATAATTGGTGTGGGATAAATGCTCTCGCGTTCAGTGAAGTCCAAGCACGGAGCAACATCGGCATGCAAGACGTCGTTGGCAAATAGCAGGTCCAGGAATTTCCCTCGACTGTTGCTGAAGCGGTTAAGCTGCGTTGTTGATATGGAAGCGAAGTAATCGATGATAGTCAATGCTTCCTGGCCGGTTGAGGATGAAGAGGACACACCGTCGACATCGTTCCAAGATATACCGGGTAAGTTAAAGTCATCCACGATGATAATTTGATCACAAGGGCGAACTGAAGGTATAACGGCTTAGTCTATGTAGTTGATAAACGTGTTGTAGACATCCCGGTTGGATCCGTACGGAATATAAATGGCAATGGCGACAATTGCGGTACTGTCAGCTAGTCTGATGCGAACGGCGATGACATCAAGGCAGGGATGGCAGGCGATCAGTTCATTGGAGACTGAATTCTTTACGGTAATTAAAACACCACCGCTTCTACAACTGGTGTCAAAAGCATATCTGTCCTTTCTATGAACGACATAGTCTGGTGGAAAGTACTCTTCGGATGACATATTGATCGTAAGACAGGTCTCGCTGATTATTATAACATCGAAATCATTGTGAAGTATGCCTAAGTGGAAATCCCTGGTTTAACCGCTGATACTGTAGGCATTGTGGTAATAGATAGAAGTAAAGGCATTGGTGGTATTGGATGAAGCGACGGCCGTTGATAAGTTAAACTGGTTGGTTAACGCAGTAGTTACTTCGGCTGTTGAAACGTGGCCGTACGGTCCGAATTTTTGATATGCGTGGATAATTTGTAAATAGGCGGATTAAAGGCGAACAATTTTCAAGTTTATCGCAGACATAGCTAACGATCTCATCGGTTGAGACGGGTGGATCGATACGACTGATATATAAATATTTTTTGACAGGCACTGAGACAGTTTTGATAGAGTTGATGGGAGGCCCCGATCCTACATTAGCTTGCGGCGACGTCGATACATCATGGATATTGTAGCTAGGCTTGATACTTTTTGCAGATATTTTCGGGTTGGAATTATCATCAGCGAGTTTGTTAGTCAATGCGTTGATTAATTTGCGGTTTTCAGCCACCTCCGATTCAATTTTCCTTGAGTCCAAATTGTCATTAAAACAGATATTCATAGTTGAAAGCTTTGACTCCCCAACAACCTAAGTCACCATGTTTAAGCACACAGCAGTACACATGGGCACGGGAACAATGTTAGTCGCCCTTGGTTAAAGGCACCAGAGACTATGTGCAGAGGCGTGAAATGTGTAAGTGGATCAAAGAATAAAACACGACGTTGAGACCGAAGATGGGATGATACAGAAAGAACGACAAGCCGTTCCAAAAATTATATTTAAACTCCTTAGGCACATTTTCATCGCGTTAGACCATTACTCTACATTTGTGTGCCACTGCTAGCAAGATAGTGGATTATCTAGAAAAAAACGTATTCCCGGTATACTCAGTGCCAGAAGTTGTTCACACACAATGGAAAACAATTCGAATCCCACATTTTTGAAGATATGCACATGCTCACACCGGGTTCATTTCCCACATGCCAACGCCTCGGAGTGTGCAGTGAATAGGTCGGTGTTGACAGCATTCCGCACCTTCAGAAAGAGGACCAGTGCACATGGGATGATCATTTAAAACTATCACGAGTGCCTTGCGAAATACATCACATTCCTCCACGAAGTACGGACCTTCGTATCTAGTGTTTGGACAACACCCGATTCATCACAGTTCACAATATGAGTTACTACAACTATTGGGAGACCAGAGTTCGGTTTCCTTCACAGTACTTGACAAGGATGATCGCCTCACGTTGGCTAAGAAGTGTCAATACACCTACAATAAGCCCATTCCAATGCAGGTAAACTATACTCCCGGTGATTAGCAAACCATGAACTGGCTATAGGAATATATGTATACGCAACTTTTCTCAGAGTAATGCCGTGAGAAATTACTATGCTAAGTTGGACAAAGAGTTTTTGTGTGTTGGATAAGTTGGGCAAGAAGTCCACTCCACCGGCGCATTGGTCAGGGTAGCATATAAGCTAGTAATAAAGATATCCAGAGTGGCCCAATCCCAACTCGCTCGGTTACTTCTAGGGCTCCTGAATAATGGTTAAAAATAAGTAGAGAAACGGGACCCTGGTGCCTAGTGTACCTACAGAAGAGACAGCTTGTAAAGTAGCACCCGTAAGGCTAAGGTCATCAAAGCGGAAATTATATTCAAGAAAGTTAAGTTCTTAGAATCGGAAGCGGCATTCTAAGACAGAGAACGATAATACGGGGTTCTTGGGTTAAAAATAGTATTATACATCCGGGAGTCCATACTGAGGTTTTCCATTCGGATTGGAAGCGCCGCCGTAGAAAACGAAGTCGCGTACATCATCCACTTTCTCATTAGACCATCTAAGTACAGTTAGGCATTTGCATAGATGATGTAATGGTTTAGGGAATTATACCATTAACTTCAAATAAAGGATGAGGTTGGCCCAACCCTTTTGATCAATAACTTGACACACGTCTTATTAAATAAAATATTAATGTTGTGCTGGCTAAGCGTTCATCGATTGACGACCGTAGAAATATTTCGATGGAACATTTTTCTATGCCAGTAATAAAAATACGTACGCTTATAAGCGTGCACCTAGCCTATAAAAAAATCCAATTACATTAACTAGAAGAACATAAAATCAAAATTAATTACCGGACCAACATAATTTACCTGAAATTTTCCAAAGTTATCAGCATTTTAATGGGAGCTCATTAAATTCCAAATACACAGTGTACATCTGGTGACACGGTCGCACAAAATTAATTAGTGTATGTAGATGGAGAGCTATGTATATTGTGTGTACACCTATTTAAAAATTCCTTGCGGCACACCATTAAAATTTAATTAACACCAACCGAAAAATAACACATTTTTTCCGAATACCAAAAAAAGGACAATTTTTTAAGCAATTATCAAATCAACATAATTTTCCCGCCATGACTACATTGGTTCTCAAGATTTTCGATAACAACAATATGTTCATACACAAAATCAGCCGCAAAAACAAATAAAATCCATCCCCAATGTCTCCCTTATCAATTCGCCTTAATATCATCTGCACCCCTACTCCATCCTCTCAATATTGTCCTAAGATGAGATTACTTCGAATTTTATAAGCTTAAAGTAAAACAAAAGCACAAAATGTCAATAAAAAGTAAAAAGTTATTTTTTTTTGTTATTTTTTTGTTGTTGGAGTCCCCAAAAAATTACATAAAATCGAAAACATGCAAGGGAAACGAGTAAGACGAGGTTGCGTACCTGTAAGAAATAAAAACGTGAAATTTAATTCTGAATGACAATAAAATTGAATTAAAGCAGCAAATCAAGAACCAAAAAAAAACTTGGTATGTACCAAAGATGTAGGTGTAAGATAAATGAATGCGCCAAAGAAAATAGAGGAAAATGAAATTTTCCATCTCAAATACTTTTTTGGGGGGCCCACTGTTATTAAGAATACATTACTCGTCTATCTGGTGTGTGTATTATGCCGAACTTACATTATCTTACTTGCACGGCACCAACATAATCACATAAAGTTCTTTGTTGCGCGTTGGGCTCATGTTTATTTCATAATCTTACAAGACACTTTTATGAATGTATGGATTTGAACAGAACAATAAAATGTTTATCTGTTAATGATATCTGCGTAAAATTAAACGTTTACATAAATTTTCGTTTAGTGCATGCGAATGTAGATCTATCGTGTGGCACCTTTTACTGTTATTTCTGTAAGAAAATCGAAGCGTGGGGAAGGCAAAGGAAGAGTGTCGGTAACTGACACTTACCGACTAAAAACACCAGCCGTGCATCGACCATCAATTTGTTAGGTATTACCTAGGAAGATAAGGTTTGTGATTAGGCCAATCCGTGACGTGAAAGTCGTGCCGTTTGTCTCGATGCTGGATTTAATGGATTTGGATCTGCCGATCTATGACGACGTGCGTTTCGTAATTGTTGTACTTGATTTTGTTGTGAGTGTTCCTCTACACTTTGCGCTCTCCTTTGTTTAAATCTATAGGTAGAATTACGCGTACGTGACCCATAGTTTTTTTCGTTAGGTCGGACCGAAATTTAAACTTTTTTTTTTCAAATGTTGAATTAAAATTTTTTCAAAAGGGGGGGGGGGGGCTGGCACCATACCTAAGCGATCACAAAGTGTGTGCATGGGGTGTGGGAGGAAAAGTGACCTTATTTTTATCGCTCAGACGCACCGTTTTCGAGATATTTGCAATTTTTCGATTTTAAGTGTATTTGTTGTTTTTTTACAAAGAGTTCATTTCATCTCCCTGCACCTTCCCTGCACCTTCCCTAAAAATGTTATTGTAATCGGTTGAGCCGTTCTCGAGTTATGGAGTGACAATCAAAATGTACACTTCTTTTTATATATATAGAGATAAAAAAATTTTGGACTCCGTCCCTTCCAACTAAAACTATGAGTTCTGCTAGCTTTAGAGATTTTAACTAGCAGAACCCATATCAAAACTGATTTAAAAATAATTGGAAAATTAAAGGTTAGTTTTAGGCTAATTAAATGCTCTACTAAAATTTGTCTTATTTCGCTCTTTCTAGAAAAATCATTAGGCTTTATCACTCCGAAGCCAGCAGAACCCAAATAAAAAATCAGACCAAAAACCGAGATTTTAAAGCAAAACTAGTCCTATTGTTATACAAATAATCTAAGGCTCATGATGGCCTCAAGTGGCCCAATAAAAAATTTTGGGCTCGACTCGTTTTTGACCAAACTGCAGGTCATTTAATTTAAAGCTAGCAGAACCCAGATCAAAAATTGGACCAAATCCGAAATTAGAACGAAAACCAAGATCTATTGACATACAAATAATTGAGGTTGAGAAAATCGTCTTTGTCTTTGGGTTTATCATCTGCTGAGTCTACAGCAGTCAATCAACAATATATAGGTGCTGTTACATCTGACCTTCCAAATAGCATTTTACCTGTTATTAAATCTGCAAGTCAAGACGATAGTTCTACTTCTGGTGTAACAAATAAACCGATTTGTGGTACTAAGTACTATAATGAAAATTTTGGCGTTAAAACGATTATACCGATGCTTTGGTTACACCTATCGAAATTCAATACCGATACAACCGAAAATGATATTTTGTTAATGGTAAAAACATGTTTGGATACTTATAATTGTAAGGTATTTAAATTAGTGCCTAAAGGAAGAGATCTTGGCTCCTTACAATATACATGTTTCAAATTGGGTTTATCTGCTGATTTACGTCATAAGGCTCTTGATCCTAATATTTGGCCAATTGGAGTAAATATTCGGGAATTTAATAATGTAAATTTTCGGACAAGATTGCCTCATCATACGAAGTTTCGGATTCCTGCTGCAATCAACACATTAATAGATTAAATTACCCTTCATGTAGTGGTATAGCTGTTCCAAGTGACAATCCGCAGGTAAATATGTATTCATGTTTAAAGTTCGGCCACTTAAATGTTCGAAGTTTAGTAAAACATTTTGATGACGTTACAATTTTATCCGTTTATTATCCGTTTTGACCGAATGAACAATACGCGATGGGGTGGAGTTGCCATTTATTATCGATCTGCATTAAAAATCAAAAAAATATTCTCTGGTGCCTTTGGTAAAGTAGAAATTTTAGTATTGGAGCTTACGGAACGTATTGGTAAAATCCTTATAATTATTATTTATAATCCTCCTCCTGCTTGTGCCGATGATGTTAATAATATTGAATTGCTTTTTTTAGAATACCTATCACAATATAAGAAAGTTATATGTTGCGGAGATTTTAATTTTAACATGTTGATAAATAATAAGCTAAGTGATTTGTTGAGGTTACATAACTTGTGCTTTTTAACTTTTAATCCAACTAGATTAGACAGCACTTTATTAGATTTAATTATTTTATATGTGCCCGATAAATGTAATATTATTTCTTTTGGTCAATTAGCAGTACCTGCCATTTCGGATCATGACTTGATTTATGCTTACTACAAATTCTGTCGTACTAGAGACAAAATTTATTATTCCATAGTTCGCGATTATAACGCTATTAACTATGAACATTTTATAGACCATTTCCTTTCTTTAGGTTGGGGTGGATTGTATTTTTATAATGACATTAACGATATCGTTCATAAATTTAATACATATGTGTTACAGTTAGATTCTGCTTGTATACCTCGGAAACGAAGTATTAAAAAATGTCCTACTGCTCCTTGGTTAAATGTACAAATTTTGGACTTAATGGCGCGTAGAGATTTGGCTTACAAAAAATATAAAAGATCGAGTTTAGTAATTGATTTGGAATCGTTTAAATTTTTTAGAAATAAAACTACTGCGCACATCAATCAAGTGAAAAATAAGTTTTATTTTGGGAATATGCATAATCCTAAATTAACATGGAACAACTTAAAATTGCTTGGTATTTCATGTTCGTCTACTGAAGGAATTATTACTTTTTCTGCTAATGACATATTAGACGGTATAAGTAATTTTAGTGAATCTTTATGTGTTTTGCCTTTACCGAATTCTGATTATAGTAGTTTCAATGGTTACACATTTGCATTCGATTGTGTTGATGAGCTGATGGTACTGAATGCCATTAAATCTATTAAATCAGATTCAATGGCATATGATATGATAGACTTTAAAATATTAAAATTATTTATTGATTTGTTTTTGCCACATATCACATTCATTGTCAATCAGTGTTTAACGAAATCAGTATTTCCTAATTTATGGAAAGTGGCTTCGATTATTCCTCTTCCTAAGAAGGATGTTATTTCCACTGTTTCTGACATTCGGCCGATCAGTATTTTGCCAGCTCTTTCTAAAGTTTTGGAAAAAATTATGCAAATACAAATGCTTGAGCATCTTAATTGTTTCAATTTTCTTTGTAAATTCCAATCGGGTTTCAAATCTGGTCATAGTACTACAACCGCACTTATTCATATAGTCGATGATATTTCTGCTATTATGGATAAGCGAAGCTCATTTGCGATTTTAGTACTATTGGACTTCTCTAAGGCTTTTGACTGTGTTAATCATACACAATTGCTTCAAAAGCTTCAGTTGTATTATAAGTTCTCTAATTCTGCTATTTTATTGCTACACTCATATTTCAATAATCGCAAACAATTTGTAAAACATGGTGATGATATTTCCAACCTACGCGATGTTTTTGTTGGTGTTCCTCAAGGATCAATTTTGGATCCTTTGCTTTTTTCTATTTACATTAATGATCTACCCTGGCATATTTTAAATTGTCATTATCATTTTTATGCTGATGATTTGCAATTATATATTGGCGGTGACTTGTCGAATATATATGAAATTGTGAGATATCTGAATCACGATCTTAACAATGTTTCGCTATGGTCCAAAAATAATGCACTTACCATAAATCCAACTAAAAGTAAAGCATTATTTTTCTCGAAAAATGGCTCCCATAGTATTGTACCTGAACTCTTTTTAAACAATGATACTATTTTATTTGTTCCTAATGTTAATAACCTAGGTCTAATCATGAATTCAAAGTTAACTTGGAATGATCATGTAAGTTCGTTGTGTCAGCGAGTTAATTATAGTGTATACTCGCTAAGGTTAATAAAAAAAATTTGTCCAGTTGACTTACGGATATACTTGGTCAAAAGTTTGGTTATACCAATTTTCTCATATTGTGATGCAATATTTTCAAATTGTGACAGTTCGTCAAAACGTTTGCTTCAGGTTACTTTTAACAATTGTGTACGTTATGTTCATGACCTAAAGAAATTTGATCACGTTTCTGAATTTAAACATTCGATTCTTGGTTGTGACTTGTTTGAGTTTTATCGTTATAGGACTGCTCTATTTATTTTTCGAATAATTAAATCAGGATGTCCATTGTACTTGAATGATAAATTAAATTTCTCTCAGTCATTACGAACAAAAAATATTAATTTACCAGTTAACAGAACTAATGTTTATAATAATTCGGGTTTAACAAATGCGATTGTCACTTGGAACAGTTTACCATCTGCGGTAAAAAAAATAACCTCTGTTAATAATTTTAAAAAAGTTATATTTAATTTAATAGCGGATAAATAATTTTTGCTATGTTTAAATTGTACGTATTTGTAAACATTTTGTATCATTTATTGTTGTATATATTTCTGTATATATTATTGCCATAGTTTTTAATATGTTACATAATTATTATTGTTTTTTTTTCATTCGTTGATATTATTAAGTTGTAAATATGTTGATGTACAAAAGCTAAGGCTTATACATTTGTAATAAAACATTATTATTATTATTATTATTATTATTAAAATAGTTGGTCGAAAATATTTAAATGAAAAATTTGATTAGGCCATAATCAGGTGAAGCCTGAGGTGAGCAAAGTAAAACTATTGGTAAGTCATTTGACCTTGACATGCGTTAGAAATTGCTTTCTTGAAGCAGTAAAGGCTAATGCTTTTTCTAGAACGAGCAGAATAAAACAAATTTTAATAGGGCATTTATTTAGCCTTAAATCAACCTTCAATTTTCCAATTCTTTTTGAAAAATTTTTTGGTATGGGTTCTGCTAACTTTTCTAAAGCTGCAGAGTATTTAATTAGCCTATTATTAACCTGTGGTGGTCAATGAACCAAACGATGGCCAAATGATGGTCAATGAAAATAAAAAAAATGTGTTTAGTTGTTTGGTAATATGCTAATTTATCAAAATATTACCTAATTGTTGTGTATTCAGAATTACATAAGCAACTGCTATTTGTTTCGACTCTATGTAGTGTGTACTCTTGATTTTTTGTCTATAACCGTACGTCCTCGAATTGGCCGGCACTGAGCCTTGGCCCCAGAACAGATTGCAGGGATAGTAATACAAATAAAGTTTATTTTCTAGATTTTGTCCCAAAATTTTCCTAATTCATCTGGATGGGGCTAAATGCACTTAAATTTTATAGAATATTTTTTAGAACATTTTTCATGTTTTAGTAGTTTTCTTTATTGATTTCAATGATCCATAGGCAAATCATAGGGGTGGTCTTGAACTAACCAGTGAAATGTAATTAATTTGTAATAAATCTTGTTCAAGAACCATCTTGATATCATGCTGTATCAACTGTTACAATTTTGACGGTGCAGGTTTAATTAAAAACTAAACTGACCACTCGATCGTAGAAAATGGTAATTGTAACAAAATGGCGATTCGTAGTTGAGCATGCAGGGTTTTAGTATAGTGATGGTTTCATATAAAATGTTGCGGTTGGAAAAGGATTCAAATGATAGTTCGTGGTAATGGTATCTCCGGGCAAAATGTCAGATTTATGTCCATGTGTGAAGTCTGAGAGCCCAACGTAAATTTTTACGAAGATAGATTCAAATTGATCATAATTAAATTATGTCACAGGCGGCTACGTCCGCTTACGTTGAAAGTTACTAAAAGCTTTATTAGTTTTAATGTTAAATTAAAATGAACGAAATTACATTGGTAGGACGCCTTCAATCCATTTCATATAATAATTAACATCCGAGTATATAGCTGGAGTGGGATCTTCACAAACATCTGATCCATATGATACGATCCCCACTTGAGTAGATTGTAGCCCTTTCTTTCCATTTAACTTTATAAAAAGTGGACCACCACTGTCTCCATTACACGAATCTTTACTCTCATTCCCAGCACATATTTGCCCAGGTCCATTATCAACTTCTTTGCATTCGTTCAGCTCCTTTACTATAATCTAAAAATATGTTTATTGTTAACTTCTCGCAAAATTAATTTCCCATACAACATACATCAACTTTTTGTAGAACATCAGGCACCTTTCCAGTGGCGCTCTCAACAAATCCGTATCCTATAACTGTTGCAGTTTTACCAAGTATTGATTTTGGAAAATCACTATCGGGTAGACAAACAGGCGTAATAAACTCTGTAAAAATAGTATTAGGCTAGAAATATAATTTAAGATAGGATGTATTATCACAATTACTAGTAAATTTAACTTTAGTTTCTAATTTCATAATGGCAATGTCATCAGTCAACTTTTGTTCATTTAAATGGGTTGGAATTAATTTTGCGACTTTATAAGACATCACTTGCCCTGTACACTGTTTATCGTTGCAAATCTCATCAGTTTTCACATTATGGTTCCCTAGGGTTACAAATCTAAATGATTAAAATTATGGATTAGTGCTTATTGTTTGTTTCAAAATTTTGAGCTCACTTTACAAGTTGTGTATTGTTTGAGTCTCGGCAATGTCGTGAAAACAATGGTCAGCGGTTAGTATATGAAGATCCGTGATTAATGAACCACCACAGAAAAATAATTGTGTTTTATTTCGTTTTATACCAATACGTGCAAACCATGGAAATTCACCCACTGCTGAGTTTAAACCGTTAATGATTCGTTTCGTTACATGTGATTCCTTGCCACAAATTGTTTTAAATTGGTTGAGATAGCTCGTTCCGGCTAAGGTATTAGTAATATGTAAAATTAGTAGAATGATTGTCAAAAATACTAATTTCATTTTATAAATTTTATTTGTACGTGTACCACTTTAAAAAGCTGCTTATGCATAACTTAAATTTAACATGGTAATTGTTAATAAGCGAGATATTTCAATTAAACCGAAATGCAATGAATTTGAAACGCGATTAGAAGCAGTGACTGATATTTTTAGAATTTAATCAGTTCACTGTGAAATGTTTTCAGTTTTTAAACAAAAGTATTAGACTGTAACTACCCTGGGTTTATATTTCTGTTGTAGCTGCGATCAAGATCCGTCAACGAAAACAATGTAAGAATCATAACCCGCATCAGTAAGACACCATGAATTTTTAAAGTCATTAGGGTTAAGCCTATGTTGCTATGTTGCCTTTTATGTTGTTCATGTGTTTTGATTATAATTTCTGCTATGCTGTATAAGATAGCGAAAATTTCTCAGTGGCAAATAAGGGATTTCGCTACTCGCCGCAGAGTGGCAGCACCATCACAAAAGAGAATTTATTTTGTTATATAATTACCAGCGCAAATTATTTATTCATTTTGTATCTCTTTTTTCGCTAAATAAAACATCCCAGCAGAATAAAATATTAAAAGTGATCCTTAAAATGACAAATTGATTGATCTCCGAAGTAAAGGAACTCGGTAAATGAAATCTTGAAATTTAACAATATTCCGTCTTTCCGCCATTCTAAAAGAATGACGATGAAATTTGGATAATAGTATTGATCAAGGGTCCAAAGCTTAGGACACAATTCTAGGAGCTGTTCATGCTGAACTAAACTTGGCCATTTCATAACCAATACTTTTGAAAATTTTAATTTTTTTATTAATTTATTTTCAGTTTTTGGCCAATAGGTCATACTGAGACTACGTGGAAAATTTTGGGAAAATTGATGGATTAGAATTTTCACTATAATTTTTTGATTTTCTGCGGCCATATAAGTTATTTCCTCGTAGTCTCAGTACGACCTAAGCTATTAGAAAAATAATCGAAAGTATTGGTTACTAGTGGAAGTTTTGAGATATTGGCCAAAAACTGAAAATAAATTAATAAAAAAATTAAAATTTTCAAAAGTATTTGTTATGAAATGGTCAAGTTTAGTTCAGCATGAACAGATCCTAGAATTGTGTCCTAAGCTTTACACTCTTGATCAATACTTTTATCCAAATTTCATCGTCATTATTTTAGAATGGCGGAAAGACGGAATATTGTTAAATTTCAAGATTTCATTTATCGAGTTCCTTAAGGATCATTTTTAATATTTTATTCTGCTGGGATGTTTTATTTAGTGAAAAAAGAGATACAAAATTATATAACAAAATAAATTATCTTGTGTGATGGTGCTGCCACTTGCGGCGAGTAGCGAAACCTGTCATTTCCCGCTGAGAAATTTCCGCTATCTTAGACAGCATATTTCAGCTACCATTAAAACATAAGTCCAGAGTAGTTGCAAGTGGTTTTTCTAACACATTTGTCAAAAAACAAAGAATCTGAATAGAACCAGTGTTGTGCTTCTGCGCGTATTTTGGAATTGTCGACATGTCGATGTGGAAAATAGCGTACACAATTTATTTTGGAGTTGGCAATATCGACGATTAGAATAGAGTGCTGCCTACTTGCGGCGAGTAGCGTAATCTCTTATTTTTCGCAGTCAAATTTCCGCTATCTTATACAGCATGTTTTCGCCACTGTTTTTCACGAGGTTGCCATCTCACAATTTTTGCAGCTCAAATTGCGTATTTTAAATATTGCGAAAGCAACAATTCAATTTTTACAAAACTAATGTTTAAAATAATTTAAGATATTCTGATTCATTTTTAAAGTTTGCTGATTGTTTGTATCCAGAGGGCAGAGTTATTGTGCTTTGCTGACTGTTGACTGCATGGGTGTCTGTAACCGGGTCGAGTCTGACATGTCCGGTGACCTTATAATTAGAAAAAAAATTTTTTTTTTTGAACATACCGGAAGGTCAGGGAAGATTGTGACTGCAACATTCATGATCAGGGGTCTATTTAATTACTTACGCTTTGAGAATAAACTTAATACAATCAAATATGTTAACGATCCAAAGACTTTTTGCTATGGAATGTTGTTTTTCGACGATCTCTTCTGGTTGAATTCAGGTTATGTTTTAGTGAAGTTGTGTGAACGTTAGATATAAATTAACTCTGCTTTTAGTTGGATGAATTTAAATATAGGTAGCTGAACGACAATACCGAAGTTAAATTTTTTTCACAATATCAACGAAATATTTAGGCCATCATAGATAGGGAAAGTGGGAGATAGGAAGATAGGGAAAAATAAGTTTACAAACAGTATATGGTGAGATGACCCGTAGATGTGAATTAAGTAACCTAACCAGTCTATTATGACTGATGCCGAATACATATGATGAATATTAGTATCCTTTACCTCTCAACCACAACTAACCCAAAAAATCAGATCTAGATTGTGCATATAATTGAGACTAACATTTTCATATGTTTAAGTAGTTAGAAAATGACTTTGCTGCGGTTCGCCCTAGTTGTTTCTGTGACTAACATCCTTTCCCAATTAACCTTATCTGTTAAGGATGCAGGCAGGGCCTGGGCCCGCTTGATGCTGAAATATTATTCGCATTCAGATATAATTTGTTATTTGATTGTTGATATTTCAGGATTGTCTGATTTTCGGCATTTTCTTATTCACCTCTTCCAATTGGTCTGGACGTGACACGTTCAGCAGTCAGTTGCTCTCTATATCGGCCATCTGAACGCAAATTGTACGAAATTTTCATAGACAACTGCAAACTAAAATTTGTTTGTGCACATTGAAATACTGAGCTAACACCAGTTCAGATGGTCACCACAGATATGGTTATAATTGTATCCAGCTATATTATTAATGATTTAAAAGTAGGTGCATTGCTTACGTTTATCTGTTCAATTTACAGAATTATATTATGTTCTAATTCATGTTTATAAACCAATGCAGTAGTAAACAATCTAGATCATTTGTCAGGTGCTGCATTAATCGATATTTTTAATATCGTTTGCAGCAGGGAAACTTTCGAATTTCACTTTGTTCTAATTAGTGCTCTCGGGAAAAAATTAGTACTAAGCCAGGGGCCGAAAAAATGGAAAAACAAAAAATTTCAAGTTTCGCCTGAAAGTTGAAACAAATATAACCCTATTTCTAGAAAAAACCAGAAATAATTTAAGCCTTTTAATTTAACACTGTCCAAAGGTGTTTAAACTGACGAAATTTGTGCTTATCATAGACACCTAATTGTCATAAATTTTCATTCATAAATCGAGGAAAAACAAACTTGCCCCTAAAAGATACTATATTAAACAAACAAAATACAGAGGTATATCGTTCAATAATATTTGTGTTGAACAACAAATTAAACAATAGAAATAAATGTTCTAGAAACCAATGAATTTGGCATTTCTGATTGCATATTCCTACCAGGATTATTCATTGCCATCTGAAAACGTAGTGGCTGAATTTGTGTTGATCCAGAATAAACTGGAAATAACTGGATTATTATTGGAAATAATATATTATTTCCAATAAACAAAAACGAGCGTTGAATGAACAATTTTCTGACAAAAAGTGTTCTTGAACTTCTTGTTAGAAAATATTTCACCCAGTGGTCGTTGTTATTCAATTTAATTGGGCCAATTCCAGATTAGCGCAAATTCAGCCAGTATATGTTTCGGATGGCAATGAACATATTTGATAGAAGTAAGCAAACAGAAGTGCTAACTTCATTGGTTTCTAGAACACTTTTTGACAGAAAATTGTTCATGCTACGGTTTTTGTTGTTCAATAGAATAGGGCCAATTCTGGATTAGCACAAATTCAGGCACGATATTTATCGGATGGCAGTAAACATACCTGACAGGCATATGATATCTGAATTGCTTATGATTTGGATTTTAGAACATTTTATTTCTATTGTTTAGTTTGTTGTCCAACACAAATATTATTGAACGATATACCTCTGTATTTTGTTTGTTTAATATAGTATCTTTTAGGGGCAAGTTTGTTTTCCTCGATTTATGAATGAAAATGTATGAAAATCATATTTATATAATAAGCAAAGTTTCATTTTGAAATTCGAAAGTATCCCTGCTGCATTTGTCCACATAAAAACAACATATTTTATGAATGTATGTGTAAAATGAGAACATTTAGGCGTTTATAATAAAAAATAATTAATTTCAAACTACTGCAAAAATTCCATTATTAGTTGTGTAATCAAAGATATTTCAATATTCAAAGCATTTCTAACAAAACCGTACTACTAGTTTATTCCAATGATTACTGAACGTTACTAATCTAATATTTGTCCTGGACCGAATCTACTCCTAATTATGTTAATTTGCTCAAATTAGTGTAATACTAAACACATTTCCAGGTTTTTGTCATCGGTTTCCTTAATAGCCAAAGTAGGTTCTCAAGCCAAATCATGAAGTTCTAATAAAATCTGCACCCCCAAATTTGGCCTAGATCGCATCTACCTCCTAAGTTTGTTCATGCACTCAACTTTAGCGCAATTTTTGACATCGGTTTCCTTCTTGAAAAATATTACGCTAAAATTAAGTAAATGAACACAATTATAGGTAGATGCGATCTAGGCCAAATTTTGCGGTGTAGATTTTATTAGAACTTCATGATTCGGCTTGAGTGAACAAATGTTACCTTTACTAATACCAGTTATCAGGAAACTAATTAGAAAAATATCGAACGGTGTGTAGAAAATTTGAAGGAGTATATTTGCCTTTTAATAGAACTAATGAAACTGGCTCTTCAAGCACATCAAACAAATACTCGGTTGTTCGCAAATATAACATAATTAAATTTTTTTTTGTTTAGAATCGCCTAAATGTTTGCAATTCACTAATACAGTCTAACTTTTTTTTTTGCTATTTTATATTTAGTACATATAAACTTCACACCTCTAAATAAGCGTGCGAAATTTTTCCTAAAGTTGTACTAAACGCCATGTTTTTAATCTAGTAGAAAATTAGGATAAACTTCACATGCATTCCCTGACCGCACGCAATATACATCATCTGGACATCGATTTTGTATGCTTTTTTACGAGTAAAATGATCATTTTTTCATAGTCCGATCTATGATGTGTGATTCTGAAGACAGGTACTATTAGCGCACGAGAATTGATGTTTAAATTTATCTTACCAAGCAGCACAGACGAATCAATATAGGCAGATAACAGTTGAAGAACAAACACAATGTCAGCAACAATTCGGCATTAATCGAGTGTTTGTAAATTGATTAGCTTTAGTCGCTCCATATGTATTGGGTTAAGTAGAAGACCACCCAAGCAAGCTCACGTAAAGTAAACCGAAGAAATCTTCGTTGTACTGCCTCTATTCGTTTTATGTGTATTTCATGGTAAATATACCACAGCTGAATGTCATAATCTAGCAGGGGTCGAATAAAGGTTGTGTTCAGAGTCTTCGTTACCAAAGGATCGTGCAATTCTTTCGGACGGCGCTTAATGATATCAAGCGCAGGGTTTGCTCGGTTGATAATATTAACAATGTGATCCCAATTCATTGCCACAAATAGCACCCAAATCTAGAACTGAAGTAACTCCGGCATTGTTGTTGGTATAATAGTTCCGTAATTAGGATCATATGTGTTTACGAGAGTACAAAATGTATTGGTATTTCTTTATGTTTAACTCCGGGCTGTTTTCATACGCCATATAGCAGAGCCAGCAGCGTCGTTTATAGATTGAGATTGATGTAAATGTGCTCCAAATGGCTACTCTAGGGCTATGAAAGCAGATTATATTGATGATCTGAAGATCACCTGATACTTTCTGTATCTCAGATACTCACAGCATTAAAATGCGATGGGAGCCCTATAGAAAAGCTCTGTCGAAATGCCTTACTGAAATCTATGGAAATTGCATATACCATTCACCCGTAATATTCAATGTAATTGATGTAAATTCGGTGAGGCTTGTGATCGAGAAACGATCTTTGAGGAAACCATGTTGAAAGGCAGAAAGCAAAGATTTACAATGAAAGTATACTGTGACTCATGAACGATGTTTTCAAATAATTTTGGAATGCAAGATAACATTACAATTGGCCTATAATTAGTGATATCCGATTTCAAAATGGCCGGAAAAATTACTACTGAGAGTGATTTTTGAAAAAAGCCTTAAATGGCTTAGCCAAACTAACACTGAACTTTTTAGGATGATGGACTGCAAACCATCTGAGCCGCATAAAAAATCATTGTAATTTTTCCAGCCACAGTGTCGTAACCAATCTGGACGGAAACTAAAGACGATTGAAGGCTGTTATTCATATACTTGAAATAGTCATCGTTGGGATCCGAATCATAGTGGAAGAAAGCCAAACTATGTATTTAAAATTTACGCTTAAGGTCTAAGATAATGTTGCATTGTTATACAGTTCTTAAGATAAATCCTTAAAATTATTATAGATGTCCATATATTTAGAATAATTTGGTTATGTTGTTGTTGATTGATGTTTATTTAGCTAGGTAGCTCCCTAAGTCTAAACCCAGTTCTGTAACACGAACCTGTCACATTTCTTGATACATAATCAAGGTCGTTAGTCAAGGAACCCGGAAAATAGAATCATCTTCAAAGAATTTTAAAATTTTTTCTGAGGTTCTGATAAAGTGCGGCATTAATAAAATGAGAAATTTCAATTCTAGTCGGAATCGAGTTCATCAAGACGTATTTTGACGATGAAAGAAATTCTCTATGCAATGCCGACTGTTGTGCATATCTTTGTAACGAATACTGTATCCATTTTCATTGCCCAAGTTTCGGGCACACGACTGGGTTGTGTGTACACCTCAATATTTTTGCCCGTAGGATTTAAAAGCTTCATATAAATATTGGCGTATTTGATTAGGTTTACACAAAATATAATTTGTATTATGTGATGATTTTGAGCATTGACGTACCATGGCAATTCAAGAAATATCCTTTTTTCCTATAATTCCATTTTTCGAGCATTCTAACATATATATCACTCATACACTGGAGTACGTCATTGCCATATAAAAACTGGGGTTTATATTTTTTACATGTGAGGTTGAAATACAGCTCCAGGGAGCCGAAATGGTTCCGTTATCACATAAATTATAGAATTTTCCTGATTACAAACAAAAATAATCATTTTGGACATTATCTACATTCTCTACTTTGCCGACGCCATTTTAATGGTCCATATACATTATCTACACATGTAGAATATTAATTATCTACGCGAATGGATTACCACAGCATGTTCCTGAGCTAGGAATTTTTCTAAACTTAGAAATCTACCGTAATTATTAAAAATAATATTAAACATTACAAAGAGCCCGGAATTGAAACAGACGATCAAGCGAAAATAGCGATCTCAGTATCTCCTCTATTTACTGTTCCCCACGCCATCAGTTAAAAAAAGAAGACTACAGTCGACTTTTTAAATCACTAGGACCAAATTTTACCATAGGCGGTGAATTTATTGCAAGGAGTTATTTAATGCCGCTCGCGAGAACAACACTGTGAATTTCACACAGGCGATAAGCCAACATATTGGCAGCAGGCACACATAAAACAGCAGATCTTCTTGACTTATTTGTAACAAAAGGAGTTTAGAGGACTACACGTGCACCGAAAATAGTGAAGAACTATCATCTGACCACTCATCTGCGATCATGACTCTGAGTGCAATGCTAATAAAAAAGATAACTTGCCTAAATTAACAAACAATAAAACCAATTGGGATTTATTCAAAAAATTAGTGGTAGAGCGAACCAATCTCGACGAACCAATTAGAACAGAGGTGTAGTTGGAAGATGAGCTAGAAGCATTCAATAATACCAGTCTCACAAGGAAACACAACAATCCTCTTGAGGCCAGATAACTAGTTAAAGAGAAACGGAAAGCTCGTAGCACAGCTCGCAACACAAAAATATCCTCAATTTTCTGGGCAACAAATGAAAATTACTAAGTAAGGAAACAAAGAACGAAAGCATAGATTAGCGACGTCGAGGTCTTTCTGAACTAAAGGGTGACGATTACTTGCTTTGGAGAGCAACGAAGGGGCTAAAAAGAACCAAAATGCATGTGCTACCAATCAAAAACGATGACGGATCCTGAACTAAATATGATAAACACAAAGTCTCTCTCCTTGCTGCTTATTTGGAAGAGACTTTTCAACCGTGGCCGAGACAAACAGCATGATGCAACAGAATCAGCACAATAAAAATACAGCGGTCGTAGACAAACTTTATGACTTAATTACTCCCATTAATGATGGATTGGGTATGATGGATGAACATGTTATTCGTATTATAAACATATTTTTGGAAGAAGATCTGGAATAGAGCTACCTTGGATGTAAATCAGGTATTTTGTAACCAGTTATAAAGGGATCGGGTTTGTTGAATGAAAATGAAATTATAAAATTATTCCAAAAAACATGGTAAAATCCAGTTTCCATCCATCAAACCCAATCCCATTATAATCGGTTCAAGTAACTGAGTTCTAGGACGGAACTCGGGGGACGGGGCATATTCCAGAGCTTGTTCAAAAAATAATTGTATAATCCCATTTCCATCCTACAAACTCAATCCTATTGTAATCAATTAAGGGATGACTGAGTTTCAGCCCAGTAGCTTGGGACCCATTTAATATCAAAATTACGAGATTTTTTAAATATTTTGTTTTATGAGATTTTGAAAACGGGATTTCGAAATACGAAATACGAAAGTCCAGGCCACTTGTATGATCATTAACTACTCAGCGTAGATAATAAGGCGCAACACTGTTCCTTAGGAGCTGTCATATTTTTTTGCAAATATTTTGACAAGTACATCATTTACAAGAAAGATGACTAAGAACCAAAAGATTCTTAATTAAATTTGCAACGATACCGGTCCAGATCGTTTTTCCAAAATCTAAGCGGAAGTGACGTTTTTTGACAAAATACTGTTTTTACATTCTTTTACGAAGTAAAATAAAGTGACAAAATTTTGACCTCAAAATTGTTTACACATTTATCATTCCCATGCAAGTGAAGTTAGACCTAATAGAGTAGAACTAATTAAGGAATAGTTTAGCACAAATTTCATATGCGAAATTGATCCTAAACCAACCAAAATAAAAATAAAATATGAGAAAGTTTGGTAACATAAAATAAAAATGACATTTAGGCGAATTCTTAAAATATTTGAATCAATATTTTTCGTGTTGAACTATTGTGGAAGAGTTCATTACTGCCTTACACATCACTAACCTTAAAAGGAAAGCGTTTATTAAATAATATTAAATTATTGGGATGTTGATCACCATTTTCTGGGAATTCTAGGTTGGAACTATTAAACTTCCAAAGCATTTAAAACGCTAATGAGATTCACGTGGTCAAATATATAAATACTTTACCAACCTGTGCTAAACTAAGAATTAGGATTTCAGATCAGTATGAATTGATTAGAGGTCTAGGGTCCCCAAAAGAGGTAGGAGTACTATTGGATTTGTAAAGATTAAAAACAACCTACAAATTTTTAATTTAAAACCCTGAGGTACGAGTACTTAACAATTACCGGAGTTATCAAAAATCTACCTTTACTTAATATTCACTTACAAGTTAAAATAGTTTGATAATGAAGGTTAGTAAAGTAGTATTTAGTTGACCACGTGAATCTCATTAGCTATTTAAATGGTTTGGAAGGTTGCAAATCCTAACATAGAGCTTTCAGAAAATCATCAAGGACCTATACCAATACCAATTGAATCGCAAAATTATTGAATATTTCGCCTAAATGCCATTGTTATTAAATTTTTACCAATAGAAACCAAGTTTCGCTTGATTTTGTTGGTTTAGGACTAACTTTAAAAGCGTTCATTTGCAATATATCGCATAAGTAAAAAAAAAGTAGTTTTAAAAAAATAACAGTGTGTGTGTGTAGTGCCGTGCAACCTAAATGTTTTGGAGTGACACTTCAGACTTAAGCTATTTCCGTAAACTAGGAAGTTCCAGTAATTCTTAGCCAAAATCGGTCCACCGATAATGTCAGTAAATGTTATCATTTACGTGGATAACGATTACGATTTCTAAATAAAATTTGCAAGAATAGCTGTCCAGGTCAGTTTTTCAAAATTTAAGTAAAAATTTCGTTTTTTTTTCAAATAACTGGGTTTTAAGAAACTTCGGCCCCGTATTGTCCAGACGAATTGATTGATCAGGATGGACACACTCATACTTAAGCTTTCTCC
This sequence comes from Nephrotoma guestfalica, assembly GCA_963691935.1. Classification (NCBI taxonomy): domain Eukaryota; kingdom Metazoa; phylum Arthropoda; class Insecta; order Diptera; family Tipulidae; genus Nephrotoma; species Nephrotoma guestfalica. Next base: position 184,331,507 of record OY829915.1, on the reverse strand, counting down.
ATAAATGGAAAAAGTTTGTTTTTCCAAAAACGTTGTAAAGTATCATTTACGAGCAAAAAGTCTATCTACCGAAAGATTCTATACTCAGTTTTCAACAATATCGGTTCAAATAAGTTTTCCAAAATTTCAGCGGAAATTACGATTTTTTGCAAAAAAAACTGTTTTATTTTATTTTGCGTATTAAAATAAATTATGAAAGACTTAAACCTCGAGATTTCAGTTAGATTCACTGTATCCCCGAAGGAAAAAAAACAAATTTTAAATAATCTGCGTGTATGTGTGTGTGTGTGTGTGTGTGTGTGTGTGTGTGTGTGTGTGTGTGTGTGTGTGTGTGTGTGTGTGTGTACTGTCCAGGCGGATTGATTGATCGAGATGAAACTTCGATTTAAGCTTTTTCCATAAATTGACGGATTCTAGTGTTTTTTTGGCCGAAATCGTTCTACCGGATGAGGCAGCTTTCTTAGGAGCCTTTTCGTTGTTTGCAAATATTTTGAAAATTATCAAATTATATACTTTAATATAATAAAAACGATTAAAAACTTAACCGGAACGCCAACAAACTGATTTTTAACAAAAATTCGGCCGTGCCCTGTACGGCCCATACAAATTGAATTATCGGAATGCAACCTCATTTTTAAGCATTTTCCATAAATTGTCAGGTCCCTGTGAATTTTGGCCGAATTTTGTCAACCGGAAGTGACAGCAGCCATGTTTTTATTAATATCACCGATTGTAATCGTCGTCAATAATTCGCTTTGCCTCCAGCCTCTGGTGGGATTCGAACCCATTACCTCCCGGTCCAAGTGCCGAAGCTTGAACCACTGCACCACTTGTCCGATGATTCTCTACAGCCCAAACGGATTGACTGGTCGTAGTGAAACTTCAGACTTCAGCTTTTTCTATAAATTGGGAGATTCCAGTAAATTTTGGTCGAAATCGTTTTTCCCGAAATTGCATCTATCGTAGGAGCATTTTTACTTTTTGCAAATTGGCTTAAAATGTTTTCAACAAAAATTCGGCCTTACACTGCACTGCAAAATTAATTGATCAGGAAGAAACCTCATGCTTAGCTTTTCCATAAATTGGTAGATTCCAGTGAATTTTGGTCGATAACGGTTACATTTATGTATTGAAAGATTCTAAACTCAGTTTATAACAATATCGGTTCAAATTAGTTTTCCAAAATTTAAGCGGAAATGAGGATTGTATAGTAATCATGAACAGTTTTGGCTTGGTGCGTGTGTGGTGTCGTGCAGACTTAATGTTAGTTCTCTACAGCCCAGATGGATCGACCGATTGTGTTGAAACTTCATACTTAAGCTTTTTCCACAAATTAGGGGAACCCAGTGATTTTGGCTGGCACCGGATGTGGATGAGCTTTTTCGTTGAGATTCTAAATTTAATTGGCCACAATACCGGTCCAGGACAGTTTTCCAACATTTTCGTATAAACCGAGTTTCATTACAGAATACTCGTATGATCAAAATTGGTAAGACAAATGGCTAAATGCCACTCTAATTTTTAAATTTTCAGAAACCCGCCGGCATTTTATGCCAGAATATAATTTAACATCCTCTCAGTTATGGCGATTTATCAAGGTTTCCTGAAATGTTCGTGGACAATAATATATTGTACATAATATTCGTAATTTCCCGGCTCATCTGTATTGGCGTTAAAATAAGTGGGTGAACAACTCCTTAGAGGGGAGACATTAAAACCCCCAGAGCTGGCCCCACCTTAAAAAATTGTTAATTTGTTTGTACTTAAAAAATTGGTGTAGCTGTCCAAAAACCAAACTGCACACATAAAAAAATGCACTACTCTATTTTCCAATTCTTTAAGGTGGGCCCAGATCGACAGGGAACCGTTTGCGTATTATTTTCGGTGAATTTTCGTTTTCGGTAAAACTAACATTTTTCGTTATAGGAATCGACAGTTCGTCGACAACGACAATTTATTCAAAAATGACGGTTGACCGAAAACAATAATTCCTCGAAAACGACAAGTAACCGAAAATATTATGCTAGCGATTATTAGGAATTGTTTAAGGTACTGCAAAAATGAATCACGGACAGGAGTGTAATTCAGATTTCCGGCTAATTGTCGTTTTCAGTCAATTAACGTTTACGGATGAATTGGCGCTTTCGGCGAACTGGTTTTACGGTAAATTAAGGATTTCGTTGAGATTTTTGTTCTCTCGGATTTATGCCATGAAACACCAGTGACTTACAGGCCACAACTAACGAACCGCTAGTTTTCACTATTGAGCGGTTTGATTAGTGAGTATCATTTATGATATTGATGTATCAAAATTATCTTTAAGGTAACCGACAGATTGCGATAATATTGTGTATTTGCGGCAAAATCGTTTTAAAAATGCAAATTTCTGTTCCACAACGATTTATAATAAAAATTGAATTTTTTTGGTATCGAAACATGTTGTGGTTATGTTATCGTTTAATTCAAATTGAATCAAGTGGTTAATACCACCAACCTATTTGGGAAGCAAAATATATTTAAATTGTATTACCTATGTTTCCATAATCCTCTTAGATAATATCACAAAACATCTATAGACTGAATGTTTAGTAATATCTATTCAAATCGTTGAATCAGGACTGTGCAGAGTTGTCATACTGCTGGACCATTTCTGCTGCCGCTAAAAGTCGAGTACCCACTTAAATATTACGCTGAGGTTGTAAAATATCTCGGAGGAAGGATAATGGCTCGGTTGCCACCGTTTGCATCCCTGTGCCTCTCTATCCACATAGTGAACACAAAAATTCAATGTTAACATTCTATTTTTTCTGATAACGAAAATCCTTTTTTACTATAAATTTCTCGATTAGATTCTCATAAATTTCGACATATTACAGTATTATGTTACGTACAGAAATAGATTTTACGACAGCATGTTAACCAATTTGACTTAAAAGCTGCTTAATTTCCATAATAACTAAATCTTCTAAAAATTATTGTGTATAGCAACTACAGCATCCAACCACCTACTATACAAAATTGAAATAAAGCTTTTAAGTATTTCCAAATTATGGGTTATTAACGTTATACAACAAGCAGATTTTAGGGTTATGTAGTTTGAGATGATCCTTTTGTACCAAATTATTCATTCTCTCCTTTTTAAATTTAATTGAAAAAAAAGTTGTTTGTGCCGAAACTTATATTCTAGTGTGAGTCATGTTATGTATACCTATCTCCGGTGGGTGTTCATATTTCTAAAATTGGGAATCTTATGGTACCTAAGTAGTAATGAAATTTTATTTATGCTTGTGGTAATTATGATGGGACTATTGCAAACTGAACCACTGGTACCTTAAGTAAATGCTTTGGGTATTTTAAAAAGGGTTTCCCCGGGTAAACTTAAAATACCTTATTTGGACTTTCAACACGAAAAACGTTTTATTGAGTTGACACAAAAACATGAAATATTTTCTTTATACCGTGATTATCCCTAAAAATATCCAAATGTCGCAAAAAATAATCCCCAACCCTTCGTCAAGTATAAAAAATTCCGAAACAAAGCAAAATTGAACAAATTAAATTATAGAAATAATTCCCTATCTCGCACTTTTTGCCTTTAAGTTGGCTATATCCAAATAAAGACATTTTTGGTACATAGAAAAGGAAATTGGAGTAAAATTGATGGAGCAAGACAAAAAGAACAAATTACAAATGAAAATAACAATTCTATTCCGTTTTGTGCCGACGATATAATTTTTTCCGTCAAAGTTGTTTTCCAAATTTTTTCCTACTCGCATGTTTATAGGCACAGGGTGCCTCTGGTTAAAATTGTGATTGCATCGCATGCAATTTAATTGTTTTTCACAAACTGAATGTGGTTTCTGTTAGCCACTCACAAAATTTAGCGGGTAGTTTACAGATGTGTTTAAAACATCCACTTGACAGCTAAATTTAATTTACTGTTAAGCATATGTGCCATACTTGCTCTTATGCGAGATCTCGTTACCATGGAGTATTTAAATTAAAGCATCACGTAATATTGCAATATTTTTTCTGGCAATGCATTTAGCAATTTTTTATTATTCTAGGATGAGCAGAAGGAAATGCCTAACTAAAGCAGAAATCTTGCAAATTATCGATGTCTGGACAGAACACGAAGATGAGCTATCTGATGATGGTGATGAAAGTGCTGAAAATAAAGATGCGGAATTTGAGGTTCAAACAGTTCGACGAACCAATGAGGACGCAAACGGCAATGCAGCGCAAGAGGAGCTTTTTGACATAGTAAACTTGCCGATTAGTTTTGTTGATGACAAGACAATGAACTCTCTACGGTCACCCGACCGCTAGAGGATACTTCTGTAACACTTTAGATGTCAAATTTTTTTAAAAGATGAGTTTCTTTCTGTAGAATATTTGCATTTATCCACACCGTATGTATGCTTTAAATCTTTTTTGATGAAGGTTTGATAAAATTGGTTGTCGATGAATCCAATAAATATGCAACTCACAAAACGTTAATAATACAAAGCTCACCAACGAATTAGAAATTCGACAGTTTTTGGGAATATGGCTTAAATCTAATCTTCACTTTAATAATAATGAAAAGGAGTTGTCAAGGAAGCATCAACAATTTGACTGTCTATTTAAAATTTAACCACTCATCGAGACTTTGCAGAAGAATTTCAGAAAAATTACGTTGGGGTCCTGTCTAGCTGTAGATGAACAGCTTTGTTCCACTAAAGCACAAAGTCGACTTAAACAGTACCTACTAGTATAAGTTCGAGATTTAATCAGGACAAGAGAACCATGATATTAAAAGATATCCTTCCGAGAAAAACCTTGATGCCAGTACAAATATTGCCATACGTACAGCACGAGAAGTGACATCATCGGTACCATTTATAGTTGAACTATCGAAACAGGGAATTTTGTGCTTGAAAACCATACTTAGGCAGAGAATTCCAAATAACAAACTCCCCGATGCTAAGGAAATGAAAGCTTTCAAAAGAGGAATATCGATGGAATTTACAGCAACCTTAGAAAATGTGGGGATTACAACCGTTGCTTGGAAGGATACAAATTTTGGCACATTGATCTTAAAAAATAAGATATGAATAAAAATTGATAGTTCGCAAATTATCAAGGATTACAACGCTCGAGGTGTTGATCTGCTCGACAGCTTTCGGAAGGTACAAAATACAGCAATATCTAAAAAATGGTACATGCGTATCTTCCATCATCTTTTAGATGTGACTGTGGTCAATTCTTGGCTATTATATAAGCGGGTCCAAGAAAAGCAAAAGACCGATCCAAAGCCCCATGACAAAAAATTGAGATTTTAGGAAATATTTGTACGGAGCCGAAACAATTTGTATAGAAGATTTTTCTGCAAATTTTGTTATATTTGATTTCGATTCAGGATTGCCAAAGAGCTTGTAAAATTAAAGCACACTTCATGTGCAAAATTATGCTATTTACTTTATAATTTTTTAAAATCAATAACTGTAATTAATCCGCAAAGCGTCTAGCGTCGCTGGTTTATCAGCAGTGATTTTAAATAACCCTTCTGAAAGGAATCGAGAGTGTCAAATTTCACTCCCTCGGCAACCAATTAATCAGCCAAGCCATCGCTTGGTCTTTTTGTAAGGAGAGGAAACGAATAGCGCTGAAGGTTTACCGACTCTCGAGCACGCCTCGTACAACTGCCTTGGGAAAACACGGCAATTTAAGGTCCACACACTCAGGCCTTGCTATTTATTATTAATCGTTATTGCGAATCCAAGGAAAATCAAAAACTGAACACGCTTAAATTGAAACGGCAAGCCGGTTGGAGTCAGGTGTATTCTTGAAATCAGAACATCCTCGTCTTTGAACTTTCTCATCATTATCGTTACTCGAATCACGTTGTTAATCAGCCTCATAACGACGAGTCTTGTTTCATTGCATAGTTTTGGTTGGTTCAGGTTGCGTAATATGATTACACCGAACCGACCTTGAGCTGCAAATTGTGTAGTGACATTCCTGGCAAACCCTATGAATTCAGGAATTCATTTGGATAAATGGCGACTTCACCTGGATCTGTAATGGAATCGATCGACTTAAATGAATACAATTGGCCAGCGGTTTGACTTTGAATTTTTAATCGTCTACCTCCTTATTTTTCGCTGTTAATGACTGGTTCGCTCAACCAAACATGGTTTTTGTAATTTGCACCAATATTCGGAAACACTTTCGTGATTAATTCTTCTTTAGAGGATGTGAATTGACAAAAATTACGTGGAAACGAAATGAGGTCACTCGAAGCGTTAACCTGAATTTTTCCATTACCAATGTCTAATAATTATTTCATCAGCAGCTGTTGATCTTGGAATGACTGGCAGTTCGTCGTTCCAAAGACGGCCTGATTATTTCGCAAATCTTTCATCGTTCGATCTAGAGCCACCAATGCTCGATAGTGCGTCATCGTATAGTCATCCCAAATGATTAATTTGCCATTCTGTATTACTTTCGCCGTTGCTGATTTTTGGAAATGTTACACGTCGGTTCATCTAGCAAATTCAGTGGCAGTTTAAGCGCAGAATGACCTGTTCGTCCTCCTTCTACTAGGTGGGCAACTAAATTTCGGTTTTTTTAAATTTAAAAATGGAAAATTTCAATAGTAATAAAAAAAATAATTTCGTCAAAGTATTGGCTTTGACTATCTACACATTTTTGCCATTTCTCTGGCAATACTTGAATACCACGACGACAAAACGACGCGTCTTTGGACCGAAACAATTCATCCAACCAATTTTGATTTTCTTCGAAACTGGCAAAGTGTAACCCTGCCAAGCCACGCGCCATCGACCGAAACAAGTGATAATCCGAGGGGGCCAGGTCTGGCGTTTAAGGCGGGTGTGGTAGCAGATCCCATCTCAGTGTTCTGATGGTGTACTGGACGATGGGAGCTCGGTGGCATGGAGCGTTGTCATGCTCCAATATAACTCGTTCGTGTCTCGTGTCCTATTCTGGTCGTTTTTAAAACAATGCATCGTTCAGATTGATGAGTTGTTGTCGGTAGCGTTGCCTATTGATATTTTCGTGCTGTTTTAGCACCGTATAGTACATGATTCAATTCTGGTCCCACCAAACGCAGAGCATTGTCTTCTTTTCGAAGCGATTTGGCCATGTCGTCGATGTTTATGCTTCTCCAGGTGATAGCCACGACTTTTGACGTTTGGGATTTTTAAAAAAGATCCACTTCTCATCTCCCGTAAAAATTCGATGCAGAAAGATCTTTTTTTTATGCCGTGTACGCAAGATTTCGCATGTGGCTCTTCAAGTCTTGCGCCACAATGTTGGAATCGCCACTTCCGTCTTGTTTTTTCAAGTTAAAGCAGAAAAGCAAAGCTTCCCGCAAATGCTGTTTGTTTGGCACAAAACTCGACATTTTCGTTCGACAACTTCTGGCATAAATGACAACTATAGATGTGTCGCTAGCACCATCTATTTGTGAAAGACAGAAATTTTGCTACGGCAGGCGCTAATTGATTTTGTGCGCGAATTGAAGCTAAAATCAATGAAACTAGAAACGTCTTGCTAGTTACGTCAGGTGCATCGATGAAGAAGATTCCTCCATAACCATCGTTGATTGCTCTCATCAATGTGTCGTATGTGGTTTTCTGCTGCTGATTCAAAAGTTTAGTTCATCTCGATCGTATTGCCGTTCCAGTTCAAATTCTCGATTGAGTACATAGTGCAGAGGACGATTCAGTGGACCTCATTAGGCACAAATCCTCTATAGAAATCAAAGACCCTTTGTGAATCTCTGCATTAAATTCAGGTTCGGGAGTCGCTGTTGCTGTACTCACTTGATGCAAAATGTCTCCAGCCATATTATCCTTGTATTTGTTTCACAAATGAAGTTGGTTCGCAGGAAAATACGTTGAAATGATGATGGCAAAATGTGATCGAATTTGTTACGCAGTAGACGAAATAACAGCATCAGCGAGTATATGATCCCAATGAATGTCATCCTGTAAAATGGAAACTCTCGATATGTTCGATGTTAACATGCCATCCAAATATTTTGATTGACGATTGTCATCGTATGCTCAGGGTTGGTCACTAATTTTATCATTTTGTGTGTTTGAAAATTCCATCCCGCAGGCAATTGTTACCTGATGATTGGTTTACACATTTTGACGTTTCGTCACCAATGCGTAATTTTTTATTGTGAAAAAAAAACGAAATCACAATTTATTCAATAAAATCAGGTTCGACGGTTATTTCTGTATTTCATTTTGCAAAATTAACAACAAATCCAATACGGAACCATACGGACAAAAAATATCTTTTTCAAAGGATTTCATCTGAAGTGGAAGACGGTGTTCTGGGCGTGCAGTTGTATGGGGAATCAAGTTGGAACTTGTGTCAGCTCCGTGTCTTGCAGCTTAAGGTCCAAGGTATCCAGATACCTTGTACTCTCCGGAACAAACTGCCTTAACTGTGCGTTGCGGATCTCTCCACTGAACATTTTTTTCTTCGCTACTCATGGGACGAAACATGGATAAAATTAATAATACAAATAAAGAAGGGTACGGCGCTTTTAAAAATCCGGAAACTAACGTTCCGTGAATTTTGACGTTTAGGACTGGATTTAGGTTTTTAGGCCTGGTTCACAACACGTACGAAGAAAACGGAAACAACATTGGATTTTGGTCATTAGGTCTGGCCCTCAAGACTTACAGAAAAAGGGACACAAGCACGAACAAAGGTGGTTCGTCGAATGCAATCTCCCCTAGTATCAACATGCCGAACTTTTTTGAAATAATTTTTTTTAACAAAACTCTCCATTTCCGGTAAAATTTAAAATATGATCTGAACTAAATTTGTTTGAAATTTAATTTAGAATCTTTTTATTTTAATCGTTTTTTCGTTAATACGAACAATACGAATTCTGTGTTGCCGCGAGCGATTAGGATTTCTTTTAGATTGCGATGGAATCGCTCGATAATCCCGTTAGATTGCGGATAATACGGAGTCGTTCTAATTTTATGAATTCCCAACATTTTCGTCAACTCTTGAAATAGATTTGATTCGAATTGAGGACCCTGATCACTAGTAAGTTCTAGTGGACTAGGGTATCTAGCAATGAAGTTAGATAATAAAGCTTTCGCGATAGTTTCCTGAAAGGGAATAGCTTCAGTCCACCTAGTGAAACGATCGATAATAGTAAGTATATATGTAGATGTGACCATTTGATGGTGCTAACGGACCTACTAAATCGATGTGAATTTTGTCAAACCGGCCCGAGGATAAATCGGATCTTTGAAATTCCGAACGAGTATGCCTTGTGATATTGGCTTTTTGACAAACAATACAAGTTTTTGCCCAATAGGAACTATCGTTGTTCATTGAAGGCCCACAATATTTCGATGCTAGGTTTTTTCTTGTAGCTCTAACACCTGGATGTGTTAAGTTATGGACACCGTGTAAAATATGACGTCTCATTGGTTCTGGGATATAAGGTCGAGGTGAAATGGTTGAAGTTTCACACCATATCGATCTTGAATTATTATCCGGTGAGACTTGCTTGAGTTTAAATCTTTTATTGAGCGGTTTCGATCCGTCTAAGTATACTTTTAGTCCTGGGTCTTGGTCTTGTGATTGAATTAATTTATCGATGTCAAAACCAATGAAAGTTGGGAGAGGGTGTCAGATAGGTTTTGGAATTAATTGCACTCACTAATGGTTTATGATCAGTATAAATCCTTACTTCACGTCCTTCGAGAAAATGCCTAAATTTCTTTATTCCAACAAAGATCGCTAATAATCTACGATCATAAAAGGGAGCGATGACCAGTACATTGGAGAGATGTTTTTCATCGCCTTCTTTGGGGAGTTACAAGGAGGAAACCCAAGAAATAAGGCTAGTCAGGCTTGGGGAAAAAATTGAGGAACTGGTGGAGTTCGTAAGACCTCGAAATAATGTTCATAGCGAGATTAAAAAGATGATAAGCACAATTAGCACGCTTTATGGCTCAGCTATAGGTAAGAGGTGTGCTTCAGAAAAGGCAGTGCCCAACTTCACCGATCAATAATGACGGGAAGGAGAATTTAGGTCGCCTACGAACTGTGAGCAGGAAAGAGGAGCTGAAGGCGGCGACTAACGAAGATATACCACTTGTGGAGCCCAGTAAGAGGAAGTTGTACACGCCACCTACGAGTGATGAAAGAAGGCAAAGTAAAAGAAGGAATACTAAGGCTTCTCCGCAAGGTCCTCTGCAAGCACTTCGAATGGCGGAGACTCTTATTAATGAAGAGGACGGAAACAAGAAGCAAAAGACCACAGCATCTATGTCGGATAATGGAGATATAAACACTACGAGCTCAAATCAATTGGAGGATGCGACAGTTGGCTCAGAACAAGAATGGGAGAAAGTGAAGGAGAAAAGAACGCCAAAAAGACGATCACGTCCGCGAAGAATAAGGGCTCGCCCGGATGCGCTGCTAATAAAGAAGAGTGACAAAATCTCATTTGTCGATCTGCTGCGGAAAGTTAAGGTGGACCCGACGCTAAATACTCTGGGTGAAAGGGTGTCAAACATACGTCAAACTTATAGTGGAGACCTATTGTTGGAGCTACAAACTACAGGAGACCAGCCGAAGGCCGCAATATTTCGAGAACAATTAGCGAAAGCGATCGGGGGCAAGGCGGCGGTTAAAACTTTGATCCAGGAGGCGTTACTGGTTATCAAAGACATGGACGAGGATACTACATCTGAAGAGGTGATAGAGGCTCTTGAAGTTACTATTGTACTACAGTTTGAAGGGGTGAAAGGTGTCTGCATTGTTAGAAGTGGGTAAAGTTAGAATCGGCTGGGTTTCTTGCCGAATCCGGGAAAAAATAGAGCTGACTAGATGCTTTAAATACCACGGGTATGGCCATCGGTCATGGAACTGTAGAAGCGAAGCGGATAAATCAAAGCTCTTCAGGAGATGTGGTGAAGAAGGGCACTTTGCTAAGACATGCCAAAAAGATTCAAAATGCATGCTATGCGACGAAACGGCCAAAGGCTGTAGCAAACACGTAACTGGTAGTAGTAGATGTGCGGTATACCACAAAACCGCTGGAAAAAGAGCGTTGGAAATGAAAGTCATCCAAGTCAATCTTAACCACTGTGAGGCTGCCCAGGACCTGCTGCAGCAATCCATACAGGCGTTGCTACGCATCTCCTAGTGCACCGATTGAAGCATTTAAAACATTTATCGATCAATTAACGGATGATGCACGGAGCCACAACCCGGTGCTCATAGCCGGGGATTTTAATGCATGGGCCGTAGAGTGGGGAAGTAGAGAAACCAGTAGCAGAGGAACCGCATTGTTAGAAGCCTTCGCATCATTGCCGGTCGGATTATTGAATACAGGAAATACACCTACTTTCTGTAGAGGAAATGCAACCTCGATAGTTGACCTAACGTTTGTGAGCCATTGTCTTGCCGCTAGAGCAGTAGCGTGGAGAGTGAGCGATCTATATACGCATAGTGATCATCAAGCTATCGTGTATGAACTGGCAGATAGTAAACCCCAAAGGACTATAGTTAGACACTGGAAGAGAATATGATGGAAGTCCGCAGCGTTCGATGAGAACATTTTCCGTCTCATGATGGAGGATCTTACCCTATCTGGTACCGCAAATAACAAAGCCGTTCAGGTGGAAGGATGGTGGATAATCGTAGAAAACCAGTCTTCTGGTGGAACGACGAGATTTTGGAATTGAGTAAAAGGTGCCTGAATGCAAGAAGGCGATACCAGCGTGTTAGACACGTGGAAAACTCACCCCTTCGACAACAATACTGTAAAGCTCGATCGGAGCTTAAACATGCCATTAAAGCAAGTAAGCGAAAGTGCTTTCGCGAACTGTGCGAGGAGGTCGACCGCGATCCCTGGGGTAGACCCTGCCGATTAGTGATGAAAAAACTCAGAAGCAATTACACCACTGCTCCCACATGCATGTGGCAAAGTGGGTAATAATAAAGCTCTTGGCCCGGATAACATTCCGAATATTGCATTGAAGTCGGCGGTTAAAGCATACCTAATCTTGGGTATCCCATCTAGTTGAGGGGTGTTCCCTAGTAAATGGAAGGAACAGAGACTAGTATTGTTGCCAAAAGGAGACAAACCACCAGATGAGCCGTCCTGGCGTCCAGTCTGTCTGTTGGGTACGGAAGGCAAAATCCTAGAGAAGGTTGTATGTGACCGGTTACAAGAGGCTATAGTTAGAATAGGAAACCTGGCAGAGCAGCAGTATGGCTTTCGAAAGGCGCGTTCAACAGTGGGTGCGATTAAAGAGGTTGTGGATACGGCACACCAGGCGATATCCGATTCTCGATGGGTACGTGGTAGTAAAAAATACTGTGCCATAGTTACATTGGACGTAAAAAACGCATTCAACACGGCGAATTGGAGCTGCATATTTAACGCACTGACGCGGATGAACGTACCGAATTACCTGCTGAGACTAGTTTCTAGCGAGAGGATCTTGATGTATGATACGGAGGAAGAAAAGAAAACTTACGAAGTGACTGGTGGAGTTCCTCAAGGATCAGTGTTAGGTCCTACACACTGGAATGTGATGTATGATGGTGTACTTCGACTGCCCATACCAAGTGAGGCACAGATGAATGGATTTGCGGACGACATCGCGATTGTAGTTGTCGCAAAACACAGAGAGGAGATTGTGGACATCTGTAATAGGACGGTCAGACTTATTCGACAGTGGTTAACATCTGCTGGGCTGCAACTAGCAGAACATAAAACAGAAGCTGTCCTTATTACTAGCCGATAAGTTATGGAGAACGTAACCTTAGAGATTGGAGCCCAACAAATTGTTAGTCAAACATCCATCAGGTACCTAGGAGTAATGATCGATGCCAGATTGTCATATAAGACACATCTCATTACTACCAGCGAGCGTTGCAAGGAGAGTTAATGCGGCATTAGCACGAATAATGCCGAATACAAGAAGGGCGCGGATGATCGGCAGAGTTCTGCTCGCCAACGTCGTTACATCTATAATGATTATGGGGCACCAATTTGGGTCAAATCGTTGGAGAAGAATACTTATAGACAAAGAGTAGCAACAGTTCAGAGGTTAAGTGCTCTGAGAGTATTGTGCGCATTTCGGACGGTGTCAGAAGATGCTGCTGGTGTTCTTGAGGGAATGCCCAGAATAAATCTACTTGCCAAGGAGCACCAAACCACTTACCTGCGCCGTGGTCAAGGAATAAAAGCGGAGAACCACCGATTAGCACGTGCTGAGTAGATCACTGTATGGCAGAGAAGATGGAGTGAGTCGACGAATGGTAGATGGACCCATCGCCTGCTGCATGGTTGCTTTAGATCATACCTGTTCCAATTCAAACACGAAGAGTCACCAGATTGTCCTTTATGCATCGGAGTAACGGAGAATATAGAGCACGTATTATTCGAGTGTCCACGATTTGCTGAGGAGAGAAGGAGTATTTATGTACGTGGAGTCCAACGATCGTCGGAAAATATAGTGGAGTTTATGCTGGCATCTCAAGATGGGTGGAACGCCGTAAGCGGAAGTGTCTCACGGTTAATGAGAGAGTTGAGACGTCTCGAAAGAAGCAGACATTCAGTGAGAAGTTAATTCCAGCTGAGCAGCGAAAGCTGAGCCTGCCTCGCGAAGTAATACCTAACGGTAGTTCCATGGGGCCGAACGGCATGGTTTATCGGGGGTGGTGGTTTAGTCGGCAAGAATCCAACTCTATCACGAGTTTGATCTATGGGTTCACGCGTAAAGCCTATCGACGGTTCTCCTTATCCGCCCATAAAACACACACACACACACACACACATACACATACACATACACACACACACACACACACACACACACACACACACACACACACACACACACACACACACACACACACACACACACACACACACACACACACACACACACACACACACACACACACACACACATACACACACATACCCGGAACGATGGAAGAGGCAGCGGCTGCTTCTGTTGCCAAAGGCAAATAAACCTTCTGGAGAGCCATCTGCATACCGACCATTGTGCATGTTTAATACGGCTGGCAAAGTGTTAGATCGACAATTGACGCCATTCAATACGTCGTTAAAGTCGCAAAGGAACACAAGGTAGAAGATGGATGGTTTTTATGGTTCTAAAAAGTATTGTGCCGTGGTTACGCTGGATATCAAAAATGCGTTCAATTCGGCCAGATGGGACTGTATTCTCAATGCCCTACTTGAATTGCAAGTACCGATGTACATAAGGAGGATTATCTCGAATTATTTTCACAATAGAATGCTGATGTATAATACGGACGATGGGATCATAGAATACAAAGTTACGGGTGGAGTTCCTCAAGGATCAGTATTGGGGCCTCTACTATGGAACATCATGTACGACGGCGTCTTGAGGCTCAACGTACCCGATGGCGTAGGAAGGTGATAGAGACTGTAAATATTGATGTTGGCGGAGTTTTAATCCCCTCACAACCTTCGTTACGATATCTTGGTGTCCAAATTGATGCACGTATAAATTTTAGGGAGCACCTAAGGGTAGTGAGCAGGAAAGCTGCCAATGTAGCTGCAGCCCTCTCCCGGATTATGCCCAACACTGGTGGACCAAGACAGAGTCGTAGGACTGTGCTGGCAAATGTGGTAACATCCATCATCCTGTATGGATCACCTATCTGGAGCGATGCAATGGACAATAAATCGTATAGATGCAAGCGGGCATCGGTGTATCGACTGGGTGCCTTAAGGGTTATATGTGGCTTTGGCACAGTATCCGATGACGCAACGCTCGTTATTGCAGGGATGATACCCATCGATCTACTTGCAAAGGAAAGGAAGAAGTGGTATGTGTGTCGAGAAAACCTGGGAAGTAGAGCATCAGAACGCATTGCAATCATGATAGAATGGCAAAGGCGCTGGGATAGCTCGGAGAAAGGCCGGTGGACCTCTCGCGATATATCATCCATCAATTAGTGGATTAATAGGCGACATGGTGAAATTAATTACTATCTGATGCAGTTGTTAAGTGAGCATGGTTGTTTTGTTGCATATCTTTACAGATTTAAACATGCCGACACACCGGAATGTCCTGCCTGCAAAGGATCAGAAGAGGATGTGGAACATATATTCTTTCAATGTCCAAGGTTCGAGACAACTCGAATAGAACTGTCCAGTGTCCTCGGGCAGCCCGTGACACCTGATAACATACTAGAGCTAATGCTTGTGTGTGAACGTAATTGGAATGCAGTAAGCCACATGGCAGCAGTGGTGCTTAAGGAGCTGAGATGCTTAGAGCGTGCTAGAGAGGAACATCGCGGTATGGCTAGATAGCGGTGGCAATCTCAATTTTAGTTTGAGACGCTGAGAGGAGAAACGAGTCTAGTAACTAGTCACCTCCATGCGAAGTAATGTCTAACTGATAGTTCTGCATGGGGGACGTTCGAAAGGGTGTATGGTTTTTAGATGGTAGGAATCCATCACGGTTGCTGAGATGTTTGCCCATCGAAGCTTCGTGTTACAGAAGATTTTCCTCACTTTACCCGGTTAATAAAAAAAAACACACACACATACACACATACACACACACATACACACACACACACCCGTGGGAGTTGCAAGTCTCCTATCGGGCACGTCCCCAGGTGGCGGATAGGGGGATGCCCTCACCGGTACACCGGCGGGTAAGTGGGAAATAAAATACCACTCGTGGACCAAAACTTGCAAGAAGCGTCTGTTCACCAGGAGGTGCGGCTTCAAACAGCGTCTGTTCCTCATGTAAGAGGCGGCTGAATTTCTTACCTGGCAGGAGGTATACAATGCTAGGGGATGGACACCCCGATTAAAAAACCACCATGGCTCAAGAAGGGGAAGAAATGTTTAGGGTGCAGGGAGTCGGAAACCCAGTACCGGCGGTATTGTTGAGTGAGCAAGCGGGCTCAACACCGTCGAAATCCAGCGACCGCAATGCTTCTGCAGTTAGAAACTTGGCTGTGGTTGCAGATATAACTACAAGTTTTCCTTCCACCTCAGCGACGAACCGTAATCCGTTCGAGCAGCGGAGTAGGCTACCCCGATCGCCTAAGTCCGGTTCAATAACTCACGGGCATACAAGGACTAGTTCAACATCGGATATCAAGGATTCTGAGGCTCTTCAGTTCGGAAGGAGGATTGAGCCAATGGAGCGCATGGGTAGGCAATTGGAGGAGCTGGCAGAGTTCATAAAAGGGAAAAGCAACGTCCACCACGAAATACGAAGGATCGTTGGTCTTTTAAAATCCACATTCCGGCATGTAACTCTCAGGGCAAGGAACGGCGTTGACGTCGCTGTGCAAACGGAGGACGCTGTTCAAGACGAAACGGCTAGAGAATCGAACCAGGGTACTCTAGCCAGTAAGAATAAGAGGCAAATAAAATGCCTTTCACCTCTGGACACAGCTGATAGCCCTCAGAGAACGGGAAAGAAGGCAAAGAAAATGCAGACTCCAAAACCTGTGGAAGACCAAGGAAGCCGAAGCATGGATACACGCCCTCCACTGGGCACAAACAAAAATCCTGAAGAGACCCGTGGGAGGCAAGTAACAGGTGAGTGGCAGGTGGTAGGGAGAAAACCGAGGAGGCGCCGCGGAAGACCTCCGAGACCCGCCGCACTGATGATCAAAACCACTAGCCCAGCCTCGTTCGCAGAGGTTTTGAAAGGAATAAAAATAGATCCTGCCTTGGAGAGTGTCGGAAATAGTGTGACCCAGGTCCATAAAACCGAGAGAGGGTATCTACTGTTGAAAATACAAAAGTCGGCATGCGATAGTGCCAACCTTGATACGATGCGCGGTAAAATTGAGACGTACCTTGACGGTAAACTAGAGGTTGCGACTCTTGCCGATTCCGATGAGCACACACTGGAGATATGGGACATTGACGAGGTGACAACAAAGGGAGAGGTCTTTAACGCTATAACTATGGACTTCGATGACGGAAAAATCCTCGATGAGAATATCGTGACTAGTCTTAGACCTGCGCACAGAGGTACGCAGATAGCGGTTGTCAAAATACCAACGGCTATAGCTCGTAAAATGGTTGAGGTTGGCAGAATCCGTATAGGCTGGGTTAGGTGCCGTATACGAGAAGTAGTTAGCCCAGTGAGATGCTTTAAATGCTGGAGATCAGGTCACAGAGCGGCCACATGCAAGAGCGAAGTTGACCTATCAAACCTTTGCTTTAGGTGCTGCAGAGCTGGCCATAAGGCAAAAAGCTGTGAACAGGAACCACAGTGTGCATTCTGTCGCTCGGGGAATGGAGAAGCTATCGGTACTCACATCACCGGTAGGGGTAATTGCCCAGCACGACGGTTGGTGATGGGAGGCAACCGTAGAAGGTGAAGCTACTTCAGCTGAACTTAAACCACTGTGAGGCTGCCCAGGACCTCCTATGGCAGGCTATACATGAAGTGAAGCCAGACGTCGCAATACTATGTGAACAGTACAAAAATTTGGATGATGCTGCATGGGTGAGGGACCATAGTGGCAAGGCAGCAATCTGGGCATGCTCTGGCTTGGCCATTCAAGAAAGCCAGCAAGGTTCCTTCGGATATGTTCGAGCAAAAATTAATGGCATACATATCTTCAGTTGTTATGCCCCTCCAAATGAGCCAATCGAGCGATTCATCCACTTCTTAGATTGCTTGGTTCTGGACGTAAGAGGTCGTAGTCCCGTAGTAATTTCAGGAGACTTCAACGCGTGGGCTACGGAGTGGGGCAGCGCTCAAACAAATAGAAGAGGTCAGGCCCTTCTGGAGGCTTTTTCAGTTCTGAATGTTGTCCTGTGCAACACCGGCTTTGCATATACATTCAGCAGGGGTAATGCTGGTTCTATTATAGACCTAACGTTTGCTAGCGAATCTCTCTGGAGGAGAGGAATAACTTGGGAGGTTTGCGACTCTTACACGCACAGTGACCACCAGGCCATCCTGTGTGAACTGCATGGAATACGCCCAAGTAATACTATACAAATTGCGGGATGGAAGACAAACGCTTTCAATGAGGACATCTTCAGGTTTATGCTCCGAGGCTCTAACCTGACGGACACCGCTAACACCAAGGCGTCCCAGTTAATAGGCAGCATTACCAATGCATGTAACGCTACAATGCCTAAAAGAAGGTTAAATCCAAGACGCCCTCCGGCCTACTGGTGGAATGAGGAAATTGCATTGCTCCGGCGAAAGTGCAATCGTGCAAGGCGCGTTTCCCAGCGGGGTAGAAACACCAGCTCCTTCTTCAGCTTACAACAAATATACAGGGAAGCGCGGGGTGCGCTTAAGGTGGCCATTAAACAAAGCAAGCGACGATGCTGGAAGTCCCTCTGTGATGAGGTTGAGGATGACCCGTGGGGTAGGCCGTACAAGATGGTAATGTCCAAGCTTAAACTTGCAAGAGGTGCAGCACCAACATGCCCTATTCTGATGGATACTATAGTATCTTCCTTGTTTCCTCGCAAACCAGTGACTATTCACTCGAGTGTCATTGTAGTGGACGACGTTCCGCTATTCACGATTGATGAACTAATTTCCGCATCTAGGAGAATTCCCAGCAAGAAAGCGCCAGGTCCGGACTATATACCAAATGTCGCCTTAAAGGCTGCGATTCTTGAAAAGCCCGAGGAGTTCCTGGAAGTGTATAACTCTTGCCTAAGAGAAGGAACATTCCCAGATATTTGGAAGAAGCAGATGCTGATACTGATCCCAAAGGGTAAAGTACATTCGGAAGATCCTTCATCATTTCGCCCAATCTGTCTGTTAGATGGTGCGGGGAAATTACTTGAAAGGCTGCTTGGTAATCGGTTAGAAGAAGCTATCGTATCATCTGGAGACCTTGCCCATAACCAATACGGGTTCCGCAAAGCGCGCTCAACTCTTGATGCTATTCAGCTCGTTACCAAGCTGGCAGAAGACGCCATCAGCGGCAGCAGATGGAAAGGAGGCCGTAAAAAATACTGCGCTATTGTTACGCTAGATATTAAAAATGCGTTTAACACAGCAAGATGGGAACATATTATGAACGCCCTTAATATCAGGAATGTGCCTTGTTACATCAAGCGGGTAATCTCAAGCTACTTTAAAGACCGCACTTTGCAGTACCGCACGAATGAAGGGTGCAAGGAGTACACAGTTACATGCGGGGTCCCCCAGGGATCTGTACTCGGCCCAATGCTCTGGAATATTATGTATGACGATGTGTTCACACTCCAGGTCCCTGAGGAGGCGACGGTAGTTGGGTTTGCCGATGATATCGCCATCGTAGCAGTTTCAAAATACAAGGAAGAGCTGGAAAATATTTGTAGGGATACGGTGGATATAATCCAACAATGGCTGGACTCAGTTGGGTTGCAGCTGGCGGAACAAAAAACGGAAGCGGTGCTTATAACTAGCAGAAAGGTTTTGGAGACCATCTCTATTACAATCGGAGCGCATACGATTTTCTCGCAACCCTCGATAAGGTACCTAGGGGTACAAATCGATGCAAGGTTGTCATTCAAGGAGCACATAAAATACGTAAGTGTGAAATCAGCCAGAGCTAGCAAGGCTCTGTCCCGTATAATGCCGAATGTCGGCGGACCGAGCCAAGGACGACGAAGATTATTAGCTGGTGTAGTAACATCTATAATGCTCTATGCGTCCCCTATATGGGCTCGAGCGCTGCAGGTACCATCCTATCGTCGTAGTTCTAACTCCGTATATCGCAGTTGTGCACTTAGAGTGATTAGTGCGTTCAGAACTCTTTCGGACGAAGCAGCCTGCGTCATTGCGGGAATGTGCCCATTTGATCTCCTGGCAGCGGAACGGCAAAAGTCATATTTAAATAGCCTTGGAGGAACACCGGATAGACCAATGGTGCGAGCGAACAACACAAGAACGTACAGTGGGGATACTCTCCTTGATTGGCAACAGCGTTGGAACCATTCGGAGAAGGGACATTGAACTCGACAACTAATTCCTGAAATAGGCCCGTGGATAAACCGTAAGCATGGCGAGGTTGGCTTTTACCTAACACAACTCTTAACAGGTCACGGATGCTTTCGATCATACCTTAATCGTTTTGGGCATGATGATTCACCGTATTGTCCATCCTGTAGAGATTCCGTAGAAGATGCTGAACACGTGTTTTTTGTATGCACACGGTTCCAGGGAAATAGAGAAGTGCTAGCTGGAGTCATCGATCAATTTGATATTACCCCAGAGAACATAGTTGAAGTGATGCTGGCATCCCCAGAGGCATGGATTGCTGTAGCAAATTTTGCAACAACAACGATTAAGGAGTTGCGACGGTTGGAACGCCAACGTCGCCAAGCAAGATAGCCCGTACCCTTAGTTGCGTGGGAGATGTGATCGTACAATTAGTACAGGCGCCTTCCCTTTCGAAGTAATACCTAGCGGTCGTTCCGGGGGGAAAGGATGCAGGAGGTGGTTTTAGTGAGTAGGAGTCTCACACCGTTGTGGTGGATAGCTAACGGGTGTTTTTTTAGGAGGTTTGTTTTTCCGATAGATGTCGTTTTATTTTATGACAGTTGTTTTGACAGCTCAAAGTGGCATTTCTACTCAGTATTGTTTGGCAAATCATTATGAATAGGTTAACTCCAGAACAACGTTTTCAAATCGTGGAAATTTATTTTCAAAATCAATGTTCAATTAAAAATGTTTATAGAGCACTTCGTGAATTTTATGGTGCACATAATCGTCCGTCAGAGACCACCATAAAGAACGTAATTACCAAATTTCGGTCTACATTCACTCTTTTGGATGCCAAGCCACCGACAAGAATGAGAAGAGTTCGTACAGAAGAAAATATTGCTGTCGTTGAGGCCAGTGTCGAAGAAAACGACAATTTATCGATTCGTCGTCGTGCTCAGCAAATTGGACTTTGTCCATCGACTTTATGGAAAATTTTACGTAAAGATTTGGGTTTGGTGCCATACAAAATTCAATTGGTGCAAGAATTAAAGCCACACGACCATCGTTTGCGCCGTGAATTCAGTGATTGGTCGTTAAATCAATTGAACGAAGATCCATTTTTTTACCGTAAAATTCTCTTCAGTGATGAGGCGCATTTTTGGTTAAATGGATACGTCAACAAACAAAATTGTCGCATTTGGAGCAAAGATAATCCACACGACGTTCTAGAATTACCAATGCATCCTGATAAATGTACTGTTTGGTGCGGTCTATGGGCTGGTGGGATCATCGGTCCATATTTCTTTAAAAATGAGGAAGGACGACGCGTTACCGTGAATGGAAATCGATACAGAACCATGTTAAATGAGTTTTTGTTGTCAAATCTTGAAGATATGGATATGAATGAAATGTGGTTTCAACAAGATGGTGCCACTTGCCATACAGCACGTGAAACAATCGACTTATTGAAAGAAACTTTCAACGACAACATTATTTCGAGAAATGGTCCGGTGAATTGGCCTCCGCGTTCGTGCGATTTGACGCCACTCGATTACTTTTTGTGGGGATACGTGAAGTCATTGGTTTATGTGGATAAACCTCAATCGATTGACGCTTTGGAAACCAATATTCAACGTGTCATTGCTGACATACGCCCTCAAATGCTTGAAAAAGTGCTGGAAAATTGGACCTCCAGAATGACATTTGTGAAAAATAGTCGTGGTAGCCATATGCCAGAAATTGTGTTTAAATGTTAAATGCCAAAAAATTATCTACCAAATAAAAAAAAATTTTGGTCATTTCATAATTTTATATGTGTTTTATTCAAAAAAAAAATCGGCAACCTCTTAAAAAAACACCCTTATGTTATCCCCTACATCGTCCATGATGGATTTCCACCTACCTTATAATAAAAAAAAAAAAAAAAACACACACACACACACACACACATACACACACACACACACACACACACACACACACACAACACACACACACACACACACACACACACATACCCGGAACGATGAAAGAGGCAGCGGCTGGTTCTGTTGCCAAAGGCAAATAAACCTTCTGGAGAGCCATCTGCATACCGACCATTGTGCATTTTGGATACGGCTGGCAAAGTGTTAGATCGACAATTGACGCCATTCAATACGTCGTTAAAGTCGCAAAGGAACACAAGGTAGAAGATGGAAGGACGGTTCTAAAAAGTATTGTGCCGTGGTTACGCTGGATATCAAAAATGCGTTCAATTCGGCCAGATGGGACTGTATTCTCAATGCCCTACTTGAATTGCAAGTACCGATGTACATAAGGAGGATTATCTCGAATTATTTTCACAATAGAATGCTGATGTATAATACGGACGATGGGCTCATAGAATACAAAGTTACGGGTGGAGTTCTTCAAGGATCAGTATTGGGGCCTCTACTATGGAACATCATGTACGACGGCGTCTTGAGGCTCAACGTACCCGATGGCGTAGAGGTTGTTGGATTTGCGGACAACGTTGCCGTTGTTGTAGTCGCGAAAATCATAGAGAAAATAATGGAGATATGTAGATTGACCATTATAATTATCAAACAGTGGTTGATCTCATATGGACCATAAAACCGAAGCAGTTTTAATTACCAGTAGGAAGGTGATAGAGACTGTAAATATTGATGTTGGCGGAGTTTTAATCCCCTCACAACCTTCGTTACGATATCTTGGTGTCCAAATTGATGCACGTATAAATTTTAGGGAGCACCTAAGGATAGTGAGCAGGAAAGCTGCCAATGTAGCTGCAGCCCTCTCCCGGATTATGCCCAACACTGGTGAACCAAGACAGAGTCGTTGGACTGTGCTGGCAAATGTGATAACATCCATCATCCTGTATGGATTACCTATCTGGAGCGATGCGATGGACAATAAATCGTGTAGATGCAAGCTGGCATCGGTGTATCGACTGGGTGCCTTAAGGGCTATATGTGGCTTTCGCACAGTATCCGATGACGCAACGCTCGTTATTGCAGGGATGATACCCATCGATCTACTTGCAAAGGAAAGGAAGAAGTGGTATGTGTGTCGAGAAAACCTAGGAAGTAGAGCATCAGAACGCATTGCAACCATGATAGCATGGCAAAGGCGCTGGAATAGCTCGGAGAAAGGCCAGTATACCTATCGCGTTTTATCATCCATCAATAAGTGGATTAATAGGCGACATGGTGAAATTAATTAGTATCTGATGCAGTTGTTAAGTGGGCATGGTTGTTTTGGTGCATATCTTTACAGATTTAAACATGCCGACACACCGGAATGTCCCGCCTGCAAAGGATCAGAAGAGGATGTGGAACATATATTCTTTCAATGTCCAAGATTCGAGACAACTCGAATAGAACTGTCCAGTGTCCTCGGGCAGCCCGTGACACCTGATAACATACTAGAGCTAATGCTTGTGTGTGAACGTAATTGGAATGCAGTAAGCCACATGGCAGCAGTGGTGCTTAAGGAGCTGAGATGCTTAGAGCGTGCTAGAGAGGAACATCGCGGTATGGCTAGATAGCGGTGGCAATCTCAATTTTAGTTTGAGACGCTGAGAGGAGAAACGAGTCTAGTAACTAGTCACTAGTCTAGTAACTAGGGTGTGTGGTTTTTAGATGGTAGGAATCCATCACGGTTGCTGAGATGTTTGCCCATCGAAGCTTCGTGTTACAGAAGATTTTCCTCACTTTACCCGGTTAATAAAAAAAACACACACACATACACACATCCACACACACACACACACACACACACACACACACACACACGCACACACACACACACACACACACACACACACACACACACACACACACACACACACACACACACACACACACACACACACACACACACACACACACACGATAAATAGCAATATAGACGATATATGCATAAGAGATAAATTTCAAAAATTGCTCACCTGTTGACGCTTTAAACTATTTTTAAAGAAATTACTCTTTGATTTTATGTTTTAAAAAAAATCTTAAATTAACGTTAATTTACTCTAATTGGAATATAAAGAAAAGGAATTTATACTATGGACAAAAACCAATGGGGACAATGGACAAACACATTTAACACTAAATAGTTTAAACTGGTGGTTGCGTCTTTGTTGGTACTACGGCTGATTATGATGGTGATGAGGATGACGATTCCCATAGATGTCGTTCCTGTTTGGCGTAATGATGAACCAATTATTTGGTTCCCTCGTTGACCGCTTTCGGTTTTGTCGGGCTTGATAGCCGTATAATAATGTTTTGAATTCAACAATTTTGGCATGTTATATGGATTACAATAATGTTAACACGTTTTATTATGTTTAAATTATAGCCGTATATTATTTTTATATTTAAAAATAATGGAAGCAATTTTGAGGCATTCCTTTCTTATGCATTTATCCGTCGCATGTGGGTTAATTCTTGGATTGGGAGAAGTTGGATGCCAAGACATACTATTTCACATCCACAGAACTGTATAGTTGAAAATTTTCTTTCGAGATATTTACAAAAAAAGAAAAAGCTCCTATGGAAGCTGCCACTTCCGATGGACCGGTTTCACCCCGATCAGTTAATCCGTCTGCGCTGGAGAGCGCCAAATGATATTTAGTCCGAATGGTAAATCTGCTAAAATATTTACTACGTCAAAGTAAGTCAAAGTAAATTAAGAATAATTTTCTTTCCATCAAGACGATTTATACAAGGTAACATGTCATTTCAAAAGGCTTTTGACAACCGTATCATTTGAGTCACCCTGTTTATGTAGTCGGCATACAATAAAATTAAAATAAGTTCACATGTACAGAAAATAACAAAAATAACAGAATTTACACAAAATTGAAAAATGGTACGGGAATGAAGAACTTACTCACGAAACAATTTAGAAAAAGTATCCAACAATTTATTTGCACTGTGCACAAGCACAACACATACAAGATATGTTCCTTGTAACAAAAACAAAAAAAAAACAATTCAAAACAATTTTACAACGAAAACAACTGAATCGAGCCGACTGTTTAAGGTGTGCTCGGTATAGGGGAAGGGAGAGGTTAACACAAGAGCACAATTCATCAAAAATTTATAAAATAAAATGAAAAACAACTTTTCTTCTTGTTTTGATCTTTAAATTTTCTTTTCAAAACAATATAAGTAAAACAAAACAATGTTGGAACAAAAAGAAAGTTTTTGTTGCCATTTCTTATCAGAGATTTATATAATTTTCTTTTGTTTGGGTTTCCAAAATTATGTAAAAACGAAAACTTTAGATTTTTTTATTGTGTTACGGCTATAAGTGCGGTGTTTGGAGATTTAAGGGTATTTACAGATATAACTGTGATCATAAAGATAAATGTTATGGTAGCCTGCTAGATACCTAGGTTCTTCTCACAATTTTTTGTTAACCATTTATTTTTAAGGTTTTAAGTGGGTTTCTATATACTTTACCTTAAGTTATGTACTTCGCCTTAAGACATCTACCAAGAAAATATAGAAACAAAAGTATGTTACGTAGTATTTACGAGGATAAAGCAATATTTTGTTTTTGGATTTGCTGCTTGAAAATTGTATAAGGTCAAATATCGAGAATTCCTTAAATTATGGTTTCAACATTTTCGTAATAAACAACACATGCCTTGTGCTACTATTTTTCTGGATTGCAACCAACACCCGTGCTACACACGGAAAATCTCAAAGTGAATCTGTCATGTACATCGCATTACCACACAAAGTAAATTATAATTGAAATTCTGTCAATCAGCTATAAAATTGACACAATCGAGTTATCAGATTTTATTATCACACAATATTTTATTTGGATCTGTGTGGAGATAATAAAAAAAGAAAAATCTCATCTCAGTTTTCCTGGGTGTTATACATTTTTGAGACGTGTGTGAAAAATTTTGTGACAACATAAAATCGATTGCCGATGTTCGACTTTTTTTTATTGCATTTAATATTTGTGGTGATATTTTTATCTGTTTAAAAATGTAACAAGCCCCAAATGTGTTTTTCGCTATATGGTACAACCGATTTAGAAGTGCTGATAAATGAAAAAGGAAATTTAAGGAGACGTTCGATAAATTTATAAAATGTTGCTGCCTACAAAGTTTATAAACTATCTTGAGTTTATGCAGTTGTGAAGCGAATGGTCTAATTCACAAACTGTATGTAAGCGCTGTAACTGTAAAATTTCCGATATGTACTTAAATTTTTATTCATAAAATGTAGCTCGGCTCCATAAACGTGAGTTTTGTTCTGTAACTTTACAGCATTAAATTTCGTTCATCAACCTTTCGGTAGCGAATAACTCGAAAAATTGTTATTTTATGAAACGGGTTTCGCATATATAATTTGTTACCACTAGCATCTCGTGAGATTTATTGCTTTTTCATATACGCCTAAATGTTGATAATGAAATACCATTACGTACAGTCAAAACAAATAGTTTGTTTACGAAAATACAGAAAAATTATTGTTTTACAGGCATACAAACGAACGTCGCCAACTGTACTAATTTGTTGTATTACAACTTGACACTACATTCTTAGTTTTATTTACTTTTTAATTCATTTACATAAAATTCTATATATTTATGATATTCAAACATAGCAAATTTTATTTATATCTCAAGTGTATGTCAATATTTGAGTATACCGTCATCGAATTTGTAGAATATTATAATTTGGTTACAACAGTGAATTCGTTACGTATTGATTTTCATCCGTGTAAAGTACTTCTTCTATAAGCAATTTCTATAAAGTAAAAGCTGTTTTGTTTCAAAGAATTTTTTAAGCAGTAGCACATTAAAGTTGGTAAATTCATTATCTCCCGAGTCGAAAGTAACATTGGTGCTTCTATTTACAACCTTAAGTACCGGTAATTTGATTTTTGTTTGTTTTTATTACATGCTTTGGGGCACTTGCTTGTTGTTTTTGACCATGCTGTTTACTTTAGAGATTTTTGTTTTCATCTGTTGCTTATAAATTCCTCACTTTGTGGCTAATTTTTTTTCCATTTAAGATTAATCTTTTGGAAACCGGGGAGTCCGATTTTAAATTTGGGAAACTCGACACGCGAAATGTCGGTGGTTTTAACTCTGATTTGTCGTCGAGTCGTGAAGGGGCCATGCTTAACTCGAATCCTGAGGTCACGCACGGAGTACTCCAGATATGCGGAACTAAACGTAAGGGCAAACAGAATCGCTGGTGGAGGTCACTCCTAAACGTTCTCATGTCACATTATTCCGGAAATGGAAGCCAAGGAACCGGGGGCTCTGCCGCATGCTGTCGCTGAGTCTACGGTGAGAAAAGCAGCGATACGCGTGGACTATTCGGATATCATTCTGGATGAGGCTAAATTTGACATCTTTCGTTTGAATCTTCATCGTGAAGTATTACCTTCTGCTCAGGCGGATAACGACGACTTATACTAATGGTAGTGTGCGCGAAGCTAAGCGGCGAGCTATTGTATTCCGTGTTGATCAGATACCTTTGAAACCATCAAAGGTTCCATATATTCTTTGCTGTACGTACTGGACAAGATTCTTTTTAAGATTATCTCTGACCCTTACGTTATGCACTTCTGTTCCCTTCCTTTGTTCTCTGCTGGCTTTTATTATGTTGTCCAAACTTATTATAAAACAGATTAAATTGCATCACGGAACGTCAGGTTCTTTTCAGCTAAGGAAGTTGATTCCAGCCTCGCCAATTGATATGTGTCTGATCCAGGAACCATACCTCTTTGATGATGTTGTTTCGGGATTGAACATTTAAATTTTTTCCCGAAACTCCCGGTTCTTTTTTGTGATCCCAGCAATAACCGGTATCGAGTTAGAGATCTTCGATTTGACTAATGCCGATGGGTTCAATTCGTGTTTTGCTTCAGGTCTAGATTCGGTACACTTTTCCAAAGGTAACCGTATTCCTCTATAATAGGTTCGACCTGAAGGTTAGAGCTTGCGGTTTTATTTACCATAGTGCGACTCTTATTGTGCTCATCGCTCTTGAAGCGGCGAATTGATGGAAATTACTGATGGTAGGCATCAGTATATTTACCTTATGAGTCGATGTCACTTCCGCCTTTGGAAGGGTTTATTAACCTTGTACCGTGGAGCAGATGAAACCAAGTACCTTTCGTGGTAGGCTGCGATGCCAATGCTCATCACACGTGACAGGGTAGCTCGAATACTAATAACATGGGTTTGTCTCTGCTTAACGAGCCATATTTCATTAATCCAGTAAGGAGGGAAGTGATTGAAATTATTTTAGTTTGCGCTCTATGTCGATTATCGATTTAAGGTGACCACTGATACGCTCGCCTCCTGCAGAGGCATTCTCTGTACTCCTGCTGGCACCTTTGGGTGAGATTCGTTTGAGTGCTCGCTTTCAAAAAGTCCTGTTCTCTTATTACCAAACAAGACACTCGGAAAAAGACTTGTTGGCGTTCTGACCTTAAAATCCTTAGAAAAACTGGAAGGATACTCAAAAATACAACCGACCTAACCTAACCTTAAGGATGATTGGGATCATTTATTAGCTCTCAAAAAGATTACAAAAAGCTCGCGGGTTATTCTATTAACTTTTGCGAATTGATTAAAAGTCATTCTGGAATTGCCAAGCCTGTGGTTAAAAATAAGTTTTGCTGACTTGATGTGCTTCAATACTGTTATCCCGGCATTTTGCGTTGGAGGTTATTCTCTTTACCACCCTACAAATCAGGTGGTCCAGCTAGAGTTTTCTTGTAAACTTACAGCATGGGTTCCTTCCAATCCAGGACCGCTTACTTCTACACTTTGAAGCTTTGCTTATGGTACTGTTCCACAATATTGGAACAGGAGTAGAGTTATTTTCATCTCAGAAGCTGGTAAGTTGGATTATACCAATTCTAGGACATTCCGTTCTATTAGCCTTATTGCATTGCATAGCTTATTGAAAACTTTTGGCTAAACATTAGTTTCGGTTTCTCGTTTCGATTTAATACGATTTTGTGTTTCTGGTGGTGATAGCAAAATAGTTTTATTGTGTTTCTAGAGCGAGAATTAGTATTTTATTGTGAAGCAATAACTACATGGGAGCAAGAATATTCTTTGCGCTCGGGTTGCATTGGTCTATTTGAAAGTTTCCAAAAATGAATTGGTTTTGCTTAAGTGTAAAACTTCAGAATCTGTCATTCAGTGTTTAAAAGATGATCTCCATCTAAAGTTAAATCATAACGGAAATGGTTCAAACATAGTACAACTTAAGCTCTTACGAATTGACTGGTTTAGTCTTAGCAAAATCTAAACATTCAAAATTATTTTCTCATTTCGTCCTGCGGTACTAGCAACAAAGTAATTTGTCGTGCCCTTATCAACGACCGTAAAAGTTATCTGTTTACGTGAAAAACAAAATATCATAAAAGGTCGTTTAGACAATTAAATTTTGGGTGGAAAGGCTTGGGATTCGTAATTAAGGATCATGAAATCCGACCGAAAAAATCAATTAGTTTGAAATATTTTTTTTTTTTTAATCTGTTCTGGGGCCTAGGCACTCCCAACTCTTTCGCGGTTCGCTTTTCTCGTTCTCAATTTTTCGCCGTTTCACCGCCAAATCAAGGACGAACAGCTATAGAGTCGATTTTCGTAGAACCATCAGCGCATTGCATAGCTCCTTGCCAAACTATAGTACTGACATGTAAGATGGGGCGACCCGTGAGTTCTGAACTCCGACAAGGGGTTATACTTGTGTTCATTTTCATCACTGATGTGATCCCTTTTGCATCCTGTCTTTATCGGCGTTCGAACCCGGTGTCCCCCGATCCAAATGCCAAAGCTTTGCCGATTGGTCGGTTATATAGTTTTAAATATTACAAAGAACAATGGTCAAACTAGGTCTAGATATTTTTTATAAAAATGCAAATAAAAGAAAGTTTAACTGCAAAGTTTAGCGACACTTTTTTCTTTTTCTCTCTACGGATTGACTGATTGGACTGAAACTTTATACTTAGAGTTTTTTCATAAATTAGGAGATTCCTTTGGCCGATATCGGTCTCAGAAGCTTGTTCGATTTTGTAAATATTGTGAAAATCATAGCATTTACGGGAAAAACGACTATGTGCTAGGAGATTCTAAAGATTCTAGAGATTTCTTGTCCAAAATTTAAGCGGAATTTTTGATAGAAACTGTTTTTCAACAAAAAAATTAGCCCCAGGTGCTTTTATACAAATTGATCCCATTCAATTTTACATGAAATCGGTTCACTGGAAGTGACAGCTTCTATAAGAGATTTTCGTTGTTCCGCTAAAAGTTACAGCTTCTAGGAGCTTTTCGTTTTTTCCATGTATTTTGAAAATTATATCATAATAGACAGAGGGCCGACTGGCAGGTCCCGGGTCCCTTTCGTTAGTATTTTTTCGGCTCGCATGATTTTTATAAAACTTGGTGAGGGATGAGTTTAGAGTGCCAGAAATCGGTTGCGACGAGTGCTCGGGAAAATCCGTTTTAATATATTTTGATAACAATTTGTGAAGGGCTGTTTTCAATTGCCAGGAATCCAATTCGATTGATCCAGATTTCGGAAAAATTCATTCAGATGATCGAATGGTTAAAAATTGGTGAGGGAGAGTTTACGTGTGTCCGAAGTCGATTGCAATGGATGCTAATTTTCGGAAAATCCATTCAGAGACTCGTTCGGTAGGGTTCTTAAATTTTTTTTCTTTAAACTTTTTACTTGACTTGGATTATTTTGATAAAATTTAGCGAAACAGGGTTTTCGAGTGCAAGGAAACTATTACAAGGAGTACTGATAGTTCATTTAGGATCCCCCGGATACTCCGTCATCTTTCACTGCATAATGTTGCATGATGATGTACCATGTTACGTCATGTTGCACCATCTTGCAGATTGTTGCAGGATGATGCGTCATGTTGCACCATGTTGTGGGATGTTACACTTCGTTGTGGGATGTTGCATCATGATGTTCTGCTATGTTGCCTCATGTTGGCTTTGGGCCTTCTTTTAACATTTTATTGGGCTTACACAACTTCGATAAAATTTAGCGAGACAGGGGTTTCGAGTGCAAGGAAACTATTACAAGGAGTTCTGATAGTTCATTTACGATTCCCCGGATACTCCGTCATCTTTCACTGCATAATGTTGCATGATGATGTACCATGTTACGTCATGTTGCAACATCATGCAGCTTGTTGCACGATGATGCGTCATGTTGCACCAAGTTGTGGGATGTTACAGTACGTTGCGGGAGGTTGCATCATGTGTGATTATATTGCACCACGTTGCGTGCTATTGCACCATATTGCTTGATGTCGTATTTTATTGAAGGGACTTGTATGATGTTCTGCTAAGTTGCCTCATGTTGGCTTTGGGCCTTCTTTTAACGTTTTATTGGGCTTACACAACTTCGATAAAATTTAGCGAGACAGGGTTTTCGAGTGCAAGGAAACGATTACAAGGAGTTCTGATAGTTCATTTAGGATTCCCCGGATACTCCGTCATTTTTCACTGCATAATGTTGCATGATGATGTACCACGTTATGTCATGTTGCACCATCATGCAGCTTGTTGCATGATGATGCGTCATGTTGCACCATGTTGTGGGATGTTACACTTCGTTGTGGGATGTTGCATCATGATGTTCTGCTATGTTGCCTCATGTTGGCTTTGGGCCTTCTTTTAACATTTTATTGGGCTTACACAACTTCGATAAAATTTAGCGAGACAGGGTTTTCGAGTGCAAGGAAACTATTACAAGGAGTTCTGATAGTTCATTTACGATTCCCCGGATACTCCGTCATCTTTCACTGCATAATGTTGCATGATGATGTACCATGTTACGTCATGTTGCAACATCATGCAGCTTGTTGCACGATGATGCGTCATGTTGCACCAAGTTGTGGGATGTTACAGTACGTTGCGGGAGGTTGCATCATGTGTGATTATATTGCACCACGTTGCGTGCTATTGCACCATATTGCTTGATGTCGTATTTTATTGAAGGGACTTGTATGATGTTCTGCTAAGTTGCCTCATGTTGGCTTTGGGCCTTCTTTTAACGTTTTATTGGGCTTACACAACTTCGATAAAATTTAGCGAGACAGGGTTTTCGAGTGCAAGGAAACGATTACAAGGAGTTCTGATAGTTCATTTAGGATTCCCCGGATACTCCGTCATTTTTCACTGCATAATGTTGCATGATGATGTACCACGTTATGTCATGTTGCACCATCATGCAGCTTGTTGCATGATGATGCGTCATGTTGCACCATGTTGTGGGATGTTACACTTCGTTGTGGGATGTTGCATCATGTGTGATTATATTGCACCACGTTGCGTGCTATTGCACCATATTGCTTGATCTCGTATTTTATTGAGGGAACTTGTATGATGTTCCTCTAAGGTGCCTCATGTTGGCTTTGGGCCTTCTATGAACATTTTATTGGGTTTGCACGATTTTGATAAAGTTTGGCAGGAGAGGGTTTTCGAATGCAAGAGAACGATTACAATTAGTTGTGATTTCTGGATAATTCATTTAGATAACCTTTCGATGAGCCGTCATGTTGCACCATGTTGT
Organism: Nephrotoma guestfalica; assembly: GCA_963691935.1. Lineage (NCBI taxonomy): Eukaryota > Metazoa > Arthropoda > Insecta > Diptera > Tipulidae > Nephrotoma > Nephrotoma guestfalica. Next base: position 184,298,930 of record OY829915.1, on the reverse strand, counting down.
GTAATGTTTCGCCATGTTGCATGACGTTGTACTATGTTGCATGATGTTGCACATGTTGCGTGATTATGTGCTATGTCGCATCATGTTGCTTCGTATAGTGCCTTGTGTTTTTCTTTAATTAGATATCTGGCGTTATATTTCATCATGTTGCGGATTGTTGCACCATGTTTTGCTATGATATTATATGGATGCACTATAGTTGCGGTGTCCTTTTGAAAATACTGGATGTTATTAGTAATAATATTGAATTATAGCATTCGCTTTTTAATAATTGTGTTGGTTCCTTTCTCACATTTTGTTCCGCCGCATCGAAAACGATTTTAATCGTTTCGTCTGGTGCGACCCGGGTCTCTTGGTTTAATATTTTTCCGGCAAGTAGGATTATGATAAAAATTGTTGAAGCGAATTCCAATCAATCCGATGTCAGGAATCGATTTTGAAAGGTGCGAATTTCCAGAAAATTCGTTTAGATGGTGGAGCCCGAGACAATTTTTTAAATCTTTTCCGTTCAAACGATTTAAATAAAAATAGCGGTGGTAAAGTAAAAACGATTTTTTAATGCGAGGAATGGATTACGATGACTTTTAATGAAGATTGTTGTGATGGGTTTTCTAGTGCTAACAATCGATTTTGATGAGTGATAAAATTCGGGAAAAATTGTTTAGAACCTTCTCGAATGGGATCCTGGTTTCTATTATTAAAGATCGGTTCTAACGGTTAATATAAAAATTTGAGAGAGGATATTTTCGAATGTAAGGAAATGATTGCAATGGATCATGATTTTTCGAAATTTAATGATGAAAATGCGAATCCAATATAAATTTTGGGCATGTCATACAACTCTCTATGTACGCTAAACACAGTACAGGATTCCAAAATAAGTTTCGGATGTGATTTTGAAAAGTTAGTAAATTAGACGGAACACCTTTCTTACAAACAGTATTGAACTCGGTTGGTATTATAAAAAAATCCCATTTGTTTGAAACAAAACCGGCAGGTTCGTTAGAGATTTTTGCAGATTTACCATTCGCTATCCCGCCGAAGTTCGAAAAAGTAGTTTTCGAGGTGGTGTCTGTCTGCCTGTGCTCTCTCCAGCCGAGTCAGATTTACTGATTTTCATGAAATTCCGAAAGGTCCGAATGAAATTTGACGAAAATCGGTCCATTGGAAATGCATAAAACATTTGCGGAAAAATCGATTAAGTTGTTCATAAATTAAATTTGTAACAAAACTAGTTTAAATCATTTCTCCAAAATTTAAGTTTAATAACGATTTTTGATAATAAACTGTTATTTCACCATAATTCAGCCACTGTACAGCTCAAAGAAAATCCTCTACTCGTTTCGATCTATCGCTCTCGCCCTCAAGTTTCGACATCCGGTTTCGCCGTCGCCAAAACAGCGCAGTTGAGGTCTTCAGCTACAACATATACCGGCTGCCTGTTGTTGAAATACTTTATTTATCATGTATCCGATGATATTGCTCCCTACGAGAAGTTGCTTTATCTCGTGGTACGTACGAATCCGATATTCGTTGTTCGCAACTTTAATTAGACCAGAAATGGAACGAATGTCCTTATCCTTTCGAAAGTGAACAACATTCTACAGTCATTAGAGGTCAGGGCTAAGAGTTTTATAAAATGCGAGTTTGCACCACTCAATAGAAGTAGAAAACTTGGTGTCCGCCAGTAATTTGGGCTTTTATCTGCCTGCATAACATTTGGCGAAGTTATTACTAGCCTGAGATATTTAAAATTAAAATTAAATATTTAAAAATCGAGCGGTATGAAGTTGTCCTTGATATTGCTAGGTCTTTATCCAAGAAGCACGATATCAACTACATATCCGTGAATTTGGCCTGATTTATTAAATATACAGCGCGATGTTTCAAATTTGCTTTTACTTACTCGAGCGCCAAATTGAATAGAGGGGCCATAATTACATTTCCCTGTCAAACATCAGACGTTATTTCAATGAAGTCTGAAACGGATCCTTCGATCACGATTCTACATGTAAACCCAGACGTTGCATATTCTCAATAACGTACCAATTTTGAAATTTTTATACTTAATGGTACAAAATACCTCGAATTCAACCATCTTTGGTCGAGCAAAGTTCGGTGCCCAGGTTACTACCGGTATTAAATCTTAAAAGTCACTTTGAATGAAACGTGGGGCAGACAAATTTATCTTATTAGAGACAGTATGCAGACATAAAGTTACGATTTTGTGTTAACGGTGGCCTTGAGATAATCATAACTAATAGATAAAAAGTTGTGGTACTTCGCACTATTTGCCTGCCAACCATAATAAATTTGTATTTCCTTATTTGATTTACAATTAAAATGAATTATGTACGGGTATGTTTATTATGCTTACGTTTATGTATATCAGTTACAGCGTATTTATTATTTTTGCACAGGTATTTTTGAAAAATTTCCAATTTTTTTTTAAAGAAAACAAAGAAAAATTATTGTTGCTGGATTTTCTATCTATACGAGTATCTGAATGTTTACATTACATCATCCTATTATATTTACTGTTTACAGTTTACAGTTTACACATGTAGTTTGTCTATATACATCGTTCATTTTAATTGGTATTGAATTTCATTAAAATTTCATTGAAATTCCTTTCGAGCAATATAAAATTAAATTATGAGAACACTTTTGTTGGTTTAACTCATTATTGGATATTGCTGTTTAGCTATTTCAGTCGAGAAAAATTAATATCAGAGGTTAAGATGCAAATATTTACCCTCTTTTTGTAGAGTTTACTAAATAAAATTATCGTGAAAAATTGGCTTCCAGGTTGTCGGTCGGCCGCCACTCCTGCTATAGAAATTGTGAAAATTGTCCCCAATTCTTATAAGTCATCCCTATTAGGTTTTATAGACCAGCTGTTCCAGAAGTAACTACATGGATAAAAACCAAATCTTTACCGGTAGAGACGGCGTAGGTTACTGTAGCCATGTGTGATAAATTAGACGAATTTTGCGGCTTTCGCAAGTATTCGGGCCGGGTTTATGTGTTAGTCGTACCATGCTGATAACCAATTAGTTTGGGGCCAAATATATCGAGTGATTATTTTAAGCTGACACTTTCAAATATCTTGGAAAATAAGCACTCTACGAAAAAAATGTGCATTATTAAAATTTAACCATTCCGAGGGGGACATACATTAGTGCTAAAATTAGTACCTCTCCTCCCCTTCTTGTAGGTGGGGCGGGGGTAACTTTGAAACTAAAATAGGGACCCCTACTTTTTATTGCAGATTCGGATTCTACGGCTTAAAGTACGTAGGATTTCTTTAAAATATTTTTTTCGATTCATGATAGATGGCGCTGTAATAACGATATTAATTTTTTTCGGTTTCTCCTACTGAGCACCTATGCATACGATTCTGCAATACGTTCGAATTAAAATTAACACGTTTTCAATGTAAATACTTGAAATTAGTCTTAAACTATTGGTTCCTATGTAAATCAAGCACCTTGGTACGTGAGAGGCGAGCTCACGTTAATCAAGCACCCCGAAGGAAACAGGAAACTACTACATCCACGTCGTTGTTCCTGGGTTACGCTGATAGTAGTTTAGTCACCAGCCAATTACATTTCTACAGGTAACAATTTCCCAGTTATTCAGATATTTTAAAAAAAAGTCATTTATTTAAAAGCAGATTTAATTGCATGTTCCTGGGTTACGATAATAGTAGTTTCTTGACAATTCATTTTTCAGTAATTAAAAATTTAAGAAATACAATTTGATAAGACTAATTTCAAGTATGTACGTTGAAAACGTATTAATTTTAATTCAAACGTATTGTAGAATCGCGTATGCATAGGCTGGCTATGTATACGAATCTGTCTTACCGACTTTTACTATCGAGAATCCGTATTTTTTAATCTGCGTTATCGACATTTTTCGGCTGATAAATTTTAGTTGTCACACCCAAATCTGCAGGTCGACTAACTTTAACAGAAAGTGAGTAATGGCCTCTTTGTTTTCAAACTGAATCAAGTGATGGGGCTTCTTGGCTCATATGATTGTTTGTATGATTTAATAGCTGATTAATTTGTGTGTCATAAAAGTTTGGGCTCAAAAAATTTGTTGATGATTGATTTGATAAATGTTAGATTTTCATACTATAAATTAGATTGTGTGTGTTTGGGCTTGTTCGTTTGGGGCGTCTGGGTTCGTACGATTGTTTGTTTGAGTTGGTAATTCGTTGATTTGTTTATTATGAAATTGATTTTGGGTGTCATTGTCTCATTTGCTTATTAACTAAATATGTTGAAATGGCTTCTGGGTTCGGATAATTGTTTGCTTATGAACTACATTTTTTGATTTAACGTCTTGGGATAATTGAATGATTTGGTTTGGTTAGGATGATTTGTGAATAAATGGATTCGTTGGCTTCTTAACTGTATATGATGAGTGATCTTCTGAATTTGATCGATTTATGTTGTTGGTTTGGATTTGTGTTTGTTTTAAACTGTTGGTTTTCAACGATTTAGTTCTCGTTTGTAAATTTTGATCTTCGTTGTCACTATAATGTTGTGATGATTTGATTTGAGATACATTAGTTTGAAGAATGTCTGGGATTGCTTGATTTGTATTTATGTTGTTTAATTGTTTCAACTGGGTGTTTCCGTTTATTTGATGAGTATCTTTGCTCAGTTTCTCAATTACCAGAATTGATGGTTGGTTTTTATTACTGATTTGTGTGTCAATATTGATTTTTTCTGATTGAAAATCTATTACTTATTTCTGGAATAATAATTTGGGTTTCTTTGGATTTGTACGTGTGTGTTTCTGTCTCGTACTTGTTTGGCGGTTGTGTTAAATTTGTTTAATTGTGATTTTGAGTCTTCATTTTGCTTAAAATGTGTCAGTTTCTTCTGTTTCGGTTATAATTTCGGTGACACTTTCGGCTTTGCTGGTTAATATTATATTTTTGATTATGATGTTGTATGGTCCTCGTTTGAATGTTTGCACGACTTGTAATTCTAAATGTTTGTTGTAAATCTTACCAATTTGTTCGTATTTCTTTTTAAAGCTGACCTTGTATTGGTCAAGTGCATCATAAAGTCTGTATCCATAATTTCTGGTTGTCTCGCCATAATATTGTTTCGTTTCTTAAAACTGCCGTTCCAGTTTTGTTACAGAATATTCTACTGTTAATCGGAGTTTTAATAATTTGTCGAATAATTGCTTTGGTCTGTCTTTTGTGTCAGCTCCGCTGTATTCTGGAATAAAAGCGAGACACTTTAATATTTGCAGCTGGTTCATTTTGTAAGATTATGGCGTGTCAAGTTCGGTTTAGATAAGAATACACGTTATGCTAGGCGATGGTTCTGTTTCCATTTTATTATTTTTGGTTCAAGTTTATATCTTTGATCTGTTGTTTTCAAATAGTGTCGTTGATTAGATTTTAAAATGATGTACATTTGTGGATTTTAATATTTCCTACTATTGTGTTATTTTGTAATATGGTTATGATTTGCTCTCAATGACGATTTATAGGTAGATTTTGTTTTTGATGTTGAAAATCGGTATGGCTCGTGCTGCATTGTTAACATATCACTTATATCACTTTTTCTACAGCGTGGTTAGATTTTACTTTGATGTGTTTTGTGGATATCATAAGTTTGTTTGTCCGCAGGATTCTGTCTACAGCGCCAATATTGTTAGATTGGAGGTTCTCATTTATTGTATATAACTTAAATTTAAACACTTAAAATAATGTTCGACGATCAATTACTAATTAGATATTACTTAAAATTACTGATTATGAATACCCAAAATTGTGACTATGTATAATTACGGCTTATGACTATATCTTGAAACTAAATTGTTCGTCTTATATACTAAAATTTAGAGGAAATAAAAATGTTATACAAGCACTATGGAAAACAAATGTACATTTTCCGAGGTTGCAAGCTGACGTGAATTCCAGATTTAGTTGATTTGAAGTAATCAATTCGAACACAAAAAATAATTTTTAAAATTATAGATTATTCGTTTTAATAATATGCGAAGCATTTGAAATATTTTCGATAAATTATCATTTTCGATTAATTGTCGTTTTCGGTAAATTGTTTTTAAATAAATAGACGATCACTCTAAAAATTTTTGAAACTGTGGAGAACATCAACGACATTCACAAATTTCAACAATATTGACAACTTAGAGGCGTGGTGTGATTCTAACCTGCTCAGTCTCATCATCAATAGGTGTAAGAATATCTCTTTCATACTAATCATGTTGTCCAGCACTTATATGGTAGTGCTGAATGGTACTTCTGAGCTTTATTAAGCGGGTAACTGGAGATATTGATGTAATAGATCGAATAAACATATCGTATTCGTCTATGTCAGTTCCCAGCATGAGCATGCCGTTAATATCTGGTGTCCTTTTTACAACAAACATATTCGTAGCATGGCGGCTTCAAAATCACAAAAAGATACCATATCACAGTAGTCTGCAAAAGCTACCGTCATCTGATGCAGAACCTACAATCTGATAACCTTGAAAACTTAGTTTATTGGGAACACCTTTCTGGCTAAAATAGATACATCAACCATATTTGAATCTATTGGAAGACCTTAAGAAATTCTGAGATTCTTCAGCTCAATAAACCCAGAACAAATTATCATTATAACGAACCGATAAGCATGGTGTATGCGATTTTTAACAAAACTAATCATCTCGTTGAGTTTTGCCTAAGCAAAGAATGTTTTAAACGTAAACTTATAAAAATTAAAAAAAAAATATTTTCACTCTATTTAATATTTTGTGTGTTCTCAAGTCAAACTTGTGTGCTAAGTTGGAAGTATTTTTTTTTTTATTTGCCAAAAATTTGGTGCCATATAGTTTCAAAATTTACATTTTTTAACATAATAATTTAATTTTAATTTTAATTTCTTTTCGTACACTAAGCACACATCGATCCCTTTTCACACTTCTATTTGATTTGTTCTAATAAATTCATACACATTCTTAAATACGTTCATTCCCATTCGTAATAATTCAGTCAAACTACTTGCACTCAATAGAACATCGAACATTTGTCTGCTCTGGTTAAATGCAGAACATTTCAGAGTCAAATGTTCGATGTCCTCCACAACTAAACAGCTTTCACATAATTCACACATAACCAAATTGCGTTTCTTCAAACATTCTTTCCAATTTCCATGATTCAATCTCACTCGTTCCATAGTTCGTAATATTCTAGTACCTCCTTTGAGCACCTTAAAGAACGGTTGCCTCAAAGGAGACCTAACCAACTCAAAGTACTTCTTACCTTTCACCTGACATTTTTCAACAAAGTCTCTCTCCCATTTTCTCCACAGATTCACCTGAAACATGCGAAGTACGTCTCTGGCATCCATGAATTCATATTCATTTACATCCTCAATCAAACAACCTCGTTTCGCAAGCACATTGGCTCTTTCATTACCTTCAATCTGTAGGTGTGAAGGTATCCATTGAAGGATGACCTCCATGCCATACGATTGAAGATACTTATACAGCATTTCGACATACACATTGCCATGAGTTCCCCCACCCCTACTAATTAATTCCAACCCACTCCGAGAGTCAGAGAATAACACTATTCTCCTTCTCCCTTCTGCCATTGCCAACTTGATCCCTTCCATAATCCCTATCAATTCTGCATTCATTATACAGATACTGTCATGCACTCTTACCATTTTCTCTTTCCTCATTGAAGGAATATAAATTCCGACACCTGTTCGATCATCATTTACACTTGCATCTGTATATACTTCCACATGTGCAACATAATTCATTCGCACTAGCACACGCATTCTCCACAAGCATCAACTTTTTAAATCCAACCTTGGACCCATCACCACATATACTCATTCTATACGCAATTTTAGTTGACACTAGCGCCTTTCGTAACATATCAGTCACACCCGGTTGAGCTCCCCATTTCGGTTTGCTCACCCTTTTAATCACGTTCAATCTACTCTATATGCACTTTGAAATTCATTCTTCTGTCAATCCAGATTCCCAAATACCTAGTCAATTTCACACACTCAATTCTCTCATTATATATTCGCACATCAACCATCCGATTCGTTCTAAAAGCCATACTACAACATTTACTCGAATTTACCCTCAAATTCAATTCACTCAAACATTCGGTTACCTGATTCACACATTCTTGAGCCCGACTCAATGCCTTCTCGATGGTCTTCCCTTTGCCCATCAGGACAAAGTCATCTGCAAATTGCAAAATGACTTTGCCCGAGGAGTTACACCTATGTATCGAGCTCGTGTAAAGGTTGAAGAGAGTCGGTGAGATTTTACTGAATTGGGGGAGGCCCATAGTCACCGCTCCTTCCAACCTATACCCTCTACCACATAAAACTAACTTTCTCTCATTCATGAACTCATACACCCAGTTGCAATTTTTCCAAGGAAACAACAAGTCCATAAGGATCTGATAAAGTTTCCCTGGAACCACGTAATCATATACCCTTTCTATATCCAAAAATACCGCCACAATATACTTATTTTCCTTTTGTACTTTCCACACAAACTTTCTACACATTCATTAGCAGAGTGGTTGTAACGGAACCCAAAGGTGGTTTCCGGCAACAAGTTTCCCTCATTCACAAATTTATCTATACGACCTTTCATCATACCATTCACAATTTTAACAAATACATTCAACATACATATTCCCCTGTAATTTGTTGCCAGATTTCTATCCCGACCCCTTTTAGGAATAGGTACCACTCTGCTTTCCGTCCATTTTTCCGGTATCTGAATACTCATCCATACTTGATTGAGAATTCGCAGCAAGGCCGCCTTGGCAAGGCTCGAATTCTAATCTTCCAATCATTTTATAATTCACTCTGTTAGTTCCGGGGGTCGTAGTTTTCGATGTTTCTAAAACCTCTCGAAACTCTTCCCATTCAAACTCCTTACACATATCGTTCATAAATTCATTTTCATTATCAGGTAACAAAACTTGATACCTATCGCATAAATTGTTACGTACGCCCGTAATCATTTGTAAAACACTGCATTCCTTGCGCTCTATATCCTCTCACTCTATTAAATTTATCCCATACATCCTTAGTTATGGTTCTATATGTCATTTTGGACACATAGTCCCGCCAACTTTTCCTTTTCGCTCTACGAATAGACTTCCATAACTTATTCTGCATTCATGACATATACACCTATTGAATTCTGTCAATGCTATCCGTTTCCTTTCATACCAATACTGGATTTCATTGTTCCACCAACCGTTCACTTTGTATTCATTGCCTCTGACATTTATAGTACACATTTCATTCACTCTCTCTATTTCATCCTCAAGTTGGTTAAACTTATTTGCTTCTTTCATTATGAGAGTCTCATTCATACGTTCGACCCATTTCTTACCATTCATAATGACATTACGGTCTATGTCAACATTTATACCACCTAAGTATATCCTGATCAAAAAATGATCACTACCCAAATTCTCATCTGTGACATTCCAAGTGACTTGGCCCGCCAGCCCGCTAGATATTAAAGTTAAGTCTATCGCGCTGGTTGTCGACCCCACTCTCGCCATTCTAGTCAACCCACCATCATTCAGGACTACGGGGTCGGAATCCAGAATGAGGCGGGTCAACCAGTTACCTCTAGCATCAGTTCTTTCACTCCCCTATATTCTCGAATGCGCATTCATATCATCCGCTAGAATCACGTCACTTTTGCCTTCCACCCCCCATTCAAACAAAATTTGAAAATCTCGTTGGCTTCTCTCTCTGTCAGACGTAGACAACACTGGAGTTGCATAGATACTAACAAATAACAAGTTTTTGTCCAGATTCCGAGTTTTGGCTGCGATGACTTCAATGTGCTCGAAGCGAGGTATGTCACAGAGGACCAGGCTGATATTGGTACGTGCCAATATCGCCACCCCGCCGAAGCCATCAGCCCTCGGTCTGGACAGATAGTTGTATCCTTTCCCCCCTAAACGACTTACTCTCACGCTCCCAAGTTTCACACAAAATCATTACATTCACATCGTTATTGGTCAGATAATTCCGCAACATATCGCCATTGGCATATATACTGCGAATATTTATCTGGCCAATTTTCACGCATTCATTGGATCTCAGCATTCGCTCTACCATTCAAAGAAATGAAGAAGGGAGAGGGCATTTATAAACGCAAAAGCGTTCCCTCTCCTGCTTCCCTCTGTAGTGTTAATTCATTTGGAGTTAAATTAGAATGTCTCATTGCTAGCCATGCTTCATTTTTTTGATTGTCTCTATGTCCATTGCTGTATTACAAGTTGTTTGTTGATTTGATTGCGGTTGTTGTTGTAATATTTCTTGTTGTTGTTGTGCTTGCTGTATTTGTTGTTTGTTCGTTTCTTGTAAGTTGTTAGTTGTTTTGGTTGTTGTGGCTGTTGTTGGTTTTGTTGTTGTTGTACTTGATCCGTTTGTTGCTGTTGTTGTTGTGGTTGGTTTAATTGTGTCTGTTGTTACCTTGAAGTTGAAATGCTTTTTTGACATGATTGTGGTTTTGTCTGTTCTAGTTGGTTTTCTTTGTTTTGCGGCTTTTGTGGTGTTAAAGGCGGTTTTTATTGTATCTGCATATGTTGTCTGGTTAGCTGTTGTGGCGTTTGCTTATAATCGAAAATATTTATACAGTTTTAATTTTCACTATTTCTAGTTCTCGTTTGTATGCTCGACATTCCTTACTGTTGCTGGTGTGTGCCTCTTCACAATTTATGCATTTTAGTGTAGTGCACGGCTGGTTGTGTGATGTTACTTCACTATATTTGTAGCATTTAGAATCACTTGTGCATCTCTTGTTGGTGTGACCAAATTTGCGGCATTCGGTGCACTTCAACGGATTTGGAATGTACAATCGAATGCTTAGTTGTATAAAGCCTGCCTTCACATATTCCGGTAATACTGGTGAATTAAAAGTCAGGATTGTTGCTGCTGTGTCCGTTAATTTGTTTTCCACCCATTTCTTTATTTTATATACCTTTGATTTCCTCCTCAGTTAAACTTTTTAGGTCGTGGCAGAAAATGATGCCTTTGGAACTGTTTAATATGGGGTGTTCCGTCACTTTTATTTTGGCCAATTGCCCCAGAGACGTGGCCTTCAGTAATGCATCCGTCGCTGCCTGATTTTTTGTAAGAACCAGGCGTTCTGCAGCTCTCGATCGTTGTGTTTTAATGATAGCTTTGGTTGTCATATCCAGCGCTTTTTGTATTCCAAAAAATTAAAAATTTCACAGGTTTTGCCCCTCCTGCTCGTGCTTAATTATTAGATATTTTTCATTCACTCCATTGCAACCATTATATCTGCACTGCCACCGAATCCTAATCTCTTTGTTTGCATTTCTTCGATCCTTTTCCTTTTGGAGGGTTGGGTATTATTTTCCAACATCCTCAACGGTGCGAATCCATTTGGGCTTTCAAATATCGCCCATTTTTAGGGCCGAAGCCCTCCTTCCCCTCACGCCGCTTAAATATAACCAAAAACTTGTTGTTGTTGCCAATTATTCTTACACCACTATAAAACTATTTTAACTTAATTAAAACCCAAAACCACTTAAATTAACTATTTATCAAATGAAAAAGGAATTTTGCACCGAGCTGTCAAAATTTTATGTGTACGACTAAATCTGACTAAAAAAATTGTTGTCAATAATGATTCTGTCTTACTTGGCTAGGTACAAAAAGCTTTAAAAATAAATAATAAATTCATTCAATCATAATTCAAATTGAAAAACTGTCTGTTAAAATAAAACTGTCTGCTCCCAGTGCATCACGCGCGTCTGCCGAAAAATAAGAAAGTCTCAATCAATCATCATTAGTGTTAACAGCGGCGCACCTCCACAAAAATCTAAAGAAAATGAAAGATATATTTTCGCCTCATTTCGTACCTTTCATTACATCATACCGTTGTAGTAGTATAAAAGCGTACTACACAATAAACTTCGATAAGATATGCCAAATCTTATTTAGGAAAAATTTCCATTTGATTCAGATGAATATTTTCAATTACATTAAAGGATCTTCAAATACGGTTCTGTGTGCATGCACTAAAAATAATTGTCATTAAAAAGAAACTTGCCGTAAAAATGAAAACGTCTTAGGGATAATATAGTCATGCCAGAGAATATTGACCGGATTTTTATTTTGGTTGGTACACAGATCGCAACAAGCATTTTGACTTAATGAAATGGAACATGAATAATTTATTTTCTGACCATAATACTATAAAATACTTTTTGTTGTACGTATACCTTTGTCTTATTGCGTATTTTGTCTTCCAAATATGTTAAGAATGGATTTCATTACGTAGTAAGTGATTCCCGATACCGTACTAAGCTATCGAGTTTTTTTTAATATTAAGCAATTTGATTTAATCAGGGCTTTCATATTTCTCCTTTCTGTATTCGTATACACCTCCCATCACAATAATCATCCATCCATCAAATTCACCTTTCACCGATGGATATAACACAGAGTGAATAAATCAGACTATTAAATTTCAAATATTTTCCAATCAATTTTGGATATCGATTTCATGTACGGGTATAACAATGTACAAGATTTGTTTTGTGCACGATAATTCAACAACACTTTGCGCTGATATATGGGCTATTGATTGAAGAATTTAAAATTTTATTTTAGTTGAGTTTATTCATGTGTCTAACAACGGGTGGCTCAACAAACGATACGTTTTTATGAACACAGATAGTCCACAACCAAAAAATGTTATTCCATTTCCTAAGTTGGTGTAGTTCTACAATTGAAACTTCAGAACTTGGTATAAATCTCACTAGTAGATTATTCGGCCGATTATTGTTGTGTAATATACCGGAAAAAGTCGATCCATTTATTTGTTTCCACATTGTTCAGTAAGGTCATTAAATGTTAACAAAATAAACACAATTGCTTCAAAATATGAAAAGGTAAAGTTCTCCACTACTTTCGTCTTTCGCTATCTGCACACCTTCACGACATAAATTGCCGTTCTTTGTGAATTGTTATTCGGTGAATTATCATTTTCGGTAAAATGTTATTTTCACGACAGTTCGCTGAAAGAGACAATTTACCGAAAATGACACTTCCCCGAAAACTACAATTCCACGAAAACGACTGTTCACCAAAAACTACAAGTCACCGGAAAATTATTTAATTACTGTTTGGAAAATTCATTTTCGAATCGGGAAACATTGTTACCAACATTTTCGAACACCGGGTCACGCAAAACTTGAAAAATTCTAAAAATTGAGCGTTGTGCACTTTATCATGACTGGAGAATGGTTCAAATGAAAGGTCTTTCGATGGGTACCTCTGGAAAAAATATGGAGTCACCTTTCATGTGGGAAGCGTGGGAAAACTCGTTTGATATATCATACAACATACAAAATTTGACAATTTCTCAAAATTTGACGTTGAAAGTGTTATGGCTGAAAAGTAGTTTAAATGGAAGGTCTTGATGATGGTAACATTTGAAATTTATTTCAATATATCACTCATATAAAATTTGAGAATTCCCGAAAATTAAACGTTTTAAGTGTCATCTGGCTGGAGAACGATTCAAATGAGAGGTCTTGGTGATGGATACTCCTGGAATAAATTACAGATCACTTTTTATATGGAAAGCCCGGAAAAACTCAGTTGAATATATCTTACATACAACATTTCAAAATTACTTAAAATTATACGATTAAAGTGGAATGGCTAGAAAGTATTCCAAATGAATGATTTTTTATGGTTACCACTGGAAAAAATGCAGGTCACCTTTTTCGTGGAAAGAAGAAGAGCAATTTACTCAAATGGTGACTAAAAACGCGGAAATCTAAGAAACTATGAAATATGGAGAGAGTGAGGAGAATGGCGAACTAAATTTTATGATGGATGCCTCTCTAGCATAACATACATAAAATACCAAACTCGAACCGGCGATACCCTCAAATTCCTGATCGATACTGGTGCGAACAAGAATTTCATTTGTGACCAGTTAGCCAAAAATTCTACAGCTACCAATAATAAATTCAAAATTAGATCGGCTGCGGGTCGGATCGAAATTAGCAGGAAACACAGAGAACAACTACAAAAACATAGAGTTTTTCGTTCTGCCGGAATTAAAAACATTCGACGGCCTCATCGGGCATGATCCTGACGCTTAATTCGAAAATGAAAATTCCACTTTACAAAAAGCAGGCACCACAAGTGAATAATTTGGAAATCAGGGATAGTCACTTCTCCGCCGAATTGAAATATAGAATACAAATGATGATCTCAAAATATAAAACACTATTTTGACCTGTATATGACGTAACCCCTATAGAGACCACAGTAAAGGCTGAAATCAGAACAACAACCAGTGACGCGATCTACACAAAATCCTATCCCTATCCAGTTAATATGAGAAAAGAAGTCGAAAAACAGATCGACAAACTCTTAAAAGATGTGATCATACGACCCTCCAATAGCCCGTATAACTCTGGGTAGTGAAGAAAAAACTGGACGCTTCCAAAACACAAAAATACATAATGGTTATTGATTACAAACGTTTAAACGATGTCACAATAGCAGATACATATCCAATTCCGGATATATCTAGTACCATCGTGAACCTAGGAAACTTTAGGTTCTTCATCACTTTAGGCCTCACATCTGGTTTCCGAAAGATCAAAATGAAGGAATCGGATATACCTAAGATCTCCTTTTCCTCCATGAACGGGAAATACGAATTCCAAATACGAGACTTCCTTTTGATCTTAAGAATACACCAGCCATCTTCCAAAGGATGCTTGATGTCGTGTTAAAGGAGTACATTGGCAAAATTTGCTACGTATACATCAATGATGTCATTATTTTTGGGGGAAAACGGAGGAATAACATCTAAACAACATCGAGAAGATATTCAGCAAACTAGAAAAAGTCCACCTACGGATCAATTTGAACAAAACGGAATTCTTAAAGTCAGCAACGGAATTCCTAGGTTATATCATCACTAACCTGGACATTAAGGCCGACCCAAAGAAAGCCACTGCTATGTGCCATCTTAAAATCCCAACGAATCTGAAGGACTTAAAATCATTTCTTGGATTTGCATCATACTACAGACGTTTCGTGAAGAACTTTGCTAAAATAGTCAAACCACTGACAAACCTTACAAGAGGCGAAAGCGCCCAAATTAAGGCTAGTCAGCCAAAGAAAATCAAAATAAGTCTGGATCAAAATCAAATTCGGGCATTACAACAAACTAAAGAACTACTTTCATCGTTGGAAATATTAGCATTTCCCGATTTCAACAAACCAGTCAATTTGACAACCGACGCTTCAGACACAGCAACAGAGGTCGGCGATAATTTGGGCCATGAATACCTTAAGGAACTATTTATACAGTGCGAAAAAAATTAAAATCCTCACGGACCATCAACCATTCACGTTCGCGCTCAGCAACAGAAATAACAACGCCAAATTAAAGAGGTGGAAGGGGCGCTTGGAAGAGTACGACTACGAGCTTGTGTACAAACCAGGAAGCACTAATAAAGTTGCTGATGCCCTATCCAGATTGGAGTTAGAGGCAAACACGTTGTCTACCGATGGAACAATCCATAGTGCTGAGGAGGACTTTACAGACCTGATAACATATTGTGATGCTCCAATCAACGCATTTAAAACCCAAATCATATTTTTAAAAGGGCCAGATATTTATGTCCATGAAGAATCGCACCCATCATACCACCGACACTATATCAGCCTTCCAGGGTTAAATAAGGCAACTCTAAGTAAAATCTTACGAGATAAGTTAATCCCGAATTTGATCAATGTGGTAAAGATACTGAGGAATCCATTCCAATACTACAAGAAGTTTTTAAGGAACATTTCTCAACCTATAAAATTCGCCTAACCCAGAGAACGGTCACGGACATTGCTAATGAAGAAAATAAATTTGCGATTATAAAAGAAGAACACAAGAGGGCATACCGCAATCATATGGAGAATAGGAAACAGATTTTGGTGAAGTAACACCCATCCCAACTTATCTAGCCGAAATACTCCACGTTGATATAATGGAGATCAAGAACGACAAGTTTATTTCGTGTGTGGATAAATTCTAGAAATTTGGGAAATTTTTCCGAATAAAATCTAAATCAATACCACACGTACGCGACAAATTAATTAAAGCGTTGCACTATTTTACCGTTTCGAAAACACTGGTAATGGATAATGAGAGGAGTTTCATAAGTCCAATAATCACTTACTTCTTGAAAACCTTTTGAGTCAAAGTGTACTTAACACCAAGACAGAGGTGCGAAGTCAACGGAATTGTTGAGAGGGTCCATTCTACGGTGATCGAAATTTTTAGATGTCTACAGAATGAATATAATGAATTGGCACTCGGTCATCCAACAAAAGCCCAGCGATATATTTTTCGGAAGGGTTCAGAAGTTAAACTATCAAAATTTAACCGATTACAAAACCAAGCTAAATGAAGATCTAATCAATAGCAATCAAGTTATCGAAGCCCTAAACGACAACACAAGTTTTCTACTTACATAATTGGTATCTAGACAATATTGAAAAACTCCAACAACTATTCAGCGACGTGCATCTGAATAAATTGCTTCAACATTAATATTAAATGTGTTGAAACAACCAGTTTCTGTCATTTTTACTTTTGTTTTCTATTGCAATGGGTTTTATTGTGATTGTTCCGTACATTGGTCTATCTTCAGTACTCTCGAATTTAAAATGCAAATTTATTCCCCTAACTAATCAAACAGATGGTTCAAGACCCACTTGTTACTAAAGATTACATGAGCTTTGAAATAAATTATAAATGTTCGTTTTAGACAAAATTTCTGAAATCTCAGAGATGTCTAAGAGAACCAAAAATACAGAACAGTTTCCCAATATCTACATGATTGAGCAATGCTGTGTAATTGGCCCATAGTTGATGAATATTCACATCCGAAATCAATGATTTTTAGCAATTCAAAATCAGTAAGGCTAACTAACCATCATCAGAGGCATTACCCTCCCACCATTACTCCTGATCCCCCCTCCCCGCCATTATTACTCTCCGGTCATTTTCCCACTGCCATTTCCCCTACTATTATTCCTTATCCCCTTCCCCCATTATGAATAAATTAATAATTTCATTTTTCTGGTCTCCAAGAAATTTCCAATTGAGATCTTCTGATTCACCGAAATAAAATTATAACGATTATAAGTAGATTTTGAAGCAGATTACTTACCTCATGACGGTTCATAATTTATTTGGAACAATTGCAATTGCTGTAATATTTTGAACATTCTAGTAAGTTTCGCGCAAAGTGGTTTTTGTTATTATGAATATTTTCTGAGAATCGATTTTTTTGTCGTCATGTTTCTAGTAGGATTTGATATCAAAACTGACGTAATACATTTTTGATTAATTTTTTGCTGAAGGAACGGTATCAAACAATATAACAAGCTTGGACCTTGAGACCAAAGCAATTGAAATTGTTTCTATATAAATTATGCACCTAATTCAAGATAATAAAATAAAATGTACGAAATATTTTTTTCTTTTACTGGCGCTACATCCCTCCCATGTAAGGATTTGGCTCAGTGGGTTGGAGTTATTAATAGATTTATGATCAGATTGATGGTTGGTTGATAAATTCATGGGATCCAAACTAGGTTCCACGGCTGCTGGAACCGGCATACTACTCCTGATGAAACATAATGAAATGCCGGAGCGGGGGAGGATGATCTCATTTTTCCCTTCCGTTTTTACAAATCTGTATTATGCTATCCCCATGGGGTAACCCAAAGTTGTACTAACCCAAGCAACGGTTGGTTGTTGTCGATGGAGATGATCGCATTATCTCTCTGTGCTATGCACCCCATTTACTATCGATATAATTTTATTTCGATGAAACGTAACTATCTCCATGTGGTATCTCCATGTGATATCCCTTTGAGACCCGAAACATATGAGAAAACGAATTGGGAAAAGATTCAGGAAGGAGGAAAAATGGCCGGGTGGTAACGGCGCGGAGTAATGACCGGGGAAAGGAACAGGGGCTATGATCGAGGAGTCATGGCCTTAGGGCAATGGACCGATGGTAATGACGATGGACCCATCTTAGTTGTATTGAGTTTATTTTCTCTACATATGAAGATTCACAAAATAATGTAAACGTACAAATGAAAGTACATAGTTTCAACAGACCACTATCAGGGCTGCCCCTGTCGTTAGGGGCAACTGAAGCAGGCGTCTGTCTTGTACCAAGCGGCTTGTTATATAAATGTGTTCAAGGTAGGACTGGATGCCTTAAAACTTTCACTAGTACGTGACCCACACACGCAATAAGCGGGTTGAGCAACAGGCCAATAACCTCCTCTCATAAAAATATTTAAGTTATGCAGACCAATCAAAGGCCTCAGAATTCGGATTTATCACAAACTCGACCTTGGAAATCGCACACGGACAACGCCTTAAAAATGGGAAAATGGAACATGCTTGGCATCTTTAGACATGGAGATCCCCAGAAGCTTACGAACCAAGCAAAGAGTTACACATAAGATATAGGAGAGAGTAGATGGTCTGGGAGTTGGATACATGACACCACGGCATATCAGCATAGGGATATGCACGGTCAGACTTCGCATCCACCGAAGATAAATCAGATGACATCAAAAATTTGTTCTTTGTCGAGCAGGAGGAAGCCATCAATAATATACTGCACCACGATATTAAAACCATCGTGGCCACTTTTATGCAAAAATAGCGTCAAAAAGTGCGTCACCGATCTGACAATAATGTACAACTTAGTTGTATCAAAAACGTCTTTATCACATAATATAATCCACAAAGTAACGTGGAGATCGAATGGTGGAAGAACGGAAAACCAAATCAATCACGGCATGGTGTCTAAGAGACACTCCACCAGCATATCCGCCGGAAATCCAAGGGGCTGCTTTGCTAACGCCAGAAATCTCACTAAAGACTTCCACCCAAAAAGTAAAGCCATCAAAGACGGGAATGGAGAGCTGAGAACAAACGTGATTGATGTTCTCTCAGTATGACAAACCCACTTTCAAAATCTGCTAGCTCCTCCAGGTGAAGAGGTCTTTGTGAATATTCCATAGTCGAGGAGAGAAAGTAGACGCAGCTATTAGTAAATTGAAAAATGGAAAGACGCTTGCTCTAGATGGAATCCCCGCAGAATGGACTAAACCGGAGGCGCGGTGCTCTTACAACAAATCTATACGATCTCATCGTCTCTATTTGGGTCCAAGAAGAGCTGCCGGAGAATTGGAAGACCGCGCTCATATGACCGCTGCACAAATAAGGCGAGTGTCTTAAATCTGGAAACTGTCGTGGTATAGCTCCATTGAATACTGCTTACAAAGTGTTGGCTAATGTTATTTGCCGGATTCAGTGTTTTACCATGAGGATGATTTCATACATCAAACATATATAGACTTTCGATAGGCATATGAGAGCCTAATGGCCGCTCTCATATGCCTAGGAATTCCAGAGAAACTAGTTTTTCTTTAGAAATTAACAACGCCTGGATCTGTATGTAGATCCGTAATTGAATTGTAATTGAAAAAATTGTATCAGACTCCTTTGAAATAACATCTGGTGTTCAATTTGGCTCTTGAGTACCTAGTGAGGAAAAGCAACATTTAAGCTTCGGGCTGCATATTTAATAAATCAGGCCAAATTTTTGGATATACAGATAATATCGTGCTTCTCTGCCGAAGTCCTATCGATATTAAAGAAAGTTTCATACCGATCGATCGCTCCGCAAGAAGATTTGGTTTGGAGGGGAACAGTAGTAAAACCCAATTGTTAGCATCACCCAGGAACATCACCATGGCAAATATCGAAATTGGCGATCATAATTTTGATAGCATCGAAAAATTTAAATACCTCGCCGGGTATTTATTATGCCGGGCAACGAGCTTTCTACGCCTAATCAAAAGTATTGCGAACTAAACATCTATCGCAGTCGTGCAAGCTCGCTCTTTATAAAGCACTTATGAGATCTGTGCTGGCTTTCGGAAGCGGGTGTTGGACCATGACCTCTTAAGATTGTAAATTGTTTCCTACATTCGAAAGAAAGGTCATTTGTTCAATCTTTGGTTCAATTAAAGCTGCGAACAACCAATATCGGATAGCGATATCATCGGATTCATCAAATCTAATCGCGTTAGATGGCTCGGTCGCGTTACAAAGTGTTCATCTTGCGTAACGACATCGAACGGATGTCGAAAGTGGAGAACGAGAGCGATGGATCGAGACGGATGGAGGACCATAGTGCAGGTGGCAAAATCTCTTGATGGGATGTGAATGCTAGAGAGAGGGAGCGAGAGAGAGATAGAGAGACTGTACGCTGAAACGCCGATGTTTGAACGGACAAAGAAACACTGCAAAGTTACCAACCAGCGGATCGCTTTTCAATCAACCATAACTAACCGCGGCACAAAATGCTATCGGAATAATACCGTAATATTTCGTTCTACTAATGCAATCTGTTTGTCAAAAATAAACAAGTTTGATAAGTAGTTGGCTCGTATCACTAACTGCACTACCCGAATTACCCTATGCTAGGAAGTTACAAGTAACGGAAGTAACTCCGTTACAAGAATCGCGAACATATGTATGACAAAATGCATACAAATCATCAGCTTCTAAGTGGAACATTGAAACTCAAATGTGGTGGCGAAGTGAATGTCAGAGATGTGGCTGGCGGCCATGCCAGTGCTTCAATCGGTACTATTTCTGTTATAATGCTCTCGTATAAATTTACGGCACTTGTAAGATGAACTTATATGGCTCACTTACACTTTACCATCTACGTAATAGGTGGCTTTAGGCGATGTGGGTGTCGGCGATCTAATTGTGTATTAGCTTGTGTACTGGCTTGTTAACGATCAGGTTGTGTGTGATAATTTTGATTGTCGACCACAATTCCTAACGGCGGTGTGGTTGTGGGTGAAGTGGTTTTCGACAATGCAGTTGTCGGCTATGTGATTGTCGGCGACGTGGTCGGTGGCGATATGGGTGTCGGCCATGTTGGTGTGGGCGATGTGGGTGTCGGCGATGTGGCTTGTCGGTGATCTGGTTTGGTCGGTTAAGTGGGTTTGTCGACTAAAATTCCTGTCGGCGATGTTGCACGGTCGGTGAAATTGTTTCGGCGATGTGACCCTCTTATTCGTTATTTTTCAATTTTGAGATATTTTTCGTCAATAATTTTTGTGAAAATAATAAATTATTAAAATACAGTCCGTTTGTGTGTGTGAACATGGTCCTTTGAGCTGATCGATTGCCAGAATTGGAGGAAACGTGAATTTGGTAGTTTGAGCGCGTATTAAATACATCTCGAGTAATCTGGAGGTCCAATTTTCGATCACTCTTCGCTAATAACTCACCGAATGTTATGTTTCTAGTGTTCAATCGTCTCTGGCTAAGAAAATGATCTAATTGAGTTGGATCACAAGATCTCGGTGGCCAACTAACAGGACCATTACGTGAAACTAGTCTTTCATCAAGTGTTTCTTTGAGGAAATTAATTGTATCCAGCGCTGTGTG
The DNA here is from genome assembly GCA_963691935.1 of Nephrotoma guestfalica. Lineage (NCBI taxonomy): Eukaryota > Metazoa > Arthropoda > Insecta > Diptera > Tipulidae > Nephrotoma > Nephrotoma guestfalica. The sequence goes on along the minus strand of OY829915.1, from coordinate 184,277,315 downwards.
GCATGTGGCACCGTCCTGTTGGAACCACATATCAGCAAGATTTATGCCAGCCAATTGAGGTACAAAACAATTAGAAATCATGTCTCTATACCGTTCACCGCTCACCGTTGACTGTAACATTCCGCCCATCATTGTTTTTGAAGACATTTGAACCAATGATTCCACCGGCCCATAAAGCGCACCAAACAGTAATATTCTCTGGATGTAATAGTGTTTCGACAAAGGCTTGTAGATTATCTTCACTCCAAATTCGACAATTCCGTTTGCTAAACAAAATTTTGTTTGGAATTTGTACTTCAGCCCATTGGCCGGATTGGCGGCGTGTGCGATGATCGGATGGCTTTAACTCCTGCACAAGATGAATTTTGTAAGCACGTAAATTAAGATCCGTAGATAAAATCGTCCATAAAGTGGATGGGCCCATCTCCAGTTGCTGAGAATTCCATGAAATTGATTGATTTGGGTGATATGCGGTACAGCGTCTATCGCTTGTTCGGTACGCACTGTTTGAAGTCTTACTGGATCCATATAGTTAACCGAGTTGCTCGCTCTGATGAACGATTATGATGACCGTAAAATGGATGAAATGCACGATGAGTTTGTCTAACAGAACCATTATTTTGATAAAAAATTTCAACTATTTGCAAGCGTTGCTCTGGCGTGAGTCTATTTATTATGAAATGGCAAATCAAACTAATCACAAAGCAAGTGTCAGCTGTCAAGTCGGTTGTCAAACGAATCAATGTTGCCAATTTAAAAATGTGAACCTCTCAAAAAACACCCTGTGATAATATATTATTTTATGCCTACCAAATACTTAACAAAAAAAAATAACAAATGTTCCCATATACGTATACGCTATAAATATGTATTGATTAATTATTACCCTAAATGTTGCTCTTATGCACAAAAAAATAAAACTTAGAGTACAATTAGGCGAATTAAAATAAAAATATGCAATATAATCGAAACATTCTTATCAAATCTTAACAAGATTAGAGAACAATTAGGCGAATACGAATAAAATCGTGTAACACACTCAAAACATTTATTTGAAAGTGAGGCTTTAATGTGCTGAATATGCCCAATGTAAAAATTAAAATGTGTTTAAAACAATTGGAAGATACAGCATAAGTGTAATGTATAAAAATGATCAATAATCGGTTCCATATACTAGAGGGAAAAAATGTTGAATGGTCGGTCCATATGGATAACTAGCAATAACTGCAGCAGTTGTTGCACGAAACTTCAATGAAAAATTTTGTTCTACGTAGGTCAAAAGTCCCATATATAGACATGGTTTTTTATGATGGCCATATGTGGGACTCTCGACTTCTGTAGAACAAAATTTTTCATTTAAGTTTCGTGCAACACCTGTTGCAGATATTGCTTATTCTTCATATTACCGAACCCAGGGACCGACCATTTGAAATTTTTATATTAAAGTTCATACCAAGGCCATCATAAAAAACTATGTCTATATATATGGGACTATTTACTTAATTAATTTTAATTATTGATTCATTTTAATCAAGCAGCAATTGTTGCCAGTATTCCGCCCAAATGTTTACTATTTGTATATTCGCACACATGTATAGTTTTTGTTATTTGGTAGAAATTTGACTTTTGTGTTATTTTGTGATTAAAGTTTTCGGACTCGCTTAGACTATTTAGGCTGACTATTCATGAAGCTCAAATTACTGGCAACCAAATTTTATTGGTATTTTCATAATCATGAATCGGTTGTGTACCGCCTCACCTATTGACAGGTAACAAAGGAAAATTTTATGAATTTTATTTTCCACACACATGTTTCGGAGGATGACGTATTACTAAAATAATTTTCATATATTTTCGATAAATTTTAATAGTACAACGTAAAGTGAACCTTTCACGAAACCCCCTTCGCATATTTGATCGATTCGGTGGGTGTTGTTATAGCACATAAATGATATCCACGTTACATCACGTCCTACATTACATTACCCTAATGGATTTGAATATAAACGAACATAAGTTTTGAATTACGGTTATGATGCAAATATTTAGAAATATTTTACGAGTTTCACAGTAAAATATTTATGGACATTCAATAACGCGCTATGGTTCTCGGTAATTCAGCCATCGGGAAAATTTATGTTCAGTTCAAGGCTGCTATTCAAAATTCGTTGTGATTTCTTCGAAACTTATTTTCTCATTTGCATCTTTTCACTCACACAACCTAATAAATATAATTTTAGGCACATGGCCATATCTATAATCAAACAGTTTGTAAATTTAGTGTAAATGGTTTTAACGACAAGAAAATTACCAGAAACCCCAAAAATTGTAAAAAAAAATTTTAAGTTTTCCCAAACAGTACTTAATAAAAGATTTACAATACCGATAACAGTAAATTATCACCAAACCGGAAAAATAAACTTTTCCCCATAGATGTTATGATAGAAGAAAGATAACACAAAATACGGCCAACGTGCACAGCGAACAAAACTTAAGGGAAGAAATTATTTATCTGTGTTGGATTGTAGTGGGGTGAGGACCCTAACGAGATTCTTATAATTATACTTTTGTTTTTGTAGCCGTGATTCACCATGTATCCGTAGGGCGTAGAATATTTCACTGGTGATAATTAGATTTTTGGGTGTAATTGCTGACACGGCTATTCCTAGCTGCCCAATGTTAACATATTTGTAGCTAACTCATTCTCATAAAATTGGGTTTTGTTGAAAAAACAATTGAATGCTCACAGTCATTAACTATATTTGTTATTTGTGAACCGATTTGTGAGCCGTTTTCAGTAATGGTCTTTAGCCTTCGGAAAGGATAGTTCGGATTTACGCACTATGAAAAGTTTGAAAATATGTGCCAATTCTACTAGCAACAAACCACAGTCTGTCTAAACACTGTCTGTTTAAAAAGTGTGTTTCTCGGCGTGGCGTGCGGGTACGGCACTATCAACCAAACCAGTCTAAAACCATGATGCGACTTCAATTAAAAAATCATACAAATCAACATCGTCATGTATATCACCAACATCTATTTCTTTCAGAAATCTCATCTGAAAATGTTCCGGGCTCGCAACGTACCGGATCAAGATTTTATTTCAACAGTCAAATAATTCACTATAGAAGATCTAAATCAAATCATTACCAATATCTATGAAAATCATCACGATTTCCTCACTAAACTAAGATCCTTTGTTCTGCCGTCAGCAAAATCGGTCATAAACTAGACATCTAAACCTATAAACGGTTTATGATTTGTTGTTCCTCCTTCAAAATTAGTATCTCGGATGATTAGTTTACGAATGTTAAAACCTATTCTGTGGCCAAAATCGACGAAGGTTATTTAAAAGTGTAATGGGCTAGTTATATAGACGAAAACGAAACGGACCGAAATGAAAATAAACTAATTCAATTCCGTTATGTTTCGTCTTTGCGGTTATATACTACCGGTTATGCTTTTTGTTATCCTTACAAGCACTTAGGTCACATTTTAAAACATGAAAATGGACTCAGATTTCAGAAGCAGACATAGATTCTGAATTACTAATTACGATTGTCCAAAAATAATTAGAATTGTATGAAAAAAGTAATTTAAAATATAAAAATGTGAAATACCGGGTCATAAGTCACTGAACATTGTATTTTTGATGCAATTTTTAAATTTTTTATTGAAAATTTATAATTTTGATTAAAAAAGATAATTTTTAATCATGAAGGGTTTTAAAAAAAAATAAATTGTAAAAATTATATTTTTAGATGCCTGCCATCAGCATCTTCGCAAGCAGCTGCTCTTTGCTGTACTTGGTCCATAACTGAAACCAAAATTGGCATCATTTATTTCATTTATTGTGTTGTCTTTTGGTTGTTGCAGTCCTTGTGGTTTATTTGCGTATACACAATCTTTCAAATATCCCCATAAAAAAAAATATGGTGGTGTTAAGTCGGGTGATCCGAGGGCCAATTAACATCTCCAAATCGTAGAACGATACTGTTACCAAAAACCGCTCGCAGCAAATTCATTGTTGCCCTTGCAATCAAGTTTAGAAAAGAAAAAAATTTCTAACATAGTCCTGTAACGCTCACCATTTACAGGCAATGCATTGCCATTTTCGTCTTGGAAGAAGAACTCGGACGCTGTTGAGTCACTCTTGGGTTTTCAGTGCTGAAGAAAATAGTTGATTTGAAAATGCTGGATTATTAGTTTAGACAGCGGCACACTATACTTTATAACAAATATTACTCTCAATCGCATTCGGTCGCACTTAGTAATTATAAGGGAGAAATCATTTGATCGTTTTCCGTTCCCTGTTTTACTTAGACTGCATTCCAAAAAAGTTATTCGCCTTGACACATACAAAATTTCCCGTCTGGTTGATCATCTTCACTTGTTGGCAACAAGCTATTGGTTAAAAAATCACCTTAAAATATCGTTGCCGAAATACAATTTTCGGTAATAAAAACATCAACTAAGTTACGTGTAAACATTGAATCGACATTCAAACGCGGGATTATCCAAGATTTCAACCAAATTACGTGGTTCCATATTTTATCAACATTTAGACGCAGCATTGTTGATTTCATGTTGAACTAAGTTATATATATGTTTAGGTTGTATAGGGTTTTCCAATAAGAGTGATATGATTCGCAATAATTCAATTGTTGCACTTGCTGTGTGGCTCGTAGCCCCGTCTTGTTGGAACCAAATGTTGTCAAGATCAACTTCTTCCAATTTCGGCCATAAACAGTTGATTATCATCGATCTATACCGATCTCCATTGACAGTAACGGTGTTACCAGCTTCATTTCGAAAAAAAATACGGACCTTTGATTCCACCAGACCAAAAACCACACCAAACTGTCAATTTAGGTGAATGTAATGGTTTTTCATGAATAATTAGTGGATTTTCTTCGCACCAGAATCGACAGTTTTGTTTATTTACCGCACCACTCAGATGAAAGTGAGCCTCATCGGAGAAGATGATTTTTTTAAAAAAAATCGTTATCGTTTTCAAGTTGTTCCAAACAAAAAATGACAGATCATAACATATTACAAATGGCCGAAAAGTTACTTACAAATCATATCATTCCTATTGGAAAACCCATTATATGTTAAGGTGAGTAAATATTTTCGTGGTGGTTAATTACTTATATAATTCAATGTTTTTATAGAACTTAAGAATATTAAATAAATTAATTCTATTTGTTTTAGGCTTGGCGAAATTATTGCATTTTCGACAAGTGCCCACGATTCTAAAATTTTGTTTATTAACATAACCACTTAAATGGAAATGCGCTTCATCGGGCATGGTAATTTTTTTCATAAAATCAGGAACATCTGTTAATAATTCGGTTAATTGCGGCATCGGCATTTCGGTGTCTGCGGCAAAATTGCATGTACCATTTGTATCGTGTACGGAAACAGCAATAAATTTTGATTCATTATTCTACGCAGTGAAGTTCTGGACATTTGAAGCTGAGTGGCACGCTCTCCCGAACTCGTTCGATATTATCTTGGCTTCGTACTTCAAGCAGTCTTCCACTCCGAGATCAGTGAATAACAGATCCCGATAATTCAAAATGACCGACTAGATTGCGCATTTCTGGTGTTAAAAAAACTTCGAAATTGTCTTTGGGTTTGAATTATTGAATTTTGACTAGCAAAATAAAACTCAACCATTTTTGCTCGTCCTCAATCGTATACATGGCTACTAAATCTCCCAAACGTTGTTTCTAATACTGAAAAATAAAAAGAGAGAAAAATACAAAATAAAAAGATTATACCAAAAATCAGCGACTTATGGCCCATCCTGTATAAATATCAAATTTGGAGCAAAATTGCGAAGTAGTTGAGTGTTAAAGGTAATTAAATGTTATAATTCTCAAAATTAATTTTTTTGAAATATAAATTTGATTTTTTTAGATCCACGTGAATTAAAATAATGGATTTATCTACGCGACAATTTTCAGCGTGATATAAAAAAACACCAACATCTGGATCTAGAGCTAATTTGTTACATACTAGGAGCCATTTCGACAGCCTCACGTTTTTAAAACATTGTGTAAGAAGTTCTGTGTACGTTTTCATTTTTTGTCAATATAATGGACCGAAGAAAATTTCAGCAGGACTTCCACACCGGTCAAAGAATCTTCTATACAAAATGAAGATTCAAATTTTGATGATGTCCTTTGTAGGACGAGGACGCGTCCATCAATAATAGTAACATAAATTAAAGTACCAGCGCAAATAAATCCAACAAATTTAACGAAGATTCTGACATTTCAGAAATTTTTTTTTGGCAGACTTGCCAAAAAAGGGACAAGATTAAGCTACATAGGTTATATTACGACGTACTCAGTCCAAAAACATCAAGAATATTATGTTGTTAAAATATTCGGTTGCCATGGTACAGCTCCAACCCCATTAAAGTATTCTTTTAAAACGTCTCGAAGTTTCGAGGCAACTTTCGCCGATCGAGTCTGCCCTAGTCGTCTAACCGAAGCTGACGGTTGATTTATTTCATCCCTCCATTGGCCTTCCAGCCCTTCGCCTTCTGCTAACGTCATATCGCCATAATTTACAGGACAGTATTGTACCAATGGCTGGTTTGTCTCGCGTGACTTAATAAAATTGTGCAAAAATGGTAGCTAGTACAATGCGGCGTTCACTATTGTTCTTCTAGCTCTTGAAAGGCGATAATTGAATATCAATTTATCGTCTGATAAAAATTACCTGGAAATGCAAATTGGTCTCATTAAATTTTCCATTATAAGAAACGCCTGAGGTGAGGGTGGTTTACAGCTGTATTTAGCATCATTCGCTTTCCAGGTAGGTTTAATTTATTGGACAGAATAGATTAGACTATCACTACCGGAGAAGCTACCATCTACCATAACATCGATGCAATATAATTGTTTGTAGCTGTAGTATTGTGTTTTGTGGTACGGATGGAAATATGTTTGCCGTCAATGGCTCCGACGCAATCTGGAAAATTCATTTGCTATTAAAACCATCAGAAATTTTGGTCCATTCGTCAGTTGAAAGAGGTGACAAAAATGCATCCTTCAATATTTTGGCCATTTACCATACAAGTTTCCTAAACAATTTTTCGAACTGTGGTTTGACCAAGATGATAGCACCACGCCACTGGCTGAACAGAATCCTCTTGGGATATGTAACTGAAAAGAAGATTATTTTATAATTGTTGCATGTACGATAACATTTATATGTGCACTTATTAAATTCCATACAATGTAAGTTTCATTTCCGAAGAAACAGCTTTTTATGAGTTTCGTTGGAGCTAGATTTCCACTAAGGACAATAAAAAGTCGAGTGTGTCCCCAAAAAATCCCATTTTATCTCCCGATTGATTGTATAGGATGATGACTTTCAACGTCGTGATATGGCAGTATGATTATTTCATCTTCTTCGTTGGTCTGTTTGTTACTGTTGCATACGATGCCTTGGATATTGATTTCACAGTTATTGAATTCGATTAATGGCAGCTCGTGGCATGTAAATGCATTATTATGTTCGGTATACAGGTATGCGATATTGAGTGTAGTGATTGTTTGTGGCAATAGTATGTGTTCTCCACTTCGTTGCATGGTTCAAGAATGAATTGGTAATTTTGTTCATCTAGCATGATGTTGTGTGAAGGGATGGTGGTAATAAATAGGTTTTTGGAGGGGATGGGTTTAATATTGTAATAACTAAATACTGATTCTAAAAAGGATGGTACCTGTATGCTAAGTATAATTTTGGATTGATTGTAGTACCCCTGTAGAGGTAGTAAGTCAAAAATGTTATTAGGATCTAAGATTTCTATGTGGTCATGAGCTAATATGTCGTAACAAAAAAAACTGAGTGAAATTTTTTGTTTTCTTGCAAAACACGTTTTAATATCATAACCTACTCTATTTCTGCATATAAAATTTTAAACTTTTTAACTTTTATATTATTTTCACTCCCACATAGCATTTTCTTGCAAGTTGTGTTGTAAATAACCGGATCGGAATATGCAATCAGAAGTGCCAACTTCATTGGTTTCTAGAACACTTTTTATCAGAAAATTGTTCATTCAACGGTCGTTGTTGTTCAATGGAATTGGGCCAATTCTGGATTACCTCAAATTCAGCCACTATATTTTTGGGATGGCAATGAACATACCTGACGGAAATATACTATCTGAATTGCTAATGCCTTGGATTTTAGAACATTTTATTTCTATTGTTTTATTTGTTGTTCAACACAAATAAATATTGAACGATATATCTCCGTTTTTTTAAATATAGTATCTTTCAGGGGCTGGTTTGGTTTTCCTCGATTTATGAAAATTATATTTCTATGATAAACACAATTTTCATCAGTTTAGCGGCCTTTAGAAAGTTTTAAATTTGGGCTTAAATTATTTCTTGTTTTTTTCTAGAAATCGGTTTTTATTTATTCCGTCTTTTAGGCGAAATTTGAAATTTTTTTTCCCATTTTTTCGACTCCTGGACTAGCACTAATTTTTCCCCGTGAGCACTAATTAGCACAAATTGGGCTTATCGGTATGCAAAGGTTCATTTTGAAATTTAAAAGTTTCCCTGCTGCAGTTACCCACGTTTGTATAAATGGATCACCATTTTCAACAAATTGTTAAATTTTTGACCGACTGTATCTTATGCAACAACAACAACAACAAAAATCGAGTTCTACAATATTTTTTTTGCCCAGACACATTCAAAACATAAAAGACACAAAATTAAAACATGACTTCCGGTCCCATATGTTGAATTTTTAATTTCACGAATTTTTCACCACGAGTAATTGAAAAGTTTTGTGCTGTCTCAGCCTCGACCTTTAACATTACCGAAAGAAGAAAAATAAATTAAAAGCCAGGCGTTTTAAACTTATAACCAATTTACTGGGGTAAAACCAAGCCAAGTGATAATTTAACAATTTTTAAATGATCAGTATTTTCAAAATTCGCCTGTACGGCTCCAGTTAACTGCATTGTCGTTCAATATAGTAAAAATAAAAAATTGTTAATAATTGATAAACGATTATTGAATTAATTCATAGTTAAGTAAATTAATATTAGCACATTTTCCTGTTAAAATTCATATGAACGTCGCTCATTCAGAGATTTTGAGCTTTTTATTAATGGTGAAAGTTATAACTCCAAAACAACCTCTAAATACCCTTGATATATCATATACTTGCCACACTTCCCTTTAAGTTCCATACATCACAACAGGTCTTTATCTGCCCAAACAAAATTATATATAAACAGAAGAAAAAAATTTCAAATCTAAATAAATTCGTTACAATGCAATAAAAAAACTTTTGACGACTTTCAATCCCAAAAAGTAATAAAAAATTTTCCGCGTTCCTCAAAGTCGTAAAATACACTCACCCTATTTATTCGTATCCGTGCAAAATGTATAAATATTTATATTACATCGTTACGTACGTCGCACACCGCATCCAAAGACAATAATTGAATGGTAGACCATTATTCGTTTATGATAACAGAAAATTCACAAATCAAAGAGATATAGAAAGCAGCGTGGGTATCAATAAAATAGCAATTACTCAAAATCAATCATGGGTCGCACAACCATTTCAAAAATCAATCAGCAATAAGTATAAAAAGGTTTTGGCCGTTACATTACATATAGCCATAATAGCGTACAATTTTCGTTCGGGAAATACAATAATGTCGAAAGCTTATTTTCGTATCAGTATACACCCCAACTTTCGATTCGATACATGTATGAATATGGATATCTACTCGTGTGTGTGTTTATGTAATAAAACATACAAAACACTAAACAATCAAACACACCCATAGTAGATGATTTGGCAAATGTAATTTAGGTTTATGATTTTCGTATGCGTTGTATTACTCTCAAGGACAAACTGTAGCGCATAGGGGCTCGTATCCCTTTCATGCCTATGTGGGCAATGTGTGCGGTTAAGGTTTATTTTCAAGATTGAGCGACGCAAATTTTACTATGACTATAATGGAAAGAAGTTTTGTGTGCTGAAGCAAACAATTAACCTTTAACTCTCTTGTCTATAATTTAAACGAGCGACAAAGTATTTCGTCGTTCATCGTTGTTAGCATGCCATGAAACATTCTTTTTGTTGTCGTTTTAACTACCACGGCCAATTTTGGCAAATAATAGGCCAATAAAAATGGTCAACGTTTTATGTTTAGAAGGTTAATTATTTTGGCTCCTTAGCACAGCTAAAACATGAGGATTATACACAGGAAGGTCACAAAATATCTCATCTCTTCAGCAATCCCTGAACAAACCGAAATTTTTCATTCCCTTGCATGTTCTTTTAAAATTATTGGAATACAAAAAGCAATCCTTAGTTGCGATAATCGAGCAAAAATATTCGGACACAATGAATAACCGGCCCTAAATTATGTATTTAGTTAATTTTGAATGCAGAGACCTATAATTAGTTCAGAGGTTTGCACAACCCAAAACGTTAATTTTGAGATGTCCCTCAAGCTAGCAGAACCCATACAGCAGAACATTACAAGATAGTATGAATAATTATAGGCTAATAATAGGCTAATTAAATGCCATACTAAAAAATATTGATTCTGCTAGCTTTAGAAAAAGTTAGCAGAACCCATATCAAAAAATATTTTAAAAACAATTGGAAAATTAAAGGTTAATTGTAGGCTAATTAAATGCCCTATTTAAATTTTATTATTCTGATCACTCTAGAAAAGGCATACGGTTTTATCATTTCAGAGCTAGCAGAACCCAAATCGAAAATTGGACCAAAACCGAAATTAGAACCCAAAACAAGATCAATTAACACACAAATAATTTTAGGCTCAATATGGGCTAATCAAATGCCCCATTAAAAAATTTTGGGCTCCACTAGTTCTTGACCAAACCTCAGGTCATCTAATCTAAAGCTAGCAGAACCCAAATCGAAAGTCGGACCAAAACCGAAATTAGAACCCAAAACAAGATCAATTAACATACAAATAATTTTAAGCTCAAATCAATCAAATGCCCCATAACAAATTTTGGGCTCCACTCCTTCTTGTCAAACTTCAGGTCATTTAATCTAAAGCTAGCAGAACCCAAATCGAAAATCGGACCAAAACCGAAATTAGAACCCAAAACAAGATCAATTAACATTCAAATAATTTTAGGCTCAATATGGCCTAATCAAATGCCCCATTACAAAATTTTGGGCTCCACTAGTTCTTGACCAAACTTCAGGTCATTTAATCTGATTAAATGACCTGAAGTTTGGTCAAGAACTAGTGGAACCCAAAATTTTTTATGGGGCATTTGATTAGGCCATATTGAGCCTAAAATTGTTTGTATGTTAATTGGTCTTGATTTGGGTTCTAATTTCGGTTTTGGTCCGATTTTCGATTTGGGTTCTGCTAGCTAGATTAAATGAGATGAAGTTTGGCCAAGAACTAGTGAAGCCCAAAACTTTGTTATGAGGCATTTGATTAGGCCATATTGAGCCTAAAATTATTTGTATGTTAATTGGTCTTGATTTGGGTTTTAATTTCGGTTTTGGTCCGATTTTCGATTCTGGTTCTGCTAGCTTTAGATTAAATGACCTGAAGTTTGGCCAAGAACTAGTGGAGCCCAAATTTTTTTTATGAGGCATTTGATTAGGCCATAATGAGCCTAAAATTATTTGTATGTTAATTGATCTTGTTTTGGGTTCTAATTTCGGTTTTGGTCCGATTTTCGATTTTGGTTCTGCTAGCTTTAGATTAAATGACCTGAAGTTTGGTCAAGAACTAGTGGAGCCCAAATTTTTTATGAGGCATTTGATTAGGCCATAATGAGCCTAAAATTATTTGTATGTTAATTGGTCTTATTTTGCGTTCTAATTTCGGTTTTGGTCCGATTTTCGATTTTGGTTCTGCTAGCTTTAGATTAAATGACCTGAAGTTTGGTCAAGAAAGAGTGGAGCCCAAAATTGTTTAATGATCCATTTGATTGATTTGAGCCTAAAATTATTTGTATGTTAATTGATCTTGTTTTGGGTTCGAATTTCGGTTTTGGTCCGATTTTCGATTTGGATTCTGCTAGCTCTGAAATGACAAAGCTTTATGCCTTTTCTAGAATGAGCAGAATAATAAAATTTAAATATGGCATTTAATTAGCCTAATATTGGCCTTTAATTTTCCAATTGTTTTTAAACTATTTTTTGATATGGGTTCTGCTAACTTGTTCTAAAGCTAGCAGAACCCATCGTTTTAGTTGGAAGGGGTGGATCCCAAAATTTTTTAGTAGAGCATTTGATTAGCCTCTACATAATTATTCATACTATCTAGTAATGTTCTGCTGTATGGGTTTTGCTAGCTTAATGAATGTAATTTTGAGTTATGCTCCATATTATTTCGGACTTGATCCTCATAGGGAGTCTGGAGCGGTTGTTGCCGGCTAAGCATTAGGGGAAAGTAGTGCGTTATTCCAGAGTATGTGTGGATCGGTTGTAACCGCAGAAAGGATTAGTTCTGATTACCTACTTATCCAGTTAATATACCTACCGTTACCCTAACTCATCCTCAATCCATTGAACGATAAAATCATTTTCTAATTTTTTTCTCAATATTCAGAAAATGAACGCTCGTTTGCAATGTCGTTTATTGGAGCAACAGATTGTTTATAGGCGTGGAGAATTCTGGTTATGATCCAATGCGTTTTATGGATTTTCAACTAAGACGAAGATCAGCAATCTACGAACTGAATTTAGGTGAACCCGAAAACTCAAACTGTTACCATGAACCAATTAGCATAGGCCAGGAAGATTTTAATGAACCATCAACAGAAGCTTTTTAGAGAAAAGGAGATGGATATGATGGTTCCAAACCCGAACATTACGTCTGCTTGAATTCTCATAATATAGGGCATGGCTACCAAGATTGTGATAAACCGATCTTGAATATTTTTTGTTTTGACTAGTGAATGTTCGCAAGCCATCTTGCCAAAATCGCCTCGGATCAAATGCTACTCAGCCGAGAGAATTGAAAAATCCCAAGAAGTAGTGCCTCCCACAATTGATGATAATATACACGATTTCATAAATCCAAAATTAGACTATAGAATTGAAAACGTGTCTACAACAAATACTTATAAAAGCAAAAATAAAACCAATAAATTAATTCGTCGAAGGGTTCCATTCAGTTTTTAAACGATAAACTTCTAAAATTCCACAAACTAAGCACATAACATATTCAAACAGTTGGAATATGGAACATGTAATAAGGTTGAAGGCTATATATGGCTTCCATAGTAACCTTTGGCAATAAAACCGAAAATATAAGATTTTTTTATCATGTTTGCTTTTAGGTGTCGGCTTTTGGAGGAAGTTTGATTTATTTCCGAATCTTGTCATCAATGAACTTATAACTGAAACCCATCTGAACGATAATAATTCCTATATCCTTAATATACACGATAAGAGATAATTATTGACATATTTCCACCATCTGTTAAGGAATTTTTAGGGAAAACGAAGCTGCTTGAGCATGAGCTCGATCTAGTGAGGGAGTGTAAGCCGGTAAAGCAATGATACTACCCGGACTCACCCGCCGCACAAAAAGACCTCTATGCAGAAATAGACAGGATGTTGAGTTTAGGTGTCATCGAAATAAGGAAAAGTTCATCTAGTTCATCCGTCACGAGGGTTCGGAAACCAGACAGAAAGACTCGGTTTTGTCTCGATACACTCAACTCATTTAGGAAAAAGGACAGGTATCCTTTACCAATAATTGACGGACTTTTGAGACGACTATCAGAGACCAACTAAATCACACCACTTGCCTTGAAGGACGCAAGTGGTATCTGCCAGAGACAAGGCAGCTGTTGGCAGTACCGGGATGGCCGCTCTAGCAGTTCAGGGTGATGACGTTTGGGCTGTGAAATGCAACCCAGTCAATGTGTCGCTTAATGCGCAAAGTCATAGCACATGGACTCCATGACAACATTTTTGTTTACCTGAATGATTTGCTTATCATTAGCGGCGCATTGAAGGAGCACCTTGAACTGCTAGAGACGGTGGCGACATTACTGAGATCTCCTGCGTTAACTATAAAGAAGACCTAAGAAGTTAGACCTAACTTAATCCTATAACCAACAAAAACAAACGTGAATTTGTATGTATTGGTTAAAAGTAAAACAAGAATGTCATTTAGGCGAAATATTGAATTTATGAACTAATTCCAATTGAAATTTATAATAAATAATTAGATTCAACATTTATTAGGATTGAATGTAAGAATTTAATATTGTCTTAAGAAATCAAGTTTTTAAATATTTCGAAACCTAATATGTTTACCAAAAATTGTATATATTATGGTTTTCTGATAGGTCTAGGTTAGGACTATCCATATTCGAAGCCATTTGGAAAGCTAATAATTTTTGCGCGATCAAATTAATTTTTTGTTAGACTTTACTAGCATGAGAAGCTAGGATTTCCTTAAGAAATTGAATATCTCGAGACCTAATATGTTTATCAAAAATTAATTTGATCGCGCAAGAATTATTAGCTTCCCAATTGGCTTGGAATATAGATAATCCTAATCTAGACCTATCAGAAAAACAATAACATTTTTGATACACACATTAGGTTTCGAAATATTGAAATAATTAGTTTCTTAAGAAAATATTAAATTCTTATATCCCATCCTAATAAATGTTGAACCTAATTATTTATTATAAATTGCAATTGGAATTAGTTCGTAAATTCAATATTTCGCCTAAATGACATTCTTGTTTTACTTTTAACCATTACGTACAAATTTTCGTTTGTTTTTGTTGGTTAGGATTAAGTTAGGTCTAACTTCACATGCATCAGTGACACCTCTTTCGTCAACATCTGTTCAACTTAAGATTTTAGAATATTTTTTTCCTTGGGGTAATTTAATACGGTGGTTTTGCAAGAGGTACGTGGTCTCCTTTGCCATGTGTTCGGCAGAAATAGTAGACCCCCATACAATGCAAATACTTCTTTGTAATGAGTAATGAGATTATTGATTACGGATTTTTCGATTTCTCATCGTTCCTCAATGAATTTTCTGATTGAACTAAAGAAATATCGACATTAGCTAGGCTTGTGGATTCATAAACAAATGGATATTCGACAATGGCAAATTTTCATTTGCCGTTGCAAAAATCTAGAACTACCTGGGCATTTGCCACCGAATCAATCCATAATAAAGTTCGGTTCTTAGTAGCATTAAGCAGTACAATGAATGTGTGGTTTATCGTTTTATTTTGAAGTGTTACGTTTACGGATGTGTATAAAACATTTTCTAGTTTTTCAGAGCCATCGGCCAAAATTATGTTCAAATCTTTAGAATTAAAATTTTGTCCATTGTCAACACACATTTTTAATAAATTTAAGGATGTTTTTCTGAGCTTGGCAGCAGTGTCAACAATTCCCGTCGACTCAAGCGGCAACACATATTCCTAAAGCTATTACTCGAATCAAGTGAACTACAATTTGGACAGTTGCTTTTAATATGGCCAACCATTCCACAGGAATTTCTTTCTTCATAACACACTACACACCTCGCCTCCATCCTACCATCGGGATTACTACTGCCTTTCGCAATTCAGTTGTGGCAAGCTCCATTTGAATGACCTCACTTTTTACAGAAACTACGTATTTGTGAGTTTATTTTAATATTCGATAAGCTTTTACTTAATTGTCAATCTTCAAAAGTTACCTCTCCTTCTATTCTTGCCGCTTGCAATAGGATTACGAAAGATCGATATAGGAATAGGAATACATATCTTGGATTATTTTATACATACTAATCTCACCCATTTGTCATGTAGAAATTTAAAATTATCTTCCAAAATTTTGGAAAACCACCAATATGAACTGGAAAACTATAAGATGACAACCTCGTACTGAAAAAACAATGGGAAAAACTACAAACACAATAATATTCTACATTTTTTACAAATTGTCTACATACCCTAGCAATTATCGACATTATCTACGCAAAACTCAATTGTCTACACTATTTTCGACACCAACATGCAGATAATCCCGAGAGACGCGCAGATCCACAACACTGGCGTTCTTTCTCCATACGTCTTAGTCCATCACTTGCGACCTCCAATTTCGGCATCCTATTATCCGTAGGTCTTCTTCGACGTCATCTCGCCAACACAGTTGGAGTCCTCCTCTACGACGTACACTGACTCATGAGGGCTAAGCACAGGTCTAATGAGTGCTTTATAAAGTGTGAGCTTACACGAATGCGACAGATGTTTAGAAGGTATTTTCAGACTTCCACGCTATCAAAATTATGGTATTCGACCCCGATATTTGTCACAGAAATGTTCCTAGGTGTTGATACGAGTTTTGTTATAATGCTGTTCATTTTCAAACCAAATCTTTTTTCGTATTGATCGAGCGGTATGAAAATGCTCTTGATATCGCTAGGCCTTCGGCGTTTTGGAGTTTCGATGTTGCTTTTTCTTACAATATAAATATACTCTAGCGCCGAATTGAACAGTACAGTTATTGTTATATGTTATTTCCAAGTTACATATTATAGTCCCAAACATTATTAATTTGCAAAACGCGAGCGCGGCCCGGAGGTTCTATGTATAGTTGATATATGCTAATATCGTATTCCCAATATTTTTCCAGAACCATCCTAATGATGTAGCACTGGTCAATGGTTGATTGGTTGGGACGAAACCCACACTGATAGTCGCCGGTGGTGTTTTCGGTGAGAGGGATGAGTCTGGCAGGTACAACATCAGCCAATACTTTGTAGGCAGTTTCCACACATTAGAACAGTGCTTTCGTATTTAGTTAATTCTACGGGAAATCCGTCTGCGACGAGAAGGTTGGCCATATTGGTAGAATAAGCCACGTTTGTTCTCAGTTCTTCATTTTCATCTTTGGTGGCTGTACTTCTTGGGGTAAAGTCTTTACAGAGATTCCTAACGTTAACAAATCAGTTTCTTGAGGTTCCTTATTCCGCTTGGAAGCTGATGTTTTCGATGCAACTTCTCATATGTTCGAGCTTCTTTTGTCAGAGATATGTAGTCGAATATTTCCAAATACACACATATTCTGCTAAATGGCTTCTCGTGTTACGAGCCAACCATTTTTTATGAAGTTTTTGTGTATTTTCGAAAAACAGCCGGCACTGTTCATCAAACGAATCTTTGCGGAATCTGTCGCTAAATATAGTCAGTGATTGGTAACTCTGTAGTGATACTTGATCATTTAAAACAATTCTAATTGACGTTCTTTTGTGATTCTCTCTATTAAATGTAGATGACATTTTGTTTTATTTGAAATCGACAAGCATGTGATCGATGTTCATGTCGGCACCTCTGTAAGATCTAACGTCGAATATGCTGGTCGAACGCCTCTAATTTTCCATTCTTCCGTCATTCGTCTTCAAGTTATTTTGTGAATTATGAGGGAAAAAATGAACTTTATACTGGCCATTGTTGTTGTGATGTGCAAGCGATATGCGATATATTTTCTTCACTCCTACCGATTTTTGCATTAAAGTTCCCCACGATATTTTTAATGCCCTTTAGCGGGATATTATTGATGATTTCCTCCAACTTGACAAAGAATACATCTTTGATACCATTTGATTTAACTTCTGTGGGTGCATGCACATTAACGATTGTGATGTTAAATTTCTTAGTGCGCATTCTAACCGTGGATACACGTATATTGATATGGCAGAAGGCGATGGTATGTTGAGAATGTAACTATTTTCGGTGTCAAGGATGCCACTCCAGGTCTTAAAAAGCTAAATACATTTTCCGAAGTCGTGTTTGTAATGAATGCGACATGGTAATTCGAGGCCTTTGGTTAGGGTTTATGACATAGTTGTTTTAGCGAGAGAGGGTTGTTAGCCTGCCTCTCAACCCGCTTATTACGTATGTGGGTCCCGTAAAGGTGAAGAATCTTAAGGTACTCACTCCTACCTGTAACACGTTTATATAGCGAAGTATGAATACAGAGCCATTATGCTGTTGCCTTACTAAGCGAATCGAAATTACCGAAGTATGGTCGCCATTTTTTTAGTCGTCAAGAATTTAAATACTTTTGGCGATCGTATATCACCGTACACAAATTATATTTTCCAATTTTTCTCGTCTATGCTATTAAGCGATTTAGCTTTGAAAAATGGAATATAATTTTCCCGACATTTTCTATTTAGCTTCATATCTAAAATTGCAAATGTACACACATGTGTAACGAATGAATTTCGGTAATTTCCATAATTTATCAAATTCATTGTACGTTGTTTGTTGGCATCACGCTGTGGAACAATTTTGTGCTTATTGTCTGAAACTTAAAATTATTTGTACTCTTAAAAAAATGTTGTGCCATTTATTACTATGAAGAGGACTTGTATATTTATCAGGATTTGCGTTAATGGCATCATTTTGAGTGTATGGAAATGTTTATACGTTCTGTAATATTGGATACACGATTCCCGTTTATAATTATGACTAAAATCACGCATATTATATGTTTCACCCTCGATTAACTCCAACAACAAAATATTTATGAAAATTTGTCATCTTCATGCTGCTACTTAGAAACGTTATATACGAGTACGAGTATACGAGACACGAGAACACAGCAAGATGAAAATGTTCTACATCTTTTTTCAATTTTCACTCTAATAACTAATTACGATAAAAATTGTTTTATGTATAAATAATTTTCTAACAAAAATCTAATTTAACTCAAAAGCTTTTCTAACTTCTTAAACTTTTCGATGTTTTTCCATTTTCAGTTTGTTGTGTTGTTGTTAAATTGTTTATTTATTATCATCACTTCATTATTGGGATGGCATTCATTAAAACTTTATGATTATTATACTTTTCTATCACCACACCAAGGTAGGTAGACGTACAGGGTATAAAAGCCATGTACAGTATATAAATCAACTATGCGATCAAGGGTTGGTTATATTTTCCACTTCCTTGCACTCTTATCAATGTAAATTTACATTATCAGATTTTTTGTGTTCCCAAATCATCAATATGAAGCGTTTGCATAAAAATGGAAAATTACAATTATGTTTTGTATGAAGACGTTTAACTAAGTTGAACGAAAAAGCTTCCGGTTTCCTGTTTTCGATTATACTGCGATGAATATGGAACGAAATAATTAATGAAGGTAGGCAGAATATTAAAAGGTTCATTTGTACGGTTACTTGCATAAAACTTATCCAAACATAACGTTAAACAAGCATTACAATTTTAAATAAATTACCCTTCCGTCAATTCATAAGAATTTAATTTTCTCCAAGGCATATTAGGGCTATTCTCAATATTTCGGGCATGGTCGTGGCAACAACATTATAACAGCTTATTTATATTATTAATGTTCTATACGTTTATAATTTTATTTATTTTGCAAATCCTAACCTCTACAATTTCGTGCCATTTGGTCCAATTTTAAAACGGCAATTATATTTTCCTTTTTTCTCTTTTCACACACCCAGTTAACGGTTTTCACTTATATTCTTTCCAATTTCCATGACTCTATTTCTCACGTTTTCCGTTCGAACAATCTAGTATTCGTTTTGAATATCTTTAAAGAAAGATTGTCTCGAAGGAGAGCTATCCAGCCCAAAATACTGCTAGCCTTTCATCTGGCATGTTTCAATAAACTCTCTCTCCCCCAGAGATTAACTAGAAACACCACCCCGACAAATTAATTTCAATCCATTCCGGAAACTCATTTAGTTCTACATTCAATATACAGATGTCATTTAATTTCAACATTTTTATTTATTTCATTCAACCAATTCCCATACCAGAACAAAATTTTTTCACTATGTACAAAATACTTCGTAATATTTTCCGAAAATTACTCTTAAACGAACCATGTTCTTTGTATTTTGTACACAATTCATTCTTAGCCAAAATTCGCTGAGTCTATCGCCCGGTAATTAAGAAATGAACCACCCAATGCATACCACTTAGTTAAATTAATCTTCCAGCCGTTAGCCTTTTGAATTTGACCCTGTACTTAAACACTCATTCCATACGAAGTTTTTTATCACGCTTGTTCCTTTCGTAACATGTCAGTCACTAAAGGATTTGCTTTTCATTTCGGTTTACTCGCATTTTTAGTCACATGCAATCTGGTCTTGCAATCATTGTATAATTTTTCCATAAGCACGTTAACGATTAGTTCGAAAAGTCATGTAATACTTGATTTCAATATTCTACCAATCATGCACCTTAAGGCTGTATGGTACTGAGAAAAATAAATTTCTTTTTAGTATCGATATTTAAATGCCCCTAAATGCATGTACTGGTTCGTTTCTTCAATAAGTTTGAGTACCAAAATGTCGTATAATTTGTGTACTAAACTTTACTTATATTACTTAGATGTGTAAAATTAATTAATAAATTTATAATTTTTCATTATTGCTAATCTAAAAGTTGCATATTATAATAAATTAATAACCAGTTATCTTGGTCATTGCGGCGTAAAACAAATAAACTTATCGTTTGACGTAATTTTTCGATCGATAAAAATCGAAATTTTTAATGTTCTTACGCTAAATTTTACATTTTCTTCTTTATTTCAACACTAATCTTGGTAATCATCAATCCCCTCAATTATACGCCTAAATTTATGCTAATCAAAGAATTAGGGAAATTGATAATATTTTATGGTCAAAAACTGATTTGTTACTAAACCTCGTTTATGACAATTTGAGTACCATACAGCCTTAAGTGTAAACCCTTTTACTTGTAGAATGCACATATAATTTACTTTCTCTGTATCATCCCCAAAATTGGAGATCCTCATTTATGTTTTCATTATGAGAATTCTCATATGTTCGACTATTTTTTTTGACATTCACAAAGATTTTCTGGCCAATGGCATGGTTTACACCACTTAAACACGCCCTGATGAAATAATCACCAGAACCAAAATTGCCATCTGTAACATTATATCGAGGTAACTTGGGGTGCAAGGCCAACTAGAAAATAATATTAGGTACACCGCACTCAACGTTTGCTTGGATTAGTACAAATTTCGGCGGTCGCATGGGAACAACGTAAAAAGTAATTGTAAAATGGAAGAAAAAGCAATTTTATGCTCCCTCGCCTCTTGCATACCACTATACTTCATATATCAAAAATGAAGCGGCCCCTGCATGGTAAGTAGCACCAGCAAAATAAACCAATAACTGGATGTTACCCCACACACGATATCTTACGAGTTCGGAATCCAGAGCGATTCGAGCCGATCACTTTATCCACCGTAGAGGAAAAACCTATTACCGCCAAATTTGTTCCATTCACAATGAAACTGCTAGTCAGCAAGATTCAATGTAATATTCTAAAACATTAATTTATTTACTCTATCGCAATGATCACGTTCTTGTCGGTAAGACAGTTCACTGAAAACGACAGTTCCTCGAAAATTGTATTTTAACGAAAACGAAAATTAGTCAAAAATTACAATTTATCGAAAAGAACAGTTGACCGAAAACGGAGTTCACCGAAATTCTCTAATTCAGTGAACACGAAAATTCACCGTACCATAATTCACCGAGAACAATAATTAACCTAAAACGCAAATCGTGATAGCCCCATTTAGGATCATGGTTTCCCAACTCGGGAACACGCCACATATAGCTGGCCATGTGAAAAGCATGACATTTCCAGAGTTATGCCGCACGCTTCCACCGACTGCCCTTGCGACTTGTTTATGATCATCTCAAATGCAACTTTCAATGGGAATGAAGTCAAGGTAATTCGAGGAATTAGGCATTCTTCTCCCTTGATTGGCCCTTTTAAAATCCTTGCCACTATCACATTGTTCATTAGCTTTGTCACAATCAGTCGGTTCCCATTGTACAGTTTTGGGGCATGAAGATTTCGTACCATAATGATGACAGATTCAATGGCATGACAGGCAAATCTAAAGAGTTTATAGGAATTCCTCTGGATAATTGACGACTTCGTCTTCGTTTTCAACGCGATCGATCGATTTGTATGAATGCAATTTTCTCGTAATTTGATTTTGAATCGTCCAATTCAAGTCATTGACATCAATATTTTCGCTGCTAAAATTGCGCGTGCGCTCAATCAATCGTAGTTACGATAATTTTGACCAATGTTTGGATATATATTAGTGATGAGTTCATCTTTCGTTGAAGTGAATTGGCCACTTTCAGATGGAATCGATATTAAACCACTGGAAGTATCTACGGGAATTTGTCCTTTACTAATCGTGCACTCATCTCAGATGATCAATTTACAATTTTTCAACACTTTTGCCATGGCTGTTTGCTATGAAATGTTGCAAACAGGATTTTCGTTGATTTGCAGTTTAACGGAACCTTCAGTGCTGAATATGCCGTTCTTAAACCTTCCAACAGTGTTGCAGCAATTCCGATAGATGCGAGAGCTAACACAACGCCACTTTGAGTACGTATAGCTGCTACTAATGATAAAATATATCAATGATATCAGGAACGTTTTCCCAGTTCCGCCGGGCAAATCAAGGAAAAATAGTCCACCGTTTACATCATCGACAGCCTTCATTTGATGATCATACGCGTTCTTTTGCTGTTCTTTCAACAGCGGAACGTTTGTTTGTACTTGTAGTTGTAAAGTTGAGGTATCGTAACCACGCTCCATTCCAATTCACGATTCAATACATCTCTAGTTTGACGATTTGGCGCCGACATATGAATTTCAGTCAATAGTTTGCAACTCATAAGCAAACACAAATCTTCAATCAGCACTAACGCTTCATTGTAGATGTCATCGTTCATTTGCAATCCGAAATTGTCTGTCGCGACACGAAAGTGATGCAAAATGTCTTCTGCGATGTCATGTTTGTACACATCTCTTCGGGTTTGAAGATGATTTTGATTGGCGAAGAGGCTATTGCATCGTCTAGTGTTTGATACTAGTGATTGCCGAAATGTTGCTCACACCGTACCAATCACAGTCCGCAATGACTCAAATGAGGTTGAACCACGCACATTAACCAAAAGCAGTCGAAGGTAGAAGCAATCGTCGTTCTTTGGATAGATTTTGTAAATTCGTTCCAATGCATCAGTTGAAAACACACCTGGATATCCATCTACTGGTTGGCCTTGCTTTCTGCGTAACCATTTGTTCGACGATGCATTCCACGTGTAATATCGAGACATATCCGAGTAAAGCAAACGGATCACTGGCGCAAGTTGCAAAGAAACTGGTTAATGTTGTTACTGCGGTGGTCTTTCCACTCGCTATTTGCGGCGTTCTGTCATGGTCATCTGGTGAGCGACGCCGATAGAGTGGATATCCATAGTTTCCAGTTTGAGTTTCCGAAATAAAAGTACGTGGATAGCGTTTTGTGGATACAGACCGAAATGGGATTGTGTTGTCCTCATGGTCCATGGATCATAGTGGTCTTCACCACTTCGTGCAACTCTGGATCTATCTCAGGATCTGGAATTTCGGCGGAAATAATGTCATTAATTTGGTCTAGTGTAATTTTGTTCACCATCCAAAGAAGAATGGGTGCGTGCGACAAACCTATTTTCTGCCACTCAACTGAATAGAACCAGCATCAAACAGTATCGTTAGCACGTTGTTTCGCAATGAAGTACATTAAACATCTGAGTTTTTATTTCAACATTCGTGCTGTAACGTCGTGACGATCGCTTGGTGATTGATCGGGATGCAATAACTACGTAATCTCTGGCCTTTTTGGATTACAAGTAAACGTCACAAACAAATCCAACCCCGCCCATTCATATTTGCGCACGTAAATCATCGACCAACATCTATAATATCTACGTCGCTATTGACCGCATCTCGCAAGTCAATATATTCTTCAGATCGCAAATTAGCCTGATTGAATCGAATGCAATTGAATCGTTCTATCTCAACCTTAACGTATACATATCAGCTGCATATTGTTGAAACAATCGGCGATATCTCAGTAACTGGTTGTCAATGTTTTAGCCAATCATCATTCGATATGCGTTTTTTGTACCAACCATTGGCCGGATTTATCATGTTGTATCTCAAGTGATATTCGTCTTCACCACGGCAGAATATAAGCGAATATTGCAGTGCGTCATACGATCGATGTGTCTCACTTATTCGCTGTAGTGCGTTTCCAGTTCGGCGTTTGATGTTTATATCACGCGATTCCAAATTTTCATTAGCAACAACAATTGATATTTCACTAACTGTAGGTGCATTGTATTGTCGTTCATGAGTTCCTGTTGGTCGTTTGTCCGCTTTTATAACAATGCTGTGATCATCGGATGGCATCTGTTCCAACGAAGTCGTGAACAGTTTGATGAGCTCATTCGTGTAAAATTTGCTGCAATTGCTGAATTATTTCTCTTTTCTCTCTTGTATTAAAGATAGCACAACGCCGATTTACTTCATCGTGTGAATCTCCAAGAAAGTATATTTGCAGATATTTGTGTTCTTCATCGATTACCTTGAATGTTGGATTGTAATTTCGTTCATTTACAATTTCGCCTTCAAACGACATCATTTTAAAACAATCGTTGTACATCTTGGTGTGTTGCAAGAAATGGTAAGAATTAGGAGATTCACCGTAAGCCAGCGTTGCCGCTCGCGTAACACAATCCAGGCGGTTCTTTCTTAAATTTAACTGCACTGCAATGCTGACAAACGGCAGACGTCTGACCGAATTGAACTGATGCGTGCGCACTGTATGTAATGTAATGTTTGGCTCATATCGAAAGGTTGCGCGTTCAATGTTCACCGAAATTTGTTGTTGTCGACGTTGTCGTTCAATAGTCGCACGTTGTGTTCTTGCTTCATCACTTTGCCGAGCACGAACATCTCTTCTTCTCAATCGTTGTTGTTCTATGCTTCGTTGATCTCTTCGAAGTTGCACTGTCGCACACGATTTTCAATCATTCTGATTTGAGCTGATTCTTATCAATAGCACGTTCCTCTTCCGTTCGACGTGCTACGACATTTCGGTGTCGCGTTGTACTCTGAGAACACCGACCAATGTTACCATGATCACTTCTTGGCATCGTAATAAACAAATCACACATAAAGGTTTCACTAACTAATAATTTACTGAAATAGCCAAAATAAAGAAGATTCGCAATGATATATTTCGTAAATAGTTACGTACCTAAGTCATTTAACCGTGACCGCACAGCTCAAATTATCAAATCAGAAAGAACAAACAATATACTGAACTGTCAAACGGATTGACCGCCTACAGCGTTAAACCACACGTTGAACTGTAATTGAATTGAACTGAAAAACTAAATGTGCGCCTACAGCGCCACCTGTTGAGAATTTTTCGATTTTTCTTTTTTCCTAAACCTTCGCGTAGCAATTACGAACAAACCCGCAGAAGGCAATATTAAATTTGGTAAAGTCGTCTTCAAGTTTTAAGCATCTGAACAAACCACGATCCATTTTTCTATATAGAGATAAAGTACCGTCTTAAGGCTGCGACAAGATATAAAAAGGCGTAGGGAACAATCGAAGGCTATTCAAAAAGCCAAAAAATCATACAAATGGCTGTAATAACCCTAAGTATCGGCCCGCGTGATATGGATTTCGTATCATGCGGCCCTGCGATTCACTATTCTCCTTCACTATTGGATAAGTGGTAGTCATTTGGATTGGAACGGAAAACACCCAGCCAAAACCGGTTTTGATGGTGTTTGGCTTGCGCTTTGACATTTGATCGCTGACAAAATCATCATAAACATCAGTCCTCAATTAAATATCAATAGAACAGACATTTCGGAACTTGGGTCAGCCAGGTCTAACTGACTGTATTGTGATTAAATCAAATAATTCACAAATTTTGTTCGTTTTCTCCATCGTAGTTTTCGGAAACAAGTACTCTTCCATTTCTAACCCGTGGTGTTGCACACTGATTCTCTAAAAAACACGATAATGTGTAAACGTAAAATAAACAAAATCACAAAGGATTTTTGTTTTAGTTTATGTAAGGTCAAAAAGCTTAATATGGGTTTCACGTTTACACATTATCTTGTTTTTTAGAGAATCAGTGTGCTGAGGGTCAAGTCGCGTGCCGTGAACATATGAAAATGAAAACTTTTTTCAATGGCAATCGAGTAGGTTTGAATTTCCCATAGCAAATTTTGATTTCACACAGTGGAATTTAAAACTACGTGCGAATAATTCAAACTACCAGATTAATAATAAAAAAAATTTGCATTTTCATTATTTCATGGATCGCTACTTGACCCCCTGTGGCCCTATTCTGGTAATTCCCCGGGAAAAGGGAACTGGGGAAAGATTTACATATAATTTCTGTTTAAATTATTTTTTTCCGGCATACTATGGTGTAAAGTTAGTGGTATTTTTTTTGAAAACAAAATAAAATTGGGAATAACTGTCCCTGCCAGTTCATATATGGTAAGCTATGGAAATATTATTCCCAATTTATTCCCAATTTATAAAAATGTACATCAAACTTTTTTCCTCAGTAAAAACAGATTTATACATAAAAGCTATGTAAATTCTTTCCCCAATTCTCTATTCCCAGGGAATAAAATAAATAAATAACCAGAATATGGCTACTGGAATGGGATTTTGCACAAAAGGCGAGAAGCGGGTTTACGTTCGATTTCTCGCCTTTTAGTTTTATCCGACAGTTTTTTTTAGCGATTATGCACAAATCGACAAAAGTAAAAAGCGATAAAAATCAGCAACTACGGATTTAGCTGCCAAAATGTCAGTTTGTGTTTAAAATTAT
Organism: Nephrotoma guestfalica; assembly: GCA_963691935.1. Taxonomy (NCBI): domain Eukaryota; kingdom Metazoa; phylum Arthropoda; class Insecta; order Diptera; family Tipulidae; genus Nephrotoma; species Nephrotoma guestfalica. The sequence goes on along the minus strand of OY829915.1, from coordinate 184,250,543 downwards.
TTGTGTTATATTGCGGTTAAGTGTTGAAATTTCTTTAAATTTTAGTAATATTTTAATAAATTAAAATAATTATACGAGCGAGCAATGGACAATTTGCCCATGGCTATTGTTTTTGATACAAAAAAACAATGTGATAATTACCCGGTCTTGTCTTAGGGATGATTTAAACCCTTTTGACATCGATGATACAATATAGTTAATCTTATACACTTAACGTAATATGTGATCTAAAGATTCTAGGAACTATATTGACTTCCGAAAGGTTTATTAATTAATTTAATTAACAGTACCGTGGAATATTTTCCAACCCGTACGTATTATACCGCAATACCGCGCCATTTACAAGTATTAGGGGCATTGAATTACTTTGCTACCGGTGGATATCAAAGACAAGTTGGAATGATTTTTTTGTGTGATTTTTCGCAATCGAAAGTATCACAATGTGTACGGTTAGTATCAACAATTTTATCGACAAAACTTTTAAGTACACATATAAAATTTCCGGTTACCGAGGAACAAATGTTACAAATTCAACGTGGGTAATATGAGCCATATAAGACGTTTATTTTATCTGTAAAAATTATAATATTATTTTATATTTGTAACTTTTAGATTCTTAGAGAAAACTGAAATGCCAGGTGTAATCGGCATAATCGATAGTACCCAAACTAAAATATGTGCATTGCATAGAAGTATAGAAAATATGTACCTAAATAGAAAGGGGTTTCACTCAATCAATGTTCAACTAGTAAGTAAACTGTTTACTGTTTTTTATACAATAATTTTATTTATAAATATTACAATTTTTGATGATTATTATAGATTTGTGACGATAAACTCTAAATCACTAACGCGAATGTCAGGTACCCGGGGTAGTCTCACGATTAATTTATTTTTAACAACAGCCAGGTGTTTCATCATTTGAAATTAAATTTGACTGCGAACGAGGATAAATATATTTGGTAGCGTGGTAATTTATTATTTATCTAATTTTTCAGTTAAAACTTAATAATATTCGAAATTTAGGTGATTCGGGTTACGCTCTACAGCCGTGGCTGATTACATCCTTCTCCAGGTCAAGTGACGTCAACCAAAAAAAAATTTAATAAAAAACATGCCCTTGTAAGAAGTACCGTGGAACGATGTATTGGCCCCCTTAAAGTTCGTTTTAGATGTTTATTTATTTATAAAAGTATTTCTAATAATAATACGTAACATAATACAATTTTTATTAATAGGTAAGATTAATAGATAATGGAAGAACGCGACATTCGGTACGAGCCAACCATTGTGGACCATATGATAAACGCATGCTGTATATTGCACAATATAATGATATCGGTGAAACCAACTGCTGCTGAAGAAGTGAAAATGTCAGAAATTCTAGAAAGGGAACGTCGAATGCAATCTGATATTGATGGCCTTTCCGCTCCAGAAAACGAGTCGATACGTGAAAAGGGAGTTCGTAGCTAAAACTGGATAATGAACAGAATTTTCTTATTAAATAATTAAATATTTTTATTTTTGTTAAATTAATTTTAATAAAAGAAAATTCATTTAAATAAAATGAAATTATAAATAAATACTGTTAAATTTTAATTGGGATTAATTTTTTCTTATATTTTTGCCAAAAGCGAACGATCCATCGCTGAAGCTAAGTAAGAAATTCTTCGCCCTATTCAGACGATCTATACGTCCTGTACTATTTGGTGTCGAGGTATGGATTTGAGCAGAAGATAGTGTGTTTGCGGGGGTTGGTAAGGATGAGTTATTTGGCGTGGAGATATTGGGAGGTTGAGACGAGATGAACTTACAGGGATAAATTAGTAACTGCTCATAATTATTGGTGTTACTATTGTATATAGTTATTGGAATCGATCTTAGTGTGGATGAGGTATTCGATGTGGCTATACTGAGCTGGGTGACTCTGAGAGCAGATGAAAACGTATGAATCGCTGAGGATGTAGTTGTGGACCGAGGAGCAGTATTGAGCTGGGCATCATATTCTAGGTTTGTTCTAAGCACAATAGGATCTTGACCTGACAGCAATGAACTATCCATCTGGAAATAATAAATTTACGTATAAATAATTATGTATATATATATATATATATATATATATATATATATATATATATATATATATATATATATATATATATATATATACATATATATATATATATATATATATATATATACATATATATACATATATATATATATATATATATATATATATATATATATATCAAAATCTTCGATCCCGAAAGATATAATGAAATTCGGGGATTCCTTTCTCAACGGCGAGGTCTGTAACTAATTTAGGAATTTATTAACATACTAGTGATAATTGCAAAACAATTAATTTATGTCAATGAACTTTTTACCACTTAATATAGACCTCCTTCTGGAACATCAGGAAGACCGTCAAACGCTGTTATGCCCACCATATTCATAATACGTTCCTCTTCCTCATTTCCGCGAGCACGTCCCCTCCAGCCACAGTCCTATGTTGCCTTAGTTTAGTCGTTTTATTTTTTACTGCAGAACCTTCGCTTTCAGCACTTAAAACATCAAAACATGAATCAGTGTTCAAAATAAACTAATAAAATGTACAAACGCACTCACTTTTTCCACTGTACAATTGATTTCGATTTCCTAATTGAATTTAATTGTTGTTGTTTCTGCTCCCAAACACTTTAAGTAATTGTGTTCCTTGTAGAGACTGGAATCTACCGTTAATAAATTCTAATTTATGTTCAATCAAATTTATTAACACGGTTTGTTGTCTCTATGTTCTTCGTTCCATTTTAAATTTTTATTTTAAAGAAGATACGTGAAACTACTGAAAAATATAAAAATGACAAAATAAAAAATAGTTAAAAATATATATTGGCAGTATGTATTATCTTACCGACATCCAATTCAAACAAGCTTTGTACTTTTTGACGTTTAGTATGAAAATATAACCTACAAATCTTGTCGCCTTTCTTCTCACTGTGAAACATACATGGTCGGAAATAAAAGCGGGAGCGAATGTCTACTCGCATAGTACATAATCGCTTTTACTCGCTTTTAGCTAGAAGTCGCTCTAAAAAGGCGACTCGCTGTGTGCAAAATCCCAGTTCTGTTGATGCATTTACTCTGTTTGCACGTGCAGAGTGATGAATGATGAGTTAGCGATGAGTTTGCGAGATGTTGTGTTTGCGATTAGACAATTGGTTTACAATATTCTAATCGCTACATGGCCCATATCTTCTTATTATGTGTATGTATGAAGGCATTAGATTACATTACATAGATTTTTTATGTCACGAGGTTTCTTATGTCCGTTTGTGCGCTGGGTAGTGATGCACCATACAAACGTCCCAACGCATTCCCATATCATAGTGTGACTTTACAAGTATACGATAGAAGCGATACGCAGAATTTTAGGATGGTCGGTCCGCTTGCTATAACGTACTGCTCCAATAGCGTTGTTAGTCGATCGACGGGCTTGTTTCTCGTAGCTGTTTGAAGGTTTTAGTAAACGTTTATCTATATACAAATATAGGGAGTCAACAACTATTGTATAATGATCACATTACTACTATTCTCAGTGACCAGGCGGTGCGGGTAAATTTCTATCATCCGCGACTCATTTTTAAATTTACTCATCAATTTGCTGAGGGTTATTGGATGTTCTTTGTTTATCAGAATGGAGCGAAATAAAATGGATGCTTCATTTTTCAGTGAAGTTCTTAGATGAAAGTGTGTCGGCGAAGTGGTGATTTTGTATTAGTCAGATTATCCTTTTATGAATTGTTCGTTATATCTTGTCAGTTATGTATGTAATGTTTTTTCATGGGCTATATCGATAATCAAAACGCTCCAAGCAGTTAAATCAAGCTACATAAGAAATGTCCATTTCGACATGTCAAACGTCTCGTACACCTTCGAAACGAATATTGTACACATGTTGTGCTCAGCACAAAGTTATGTACACTCGATTATTGTTCAAGTTATAAATCAAGCTTGATATAAAAATCAAGTATAGATTCCATTTTACCAGAATAAAAATTAATGTTATGTGCGTTAGATGTGATTAATCTTTCCGTCAGGGAGGAATTTTACTTCATTTCACGTAGTAAACGAGTTCGACCTCGAGATTTTTGTTGGTTTATTTTTCCATATTTCCCTATAAGTTACAAAAGAGTTTTTTCAAAAGATCTCTGTGTGTGTATGTGTGTACGGGTGTCTACACATGCACATACACACATACGGAACTACCCGTGGGGAGGAACTTCATACTTAAATTTTTCTCATTAATTCAGAAATCCTAGTGATTTTTAATTGAAATCTTTAGACCAGAAGTATCAGCTTCCATAGAAGCTTTTTCATTTTTGTAATATTCTAAATTAAATTTGGAATAATGTTGTATATGAACCATATATGAACCATCATTATGGTATTTCAAAATTTACCTGAAATGACCATTCTTGAAAAAAACTGTTTTGCAACAAAAATTCTGAACAATCCATATGATTGTGGACAGAAATAAATCCGCTAAAAGCAGCTACTTCAATAGGAGCCTTTTGATTTTTTGCAAATATTTTGAAAAGTATGTTAATTATGAGTAAAATCAACTATGGACTGGAAGATTCTAAATAAACTTTGCAACAATATTGGTTCGGATTTTCAGCAAAAATTCAGCCTCTGCACAGCCCAGATAGGCTGATCGATCGGGATGAAACTTAACACCTAAGCTTTTTCCCGAAAGTGCTAGTCCCCAATGAATTTTAGCCAAAATTGGTTCACCGGAATTGAATGCTTCAATAGGAGATTTTTCATTTTTCCGCTGGAGGTGGAAGCTTCCGCATAGAAGATTTTTCGTTTTGTGTAAATATTTTGGTAAACGTATTGCATTTATGAGAAAAATGATTGTGTTCTAAAAGATTCTAAACTAAAAATGCAACAATAACGGTCCAAATCAATTTCCAAAATTTAACCAGAAATGACGTGTTGCGACAAAAAAATTGTTTTTCAACAAAAAATCGGCTGCCCAGACAAAATTATGGATTGGGATGAAACTTCATTCGTTTTCCCCAAAATTGGTCCACCGGAGTTGAGAGCTTTCATAGCAGCTTATTCGTTTTTTGCGAAATATTTTGAAAAATAGATCTATAACAAGAAAATGGCTATAAACTAAAAGCTCTATATTAATTCTGCGACAATATCGGTCCAGATGAGTTTTCCAAAATTTAAGCGGAATTAACGATTTTTGACAATAGACTATTTTAGCAAAAATTTGCTCCCTGTGTGCTGCACAGATTGATTGATGGGATGAAACTGGAAATATTTTGAAAGTAAATTCAGCATCTCTAAAGCAGACTTGGTGGAAATGTTACCAGACGTGGCAACTTAAATGGGAGCTTTTCTATTTTTGAATTGAAGTCAAAAAGTTTAGACTTTAACAACAAGAGTTGACCTTTTGGGTTTCTAAAATTTAAGCGGGGATACTTTTCGTCTGATCAACTACGGTTTACATTTGGCTGAAAATCTCATCAATTTAATCAAGCGACGAATAGCTTTTCTATTTCTTTCTTACTATGTATAGTTATATGGCCTAAAATATCAAGGGAGCCTTCTATCAAACTTTCACATTTATTAGGATTAAGCGTTTGTCTGAGATTTTGGTACTTTAACAGTTTATTTCGTGGTATGAGAATGTCATTGTAGTACATTTACATTTTTATGGCATTATCTTTGAGGATGCTAGAAGGAATGCATGCAGTAACAGTTACGGTGTTTTTGGAAAAAAAACTTTCTTGTACCCAAATTGGAACACGACGGTGCCCCATTACAAAGAGCACGTCATACGCTACACATTTTGCGAGTAATTTTTTCCGACTGAATAATTCAAAAGTGGTGATATCGACTGGCCCCCACGATCCGCTGATTTGATGATTCTCAAATTTGTACTTGAAGGAAAAGCTGTACACCAATAAACCAATCACAATTTCGATGTTTAAGGACAATATGAGAAACAAAATTGCTGAAATAACACCATCAATAATGTTAAATAATCAATCAATAAAATATCAATTATAAAATTTTACTTCATTTAAAAGTTATTTTAATAAAACGTCGACCTGGACATAACAACGTCCTTCAAAAGATTCTAATTTTTGAAATCTGTGGTCAGAACGAAATTTTCCATCTTAAAATGGTTATATTTAATAATTACACTCTGAACAATTTGCTGATTGCTCATGGAAATAATAATTTTTAACATTGTTGACATATTGTCTACATACGCTACATTATATACGCCATTTGTAGAAATGTGTAGAATATTAATAAACTACGCCGAGTAGATAATACGTTTCGTCCATTTTTGAAAACCACACCGTTCGTTTTACGCAGAATTGAAATTCCTTTTAATTGATATATACACGACCCGCAGTGTCGTTTGACAAATAATAGTCCCACCTCTGAAGCAGTGTTGGGAATTTTACATGTAAAAAACGTTATCTACATTTTTATGTAAATAATGTAAATTACATAAAAATTTGTGTAATTTACATAAAATATGTAAAAAACGTAAAAACTCTGAAATGTAAATTGGAATCATTTATTAACATTCGCAAGAATACGGAAGATCATATCGCATTTAACAACTCATCGACCGATTTTGTAGCCGGTTTAATCCAATTTTTATCAAAAATTATGTAATTTTTTAGGAAACTGGGTTTCGCTCGGCTATACCGAGCACTATGAACGAGGAAATTCATTCCAATAATTCGGACCGACCGCAAAAATACGCAGGTGGAAAAGGAATGTAAAATTTTAAATTGCTTACTCGAAGTGGTTCTAAATTTAAATATCCAACGGAATTTTGTGAAGGCGGCTTTGGTCCGAATATACGCACGATCGCTTTTTGGATGGATAACTTAAAAAATAAAGAACACCTTGTAGATGAAATTGTATCCATATAACACCCCAAAACGAGGGTGATGTACAGTTGCTAGACGATGATGAGTACAATGAAGGTGAATTATTAGGCGATGAGTATGAAGGCGATCAAGATAAATCGACTGAAGAAAACACCTCGAGAAGTAAAATATTTTAAAACTTTTATATTTCTTATAAAGTAAAACAATTTTTAATAAATGTACAACTTAACTATTACTTGAGTAATTATCATTATTTAAGCAGTTATCGCACAATTCAAATCTAGGTAGACATATGGATTGATCAGAACCGACGAGGATCTTATTAATTTCATCCCACAATTTAAAAGATAATCATTTTTCTAGTGCTACCCTCGTCTGTTCAGATTCTTTGGTGCCCTTCTCCACCCACTTCAAACGATTTGCAATTCGATGTACATGTGTATCAACTCCAATCCCCCAATGTGTGTCATTTTCGGACCAACTTCAGGTAATTTTACGTGGTTGGTAATTGTGTCCGGGATATCACTATCGTATTCATATGCTTAGCTTTAGTTTTATAAAATGAGACCGGTACTAGTAGTTCTTCGAAAGATCCAATATCAATTTCGATTAGGTGAGTTGGTATTAATCTGTATTCGCGCAAACGTTGCATGGCCACATTAGGTGTTACAGCCTTTATTTGACTCGAAAGCATCAGCGCGATTAAAACGTGATATCGACGAGTTTTTTCATCGACATTATTGGAACATTTATCACAATCCAAACCATCGCTTTTTGATTAGCCCACATCTTCCTCAAATTTTCGACGGTTTTGGTCCAATTTTTAGGTTCCCATTTGACGAGTTTCGTGTCTGGTATATTTTCGGTTTTAATTTTTTCAATTTTTCCAGGGGATTATTGAATATTCGTTTTTATTTTTTCAGACAGTTTTAAATTTATTAAGTGCATCATTAGGTTTCGATTGTATTATAGTCGACGGTTCTGGAATTAACTATATCAATTTCCTGCTTAATGAATGCCTTCATTCTTCAAACGACTGGCCTCCTTGAGTTGATTGCGAGTTTTTCGTGGAGCAAAATAAGGCGCGACAGTTGGATTTAATTCCTGCAAATAAAAATATTAATTATTAATTTTGGATACACATTTATACCTTTTTAATTTTTTTAAGTTAGACATTTTACAAATTATTTTCCAAATGTGGTTTACGATTTCTGCGTAAGTGCGAAACCAAACTCGTTCGCAAATCCTCCGCCATAATTCAAAACTGCCCGATAAACCAAATGTGTGGTGGCCCAGAATTTTTTTTAAATCTCTAAAATAACAATCATAAATACCGTATTTATATTTTTAGCAATGAAAAAAATTAACTTACTTTAGAAGATAGTTACGAACAGCTTGTATATAGTGTCCAGGATGAAGTATTCCCAGAAAGAGCTTGTGTGAACAAACGCAACTTATTTTTGTTCACCAGTAAATTATGGATCAAAATATTTTTCGATTTGGATTATATGCTGTATTAAACAGCAGAAAATTTCCAGCAGAAAAATTGTATTTTTGCTATTCACCGCTAGAGGCATCACTATCACAAAAAATAAATTTTTCTGCTGATATTTTTTGAAACCAGCAGACATTTTTTGAAATTTTCAAGCAGAAAATAATAATTCTTCCATAATTCTCAGCAGAAAGTTTTGTGAAAAATCAAATAATTTATGAAAAGAAGCGAAAATATACGTTTTAAGGTTTTGCGTATGTATAAAGACTCTTAAATATACTAAAATTACAATAATCATCATAAAGCAAATAGAGAAACACAAAAAACGAGTCGCCTACCTTTAGACCACTCCATAAAATTTTAGTTATTATATGTATGTGAAATGTTTTCAGTTTTTTAACAAAAGTGTTAGAAAAACCCCTCTGTAACTACCCTGGGTTTATGTTTTTAGGAAACTGGGATCATATCTATATACATGAGTAACATAAGAATCATAACTGGCGTCAGTAGCGTTCCATAAATTGTTGAAGTCATTTTAATGTGAAATGTTTTCAGTTTTTTAACAAAAGTGTTAGAAAACCCCCCTGTAACTACCCTGGGCTTATTATTTTATTTTAGCTGAGATCATAATCTATATTCATGAGCAACATAAGATTCTTAACTGGCGTCAGTAGCAGCTTATCAACGAATACCCAAAGTAATTACAGCGGAGTTTTTCTAACACTTTTGTGAAAAAACTGAAAACACTTCACATTGAAATGACTTCAAAAATTTATGGAACGCTACTGACGCCAACTATGAATCTTATGTTACTCATGTATATAGATTATGATCTCAGCTACCATAAAAACATAAGCCCAGGGTAGTTACAGGGGGGTTTTCCTAACAGTTTTGTTAAAAATCTGAAAACATTTCACATTAAAACGACTTATAAAATTTATGGAACGCTACTGACGCCAGTTATGATTCTTATGTTACTCATGTATATAGATTATGATCTCAGCTACCATCAAAACATAAGCCCAGGGTAGTTACAGGGGGGTTTTCCTAACACTTTTGTTAAAAATCTGAAAACACTTCACATTAAAATGACTTCAAAAATTAATGGAGTGCTATCAACGTAGGCGATTATTTTTGTGTTGCCCTTTATTTGTATTATGATGATTATAATAATTTTAATATATTTTAAGAGTCCTTACACAACCGCAAATCATTCTTTAAAGAAAATTTACTTTTTTCGTTTCAAAACGTTTAAACATAATATATTGTCTCTGCTTTTCCATTAATTATTTGATTTTTCATCAAAGTTTCTGCTGGTCAGAATTATTGATTTGCTTAAAAATTTCAAAAATTTTCTTCTGGTTTCAAAAAATATCAGCTGAAAATTTCCTTTTTGTGATAGTGTTGCCTCTAGCGGTGAATAGCAAAACACATTTTTTCTGCTGGACATTTTCTGCTATCTTATACCGCATTTGGATTATTTGATTGCTCATCCAGAGTTTTAATTGTATCATCTAGAATAAAAGAATAGAACAAAATAATCAGGAATGTGTCAAATCTAAAATACAGAATAGATACTGGTAATATTACCAATGCTAATACTTACGGGTTTTATCCAAACGATGTTATGAAACACAAGAAAACTAATAACCTCAAATTATTTGGCATGTTAAATTTAATTTTTTATTTTCAAGGTTACACAGTTAATTTTTCTAGTAATTAAATAATTATAAAATTATATAACAGATAGCGCGCCTGTCATGAAAAAGTCTTTATTTACTTTACGTAATGTAAAAAATTAGCTATGTAATTTACATGTAAATTACAAGTAACTAACCGTGTAAATTACATCGTGTAATTTACGCGCCCAACACTGCTCTGAAGGTGAAGCGGCAAATCTACGCCTAGAATTTTAATGCTAAAATTTACCTTCCTCCAAAATTAGGTTGGCGTGTCTAGAGTTTCTGCTCGAGAAATCTCAGATCGAGAATTCCCGGAAATTTTGTATATTTCGGGAATCTCGTTTCTCGAGAATTTAAATTAATTTTTGTTCGGGATTCCCGTTTCCCGAGAAAATGTTGACAATTCTCGAGAAAAACATTCATTATTTATGCTTAAATTAATACGTTATTATTATGCGATTTCACAAATTGCACAATTTTTCACTTACATTATTTCTTATCCCACCTTGATTTGTTTGTTGGTTATTTTAATATTTCCGAACGCACCCTAATTTATTTAGAGATCTAAAAACTACGAATCATTTTCATTTTTATTTTATTGTGAGGGGCGAGAGTCATTTGTTCACATAAGTATATGTGTTTTTTACGGTTTAGTTTTAACAGAAATAATGACTCAGCGAAGTGTATAATTTGCAAGAAAACTTTACAGTGCAAAGCATCATCAACATCCGGCCTACATAGACGTTTAGAAAATATTCACGGAATGAAAAGAAAACTGGTAGAACCGCCTAAGCCTATCCATAGCACTTCAAAAACAGTTAGCAATCTACATAATTATTATAATTCGAGTAAAGCTAGTAGTTCCTCCCTTCAATGTATTGTTGCAAAATCGGCTGCTAAGGACGATTTTACGATAAATGCAATAAGTAAAAGTGAATTTATTCGAAGCAGACTGAGCTCAAAGGGAATGTGTCTGCCTAAAAATCCAGCTCACGTAATGCACCTTATTCATGATTACTACGCGGAAATCAAATAGCTAAAATTATAAAAATGAAGGAAGAAAATAAAAAATTTAGTCTAACCATTGATGAATGGACTAGTTTGCGTAATAGAAGATACATAAATGTGCACTTGCATCACTTTGGCTTTGGTGGAGACTCAGAAAATGTATGCCTGATAAGAATATACGGCTCTTGTCAAGTTCATCCTAAGTTGATCCTCACAAGTTTATCCTAATTTTGTACTAGATTTAAAAAAATGGCGTTTAGTACTATTTTAGGAAAAATTTCACACGCTTATATAGAGATGTGAAGTTTATATTAAATACAAAAATACCGAAAAAAGTGAGAAAGTATTAGAATTGCAAACATTTAGGCGATTCTAAAAAATAAAAACTATCTAATATTTGCGAACAACTGAGTATTTGTATGACATGCTTGAATAGCCAGTTTCATAAGTTCTAATAAACTGGAAAAATACTCATTCAAATTTAGATTAGAATAAAAATGCCCCTCTCACTAACAATTGAAAAATACTACACACAGTTCCACATTTTTATAATTGTTTTCCCGATAACTATTAGTAAAAGTAACTTCTGTTCATCCAAGCCGAAACATGCAGTTCTGATAAAATCTACACCCTCAAATTTGGCCTGGATTGCATCTACCCCTGATTTTGTTCGATCACTCACATTTAGTGTAATACTAAACACATTTCCAGGTTTTTATCATCGGTTTCCTTGATAGCAAAATTAGATAATGCTAATACAAGGTCACTCAAGCCGAATCATGAAGTTTTAATAAAAACTTAATTTAAATTGGCAGCGTGTCTACGATTTTTGGCAGAAGGCGGATACCAGAACGGTGTCGACCAGGACCACTTTGTTGGCATGGCACAATCAACGATTTCGGATATCATTCAAAATGAGTGAAGACGAAAAAACCGAAGCAAGATTATACTTTTTCACAAAATGCAGAATTCCTGGGGTTGTTATGTGTGTTGATGGCACGCACATTAAAATTGCTAAGCCAGCAGGTGACAATACCTTCACCTTTTTTACAATCGCAACGGGTTTTTTAGTTTGAATACCATGATCGTAAGAACTTGGTACCATATTTTATTTGAATTATTTTTTATTGAATTTCTTATTCCTTTTAGATATGTGGCCATAAGCATAGAATTCGGTATGTGGATGCTACATATCCTGGAGGTAACCACGATTCTTTTGTTTGTCGGAACAGCGATGCTTCCGAATACTTTAAAACGATTTATAATAATGGGGATAGAAACCAGAAATTACTCGGTAAGAGTCCATTTTCATATTAAAAATTGTTTATCGTGTTAATCATTATATTTGTTTTTAAAAGCCAACGCTAGGTATCCCTCTTACCTTGGGTTATTCCTCCGTTCAAAAAACCCGGGGTTAATACTTCCAAAAGCCGCTTTAACAAAAGCCACAGTACTGGCCGAAATATTGTCGAGCGTACACTCGGGTTATGGGAAAATTGGTGTAGATGCCTCCTCGGAGTAGCCAGACATTTACACTACTCACCTGATAAATCTGTTAAAATTATTAATGTGGCAGCTGCTCTGCATAACATTAGAATTCATTTTAATGTCCCAAATTATGATGAGCCAACGGAGAAGTATTTCAAGACGGTGATGAAACAACCGAACCCGAAGATGAAATCCAATCCCAAAACGACCGAAGGTATGCAACAGAGGCGAATGAATTTCGAAACAAAATTTTGTTGAACTTTTAGGCTGATAATAAAAAATTCATTATTTGTAATTTAATAAAAATGGTTTATTCATTATAAAAATTCAAGATTCAACCTCCATGGTTGGGTATATCACAAAAAAAATTGGCCTTCATGGCTTATTGTAAATCAAAAAATTGGTGAAGGCTACTTCATGGCTATTATCACAATAATGTTTAAAATACTTATACCTAAATATTGGGATCGGTGGCGTCGCGAATTTTATTCGCGAATTTTACAAATTTTACTTTCGTTAGGTTTTTTACAATATCGTGATGCTCCTACAAATTTATGTCATTAAATGTCAATTATAATTTTTAATTTTAATTTTTTTTTGTGTATAATTGACTAAATACTGGTAAACTAAATCAAAAGTAATTAAACTTACATTTTATTCGTCACCATTGCAAAAAGATACACTAATACGTCTTACATACGCAATAAATTTGATGCGAACTTGTAATGACATTTTTGTATGGAGTGCAATTCACGTGCGGATTCCATAATACCAACTTTTGCACTGCATTAACGACTTTCGTTCACTTTTCATTCGACGTACTCAATAATACGTCAAATGTTAAATCCGAATAAAATTCTCTTCGCAGTCAATCCGACGAGTTGTATAATCGAGGCCATCATTAAAAACGGCATTCCCGAATCTCGAGAATACAAAAATATCGGGAATTTTGCAATGTCTAGGCGTGTTCATGATATATTTTCGTAAAATTAAATATTATAAAAGTTATTTGTGGTGTATCGTTTTAACTGGAACACTCTGTATGTGCAAGTATATTTACGAGTAGAACAACCGCTACTTCAAGCAAACATTAATTTTCCCTGGTGTGGTAGCGACACACATGACATTTCTGGTTATGATAATTTAATTTAATTAGAAAATAATTGTTTTAGATATAAATGTTTATTTATTAACCTGACCCAAAGTCCTTGTGTTGTCGTATGTTTAGAATACTCCAGTCACATAAATAACTTACCAGCAATTACGAAACCAAACAACCCTTTTCACATTTTGGCTGATAAAAAAAACACACACACACAGATGAAAGGAACATTCGTTTGATATAATTACACACAACAAAAAATTAAAAATTTCGGATTAAAGATGTCAACTACAGAGTCAACAGAACAGTACATATCTAATACACGTAACGTTAAACAAAAAAAAAACCTTTTAATCTCATCGTGTCATGTAAACACGTGTGTGTGTATGTCTTTGTTGTTCTTGCTCGTTGAACAATCCATTATATAAAATAACAAAGATTTTTAACAACACAGAGCATTATACTTGACGGAACAACAAATTTCCAGCCAAACATAACAAGTCGTTTTCTAAATTAAGCGATTTGAACTTTGAAAATTTCTTCTGAGACGCGAAAGTATGCCACTGATGTTGTTTGTCCTTAAACATAATTTTCGTTATGTTTACAGCAAAATTTGTTTTCTTAATATTTTTTATAGGGCGGTTGCACGTAAAAATTGTTTAGCTTATTGAAGAGCGGTACACAACTTTAACATGCTACGAGTAGATTGCAAAGTTTGTACAAAAAAGAAAATTCCGAAATATCTTTTGTTAAATCAAATATTGTGAAGTGGGTGGGATTTGCCGATATATTCCCATACACCAAGTCGAGCCGCCTGGTGTACCAATTCACTTTGGATGGAATCCAGACGCAGAACTCACAAAATGAAAGTTAACCAAATAGAAGAGGATAAAATGCTGGCCACGATTACTGAAGTGGAATAAATAAATTTATTGTTATGATAAGAAAACCTTTTTTTGTGTTGGTCAAAAATGTTTGAATATCAAATCAACAAGTATTAGAATATCATATGCATAAGAGCAGTATTCCTATGGGCAATTTTCTTTGTTGGTGCTCATAGACGGAAAACCCTTTTTTGTGTGTTTTTCATATTTCGGTTGCTGTACGTTTTTTTTGGGTGGGTATGTGTGTATTCCTTGCAGGATGTTATTGTGTGCATGGGGATATGGGATTCAAATGATTTTTAAGTAAATGCTAAATAATCGCACAAATGTTAAATGTTTGCTTGCTAAACATGTGGGCTCAAGTCAAGCGCAAATTTTTATGCTAGAGGACTTTACAACAGATTTTAGTCGAGAATTTTCGATATCAAATATTTTTATGATTTTAGGATATTTTTGCCCAGGAAAAAGGACCGGAAATCTATATGTGCTACACAATTTATGTTCATTTAGCATTATTTGTTAACAGTAAATTTAATTCCTATTAAAGGACTCTTTAATCCTATATGTCTTTAACTGCAGTTTGTTCAGTAGTTTTAAGTATTTCTATTATTTAAATTTTATTTTACATTAATTTTAAATATACTAACCATGATAATAAAATTTTAACAAAGATGATTATGATGGCAGCTTTGCGAGGTGTCTACCACTAACTCTGTATAAAACAGTTCAATAGTTTCCTGTTCATTTCTCCGACTGAATTTTAATATTTGTGTGGCACCTTTTGTCATAGGGGTCGTCATCTTTTGCGGGACATCTATTTGTGAAGCGAAATACAACGATGCCGTTACTCAGGGAGGTGACCAGACGATAGCTCAATTGCTTCCATTTTTAACATTCGATTGATTCATTCTAAACATCTTATTCGACAGCTTGAGAAATCGAATAAAATTTCGACTCATGTTGAATTGAACTTCTTCACACCATGACAATCTTTTAACGGTATTGGAATTGTATTTTGTATGCTGTGTTTGGAGCAATAACAACACAAGTTTTATATTTAGTTCACTATTTATTTATAAGGTTTTCGTCACAAAATTTAGTAAAATTTGATATCCCCTAAATGTAACCGAAATTAATTTATACACAAAACTAAAAAACACATCAACATTTCAAACTTTTTTTGGTGCCGAAACCCGGGATCAGGTTTACTAAGGTAAACATTTTCTATATTTGTATAACCGTGCCATGCTCCACTATCGCCATCGCCTCCAGGTTCTTATTCTTGGAAACAAGAATGGATTATTAAGTAACCTAGGTGTGGGGCGGGTCACGCTAAATGGTGGCAGATGGGTCGGATCAAGGTGCTATGCGAACCGTGCTGATGATCAGCCTGGCTGGAGACCCATCTAAAAATAATTGCTCAGTCCTTAACGGAGCCCTCTGGATACCTGGCGAACTCCAGTTGCATGTAGCCTTACCCGTCTATACGGATCTCTGCATGGACGGCCCACCATTTTCTCCGTTGCTCGTGGGAATAAGTATGGATAAAAAAGCAAACAAAATTAAAGAAGAGCCACCGCGTCAGGGTGGCTAAGACTTGCTCCGAGGCTTGCAAGCCAGGAGCTAGCGGTAGTGGAAAAAAGGAAAAAGTCATTGCTCCTTCGGTTCTGAGATACAGTACGAGCCGTTCAGCTTTCCATGTCTTGGACAGACTGGCTACAATCTCTGAGGAGCAATGAACGGAAAACCAAGGGAACCGGTTAACTGGGCAAGAGTTGCATAACCGAGGGGAGCATTGCACGTAAGGAGGACCTTTAGTCTAAAAGACAGAGGTCTAAGCTGATGTATAAGCTCTTCAGCGACATCATGAAGGAAGGGGAGGTGGTGCTAGCCGTCGTGGACGAGAGCCATGAGGAAGGGAGCATCACTGATAAAAATGGAGGCTGGTGTTTAACGCACTGAACCTAGGCTTCCTGAAAGTCCTTGGACAACATCCGGGACCCCCGTCAATTTGTAAGGACGCGGGTTGGTATCAGTGATGGCTGAAACTGGCCGCGTGTGTAGTTCAAAGATCGGCCTTCTTATATAGAGAGATGATCGAGGAGGTAGGCGAGGTTTGGCCAGGAGCGAAGCTCAGGGCTGTTCCGAAGGAGGAGATACCGAGCAGACCTAGATCAATGGTCTGGATTCCCACGGAGCCGGCTAGCCTGGATGAATCCCTGAGGATTATCCAGGTTTGTAATTCGAATCTTCTGACGGGGAACTGAAGAATTGTCAAGCATGAGAAGCCCAAGGGCAGTTTCAGATTATTAATTATGTTAATCAATAAGGAATCTCTGTCAAAACCCAAAGGGGTTATAAAGTTCGGCTTCGGCTCTGTCACCCTCAAGATGTTTAGAAAGGACGAGGTAGGGGTAAAACCGAGCACCGCGCTGCTTGGGAAGGGGGAGCAAGAGATCAACCCGGTTAAGGGAAGCTCGACGAGTGGTACCTCTCCAGAGGAAACTTAGAGATCGACTATCTATAGGCATGAGGAGAGGGACACATCGGAGTGGGGAGATGTGAACCTCCTTAGTACGGCTGTCGCGATAAGCTGATTAAATACTGTTACTAATGATCAGGTTTGTGCAAATAAATCTACATCACTCCAAGGCTGCTTCAGCGGCGCTACTTCTCAGACTTGCCAAGTCAGGGGAGTAGATAGTTCTGATCCAAGAACCTTGGATTAACAACGACAAGATCTGTGGTCTGCGAGCAAAGGAGTACACCATCTTTTACGCTTGTGAGATGGAAAGGACCAGATCATGTATACTGGTGGAAAATAATATAAATGTTTTTCTACTTAGTATTGCAGTATTGCAATGGGGACATAACTACGGCATGTATAGAGACGGAGGGGAGGAGATTCTGGTTTACAGCCGCAAACATGGACCGGAAGAAACCAGTGCCGCCAGATTTGCTGCGGGCACTTGTTTGGAATGCGGAAAGGAGAAAGGTGGGAGCTATCCTAGGGTGTGACGCGAACGCGCATCATACCATCTGGGGTAGCTCGGACATCAATGACAGATGTGAGTTACTTTTCGAATTTATTTTAAGAACTAACCTCATTATTAGTTGGTAAGCTATTAGGTTGGTAAGTAGGTTGGAAACCCACCTTTATAATTAGCAATAGACAGGAGGTTCTGGATGGTCTCCGATTTTATTTCACCTATGATCAGGGAATGGAGGGTGGTGAAAGAGCATTCCTTCTCTGACCATCGAGAAGGCCAACGTTTAAGCTCAATCTCCAAATTACAAATCAATGCGGGTTCAGAAATCCCCGGAGGACAGTATGTCGCGTATATAGTGGGGTATTGGAGGGCAGGGTTCTATCTAGAGTCCCAGGACTCCCCGACACGGGTAGTGATTTGGATTCAATGGTGGACCCTCTTACTAGGGCTTGCAATACCACTATGAGAAAAACTTGCCTATTAAAAAAGCTGAGAGAAAAGCGAAAAGCTGTTTGGTGGACCTCAGCACTTGCGGAGTCCCGAAAAGTTTGTGAGTGAGGCTGCTTTTAACAGAGCGGAAAGATCAAAAGAAAGTCAAGACTGAGACTTCTATAAGGAATGCCTCAGAGTATATACAAAAGGGAAACAAAGAAGGCGCAAAGGAATTCGTGGAGGCTCTTCTGTGATGTAATGGAAGACTCTTGATCTTTTGATGGAAACTCACTTCCCGGGTAGTGAGGATGCGTTGATTACGGTGCCTTTGGTTGACAGCGTGTCTAGGGATGACTGTGGCGTCCAATTGTTGTGTACAGAGGATATTCGGAATACACGGAAGATAAAATGGGCTATTAAAAGTTTAAGCCCTTTAAATCAGCTGGTCCGGATGGGATTGTGCCAGCAGAAATTCTGAAGAAGTCGGAGGTCTTACTACCCTGGCTGGAGGTTATCTTCAAAGTCAGTGTCTGAGCTGGGATAAATCCCAAAGAAATGGAAGGAGGCTAGGGTGATCTTCATCCCGGAGACGGGTAGAAGCTCGCACAACAACCCTAAGGACCTAAGACCAATATCTCTGTCATCTTTTCTGCTGAACACCATGAAAAGGTTGCTGGATGTTCATATTCGTTCGAGAATTATAAACAGGAGCTGTGGACAGAATCAACATGCCTCTCAAAAGGGTAAGTCCGTGGACATGGTGTTACATACCTTGGTTTGAGAAATTGAGAAGTCACTAGATTTTCAAGAACACTTGTTGGGGGCGTTTCTCGATATCGAGGGCGCTTTCAACAACGTGAAAGTGGAGGCAATTAGGGAAGGATTATAGCCACTTGAGATTGAATACCATGTGACCAGGCTAACTAATTACCCGCCTGGTAGCAGAATTGTTCTAACGGGGATGGGGAAAGCCTCCGTTAGAAGGCTACTCCAGGAAGGTGTCCTCTCTCCGCGATTTAGATAAAATTTAGCTTAGGTACTTAGCGGACACTATCTTTTCGGAGATCATGCTAGAAGGCTAGGTCTGGATGAAAATGACTTCTGCAGAAGTTGAAAGGACGAGGAGGAGGAGAGATATACTCTTATTCACTTCCTATGCTCATGTCCTACGCTTGCTGACAGAAGACATGATCTCTTGAGCAAATACACTATGGACAGCCCTCTGATATCGAAAGCTGTAATGTGCGACATCTATCACGCTATGTGAATAGCATTAGATGGTTTTAAAAGGAGTTTAATGATGTCGGATCCTTTGATATCACAATGAGCCAAAACTGGCCTAAGTGTGCGATAGCAACCACTGAAGCATAACCTAACCTGACCTATAACCGTGCCATGCCGTGCTTTGCTAAGAATTCGTGCGTTTTCAATTTTTATTTAACATTCGTGGAATAATAAAGTGAAGCGTGATCGGGCGCTTGGTTCAATAAAAAACATTTTACGTTTTGCTGAAGCAATACAGCAAATACTACGTTCAAAGCCGTAACATCTCGAAGAGAAATCCTTGGAGATAGATTTCAAATTCTCAATGAGCTCGAAGTGCAATTGTTAGATTTTCCTAAGTATGGTTCAATACTTGATGAGGTTGAGGAAATCTATTTTAAAGCTCGTGAGTTATTAATGCGTGCGTGTGCTAATCTGGGATAAGCTGAACCAAATAAAATGCCCAATTTAAACGCTACTCTTGAGCAATTTATGTAACAGCAGAAAATTTTTTACGAAGGAATGAATACGTCGCACCACCTGTGGCTAGCTAAAATTAATATAGCAAAATTTTCGGGCGATTATAAATTGCAATTATTGAATAGTGTACTAGAAGGGGAAGCTTCTGCTTTGATAAAACATATTTCCACAACGGAAAATAATTATGTTCAGGCATGGAAAAGTTATGTAATCGCTACAACAAATAACACCTATAATTGCGTCATTAATTCATATTTTCATTGATCAAAGGCTTCGTGTTCACTCTAACGGGTAGAAGTTACGAAAAGTTTGCGACACAGCTGACGAAATAATGACGAAATAATAAGAGATGTGTCACGTGATCCTTGGATCATTCACATTTTACTGGGTAAAATAGAACAGTTGGAACGGATTTTCCTACATTTAACGAATTAATTGCCTTTCTAAATAAAAGGTGCGATGCACTAGAAATTTTCGATGCAACAACCAAGAAATCCACATACAAACCAAGTGCTAAAACATTTCTAGTTGCTAATACCTCTCACAATCATTCCGAGTGCACAGTATGTAAACAATAACACCCTCTGTTTAGATGTCCAGAATTTAAAATCGACATATCGAATCTAGAATGAAACTAGTAGCAGACGAGGATTTATGTCATAATTGCTTAAAGAAGGGACATACAAGTGCAAAGTGTTTTAACAGTGCATACCAGGGCATTTAACAAGGCGAAAATGATCTTCCCCAAATTCCCCATCAAACAGCTTCAACTCATCATGCCATGCTCAACATTCGCATGATCAATCATCACACTCATTCACTAAGCCACGACCCACTATTGAACGAAAACAAATAGCCAAGTATATCATACACACTTAACGTCAACAACCACGGAACTACCAATAGCTGTAATCCAGATTATGTCACGTACCGGAAAACTCCTGCCATTCCGAGCGCTTTTCGCGCTCAATATGACGAAAGAAATCAATCAAATATCAGTCAAAACTCATTAAGGATTTGAATTTGGCAGATTCTCAATTTTTCCAGCCAAATCAAGCCGATTTTCTTCTTGGAGCTGACGTGTTTTTTGAAATTTTAAATCCAGAAAAGCGAATAATCAAGGATGTTCAACCACTTCAATCTTCAAAATGTGGTTGGTCAGTCCCAGGTAACCTTAAAAATCAAACAGAACCTATTCTCATCATGCACGCCACCACCGAATTCTCGAATCAACAGCAGACCGATGATGTATCCAATCAAACCACGCAATTTATTAAAGACAACGCCACTGATTTATCAAAGCAGCCAACCGATGCTAATAGTTCACATGCATCGAAATATTCTACCGATCCCAACATTAAAGTCAATACAGATTTGCTGACACATATAATTGAAGTAAATCATAATCAATCATCAGTTCGAGACACAAACGGAAAATCATGAACCAGAAATATTACAACTCATTCTACTAACCATTCCGAATTGCAGTGAGATTTGCAGACCGAACCTTATAGTTGTACACTCAAAATTTGCAAGCAGATTTGAAATATTCAGATTACTGTCTCCAGATAGATTGTTCAGCTTTACCAACAGTTTGTTTTCATCGTTACAAGTATGCAATACAATGGATTAGTACTTACAGTTACAACATCACAAGCGATAACGAAATTATTACATCACTACTATCTCTCAACCAACGCTATTATCTCTAGGGGATCCAGTTCACTCTATACTTATTAATCCGAGCATGAAAACCAGTCGGGCAAATATCGAAGGAAACCGGTGTGCAGATGTAAAGGAACAGTTTTTCATATACACAACACCCAAGAATATAATCACACATTTCTGTACCAAAATAACCAACAATTCAGAAACTCTATCAAAATCTCGATGGACAGAAAACAAAGTTCCAGTAAAGCAAACTTATGCGATAAGATTCGAATGCCTGGTCATAGAAGCAGTTCACCCACCGTAAGGTTAAAAGCAATCGTAAAACAAAATTACTCCGATCAATTCAACCATTGTTCATTATACAGCGCAACATCCCAGAAGAAATTTGGTGTGGCAACAAAATCAACCTTAGTGAGCTTCATAATGCACTGCAGCACTTGATACCACAATTAATTATCAACCATTCTGACAAACTATTAATGGTATTTTTCTATTGCAGAAGTCCACTTTCTTATTTTTTGCATTTCAGATACTGGTCACTTAGCAGAATTATACATATCAGCTGTATACTATCTGAAGAGGACATGGAGTATAAGACGCAAGCATCAATCCAACTTGAGAACCTCAGCGCACTTATCTAATTAAAATGCGTGACGGACGTTTTATCGTAAACAATTTATAGTGTTTCAATTTAACGTGAACATTTTACCGTTGAACAGTATATCTCGGGCACAATTTACCGCGGACACCATTTATCATGTGGACAATTTATCGTATGCCAGTTTGTCGTAGTTTGTAAAATTGGCCGTATAGCAAAATTATGAATTCGGCCTTTATTAATCGATTAAAATGGGATTGAATATGTTGGGTGGAATTCAGATTCTTAAATGGTTTTTGGAAGAAGCTCTAAAATATGGCCACATGGGACGGAACTCGGCCATTTCTTAACCGATATTGATGGGATTTTGTATTTTGAATGGAAATGGGATTCTAAAACAGTTTTCGGACGAAGTTCTTGAATGTGATCATCTGAAATGATTCTTGAAATGGTTTTTGGAAGAAGTTCTGAAATAAGACCACATGGGAAGGAGCTTTGCCATTTCTTAACCGATTATGATGATATTGGGTATGTTGAATTGAAATGGAATTCTAGAATGATTTTGGGGAAAAATTGTGGAATATGGTCACCTGGGATGGAACTCGTTAATTTATTAACCATTTATGATGGGATTGGGTATGTTGGATGAAAATGGGATTCTTAAATGATTTTTAGAAGAAGTTCTGGAATATGGCCATTTGGGGCGGATCTCAGTAATTTCTTAACCGATTATGATGAAACTTGATATGATAAATAGAAATGGGATTCTTGATAGATATTTGCTAGAATTTCTGGATTATGGCCACTTGGGACGGAACTCGTTAATTTCTTATCTGATTTTGATGGATTTTTTTATTTTGGATGGAAATGGGATTTTAAAACAGTTTTTGGAGGAAGTTCTGGGATATCGCCTTCTAGGAAGGAACTCTGTAGTTTCTAAAACGATTGTGTGCTTGAGCAAGTGGGATGGAAATGGAATTCTTAAATGATTTTTGGAAGAAGTTCTGGAATATGGCCACCTCGGACTTCACTCGGCCATTTCTTAACCGATGTTAATGGGATTTTGAATGAAAATGGAATTATTAAATGATTTTTGGAAGAAGTTCTTGTATATAGTCATCTGGGACGGAACTCGGTAATTTCTTAACCCATTCTGATAGGATTGTGTACGTTGGATGGAAATGGAATTCTTAAATGGTTTTTGGAAGAAGTTCTAGAATATGGCCACCTTACCACTGATCCCCGACGAAATCAAGAAATGACTGAATTAGTATTATTGAAATATTTGCATACATGATGATGAAACCGTTATTGTACGTGAATGTGTTTATATAAGAAATACGTGCCTGCAATCAACGGATTATTGAATATAACTGGAAGAAATATCAATGTCCCTTTGCTGTTTAAAAACAGAACGTACAGAATTCGAACCAATGGTGCAGCGTTATACCTCGTGAGCCCCTCTGATTTGAACGTCTAAATCATCCAGTAATTTTTTGACGTCGTATTGTAGTATTTAGCTGCCGATTTCATGATGTTGTTTGTAGAAAGCATGTATTTAATCAATTTTTTCTTCACTTGGGGCTTGGATATTGACGAACAAAATGTTAAAGCACCACCCAAGAAACCTGAGGACGAAAATATAATGGCTAATGGGTATGAAGTTAATTACGAATTGATGATGTTAGTGATGAAGCCAACTCCAAATTCGAGCTTGTTGGTTATTGCTTCCACAAAGTGTGTCCCATGTCTTTCCGGTTGTAGTCGACGAAGCTATTGCAAATTTTTCCTGTAGTGCCAAAATATCAAGTTTTTATTGAAATACTTGTTTAAAATGATTTTACCTTCATTTCTTTCCGTTTCGATTGTTTCATTTTAGAATATCCATCTTTAATTCATATGTCACTTTTCAGTATTCTGATCAAAGAAAACAAAACTTTTTATTCGTTACGAAGTTTTCGTACTTTATTAAAAATGAGAATGTTTGATAGAAATTGTAAGATTTTCAGTTCTATATCGTCAATTAATTTTAATTATATTTGAAGGTAATATGAGGGCGATAATTCCTTGATTAATACGCTCGCTAGGTAACTCTAAATGAATAAGGTGGTCTATTGAAAACGATTCAAGCAAAATTCTGTTTCTGGTTATTGACACTACATGTCAGGGCAAGTTATTGATGCCGCAAAACTAATAGCTCATAAACTACTGCTCTCCAGGTTAGGAGCGACGTAAGCAGGCGTCTGTCTTGAGCTCATGATGTAACCAGGTTTCTGGTTATCTCCAGTCTGTTCCAGATTTAAGAACTTCTTCCAAAAATCATTTAAGAATAACGTTTCCATCCAACGTACAAAATAATATCGATATAGGTTAAGAAATTACCGAGATCCGCGGCAGGTTGACCACCTAAAGTTTTGGTAGTAGCCTACTAGATACACTAAAATTATATCATTATTGATTGATGCAAATTAAATTAAAATTTTATATTTACATCTAGTGTGCTGATGAAACAACACAAAAACTCCCAACTCTCAAGTCGCGGTTTTCAATCAAAATTCGAATATAGTTGTCGTGTGGTCAGCGAAACAAAAGGTAAAAACAAAACAAAACAAACGAACAACAAGTTTCAGTTTCGAATATTATACTCTGCGTAAGTTGGCCAAAAAAAAATCGATATAAAGTCTGGAAATAAATGAGTTTCTACTCTTCTCTTTTCACCAACAAAAAAAAAGAAATCGGTAAATGTTCGCATAATTGTTTGGTATGAATTGAATTTTTCTCTCTTATCTTTGATCCTATTTTCGTTAGACTCTCTCTCATTAAAATTTGTTCCGATCATGCATGTTCATTGCCATTTCATTCGTGATGCGTTGGGCATGTGCATGCATTACATAATACTAAATAATAAATTACAATAAATTTTTAATTACATAATAGGACTTTTTACGTTTTATTAGGTAAGTAAGTAAATTTCTGTTTACGTGATTTTAACTTTAGTGGTTGTGATACATCGCTGGTCATTCGAGATTTGGTCGTTTTGGTGGGAAATTGTTAGTCGTGTATAGTAGAATGGAGTCAAGTAAGTAATGATTTTAGTATCTTAATGCGTATGGTCGAACATCAACGTATATTTATTGTCATTTTTCCACATCTAATTTACAGTAATTCTAGAAAGAGTTTTAAAATGGCTAAAAGAAAACCGCAACGAAAACCTTAAAGAAAAAATTGAAGTTCTGAAGTTTTTGAAAATTAAGGAATATAGTCAACGTAGCGCGGCAGTCAAATTTGGAATTTGTAAAACAACTGTTGCAAACATTTTTAAAAATAGGACCGAACTTTTCATCGTTATGATTCGGAAAATGATGATCTAAAGAGAAAACGAAAAAAACTGAATTTTCTGATATAAATGAAGCCACACTTAAATGGTTTCGGAAAATGAGATCGATAAATGGCAGAATTTCTGGTCCAATAATCCAGGAGGCCGCAAAAATATTTGCCGAAGAATTTGGAGTAACAAATTTTCAAGCATCAAATGGATGGCTCGACAGGTTTAAAACACGCAACAACATTAGCCAAAAAATCCTATGTGGAGAAGAAAATGAAGTAACAAGCCATGCAGTAGAAACCTTCATTGGTAAAATTTAAAGACATAGCAAAACGCTACGATATGGCTGATATCTTTAATGCAGACGAATGTGCTTTATTTTATAAAATGATGCCAGACCGGAGTCTAGTTGAGAAAGGTGATGCTTGCAAACGTAGCAAAAAATCGAAAGAACGCCTAACAATTTTAATGTGTTGTAGTAGTGCCGGTGAGAAATTAAAACCCCTCGTAATTGGTAAACAGCTTTTAAGAGCTTTTAAGAGACTTAATAATGATCATTTGCCGGTTAATTGGAAGTCAAACAAGACGGCATGAATGACGTCCGAATTATTTAGTGATTGGGTCAAAATTATCAACTCCTAAATGCGAAGAAAAAATAGAAAATTTTTATTAACAATCGGACAATTTATCCAATTTGGAATTTTTCTTTTTGCCACCTAACTCTACTTCCAAATTACAGCCTTTAGACCAAGGTATTATAAAAAGTTTTAAATCCCATTATCGTAATAAACTTTTACGGTACGTCATCCAACATGACACCAATGAAGCAAGCTTGTTTGCAAAAAATATCAACGTTCTCGACGCAGTTTTATGGATAGGCGACGCGTGGGATAGAGTCACCGACATAACTATACAAAATTGTTTTAAAAAGGCTCGATTTATTGATCGGCAATTAGAAATCGAAGGAGTAGCTGACGAATTGCCTGATGCTGGTTTGGATATTTCACTGAACGGAATATGTTTTGAAAATTACGTCGAAATCGACAACGATGTTCATACGTGTTCAACCCCAAATGAAGCAAAAAAAATTCAAGAGGTGGTACTAGAACTGAGACAAAGTACCAATGACGAAATTTTGGCTGTAACAAGTGAGAAAACGCGACTGAATGTGAAACTAGGGATGCCGTTTCAAAATTCAAAAAATATTCCCTTAAACCTCTCTAAGTTGACCATAAACTTCTAATTTCTGGGTGGTCAACTTATACAGGTTGTACTGTAAATGTAAATGAGGCATTTTAAATTATGCCGTGCCCTATTTGCTCTCTTTCGCTCTATCAAAGGGTGCAAAGCGTTTTTCGTCTTATGCATTGTAAGGGGTTTCTATTCTTACTAAGCGCCATTCTCCTGATCAAGGTTGGTCTCAATAATCTCAGAAAACGTATCTATGAACTAAAAATAACTTACCTTACTGACAAATTTCAAAGTATTTCCTTTTAGTAGATCACTACTTTCCGTAGAAAACAAAACACTATTTCCGGGAAATCAAAAATTCAAATAGAAAAACAAATTTCCTTCTTACATAATTGAGTTTATTTTTATTTTTAATATTTTTCATTTCTCCAATTTAATTATACAAATAATAAATTATAATTATATTTTTTACAATAAAAATATTTTAATTAAATATTCTCATTTTAATTTTACACAGTTCTTATATTTTATATTTAATTAACTTTGTCTCAAAATTAATATCGATTTTAAAAATATTTTTTTTTAATTAATTTAAATTTACTTTTTATTAACAAACATATAAACATTTTTGTGTATATTTTATTTAAAAATTTCATTTAGTTGTTTAATTTAGAAAATAATTAGTAATTAATTACTTTTGTTGTTTAGCATATTGTTTATTAGGAGATATCGCGCGGTTAAAAATATAATTATGGAGGATTGCCAGCTATTAGTTGGGTGAGAGGTGATAATGTATGTTAGCGAGGTATATTTTTGTTTAATTTAGGGTTTGGTTGTTTATTTTATTTAATTGGAGGGGTGTGCGATGGACATAATATCACATGGTAAATGTTTATTACTGATTTGCTGCAAAACAAAATATAAATTAAAATTGTCATTATAAATTTTAACTGATTTTATTTTCATTAAATCTGATATTAAAAAATATGCATTAAAAACAATATTTATTTATTAGTACACGTAGGTAATATTTAAAATTAAATTTTATGGTTGTTCGATATTAAATGCTATAAAAAATTTTTTGTTGGTTTGTTGAACAATTTTTATTCAATTTTTGGGCATCGATATCGATAAAATGGAAGACCAAAAATAAAATAAAACAAATGTAGGGTAAATAAAACTGAATAAATAAAGTTTATTATTATTAATTTTATTATTTTTTGAGTTATGGATAGATTCGGTATAATATGGACATTAAATGTCGTATAATTTTTATTTTAGATGGGTGCGGTTTCCAAATTTGTTATTATTAACCACAACCCTTATCTATTATTAGGCATAATTGGTTGTGCATAAACTGGATGTACAATTAAATATGCTTATTACACTTGCCTAAGCGTGTAAATAGCTCTATGAGATGAGCTCTGAAACTGGAGATAACAACTCGAACTATTCAAGATTTCTGAACCCTCCTTTACCATAACGCAACCAAATATTCACGTTAGATTATTCACGTTAGAAAATTAGAATTAGAAGCTCAACCCAAAGTCAATATTGAAAAGTGGTCGAAGCGGTGGGGTGGGGTAGGATAGGTGTCGAATTATAAATTCGGCATTATTAAAAAATAAACCGAATAATGACGATACATAATGGTGCCATACATTTAAATTTCAATAGTTATCGAGTTCGGTAAGACAATTTGCTTTGTTAGTCTGTTTTTCATCGTTATACAAAACCGAATGAGGAGAGGGACAAAATCCCGT
Source organism: Nephrotoma guestfalica (assembly GCA_963691935.1). NCBI lineage: Eukaryota > Metazoa > Arthropoda > Insecta > Diptera > Tipulidae > Nephrotoma > Nephrotoma guestfalica. The sequence goes on along the minus strand of OY829915.1, from coordinate 184,222,236 downwards.
ATCCCGTAGGTACAAAATCCCGAAGGTTTATAAAAATCGCGAAGTAATAAATCCCGAGGATACAAAATCCCGAGGATACGAAATCCCGAAAATACAAAAACCACGAGAATCCAAAATCACAAGATTCAAAATCTCTGGGAAACAACGGGGTTTTGTTTTGGATTTTCTCGGGATTGCGGGGTTTTGTCCTTTCGGGATTATGTTCTATCGGGATTCTGTCCCTCGGGATCATGTAACTTCGGGATTTTGTATCCTCGGGATTTGGTATCATCGGGATTGTGTATCTTCGGGATTATTACTTTCTTGTTTTTGTTCCGCGGGATTTTGACTTTCGAGAATATGTCACCAACCCAACCGAATGGTCATACTGCGACTTACGAGGCATAATCTTACAAGTTTTTCATTCAAAATTAAAATTATAAACTTGATCAAATGGAACGAAGAAATTGCTAGTTGATCTACAACTTGATCTGTTGTTTTTCCTCACTATATCGTCATTAGCTGCCAAACCCGATTATAGGATTCGAAATCATAAATTTCATTCTAAGGCTTTTTCTAATTTGGTTGGCAATGAACATACATGATAGAAATATCCAATCAGAAGTGCCAAGTTCATTGGTTTCTAGAATACTTCATGCCAGAAAATCGTTTATTTAACGGGCTTTTTTGTTTTTTTAAGATGGCAGTGTCAGGTTTATTTGATTCTAAAGCGCTTTATGCCAGACGACCGTCCATTTAACGGTCTTTGTTGTAAAGGGTGGTTAAATTTTAAGGGCAGATGTTGATTTTGAATAAAACACAAATTATTTAAGAAATTATTGTCAATTCTTTTTATTATGATAATATGGGATGGTTCAATTATGTATGGAAAAAATATCGGCCAAATGGCCGCCACGACCTCGGCGACACACCTCCACCCGATGGTCCAAATTTTCGATGACGCTTAGGCATAATTGAGGTTTTATGCCGTTAATGTGCCGAATTATCTCATCCTTTAGCTCTTGAATTGTCGCTGGCTTATCGGCGTACACCTTTCCTTTCAAATAACCCCAAAGAAAGAAGTCCAACGGTATCAAATCACATGATCTTGGCGGCCAATTTACATCGCCACCACGTAAGATAACACAGCCATTGAATTTGTCGCGCAAAAGAGCCATTGTTTTGTTGGTTGTGTGGCAAGTGGCACCGTCCTGTTGAAACCACATATCGTCCACATCCATATCTTCCAATTCGGGCCATAAAAAGTTCGTTATCATCTCATGATAGCGAACACCATTCACAGTAACTAAACCGCACAGCCCATAAACCGCACCAAACAGTCACTCTTTGTCGGTGCATTGGTTTTTCGACAATCACTCCTGGATTATGATTCGCCCAAATGCGGCAATTCTGCTTATTGACGAATCCACTGAGGTGAAAATGTGCCTCATCACTGAAGATGATTTTCTTCGAAAATTGATCATCCACTGTTGCCATTTCTTGCCACCATTCTGACGACGTTTGGAATGGTCAAGAGGCTTTAGTTCTTGAGTCAATTGCACCTTATAAGCGTGTAAATGCAAGTCTTTATGCATAATGTTCATCAACGACGAGCGTGAGAGGTGCAATTGTTGGGCACGACGACGAGTTGAGGTGGACGGCTCTTCAGCCACACTATCGCGAACAGCAGCAATATTTTCTGCTGTACGAGCGTGTTTTAAAATCTCCTACAGACCCGGTTTGCTAAAATTTTTGCACGATTTTTCCGATTGTACGCACATTTGGACGATTAAATTGACCGAAAAAATCACGAAGTGCACGATATGCATTTTGATTTGAACGCCCATTTTCATAATATGCCTGAATAACTTTAACGCGTTGCTCGATTGTGTATCTTTCCATGGTTCAAATTGAGTTAGTCTGAAATTGAGAAATGTCAAATTAAATGCTGAAAAAAACTTGACGTTTAGGTGTGGTTCACATTCAACGTCGGCCCTTAAAATTTAACCACCCTTTACAATGTACGTAAGATGGCCTAATCTGGATTAACATCAAATTAGCCACTATATTTTTCGGATACCAATGGGCATACCTGATAAGAATATGCGATTACAAGTTCTAAGTTCATTTGTTTCTAGAACACTTTATGAAGGAATTCGAAGAATATGAAAATCGTCCATTCTATGGTCATTGTTTTTCAATGGAATTGCTCCAATTGTGCCAGAACTGCCACTTTATGCCAGAAAATTTGGAATGAAATTGGACCTTCCGAATTAACACACATTCCGCCACTATATTTTTCGGATGACAATAAAAATATCTGAAAAGAATATGCAATTAGAGGTGCCAAGTTCAATGGTTTCTTGAACACTTAATGTCGGAAAATCGCCCAGTTAACGGTCGTTGTTGTTCAATGGAATTGGGCTAATTTTGGGTTGGCAGAAGTGCCATTCATTGGTTTCTAAAACACTTTCTCTCATAAAATCGTTCGTTAGCTCTTTGTTTTTCAAATTGGCCAATTCTGAATTAGTACAAATCCAGTCCCAAGCCATTCCACTTTTCGAATGGCAATGAACACACCTGATATGGTTTATCATTTCTAAAACGTATTTTGTTGTTCAAAACAAACATTATTGAACGGTTTATGTATTTCGATTTTTAAATAGTAGTAGGGATTTAGTTAGGGGTTTGTTTTAGGGGTTTGTTCAATTTTCTTCAAATAATGAAAATGATATTTTACGATAAGCACAAATTTCGTCAGTTTAGCCGCCTTTCGAAAATGTTAAAATTGGGGTTAAATGATTTCTGGTTTTCGCTAGTTTCGGGTTTCAGTTTTATCGTCTTTAAGGCGAAATTTGAAATTTTCTTTTCACGCTTTCTCGGCTCCTGGAGTAGTACTATTTTTTCCAGTGAGCACTAATTAACACAAAATTGTGCAAAGCATAATTTTGAAATGTGGTAGTTTTGCTGATTCAGTAACCCACTCATTTTTTGGTAATTCTGTTGATGGATTAATTCTTCTCATATTTTTTTTTTTTCTTTATTTATCCCTGCTATCTGTTCTGGGGCCAAGGCTCTCCCAACTCTTTCGCGGTTTGCTTATTTACGTCCTTACTTTTTCGCCAGTGTAGGCCAATTCGAGGACGTACGGATATAGGTCCGATTTTATCACCATCTGCACATTGCATAGCTCCATGTCAGCCTATACTGGCATGGAAGATGGGTCGGTCCATGAGCTTCTCATATTCAGTTCGATGTTGATCCAGTTTAATGCTAAACATTAGTCCATATTTTTCACATCGGTTTCATTGATAGTGTAATTAGGTAATGGTAGTATCTGTTCAGTCTGGCCAAATTATGAAATTCTTATAAATTCTACGCCCTCAAATTTTCAACACCCGACTGAACAGATATTACCATTATCTAACTCCACTATCAAGGAAACCGATGGGAAAGAATTTGAACTGTGTTTAGTATTACTGAAAAGTTAAGTGACCAAACAAAATAAGCGAAATAGCGACTTTAGGAGTGTAGAATTGATTAGAAATACACGAAACTGGTTATTCGGACAGACGACGCCAATATTGTGAAACTGTGTTTAAAATTCCTTTAAATTTTGTGCCCAACATAATATTGGATACGAACCAGCATACTCAAAATAAATATGATGGTACTCAAATTGCAATTGCAAAATTAGAATTTTTTTAAAATCGCCTAGTATTAACTACAATGCAAGTATTAAATTGAAGCATTCAACAAATATTAAACGCCATTTGCGCTAAACCCCAGCAAAACGTTTCCTATCATTGGGCGACAAATTTCGAATGCTTTCAATGCGACTGTTGTGCGTTGAAGAAAGAGATTGAATACACATTAAATGCCCATTAACGCCCACGACCACCGTTTAATAGACCCCAGAGTGTGCTATAATGAAGCTTCGTGTTTTACAACCAATTGAACCATTTAGTTGCCTGTTGGTTAAGTGAGATGAGATCCTTCTGAAAAATGTATTGGAAAATCCAAATTTTAACGAAATTTAATTTTTTTTTTTTTTTTTTATTTATCCCTGCTATCTGTTCTGGGGCCAAGGCTCTCCCAACTCTTTCGCGGTTTGCTTATTTACGTCCTTAATTTTTTCGCGAGTGTAGGCCAATTCGAGGACGTACGGATATAGGTCCGATTTTGTCACCATCTGCACATTGCATAGCTCCATGTCAGCCTATACTGGCATGGAAGATTTGTCGGTCCATGAGTTTTGCACTCCGACAGGGGGTCATAGATGTGTTCCATTCCATCACAAATCGTAATTTGTTGATGAAAATTCCCTTTGCATCCTGCCCCTATCGGGATTCGAACCCGGTACCTCACGATCCAAACGCCAAAGCTTTAACCACTATGCCATTTGATCGGTAATTTAAATTATTACTCCATGGTCGATTGAGTCAAAGGTTTTGCTAAAATCTATGTATGTGGTGTGGTGCCTGCTTGCACGTGATCTTCAATTGCTTTAATTATTTTGCTATAGTAAACTCGGTCAAATTCTGGAAGAAAGCCGTGTTGGGCTACGGATAAATGACATGTTATAACTTTATTAATTGAGTTGACTATCATCAACATTCCCCTGTAGCACTATATGTCGGCCTCTTTCGAGCCTTATAGAAGGGCGTTATTTTAGTTGGTTTCCAATAAATTGGTGAGAAATGAAGCCAGCGGACACTAAATCAATTTATCACAGTTGAATTGTTTTTTTTGTACATAGATTGAATTCTGCATAAATGTTAGCAATGCACTGTTGGTCACTTGACTATTTGGTTTTGTAATACAATGTCTTGTAACGTTAATAGATATGTTCTACCAAACGGTATTAGAGAGCGAGTTCCAGGTAGGTTAGCTTTCTTGAAATTGAAGCGAGTTTCTACGTTAGCAATATCTATAAAGTTCCAAAATCCTGCTGACTTCAAATATATTACCATTGCTCGTTTAAAACGAGAAGACGGAAATCATATTTCAGGATCGGATTCTACATAGAAGGGAATATGAGAAAAGCAGCGAAGAAGAAAACAATAGAAAGACAGTGAATACATTTTTTTTTGATTAAGTTGATTGAGAATACAACCAACATCAGCAAGCTGAATGAAGTGTCAGAAAAACTTCTGAAAAGGGCCGCCATAAAAGTTAAGCATATCAACAGTTTATTGGAGCAACCATGAAGAAATCCTTGTTGAAATATCAGAAAAACAACAAGATACTTCTTACTTTCGCGACCAACTTTATGACAGAAGCTATTCAACAAATTGCCACCTCTTGAAATATCATGGGCAGCATTTTATGATAGATTCAGTAAGTTTCTGCACAAAAATAGAACCCTTTACATTAGAGGATATACAGCAGCAAGACTTTCGATTCATGTATCAACCTTTGGAGTAAATTATGCGGATACTTTCAAAATAATTGTAAACCGCTATAACAACAAGCGTTTACTTATTACCAATCAAGTAAATACGCTATTGAGGCTCCCAACGCACCACTCCGAGTAAGCAAATATAGTAGAGACTCTGCACGACGCAATAAATGAAAATCTTCATGCCATAAACAACTTGGGCATAGAACGTCAACCTGGAATGCAATACTAATCCCATTAGTGTTAAGAAAGCTGGGTAGAGAAATACTTCATCTGTATGAAGTTACTCCGGTGAATCCGTAACTTTCTAGAAGGTCGTTTCCAACCCCAAACAAAAAAGTATAACAACAACCACAAAACCTTATGCTGCTAACGTACCGCCGAGAAGGACCTTCGCTGGAATTGAAAAAAGGTTCATTGTCTGCAGTGTATCTCACGAAAGAAATAACAACTTCTCCAGTTTTTAAGAAGATGCAACTTCTGAAAAGGTCCAAAATATTACGCACAATAAATTTTCGTGTCAAAGGTAGAAAACCTGTGTGCGGGTCTCAAGACAAAATCAGAGTTAATGTCAAATGCACTATCTTTGGTAGTGCAGAACAATCTGACGTGCAGATGCGTCAATTCTGGGAAATTGAAGAGATACCCAAGAGAAAATTATACTCAGAAGAGGAAGAGATGAGTGAGAAGCAGAGGGACGATACGAGGTCACTATATCTTTAAAGTATGCAATGGAAATAGGAAACTTCGGCAAATGTGCGGTTTCATGACTTCTTCAAGTAGCGAAAAGATTAGAAAGGAACCTACAAACAAGAATACCATAACTTATGAATGAATACATAGAGCTAGGACAAATGGATCCGGGTTATTCAAAAATTGTCAAAGGGCAAAAATGTTACCTACCACATCATGCTGTGGTCACGCAGTCAGCGTAGCCAGTTCAACAATGCAACAAGATTGGTTTTCTATTATAACAAGATGGAGGAAATACAAATACGTATTCATCGCAGACATTGAAAAAATGTACAAGCAAATCTTGGTAACGAAAACACAACAGAATTTACAACTTACGAACGATCACGTATCGTACATCATCCGCTCCAAATTTAGCCTGAAGAACTATTAAACAACTTGCCAAAGACAGAAATTCTGTTGAAGGATTTTTATGTTCCTATGTGTTCTCTCCGGTGCAGATACCACGGAATACGCAGTGAAATGTCAATTACGAAAAACGCTTAATAATGGAGGTTTTAACCTGAGAAAATTGGCATCGAACAACAGAGCCATGATGAAGGGGATTCATGAAGAACAAAACGAGATGAACTCGTTCCAACAAAACGATCCCTTATCTCGGAGGTATCCAACATATTCGACTCACTAAGATAGTTTCCCCAACAATTATTGTAGGAAAATTATTGTTTCAACAGTCTTGGATAAGGGAAGAACTCTGAGGAAATGACGAAAAAATGTATTCAATATAAAACTACGTTTAGCGAGTTAACATTAGGATTCCACGATGGCCTCATACAAAGGACAAGTATAAAAATTTGGAGCTACATGGGTTTTGTGATGCATCGTAAAAAGCTTACGCAGAAGTGGTTTACTGCATGGTGTTAGAATTAGCAATAACACTTGTGCCCGGGAAAATCAAGGCGGCTCTAATAAATCAGAAACCAAGTCTTCTAATAACAGAACTTTGTGGCACAGTACTGTAACGAAACTACTGCGACAAGTTTCAGAGGCCATGCAAATTCCTAACGTTAAAGTGCAAGCTTGGACTGACTGAACAATTATTCTGGCTTGGCTGCAAAGACACTTTATTAAGTGGAAAACCTTCGTAGCAAATCGAGCATCGCAAATTTATGTTATCCTCAGCCCTGCACTTTGTAAACATGTAAAATCAAAAGAAAATCCCGCTGATTGTACAACTCGGGGTGCAGATCTCAATAAGCTGGATGATAACAAATGATGGTGCTCAGGCCCACATTGGTTTAGAAGTAGTGTCGAGCCTTCATTGAGTAACATAATAACGGAGACCGATTTAGAAAAAAGGCAAGATACTCTCTGCAGAATAAGCACAACTAAAACAGAACCGAAAATATTAGGAAGGTTTTCATCTCTCACAAAAAGAGTTCGAGTACTCGCATAATCACCATAAAGATGAAAAACGGAAGGGGCTCTAACAGTTAAAGAATAAACAGCTAAAATTAAGATTGTAAAGATGGCACAAGCTTCTTTATTTCAGACGAAACAAGAAAATTAAAGGAAAAGGGATAAATAAGATCCAAGGATAAGATTCTCTCCTTACATCCATTTCTGTACAAGAACGGAGTAAGTGGAATAAGAGGACGTTGCAAATATGTATAGTGACAACGGCACGCATTTTGTGGCCGCTCGGAAACAAATTAAACCTATATTTCAAATATAATAGCAAACCGAGGGACACACTGACATTTCATTCCCTCAGGCTTATCACATTTCGACGGCATATGGGAAGCAGGAGTCAAATCGGTAAAGCGGCATTTGAAGAAGGCTGCAGCGTCTGTACTACTATGAAGAATTAACAACTTTGTTGTATCAGATTGAAGCAACATTTAAATTCTAGACCGCTATGTCTGCTATCAGAAGATCCTAATGAACTTGAATGTGTAACTCCCAAACGTTTTTTAATTGGTGATTCCATACTAGCTCGGCTCGATGATGAAGTCCTTTACTCTAATCAAAATCTAATGACAATGTGGCAGCTAATCGAGAGGAAGCATGGATACTTCTGGAAAATGTGTGACAAAATTTATCTCCGTAATATGCAGCACCGAATGATATGGACAACCAAACATAAAGGAAACCCAATTATGGCTAATGGGAAGAGTATTAGAAACTCACTCAGGACATGGCAAATTAACCAGAGTCGTTACATTAAAAACTCAGAAAGGAATACTCAACAGGATTATAGCTAAGATCAGCTCCTCCTTACCAACACACTACACCATTGAATCAGAAGTCGAACACCAATCATTGGAAACTCCGAAGTGTCACAGTTTATATAACAAATAACAATAAGGTTCAACTGAAAGAAGAATACGAAGTCAATCTGCGAAGCTATCTTGTGCTAATCTTATCCCATTTTTTTGCATCAAGTGCAGCATCGAATTATATTTTGAAAAACATGCTGAAATGAACCCGCTTGCCTCCAATTGGACCATAACCATCTACGATGATCTCACAGAATTTGGAGGGGAATCGAAAAATATGAACACACATTATAAGCAATTGAAAAGCGTCTGCCTAGTGCAATAACCATACAAATGATGGCGGTATTTGCGCTGCCACCATTAAACAATTTGATCGCCATCTGCAAAATATTAGAAAGGCAAACTTAGTAATTCAGAAATCCAACAAAGAACGTAAGACGTGGGCTTGGGGATACAGTGGGACATGTGATGGGAGATTTAGTTGGCGTTTTGAATAAACGGGATGCACAACATTATGAACAACTAATAACAAACTTGGAAGATAAAAGCCAAACACTGATAAAGTTAGCACGAAAATAAACCTCAAGGAGGAGCTTATACAAGATAGAGTAAACCAGCTCTCACCTGATACAGCATATTTGTATAAACACCAATTAATCAACATGTTATCCTGTAATATTATTCACCAATGGTGATATCGGATTTAAGTCGATGTGTAGTTAAAGCTTCGGCATTTGGACCGAGAGGTACTGGGTTCGAATCCCACCAGAGGCTGGATGCAAAGCAAATTTTCGTCATCGATCACCAGACCCTATGTTGGAGTGCAGAATTCAGCGCCGACCCACCGTCCATGTCAGTGTACAGATTGACATGGAGCTTGCAATGTGCAGATAGTATACTGTAATTGTGTGAATACGTGGTGTGTGCGTGAATGAAAAGGGGGTATTAATTGACCTTTAAATGACATTAAATCCATTGGACAGTTAATACTTTCTTCAAAAAAAAACTATTGGGTGTATAACTTAGTTTTTTGGATTTTCTAAGAGATGGTGTAACTTTAGTTCTTTTATAATGACACCTACGGCGTTTTAAAGTGTTGACATTCCACATTAAAATTTAGTTTGTCATTATTACTGAAAGCGTAACCAACATATTTTTTAATCCCGTTTAAACATGTCCGAATTTCGTACCAACAAAACAGCATTTGCGGAAAGCATTGCTTTTTTGCTTTAATCAAAAGAAAAAAGCTGCTGAAAGTTTTCGTTTGCTTCAAGAAACTTTTGGTGAAGATGCACCTTTGAATTGAAACTAAGCTCAAGCAGAAAAGAAAACTTGCAGAACAGTTAAATATCACTCAAGCAGCCATAAGCAAACGTTTACGTGCCTTACAAATGATTCACAAAGAAGGAAAATGGGTAAAACATGAACTGACTGAAGCAAGTAATGAAAATTGTTCTTTCAATTCTTTGCATACAAGACACCGAAGATGACATTTTTTGTCTCAAATTGTGACTGGCGATGAAAAATGCATTTACTACAATAACCCTAAACGCAAATAATTATGGGTTCATCGAGGTGAACCATCCACATTAACAGCAAAACGAAACATTCATGGAAGTAAGGTTATGTTGTGCATTTGGTGGGACCAGAAAAGAGTGGTGTACTATGAGCTCCTAAAACCGAACGAAACTATTACTGGTGAACGATACCAACAACAATTGATAGATTTAAACCATGCATTGAACGAAAATCGTCTGACTACAGCCAACAAACAGCGTACAGTGATTTTGCTGCACGACAATGCTTAACCTCTTGTCGCAAAACAAGTAAAAATACGCTTCAAGTACTTAAATGGGAAATTCTTCCGCTTGCTCCCTATTCACCAGATTGTGCCCCATCCGATTACTATTTGTTCCGATCAATACAAAGCGATCTTCAAGATCAGCACTTCAGAAACCACGAAGAAATCAAATGGCTCGACGAATGGATCGCATCAAAAGACAAACAATTTTTTTTTCGATGGAATCCATAAATTGGAAGAAAGATGGTCGAAAGTCATACGAAATGTTATTTTCGGTCAATAATGTATTACATAGAAATATTTCGGTCTGAGCCTAATTTCGATAGGTTGCAACGGCACGATTATGTTCATATTTTACCAAAAGTGATGTACGGGTCTGGCTATATCAAAACCATATAGTTCTTATCCGACAATACTTTTTACATGTCAAATTAAAATGTCAATTTTGGTCAAAAATGTATTCCAATGAAATATTTCGCTCTGGGCCTAATTTCGCTAAGTTGTTAAGTGTTTTTTCGTTCTATAACCAAATTATCATAATCTTGCCAATTTAAAAATTTTACTTCATTTTATTAAATTATTACATTTAGTTTGTGTATTTGCAAATTAAAATAATTTTAATATACATTTTGATTTGTCATATAATAAAATTCGGGGCTAACTTCATATATGAAGTGTATGTGGAATGAAATATAATATCAAACGGGGCGGGAATAACTTCACACAAGAGTTAGGAGGGATATTCTTATGTTAGTGTTGCCTGATTAATTTTTTTTAAAATTCGGGGATAAAATCCGGGGATACACACACTATGCCAGCAACAATTTTACAGAGTTGGCTCTAATTTAAAATGAGTTTCTTTACAGATATCAAATAAGATTACCAGGCATTCTAAAAGGTAATAGAAACAGTATTAATGTAAAAACAGTTGCCTGCGTTTACCTAGAATTATAATATTTTACACGGCAGCTACAGGATAGAGGGCAGGTCGAGGTCAGAAGTCACCATATTATTAACAGATGATATAAACCATATAATATTCTCCTTGAACACAATCAGTTATAATATTATGAAATTTTTAACAGAGTTGGACTAAAGAGCAACCAATACGAAAACTCCAAACGTGTTCCTCACCTTTAGCCTATGAAAAACCACAAAACAAAAGTTTTTCATTTTATTTTCCAAACCAATTTACAGTTTTTCATCTAAACATTTGGTTTCTCATCATCAACATTCAACAACATCCTCTCCAATGGTGAGTGTTATTCTCCTATTTTTTCGGGTATGGACTATTATCTTATTTTCTTAATTTAAACTTTTACCCGCATGAACTTTTGATTTTACCAAACTTTTATGGTTTTCCAAACCCAACAAAAACAGAACATTAAATGTTATTCTTGTTGTTTCAATATATGAAATTTTCACAAATTGAATTTGAATCCTGTTCTCGGTGGTCGGTTATATGTCTGTGCACACAGCATCTTTAGAAAGAAACGAGATATAATTGAACACAATGAAATAATATTTTTCATTTTTCTCGTAATTGTTGTTGGTAGTTTTTGGAATTACTGTAAAACTGGAAATAATAACATCTCTATTGAATTGCAATTACATCACGTAAAACCATTCATTGTTCCAATTTATAGCTAAAGAGATTATAAATTTTATTTTTCTCTGCATGGGTGCATGGTTGGTTGATTGAGTTTCGTTCTTCTGTAGAAGACATTTTTTTTAGATTTTTGGAATGAGGAGGTCAAATGTGCTGTTTTAATGTGTAGTAACCAGCATTTCTTTATGTAGCCAGCTTATCTTTTGAAATAGTAACGTAGTTTTGGCACGATATATATTTAAATCATCCAGTATGTGATTTTACACACTTTCGTTAACTATGATATTTTTTATTTAAACTAGTTCTGAGCAATTGCTGCTCTTCTTCTGGTTGTAAACTTAAAACGCGAGTGCAACTATGCAATCTCCTTCAAGACCACTGGAGACAAATTCCACAAGACAGCTTCGATACGTGGATTAGCCCCATGCCCAGAAGATGCCAATCTGTCATAAATGGAAGTGGAGGCAACACCACTTATTAGAAAACAAAAATAACTACTACGTTTTTACCGTTATCCCTGAAATGTGCAATCGATGTATCTTCTAGAAACAAAAAACACATCAAAAATCAAACTAAATTCTAGGCAACCATGTGTTCGATTTACACTTTTGATGTGTATAAAATGTGCACACGTGAAAATATTTCGCCTGAAGAAAAAATGCGCCCTCACTCTTTTATTTTTCGAATAAAACTATTTTTGTTTTATTTTTTTTTCTGTCATTTCGTTTATTGAATGCCTTTTATGAACATGACTGACGTCTACAGTTCAGAAAATAAACTGTAGACATAAATTTGATGACGTATCAAGCAGTACTGTTTTAATTCTATGAATGCTCGATAGATGGTCGTCATAGCTTGTGAAGGTATGGTTTTCGTTTTTCGGCCGTGCGATTTTGTTGTGTTTTCCTGTTTGCAATTTTTGTGAAATTTTGTTGTTTGTTTTGAATGTATTTGTGTAACTGTTTGTAAATGTGTTGAATTATTCTGCTATGATTTTGATAGTAGTTTAGTGAAATAAACTTTGTGGTCCCTTTCCTTTCCCTTTCCCGTGTAGACGTCTTTGATCGCTATATTTTTATTTTCAATTTGTAATTCATCTTGTGTATCGTGTTGGTGTTAAATTTATTTTGTTCCACGATTTGAATGTGCCGTGTGTAATTCTTCATTGTGTTTATATACTGTCAATGGAGTGTTGTGTGTGTGTGTCTGCTGCATATTTTTGGTTCTTGAATGGTTTGTTGATCAGTTGATCCTGTGATATTTGTATGTCGGTTTTCGCTTGAAATCATGACCGGTGTGAAGTATTTAACATTTATCAAAAGTGTAGCTACACAAATTATCAAATAACAAAAGTGTAGATACACAATAAAATAAAAAGTGTAGCTATACACACAAAACATATGGCAGGGTTGTTTGTTAAAACAGATTTTTACCATTTACCACATGTGATGCTAGAGATATCTACTAAAATCTACATTTTCGATACTTTCGAGAATTTTTGTGGTCTTTTAGTGATACTTTTGAGAGTTTTTAGTGATATGCGGTATATCAATGCGACCCCCGGTCATCAAACATCCACAAGGTGCACTTTTCATAATTTTATTTTTTTGTATATCCGATAAAACATCCTCCGAGGGTCACATCGATATGCGAACTATTTAGATTTTATAGTAGATAGTTCTAGCAGCACATGTGGTAAAAGAATAAAAACCAATTGTTTTTCATTTTCTTGTAAAAATCTGTTTTTAATGAGAAAAATTGAAAATCCAACTCTGTCATATTTTTCTTTTTATTTTATTGTGTAGCTACACTTTTGTTATTTGTTAATTTGTGTAGCTACACTTTTGATAAATGTTAAATGGGGATTGAGGGGAGGGTCCACCGGTGACCACCGGTTTTTTTAAATTAATTTTTTTATGGGTGATCATCAACAATTCGAGAAAACTTTACTTGGCTGTATTTGTTGGAAATTATCTCCCCTATCACCCTACTTCGTTTGATTGTCCATTTTGGGGACACCCACAGCATCACATAAAGTTTGTTTTATCTCATTCCTATGTCAAACTAGCGTGGCAGGTCATATAATCCAATCAGTTGCAATTGATCTAACAACTTATTTATTCTCGTTCATAGCCAATTGAGATTTTATTGCAGTACAAAAATGTTGCTGGATCTTAATGTATCAGGGTACATCATAATACGAGTATTCTTGTTACACCATCGCAAAATAATCCAAAACAAAAATTGTTTGTTATTTTTTCACTACACTTTTGGGAAATTCATCTACTAAAATGGAAAATGGAGTTTTCTTCATTCCATGTACTATCGTTATCGTGTTGTAGTTGTTTGTTTATTTTCTGAATCGATTTTGTATTCTTCTGTGCGGAGCCATAAATTGACATTGTAAATTGGAATTTTTGGTGTGGTGTTTGTCTTTATGGAGATTTAACGTACTCAAATCTGCATGCGACGTACTACTTACCATGGTAAGAACAAGATTAAGATGAAATATAGTACCGTGTTGGGATGTATGTAGGTACTCTACGTTCGAATGGTGGTGGCATATTCAAAAAAGTTCAAAAATTGCATTTTAGAAAGGAGGCGACTTAATAATACTCGTAAATTGTTTTGACAGAGAATGGGGTAATTTTATTCTGTTTCTGTGTATACGAGTAATATTGAGAATGATAAATGAGAATTGTTATACGATGGGTTTTTATCCTGTGCATGTTAGCTTGACAATGAATGTAATAAGTCATGATAATAACTTATTTTTTTATTGTGATTACATTCACAACAGCATAATTTATTTTGATTTAGTTCAAATGTTTGAGTTGAACTTTTATTGGAAAGGACTGAACGCAATTTCAATAAAAGGCAATTACAACGTATTGTTATTTTAGCATTTTATGAAATTGCTATTATTAGGAAATTAGGTAATTGGTTTACAGCTACTAGTGATTTAGAGAAGGAGCAGCCAAATTTTGTGTTATTTATGGATATAAGTAGTATGTTAACTTAGGTCATTCCGAACTGGAGCTACCCAGCTTATGTAAGCAAGGTTTAGGAGGAGGATTTATTGCTAAAGTTGAATTTTGACTCATCATTCCGCACGATTCGCCCAATTTTGGTCTGAAAAGTTAACCAATCATAACAATTTTATAAATCCTAACATGAAGATCGTTTTATCAACTGTCATTGGGGATTGGTCACTTGTTGTTTTCGTTTGGTCATTTCTACGTGACGATTTATTGCGAAAATTAGATTTATTTAGCCTTAATTTTGCATCATTTAAACGATTAAAAGCTCATTTAGACAAATGCTCTTCTTCATTAGCCCCTGTTACAACTAAATCGTCAATAAAGGCTACCACACCATCAAGCCCTAACAGTAATTTTTCCATCGTAAACTGGAAAATACCACTTGCTGGTTTTATGCCATATGGCAATCGATTCATTTGGAATACTTCCATCTTCCATCAGTTCAAGTTTTTTCCTCCACGCAATAAATTCACAATTTCATCTATTCTCGGAAGTAAATGGTTAAAATCTTTGATAAATTTGTTTACAGTAACTTTGTAATCGCCACATATTCTAATACAACTTTCAACTTTCAAAATCGGTACTAAAAGAGTCCCATAATCTGACGTTTCAATCGGTGTCCTTCTTCAAATAATTTTTCTAATTCTTCCTCAACCTTTTGCTTTAAGGAGTGCGGCACTGGTCTCGGCTTAAAAAAACTTGGAGCAGCATTTTCTTGTAATCCCAATTTTATCTTATTCAATTTAAACCTACCTACTCCCTTCTTAAATAATTCTTGATATCTGTCCAACAAATTATTTAAATCTAAAGCAATTACTTGATTTAAACCAACCAAGTTTTCTTAAAAATTGTCGCTCTGCTATCGGTGGACCTCCGTTTTCAATGATCATAATCACCAATAATTTAGTTTCATTTTTTTGCGTAACTCTTGTTTCAATGCAACCCAACACATTCATGCATTGACCATCATACCCTTTCAAATGTCAATTTTTATCAATAAACTTAAAGTTGGAAAATTAATTTTCATATAAATTCTTCGACATTGTCGAAGAATTTATATGAAAATTAATTTTCCAACTTTAAGTTTATTGATAAAAATTTTCTATTTGCTCTTGTATCTAATTTTTACTATCAAAATTTGTCAGGTTATGTATACTTATTTCATCGCTGTTCTCCCTCTCACACAGTTCATTTGTATAAAAAATATTTTTGTCAAATTTGTGACAAACCCTTGAACTATGCCCTAATTTGTTATAAGAATGACACTTTAATGAAATAAAGATACATTTATCCTGAGTGTGATTACTCCTATCACAACGACAACACTCCACACTTGTATTTGTACGTGGATTTGCCGACCTGTTGAATACTTTTCATTCGGACTCCTACTTCTTTGATTGACAGTATTATGATGAACTGGTTTTGAATTTTGACAATATTGCGATGTACCTCTTCGTAGAAAATTTATGCTTGTTACACAAACTTGTTAAAGAGGTTATGTTCCAAATGATTTTGAAATTTACAGTTTGTAGCTAACCCTTTTAGTCTTGCACAATATTCATTCGCACTTTCATTGACTTTTAAACTGATACCGAAAAATTATTTTATTTCGTTAAAAACTAGAAGCGTTGGCGTAAAATATTTGTCGAGTGTTGTACAAAGCTCTTCATATGATTTGTCTTTCAGAAATTTTGGTGCACGCAAATCCTTCAACAATTTGTACACTCCTGTGTCTAAAATTTGTATCGAAAAAGAAATCCAATTTTTCCTTATAAATGCTCCATTCTTCTTCTTGTGGTTTAAATATGTTGAAATTCGATTGAATTTATTGTATCTTGGTCAGCCTGTTAAAGTTAGCCGAAAGTGAAATAAATCGATAATGCAGATAGTGTCTCGACTACTTCAGCCGAAAATTAATAAAGTTATGTATTGAATTTAAATCCCAGCCGAAAGTAACTAACCAACATAATCAGCCGAAAATATGTATACATTCGTAAAAAACTACAATTAAAACTAAATTACCGATATTAATTTATAAGTTTCGTATGCATATAATATGTATATAAATTACAGGGTGGGTCAAATAAATTTGTTTTTTAGAACTAGCGTTTTTTTGAGTATGGTAAGGGTTATGTCACTTCTGATTTGACAAAAAGTTAGTTTTATCCTTCCGCTGAACGAAAATGGTTGTGTATTCGGTTCGCTGAGTGGGTTTGTGATCGACTTGACGAAAATGCCGATTTTCGGATAAGGCGCATTTCCATCTTGGCGGTTATGTAAACAAGCAGAATTGTCGCAATTGTGGCACGGAGAACTCGCACGTGATCGTAGAGAAGCCGATGCATCCTCAACGAGTGACTGTTTGGTGTGGATTTTGGTCCGATGGCATCATTGGGCCATTTTTCTTTGAAAATGAGGAAGGAGCCGACGTTACTGTCAATGGTGAGCGCTACCACGTCATGGTAAACGATTTTTTGTTTCCGGCACCTGATGAGGATGACATAGGCAACATTTGGTTTCAACAAAACGGCGCTCCGTGCCACACAGCACACTTTTCAATTGATCTTTTGCGAACTGTCTTCGAAGATCGAATTATCAGCCGAAATGCTGATGTGATTGGGTCGCCTCGGAGCTGTGATTTGACGCTGTTGGACTATTTTCTTTGGGGTGCCGTCAAAGATAAGTGTTACGCCGATAAACCAGCATCGGCTGACGCTCTCAAGAACAATATTCGCATTGCCATTGAAGACATAATGCCGCATACCATCGAAAATGTGCTCAAAATTTGAACCGACCGTGTGGGGTACGTCAAGGCCAGCCGAGGCAGTCATAGAAATAGTATTCCATAATTAATCGGAAGTATTGTCCTTTACAATGAAAAAATAAATTTGAAAAATTATTGAGAACTTTTTGTTTTATTAGATTTAAAAAAAAAATTTATTTGGCCCTATATATGGTCAAACTTCAAAAATTTGTAGAAACTTAACGTTTAAAGTGTTATGTCTGGAAAAGATCTTATTTGAATCGGTTTGTCGATGGTTATCGCTGGAAGATTTTCCAGGTCAAGTTTCATGTTGGGAGTTCGGGAAAATTGAGGGGAGTGAAATACAAGCTTCTACAAATTTTTGAAATTTGCACGTGTATGGTCAATATTTTTTTTAATTTTCGAAGTAGCCGAGACACTATCTGCATTATCGATTTTTGTCACTTTCGGCTGGAAATTTTCGGCTAAATGTAACAGTATATCTTGGTTCGTTGGACATCGTGGCAAAAAAAATGTTTTAATGTGAAGAGTGCTAATCTCACAAACTCAACTATGCTTTGAATATTAATCCTCTTCGCCAATTGTTGTATTTATATTAGGATTAGTTTGACCCTATTAAAGCTAGCCGAAAATGTACAGCCGAAAACTGTCGATAATGTAGATTCAAACTAATCTAGAAATTTTTATTTTGCTATTCCTAAAAAACAACTATAAAACTTTATTAGATGTTTCGGGAGGTAAAATGAGTAATACATCTATAGTGAAATGTTCAGAAACTATTTCAAATGAAGTGTCTTCTATTGAATATCATTTTAGAAACGTGAAGTCAATTTTCATGTTGGGAGTCCGCGAAAACTCCGGATTGAATATATCGCACACGCAAAATTTGAAAGTTTCTCAAAATTGACCGTTTAAAGTGTCATGGCTGGAAATCAATTCAAATGATAAGCCTTAATAATATTCATACGTGGATAAAATTTCAGGTCAATATTTATGTTGGAAGTCCGGGAAAACTTGATTGAATATATCGCACACACAAAATGTATTTATCTGATTTAACGACATTCTTAGGCTGGCTATATGTATATGAATTTGCCTTGCCTTACCGGCTTTTACTAGCGGATAATCCGTATTGTGTTTTAATCTGTATTATCGACATTTCCCGGCTGATAATTTTTAGTTGTTACAGTCGAATCTGCATCGACATTTTTCGGTTGGTGAATTTTAGTTGGCACATATGAGTCTGCATTATCGACATTTTTCGGCTACAGCGAGTCGGCTAACTTTAACAGTTTGATTATTGTAGATTAATTAAATACACGCTTTTAATTTACACGCCTTCAAAAATTCAAGCTTCATTCAAGCTTCAAATTATTATAGTTTTTTCTTTTTTCGTCCCCAATGACGTTATCTTCAATTCATATACAAACATTTCACAAACATTACAATAGTTGACCAAACAATTCCGATCGTTGGATTTATAAAATTATCTATTGGTGCACATTCCAGACCTAAACACTTCGAATTATGCAGGAAAAAGTGTTTTAACGAATTTGCGCAATAAATAGTTACGTAGGGGTCACCAAACGAACACAAAATCAAGTATGTTATGAATTGCGGGCGTTCGATATGAATTCGTATTCGATTTTGCAAATAAAACACTCAGCGATTCAAGTACAAACTTTATTTTCCGACACCTTTAATTTATACAGCAATTCAAAACTTAGAAAAAATTGTTTTGCTGTAATAGAGATCAATTTTTGCTCATAATCTCGGAAACCAACTTTAAGGAAAATTTTTTTATGAAGAAAAAGGATTTATTTATGTAGTTTTAACGATTTAATTAAAAAGTGTGCTTAAAAAGTAGGTTCTAATTTAAAAAAAATCTCTGTTTTGTCAATATCTCCAATAAGTTTCAATGTCATTCAAGATCACCACTAAATGCCCCCCTCGAGATTACACAATTTTTATTACAAGTAATTTTCTCCTATCTTGTACCGTTTCCGAGATAAGATCCTGACATTTATTAAAAAAAACTTACCCTGTATAAATCTATTATTGAACAGTTTTTTGGCCCAACTTTTTGCGATAATGTAATAATAATATTATAGTATTTGCACTTACCTCATTTCGTGGTAGGATGCTTATCAGGACAACATGTATCAGGCACCCTTTCATAAATTCAGGCAGTTCTTCATTGTGTATGTGGTACGAGTACGTTGTTGACCTTTCGCCCTACATTCTCATAGCTTCATTTATTCCCCCATCAGAGGGAGACGTGAGAGGCGCTATAAGCTCCAGCGAGCCGGTGAGACTTGGTAAGGTCACTAGCTCCTACTATTCCAAATGACTGCGCGAATACCAGAAAAAATTGTCCGTGGGGTGAAGAGTGAAACTGTTTGGAAGGAAAACGAGATCACTCCCCTCATCCTCCATTCCATACGGCAACCGGTTTCCCGGTTAATGTATTTTGTTCAATGTTCAATAGTCCTATATTTGAGGGTATCAAGGTACAAGTTGTTTTGAAATGCGAGAGAAATATATTGACAAAAACTTATTCAATTCACTTCTCTGTCTTATGTTATTCCACTTGTCTACCCGTGTGTCCGACGTAGCAACGATCACATCCTTGAAAGTTGATTTTATACTCAATAAAACGCTCAAGTAAGCAATCGATCCTGGATTTATTGTTAGGGCACAAGAAATGGCCAAGTTTCTTCACGGTTTTCTGGATGAACTTAATATTCGGAACTTTACTTTCGATATGTTAAACGGTAGACAAAATAATGCAGCGATAGGCAGTTAGAGGATTTTTCGTGTCGATACTAACAATGATAGCATTATTGCAGTTTTTGTGTTCGGTTGGAACCTAAGATCTTTGTGATCATTCTTTCCGGATAATGATTTCCGAATGGTATCGGAGATGATTTCTTTCCACTCTTCAATAAACCGTATTTTGCCGCATTCGAATACTTTATGAGCGAGAGTTATTATACATTTAGCTTTCCATTACGTTGTGCGGATGTGAGAACCAGAACTCGATTAGCTGACCATTATTAGTAGGCTTCCTGTACCATTTGGTTATATCACTAATGTCCATTCTGATTAGGCGGAAGTCCAGGTATGGAACAATATCATTTCGCGTTCTTCTTGTAAATTCGAAGTCTGTGAAGGTTCCACGTTCTCCTCGTCAGATATGACGAAAATGTCTTAACCCAAATTGATAATAAAAGTGATATCTAAACCGTAAACATTCAGGACTGAGTGAATTAAATGGTCTAGGACAGTACCCTCAGTTTGTTGTTGTATTATACGAAAGCAGACGTGTCAATACAGAACCGACCGCTTTGAAGTACAGTGTTGAGATTATGGTTGTGTGGTACGATCTTTTCCCACTGGCTCCTGTTTATGGATGTACTGTATGATACGGATGAATAGAGAGATTGCACATTCGACAAGAAAACATTCTCTGAAGGAACTAAGTGGTTTACGATTACCTACCAATGTAGCTGTTTCCTTTCCCTATGCAGTTCCGCAGAACGAGGGGGGTTACGCGAGTGTTCTTTTCTGTTTCCCCAGTGACTACGTTCTTACTCTTGAGTTCATCTATAAGTGAATTTAGAGACTTTTTAAGCCTGGAAAAATGATCGCTAAGAACTAAGTAGAAAATCCATTTTCGAGTGATTGTCCTTGGTAGTGATTACTGGACAACGGGAACATAACGGTCTCCATTCCTCAAGAAACTTGGACAATTCCCGTACTCTAACACTAATTCTAGGAACGAAAGCTTGCAGCAACGTGTTGTTGTATATCAAATCATCGGCTACGGTTTTGTCATCGCGTTCTCTCGAATTTCAACACAACTACGATTTCGACATATTTTGACGTATTTTGAAATACGTCTCAAATTGAAATTTTCGAGATCTTGCTCATAAGAGCGCATCCCAAAGTCGTCAAATTTAAAGTATACAGTACAAGAATCCCTCTATTTTATCCTACGATTTAAAACATGGCTCGCTCCTCTTTTACAACTAAACGTCAGACAACAGGAAGGCAAAATGGCGGACATATGATGGCCGTCGATGTTCGTTTTCTTGAGTTTTTTATCTGTAATTTTTGTTTAAATTCACGGATGTTTCGTTATGTGCAATAGAGTTTTTCTTTTTGGGATGTATAGGGTTTATTAAATAAGTAATAAACACGGAACAAAGCCAACTGTTATATATCTACGACCTGGCAACAATTAAACTACTGAAATATGCATTTAAGACATTCCGCACCTTTAATTAATGACAATAGCTGTTTGGGTCCCTTTAACTCGTATAAACAAAAATTAAAACTCAAGTTAAAGTAGTATTTTATCCTCATGCGCCTATTTTGTGTCGGGCAGGCTAACTGTCTCTGTAGCTTCTCTACAGCCAAATAAATTGTCTGATCACGATGAAACTTGATATTTAAGCTTTTCTCATAAATTGAGAGATCCTAATAATTTTTGGCTGAAACCGGTTTACCGGAAGGGGAAATCTCGAGAGAAGCTTTTTCGTTTTTTGTAAATATTTTGAAAAGTATTTCGCATTTACGAAAAAACGATTTAAAACAAAATTAGTTCAAGAAATTTTTAAAATTTTACCGGAAATGACGTGTTTTGATAAAAAAAAGTTTTTACATCAAAATTCGCCATAGTACAGGCGAAGTGAACATTGGAAGTAAAACTGGAAGATTATTGCGCGATTTGGTTGAAATTTTTGAACCGGAAGTGGGAGCTTCGATGGGAGCTTTCAATAAATTTAAAGAATACATTTTCAACCGACAAGGATTGACCATGTACAGACAATTTTACCAAAAGTTCGATAACAATTTTCGCTTTAGAAATCAAGTATGGTGTTTTTGAGATCTATGTATACATTCGTGGTAAAAGAAAGTGTGGTGGGTGGTGGATACAACATATTTACGCCTCCATTCTTCTATGTTAGTCACACTCGAATACCCTCTCTCACTATCTTTTATCAAATTGCAACCGATTGATAGCTTTTTAATACTTTCAACAGTTTTCATCAACACCTTTCAACCCGTCTCCAAAAGCCGTGATATAAATATTCAAATTGGGAGGTTTATAGGGGTACAACAATGAATCCCTGGTTTCTTTTTTAAATTATTTTCGAGCCGAACGATTTTAATAATAAATATGTTTTGCATTAATTAGTTTTTACATTAATTATACTACTGTGGGCAAAAGTAGTAAGAATTTTTAATTTAAATATCGCGCGGAAAACCATTCGTCGAAATAGTTTTTTTTTTATGTTGGTATGACCGTCAGTGACATCTGTGCCAAATGTCACATCTAGGACGACCATCAACATCAACTCATGTACAACACGTTAATAAAATCAAGGAGTTAGTGCTCGAGAATCAATGATTAACAGTCAGAGACCTTACTGACATTGTTGAAATATAGGAAGGATCAGTGAAAACCATTATGAACGATCATTGGTACCAAAATCACTCAACTCGAAACAATGCTTTCCGATTACCAGGATGTCATGAAACGTATTATAGCTAGCGATGAGTCTTGGATCTATGCTTACGACCCAGAAACAGACGATCAATCGGCCGAATATCGTGCCTAAGGTGAGCCGAATCCGAAAAAACCACATCAAAGCAATTCAAAAATCAAGGTGATGTTGACAGTTTTCTTCGATTATCGAGGTGTGGTGCACTCCGAATTCCTTCCGACCGGCCAAACTGTCAACAAGGAATACTATTTGAGTGTTATGCGTCGTTTGTGTGAAGCTATTCGTAAAAAGAGGCCGGAATTGTGTGACTTCTGGCTGTTCAGCAAACTCAAACGACCGCTCCGGGGAAACCGTTTTGTGTCAATAGAAGACATTAAACGTGAATCGCTACGCGCATTGGAGGCTATTCCGGAAATTAACTTTAACAACTGTTTCGAGGATTGGAAAAAACAAAGTCTTATTATTTTTTGCCCACAGTATTATGTCATGATGTTGTATCAGGCTGCATGCTACTTTGGTTGCACTACGGTGACATGTTGTGTGAGCACTGTTGCGTTAATCACATATTTTTGAAAATGTTGGTTCTAATCTTTCTTTTATCGATCTGCTACTTTAAAATAGAATAAAATTCTATATTTGTGCCATGCATAAGGAAATTTCGATGAGATGGTCCTCCGGTGTTTCAAGGATCGGTTTTGTTACATTTGTAAGTCTCGCATCATTCTTTCTAAACATTTCTTCTAATTTTAATTGTTGAGGAATGTTATTTGAGTATAGAGGACCTCCGGTAAAATTTGTCACTCCTTTTTGTTTTTTTAAAACCTTGTAAAACCTTAAAAACTGTATTATCGACATCTTTTATTTCGTTGGTAGAAAAAGTCGGCAGAAATTTTTTGTTGTTTTGACCGTTTTCTGTAGAAAAACTACATTATCGATGTAATTAAAATAGTCGTGGACAAATTGACTCAATTTTCATAATGTAAGCATGTTTTCGGCCGAAATTTGAGTAAATTTCAATTGTTTACTATCAAAATGCATTCACATAAGCACAAGAACTGTTTTAATAATAAATTAGAAGTAGAAAGTAGAAAAATTCTCCAGCCTTAGGGTTTAAAAGGTCCACACATTTGTTGATTTATATAAGTTCTGAACTCCTATGGCTATCTATCGAGCGATTATGACGACCCGCCATGGGTAAAAAAATTAGTCTGGCATGAGCACTTTTATTAAAAGGTCCACCGATTTGTCATTGCTAATAGTTACTGTACTTTGTTTGCCAAATTATGACGAAACATAAAGTTCCGCCGATCGTGAGAATTCCTGTTATTCGAATATACGTGACACGTGAAATGTATCAGTTCCGTTGACAACTAGTAAAATTCCCCAGCCTTAGGGTTTAAAAAGTCTGCAAATTTGTTGATTTATATAAGTTCTGGACTCCTATGGCTATCTATCGAGCGACATAACGACTCGCTGATCATGGGAATTGTTGCTATTTAAATTTGAGTGCGTACATACTCGCTCGGAATCAACAAATTTATTTTTAATTTTACTTTTAAACCCTAAGGATGGTGAATTTTTCTACTTTCTACTTCTAATTTATTATTAAAACAGTTCTTGTGCTTATGTGCACGTAATTTAATAGTAAACAATTGAAGTTTACTCAAATTTCGGCCGAAAACATGCTTACATAAAGAAAATTGAGTCAATTTGTCTACGACTATTTTAAATACGTCGATAATACAGTTTTTCTACAGAAAACGGCCAAAACAACAAAAAATGTCTGCTAACTTTTTCTACCAATGTATATAAAGGAGGTCGATAATACAGTTTTCCCAACTAACTTCAGTAGCATATGAAAGGTAGCTGAAAATATTCAACCGAAACTTAAGAGAGATAAGACAAATAGTGTGTTCGATAATGCAGGCAATACTATTACTATCCCAGCCATAGATAAAAATTAATTAGATGCGGTGGTAACAGTATAAAATAGGCATAAGTTAAGAGTACGGCTGATCTAGGTCTGAGAGTTTTTGGAGGTGCATTTTCGATTTTTTTAGTGGTACTGATAAAATGGTTTCGCGTTCAATATTTTACCAGTTATTGTAACGTGATCTGAGTAGAGGGCGAAATTACACCCTTTCGAACTCCTCAGACCCCAAACATACTTCAACGAATATAGTCATAGATGGATCGACGAACAACTGGCAACATCTTGAAAGCGATTATTATCCATTATCTAAGACTAGAAAATTTAGGTTGATATTTGAAATTGTTTAAACCAAAACTGCATTGCCGACATTTTGCGGTTGGCTAGATCTTCTTTATCGAAATTTTTGGGGTATACTAAATAAAATAAATTTTGGGATATCTTATTTCCTCCATATTCACCCTTCTGTTTTTTTTTGGCGACATGACATTGTCGTATATGATGTCATTTACACATTTTATCATCTTTATTTCCATTATATGATTATCTTTCTATCCATTATGCTTGTTAAGATTGCATCACCGTATAGTTCAAATTAAAGACACAAAGAGGACACAAATTATCGGTTCACAATGCGAGAAAATTAACATAAGTGGTAAAACGTTTAATAGAATTTCAAGAAAAGCTATTAAAGGCGCCGCCCCCGAGAAACATTAAACGTAAAAATTACGTCACATCCTTTTTGCACACATATTATATAAGCCAAAATAAAAAAATAATAATTCGAAATAGTTTTAGTTTTGTGTTGCACATGGATACATAATATATTTTTATAAAACTGACAGAATGTATTATAAAATTTCATTTGGTGACGATGACGATGCGTTGCCATTACCATTAGGGGTTGTATTGTGTTTCCTCCGTTCCATTTCTGGTTGATGGTTGCTGCTGCTGCTGTCGCTATACTGATTTGTGTTATCGTTATGGTTACTCTTACAATTAATATTATTACTATTATAACTACATGCTTCTTTACAATTATTATTATTAATTTTATTTATATTATTAGATTTATTATTATCACCACCATCGACAGTTGATTCTGCATTTCCAACGGCATCCTCGCGCTGTTTTATATGAATTGTATTCATATTTAATTCTTTTAGTCAAACTTTTTCTTCGCCAGGTGAATATGGTGCACATCGTACGAACTGCAAAAAAGCGCAAACATAAAAATAAAAAGATAAGAAGACAAAAATATAAAAATTGGCTATCCTCCACGCCATCGTTTGCATTTCTACATAGTGTGTTTACATACATTAAAATTAATGAGCTTTTGAGCTTTTACTTGCATACACATATTTTTGTAAGTTTTAAACTATATAGAATTGCATTTAAGTTAAATTAAATTATTTTTGTATAAAACTATGTACATCTATTCTAAAGTAACATTGGTTTTAAAAAAAAGCTTTTCTTATATGCATACGAACTACAACGCTGAACATTTTCAAAACTATAAATTACTTAGTGTATGCAAGTATTTTAATTAAACTCAACTAGATACATACAGATACGTCTAAAATATTCGTACACATTTGGGGCACATACACTATGGGGGCAAAGTACAATGAAAGCTACGTGTATAAGTACATATGTACACATATTATCTCAATTTACTAATGATGACGATAAATAATCACAAACAAAAATTCATAATTATTTTGTATGGTTTAAGCCAATTATAAAATTTACATAACATGAAAACAAAACTTTTAATCTTTTTGTTTGGTTCAAAAAAATTTTGAGTGACAACAATTATAGTTAAACGGGTATGGCAAATTGACAACAACGACATCAACGACATCAACATTTATAAGGGTGATGGTATTTTATTTTTATATATCACGGTGAAATCAGCAATCAATTACAAGCAGAACACGTCGGCACTGGTGTGGGAGTTTAATAAATCAAAAGCGTTGGATTTATTTCAGAAATTTTTGTATGTGGCATTTTCACGCAGCACAAGTGTTAAAAGCTGTTTCCATACTTTTTATTTTTGGTCATAATTAGGGATTGCATTTTCGTATACATATAATTTCGGCAATTAATCATAGCGAATTCCGAATTATTAATTTTTATTTTTTCGTGCTCTTAATGTGCTTTTCGTTATTAGGTAGACAACGAAATTTATTCATGAGTACATAACGCAGTGTAAACATCAAAATTCTGTTTGGTTGAATTTTTTCAGAGGATTAAAAAACTAACAGCAAAATGTAAAATATGTAATGAGATAGTAAAAACCAAGGGGTCGACGACAACTCCTCAGCACACGAATTTAAGAACAATACACAATATCATTTGATACAGAGATGAATCACTTTCTGCGATCGTATCAAGATCAACCGGTGTGAAGTTTTAATCAATTATCAAAAGTGTAGCTACACAAATAATCATTTTTCAAAAGTGTAGTTACACAATTTAATCAAAAGTGTAGCTACACACAGAATAAAATGTAGCAGGGTTGAATTTTTTTTATTTAATTAAAAAATCCTTTTATAGGAATTTTAAATTTAAAAAAGATGATAAACAAAAATATATATACATACCTAAAGGTATTTAAAAATATTTTGATAAATAATGTAAAGTTAAATTATGTATGTCTATGCGGTTAAACGTTTTTATATTAAACCGCAGTTGTCAATAGGTAGATGACTATTGAAATATGTGAATCCCATTAGACTGTGTGACTCTTATAAATAAATATTGTTAAACATCGATTTAACGTTACTCTAGGAAACTTTTTTTTTTCTAAAAAAACGCTCTACCTACTTGCGACTTTTAATATAAAACTGTAGAGGTTCTGTAAAGGTCTCAATCAAGTAATTCTAGAGGTGCCTATTCAGATCTGTGAATGCCCTCGGATTGTGTGTACTCTGATAGACTAATTTTGATAACCACCATATTAACGCGACCCTCCCAATGCGATGAAAGTGTAGGGGTGGATTGTAGGCCATAATCAAGGAATAGGAATTCTAGAGATGTCTATTCAGATCTGTGAATGTCCTCGGATTGTGTGTGCTCTTATAGACTAATTTTGATAACCACCATATTAACGCGGACACTCACGAGGACATTCACAGATCTGAATAGACATCTCTAGGATTCCTTGATTATGGCCTACAATCCACCCCTACACTTTCATATTAAATATCGCAAGTGGAGTGATATTCTAAATGCGGTGAAAAATTCCCCGAGGGTCGCGTTAATATGGTGGTTATCAAAATTAGTCTATAACAGCACATACAATCCGAGGACATTCACAGATCTGAATAGACATCTCTAGGATTCCTTGATTATGGCCTACAATCCACCCCTACACTTTCATATTAAATATCGCAAGTGGAGTGATATTCTAAATTCGGTGAGAAATTCCCCGAGGGTCGCGTTAATATGGTGGGTATCAAAATTAGTCCATAAGAGCACATACAATCCGAGGACATTAACAGATCTGAATAGACATCTCTAGGATTCCTTGATTATGGCCTACAATCCACCCCTACACTTTCGTATTAAATATCGCAAGGGGAGTGATATTCTAAAATCGGTGAGAAATTCCCCGAGGGTCGCATTAATATGGTGGTTATCAAAATTAGTCCATAAGAGCACATAATATTCGAGGACATTCACAGATCTGAATAGACATCTCTAGGATTCCTTGATTATGGCCTACAATCCACCCCTACACTTTCATATTAAATATCGCAAGTGGAGTGAGTATTCTAAAATCGGTGAGAAATTCCCCGAGGGTCGCGTTAATATGCTGGTTATCAAAATTAGTCTATAACAGCACACACAATCCTAGGACATTAACAGATCTGAATAGACATCTCTAGGATTCCTTGATTATGGCCTACAATCCACCCCTACACTTTCACATTAAATATCGCAAGTGGAGTGATATTCTAAAACCGGTGAGAAATTCCCCGAGGGTCGCGTTAATATGGTGGTTATCAAAATTAGTTCATAAGAGCACATACAATCCGAGGACATTCACAGATCTGAATAGACATCTCTAGAATTCCTTGATTATGGCCTACAATCCACCCCTACACTTTCACATTAAATATCGCAAGTGGAGCGATATTCTAAAACCGGTGAGAAATTCCCCGAGGGTCGCGTTAATATGGTGGTTATCAAAATTAGTCTATAACAGCACACACAATCCGAGGACATTAACAGATCTGAATAGACATCTCTAGGATTCCTTGATTATGGCCTACAATCCACCCCTACACTTTCACATTAAATATCGCAAGTGGAGTGATATTCTAAAACCGGTGAGAAATTCCCCGAGGGTCGCGTTAATATGGTGGTTATCAAAATTAGTCCATAAGAGCACATACAATCCGAGGACATTAACAGATCTGAATAGACATCTCAAGGATTCCTTGATTATGGCCTACAATCCACCCCTACACTTTCGTATTAAATATCGCAAGTAGAGTGATATTCTAAAATCAGTGAGAAATTCCCCGAGGGTCGCGTTAATATGGTGGTTATCAAAATTAGTCCAGCAGAATACACACAATCCGAGGACATTTACAGATCTGAATAGACATCTCTAGGATTCGTTGATTATGGCTTACAATCCACCCCTACACTTTCATATTAAATATCGCAAGTGGAGTGATATTCTAAAATCGGTGAGAAATTCCCCGAGGGTCGCGTTAATATGGTGGTTATCAAAATAAGTCCATAACAGCACATAAAATCCGAGGACATTTACAGATCTGAATAGACATCTCTAGGATTCGTTGATTATGGCTTACAATCCACCCCTACACTTTCATATTAAATATCGCAAGTGGAGTGATATTCTAAATTCGGTGAGAAATTCCCCGAGGGTCGCGTTAATATGGTGTTTATCAAAATTAGTCCATAAGAGCACATACAATCCGAGGACATTCACAGATCTGAATAGACATCTCTAGGATTCTTTGATTATGGCCTACAATCCACCCCTACACTTTCACATTAAATATCGCAAGTGGAGCGATATTCTAAAACCGGTGAGAAATTCCCCGAGGGTCGCGTTAATATGGTGGTTATCAAAATTAGTCTATAACAGCACACACAATCCGAGGACATTAACAGATCTGAATAGACATCTCTAGGATTCCTTGATTATGGCCTACAATCCACCCCTACACTTTCACATTAAATATCGCAAGTGGAGTGGTATTCTAAAATCGGTGAGAAATTCCCCGAGGGTCGCGTTAATATGGTGGTTATCAAAATTAGTCTATAACAGCACACACAATCCGAGGACATTAACAGATCTGAATAGACATCTCTAGGATTCCTTGATTATGGCCTACAATCCACCCCTACACTTTCGTATTAAATATCGCAAGTGGAGTGATATTCTAAAATCGGTGAGAAATTCCCCGAGGGTTGCGTTAATATGGTGGTTATCAAAATTAGTCCGTAAGAGCACACACAATCCGAGGACATTCACAGATCTGAATAGACATCTCTAGGATTCGTTGATTATGACTTACAATCCACCCCTACACTTTCAGATTAAATATCGCAAGTGGAGTGATATTCTATATTCGGTGAGAAATTCCCCGAGGGTCGCGTTAATATGGTGGTTATCAAAATTAGTCCATAAGAGCACATACAATCCGAGGACATTCACAGATCTGAATAGACATCTCTAGAATTCCTTGATTATGGCCTACAATCCACCCCTACACTTTCATCGCGTTGGGAGGGTCGCGTTAATATGATGGTTATCAAAATTAGTCTATCAGAGTACACACAATCCGAGGGCATTCACAGATCTGAATAGGCACCTCTAGAATTACTTGATTGAGACCTTTACAGAACCTCTACAGTTTTATATTAAAAGTCGCAAGTAGGTAGAGCGTTTTTTTAGAAAAAAAAAGTTTCCTAGAGTAACGTTAAATCGATGTTTAACAATATTTATTTATAAGAGTCACACAGTCTAATGGGATTCACATATTTCAATAGTCATCTACCTATTGACAACTGCGGTTTAATATAAAAACGTTTAACCGCATAGACATACATAATTTAACTTTACATTATTTATCAAAATATTTTTAAATACCTTTAGGTATGTATATATATTTTTGTTTATTATCTTTTTTAAATTTAAAATTCCTATAAAAGGATTTTTTAATTAAATAAAAAAAATTCAACCCTGCTACATTTTATTCTGTGTGTAGCTACACTTTTGATTAAATTGTGTAACTACACTTTTGAAAAATGATTATTTGTGTAGCTACACTTTTGATAATTGATTAAAACTTCGCACCGGTTCAAGATCATGCAATTCAAAATTTTTTGTACATCTATTGATTTGAGTAATTGCATTTTGGCTAGAGGTGCTCGAGCTTATTTGTTACCAAAATCACCAAACTCCATTCGAAAAATGGTTTGCATACGCGCAAAAGATGCGTTCTAAAATGTTGCAGCATTTTATTATTACAAAAGAAAATGGAACACGGTTTTTCTTAATCTTAGATGAATGAACATCATCAAGAAACCGATGCTATTTGAATGTGAATGTACATTCCAAGGAAAAGTTCTGGAACTTAGGACTAGTTCGCGTTGAAGGACGTTTCCTTGCAGATAAATGCATTGCAGCCCTGGAAACCACATTGCAAAACAACAATCTAAATTTCGGTAAAGATATTACGTCCATAACAACTTATGGAGCAGCAGTTATGCAAAAAGTTGGACGCCATTTACCATGTAATCAGCAGTTGTGCCTCGCACACGCGATTCACTTAGCTGTAATTAATATTCTCTATAATAAATCGAATACCACTGAATTGGAGCATATAAATACAGAAAATGTTTGTGTAGAAGAACCACGGAGTGACAACGAGGAATCAGAGGAGTAGGAATACGTAGACGATGATGACATTGGCTTGATTTAACAAATTGGTAATGAAGCTGAATTAGAGCATGTTGTGGGGACTGAAGAATTTGGATTTAGTTTGATCATCAGAAAAGTTCGTTTGATTGTAAAGAAATTCCGTTTTTCGAGAAAATCGAATGATATTCTTCAAATGTATGCGCAACAAGAATTTGGAAAAGAATTGAAACTTATTATGGACACTAGAACTAAAAGGAATAGCCTAGTCCAAATGCTTGACAGATTTAACCAACTAAAAGATTGTGTTAGAAAAGCCATGATTGACATCGCATTTGATTTTGTTATTACAGATATTGAAATTTTGTCTATTAATAACTGTTGACGCCCTCTGTCGAGAGGATGCAAATCTTCTTTCTGCTGATGCGGCACTGTTTTTTATGCTCGAGAACTTCGGATATGATGAACCCTCACTAAAATTTAAACACGCTTTAGAAGAACGAATATGCCAAAGACGCACAAATGTATCTGGTACTCTTCAGTATTTACCCAATGGTGGAATAAGTGAGATGCATGCATATTTTATCAGACCATTGAAAAATATAATAGCCAAAGTTATTGAAAGCTTTGAACAAAGATTGACATTCAAGACAAATATGAAAAATTCGTCAGAATCTGACGATCTGGAAGGAGTAATTTTGGAAGAACAAACGAATCACAATGCGAAGTCCCAGTCCTTTAAGCATCAACAAATTCAATCGAATTTGTCGTCGAACATATCTTGCTCCGGTTCAACTCAACAAGCAACAATCGGAGCTTAATTTTAAAAATTAAATCCGAAATGAAATTCTTTGAAGCAAACGGCGTGCGAGGAATTATTTTAGAGTCCGTATACTCATTTTTGATTTCGATTCCACCAACGAGCGTAGAGTCCAAACGATGCTGTATACGATAGCAGAAAATTTCCAGCAGAAAAAATGTGTTTTTGCTATTCACCGCTAGAGGCATCACAATCACAAAAAGGAAGTGGCGAATAGAACCAGCAGAAATTTTATGAAATTTTTAAGCAAATCAATAATTCTCAGCAGAAAGTGTAATGAAAAATCATAGCATTTATGAAACAGAAGAGAAAATATATGTTTAAATGTTTTAAAATGGAAAAGTGACATTTTCGTTAGAAAAAAGGCTCTCAAAATATACTAAAATTATCATAAACATCATAATGCAAATACATATTGCTAGCACTCTGGGTATACGTTTTTATGGTAGATGAAATCATAATCTACATACATGAACAACATAAGAATCACAACTGGCGTCAGTAGCATTCCATAAATTTTTGAAGTCATTCTAATGTGAAATGTTTTCAGTTTTTTACCAAAAGTGTTAAAAAAAAATGCCCCTGTAACTACCCTGGGTATATATGGTACTTTTGGTAAAAAACTGAAAACATTTCACATTAGAATGACTTCAAAAATAGAATGCTACTGACGCCAGTTGTGATTCTTATGTTGCTCATGTATGTAGATAATGATTTCAGCTACCATAAAAACATATACCGGTCATGTCGGACATGACGTTCATCTTTTCCGACATCAATATATTCCGACATCAGGATATTGAAATATATATCAATCAAAGGTAGTAAATCTACCAAGAACATTACACCAAATTTGATGCAACCGAAAGAAAAATCACCCCCACCAATAAATATTGTGGGTGTAACCAGTTACCCAGTTAAATTCAGTCACTGATGAAATCGGTGACTGCCAAAGGCTACATATAACAGCGCTAAACAATGACGCTTGGAAAATTAATACTCTGGACTCAGATACTTATAGGACCTCATCTATGAAAATGAATGCTGGAAAGTATCAGTGGTACACTTACGAGAACAAACAGGCCCGACCTATAAAAGTCATGGCAAGAGGTTTGCATCACACTTGCTCAAGCAAAGAAATAATGGAAGACTTACAAAATAAAGGTCTTAAAATACTAGATGCTGTGCATATTGTTAAAAAAGGGAGAACAGAAATTCAGGAAGGAAACCAGATTATCAGTAAAAAGGGACTCCCTCGTTTTATGATTGTATTTGACAACAAAGAGAATGTTCAAAACATTTATGGAATAAAAGGAATCCTTCACATGAAGGTGAAAATCGAACCAACGAGGAGAACCACAACACACATACCCCAATGTAAGAAATGTCAGGAATTTAATCACACCCAAAGATATTGTGGCCGGGATCCAAGATGTGTAAAATGCTCAGGTAATCATATTACCCAGGCACGTACAATAGGTAGAGATGTACCAGTCAAGTGTACAAATTGTAATCGCCAACATCCGGCTAATTATCGAGGCTGTGAGGTTGCTAAACAACTACAAAAATTAAGAGATAAAACAAGAAATCAACCGCAAAATCACGAAAATCGAATGGTTCAAATATCAAATCAGATGAATCAAAACCCACAACCAATCTATACAGGGCAAAGAAGTACATTTGCGCAGGTGGTGAAAGGTTTGGGTTCAACCAAACATATGGGTTCTGAAAGTAACCAAATTATGGAAAACATTTTGAACAGCATGGCAGCTATTACAAAGCGGCTAGATGGCCAAAGTAATCTGAACAACATGATGATATTGTTCAGATTACTTTGGTCATCTAGCAGTTGATCAAGTAACTGAAGAAAATGCAACTCGCTCAACGCAATCCAACAAAAAATGTTAAGTAAGAACACAACTTTCAAAATAGCAATCTGGAATGCGAATGGCAGAAATAGAAATACTTTTAAATTCAGAAAAAATCGACATTTTCTTAATATCTGAAAGCCAACTAGTTAAATCTGCGTTTGTTAAAATACGGGGTTACAACTTATATCACTCCATTCATCCAGCGGAAAGAGCAAGCGGCGGTTCGACATTACTAATAAAAGAAAATATAAAACACCATTTAGAATCAAATATCGAAGATGAAACAATGCAAGTCACTACTGTACGGATTCAAATTAAACACAAACAGCTTACTGTCTCTGCAATATATTGTCCTCCTCGGCATAACTTGAAAAGGGAGGACTACCTTAAACTATTTAAAACGCTTGGACGTGATTTTATTATTGGAGGTGACTTTAATGCGAAAAACACCTATTGGGGATCTAGACTTACGACCTCAAAAGGTAAAGAATTGCTTCAAGCAAGGCAGATATCAAAATGTGAATTTTACTCTGGTAGTTCCCCGACATACTGGCCGAGTGACGGAGAGTGCACCCAGATTAACAAATTCAAAAACAATGGAACACGTAATGGAGGAAAAATCAATCTTCAGGTACCGATAAGAAATTCTCACCAGTTGGAAGATGAATTAGAACAACACTATGAAACAATTCACTATGTTGCTTTGGCAAGTACTCTATGCTGCTTTGGCAAGTAATTGATCTGTTTGCGGAGTACCTCGAGGATACCTTCCAACCACTATCATGGCAAATGGCCAATGAAAATATAATGTCAATCCAAAAGCTAGATGGTTTTGATATACGCCCAGTAACTCTCAAAGAATTAATAGAAGAAGTGAAAAGCAGCATGAATATTAAAAAGCCCCTAGGTATGACTTGATTACTAGAAAAAAAATCAAGGCTCTACCAGATAAAGGATTTCGTAAGCTATTACACATAATCAATGCAAGCTTTCGGTTAAAATATGTTCCGTGGCAATGGAAAGTAGCAGAAGTAATCATGATAGCAAAACCTGATAAACCACCTAACGATAAAAAATCATTCAGCCCAATTTCAATTATGTCAAAACTCTTTGAAAAATTATTACTAAAAAGACTTAAACCAACAATTGAGGCCCGACAACTAATTCCTCCACATCAATTTGGATTCAGGGAAAAGCACTCCACAATTGAGCATCTGCATAGAATCACCAACATTATTGAAAGAACGTTAGAACGTAAAAAAGTATGATCCAGCAAATTTATGGACGTCGCCCAAGCATTCGATAAAGTCTGGCACAGTGGACTGGAATTCAAGCTGCATAGAGATCTGCCGAGACAATTCTATGCCATACTAAGATCTTATTTATCCAATAGATATTTTCGTGTGAAATATGAGGAGAAATACTCCGAACTAAAAAAACTCTTTGCCGGGGTCCCGCAGGGGAGTGTCTTAGGAGCAATAATGTATTTATTATATACAAGGGATATTCCAACAACAGATGAAGGAACCATAGTCTTTAACTTTACATATCAAAAGGCTTCCCATCTACCGAAAGAAATTAACTCACGACCAGTGCCATATGCAAACAAAGCTAAATATCTGGGCTTGACTCTCGATGCCAAGCTCAAGTGGAGAGAGCATGTCAAAAAGAAAAAAGAAGAACTTAATATTAAGTTCAGAAAAATGTATTGGCTCATAGGTAGAGGCTCTGAGCTTACAATAACAACAAGCTGCTACTATATCGGCAAATACTGAAGCCGATATGGACCTACGATATTCAACTCTGGGGATGTACTAAGCAAACAAACGCCAAAATGATACAGACGTTTCAAAACAAGGTTCTCCGTAGCATCGTAAATGCTCCGTGGTACACAAGTAATGAAGACCTTCACAGAGACTTATAGATGGAATACATCAAAGATGAAATAAAAAAGCATGCCGCCAAACACGAAATAAGGCTCCAGGAACATGGAAACCCCTATATTCACCATATGATAGATAACCCTGTCGTAACCCTAAAACTAGTATTTTAAATAGGTTTAATTAATTTTGGGACTGGCCATTGAGTCTCACCCCAACAAATTAGAATTGTTTCAGAAATGAAACGTCTGCTTAATACCGAGTTTCGTGGCCATATCCCAGAATTTCTCAAAAAAATCATTTTAGAATCCAATTTCCATCCAACATACCCAATCCGCTCATAATCGGTTAAACAATGGCTGAGTTCCATCCCAGATGGCCATATTCCAGAACTTCTTCCTAAAATCATTTAAGAATCTTATTTCCATCCAGTGTATCCAACCCGATCATAATTGGTTAAGAAATGGCTGAGTTCCGACCCAGATTCGATCGAATCGATTAAATTAAAAAACATGCGGATTTAACGGACATTCGGATTTAACGGACACCCCTAATTAGTCCGTTAAATCAAAGTTTTACTGTATTTACGAAACTAATTTACTTTGACGTTCCAGCCATGCGTAAAATTTGTAATGATTGTCAGGATCAAATCAAACAATATCCATTTTATTTGACACCTTGATGTTTACCATGTTTCCATGACAGAGTTAAACTAGGTTGACTCAGGTTTACTTACATGGGAACACAGATTAAGGTTGAGTTTCGTTAAATCTGTTTTAACTCAACGAAACTAGTTCGTTTTGGTTAGGTTCTATATGTCAACATTTTCTGCCAGTATTTTAGAATTACGCTCATTGTAAACTAGTAAATAATAGATTTAGAGTAAAAAAATTTTTAAATTTAACCTTAAAAATAGGTAAACTATCGGAATAAAATGTAAAATAGTTGCCAACTCAACTCGGTTTTATGGAAACGATACGACTTAATTCCAACCAATTTTCAACTCAACGAAACTCGTTTTTTTAACTCGGTACATGGAAACATGGTATGTTTCCGTGTTTCCTTATACCGAGTTACAATAAGTTTAGGTTTCGTTGAGTTGAAAATTTGTTGGTGTTAACTGTCCGTGTCTGTTTCCCCTTCACCAACAAACTGTTGTTAGTTTGTTGGTGAAGGGGGAGGAAACGAGGAAAGAATCACGACGAAAGAATCAAAGTGTGGAATGGCGAAATGAGCGTCATTTTAAAATATACATCAAAAATGTTGATAGATAGAATCTAACCCAACCGTAGTTTCGTTGAGTTAAAATAGTTTTAACGAAACTCAACCTAAAACTGTGTTTCCATGTACGTAAACCTGAGTTAACCTCGGTTAAAGAAATTTGGTAATGGTAGTTTTAATTTTTTTTAAAATTTGGACGCAAAATTCCACTCCAATAATTATTGTTAAGTGACAATATTTAGCGACGATATTTAACGAAGCTTCGCTAAATTTTTAATTTAAATTTATTTTTTCACACTGCGTTATTGTGGTCACAAATTTAAATTTCTACTTTTAATTGTCAGTTTAAACGTTGAATGTGTTAATAATGTTTGCATGTTCAATGTTTGAATGTTGGTAACACGCGTTTTGGATAAAAGTAGCTGACTCCGAGTTTTCCTGTGATAGGAATCGATTGTCATTAGTCCTGTTTTTGGGGAAAACCGTAATACGATTCTCTGATGAGGCCGGAGTTGCCAAAGAATGGTTTCCCATGGAGCGATCGATTGCATGTGTTTGGATTTCGGGAAAGTCGATTTAAAGCATCCTACGGTTGGACACTGCTCACTTCTTTAACATTTATATTGTCGAACGACTTTGAAGAAACATTGCTGAGGGGATTATCAGGTCGCAGGAATCGATTGCAATTAGTTCTGATTTGGAGAAATAGCGGGTCCTTCTTTGAATATCGGCTTTTCTTGATTTAGATAAAAATTGATGAATGGCATTTTTTTTATTTCCTGAGTGCTCTTTTGAATGTGGCATCAATTACAAACGGTTTGTTTAGCGGAAAAATTCCATTAGTAAGGCCGAATCCTTTTAAGAAAATATTTTTAGGCTCTTTTCAAGAATCGTTTGCGTTGAGTCTTGATTTCGAGGGAAATTTGTAGATGGCCCATCGGCAAGGCCTAGGCCCAATAAAATATAATTTGGCTCGAATGGCTTTGGTAAAAGTTGGTGAGAGTGGCTTTTTGAGATACAATAATCGA
Organism: Nephrotoma guestfalica; assembly: GCA_963691935.1. Lineage (NCBI taxonomy): Eukaryota > Metazoa > Arthropoda > Insecta > Diptera > Tipulidae > Nephrotoma > Nephrotoma guestfalica. Next base: position 184,183,499 of record OY829915.1, on the reverse strand, counting down.
CCGAAATGAGTTCGAATTTCAGATAAATTAGCTTAGAGAGTCTTTTGATGGCACCAATGTTTTTAAACGTTATTTAGCTCTTGCAGATGTTATCGGGTGACGACAATAGTTTGCAGGAATTGGGCAAAATTAGTTTAGTGTGTGTGTGTGATCCCCGGTCTTTTCTTAAATTTTTTTAAATATTGCTAAGGGAGGTTTTTTTTAGCGATGAGCCTTGATTGGGCAAACACTGGACGATGTTTATAAAAAAATGATGAAAGGAGTGTGGCAAGTGTCTGGAATTGATTGCAATTAGTTAATTTGAAAATAACCCGTTACCTTACTCGATTCCTCCAAGCAGACCGGGTGTTCTTTTAATTTTTTTACGGTTTGAAAGATTGTGATAGACATTTTTAAGTGGAAGTATCGGGTAACAAAATGATTTGGAGTGAGCTATGATTTTGGAAAAAAAACGATTAGAAAATAAGGTAGAACCGGATGAGAAAGATCAAGCAGTGGGTGTCATTGGTTGGGAGCAACCATTCGACTTTGTTGAATCGAGTGGTGGCAAGCAGACAGCCGATAAGAAAAATAGTCAGTAAGAAGCTGGAGGGTTGGTGTACATAGTGAATGAAGGTGACAACGGACGACCTGGTAAAAATGGTTTCAAAGATTTTGGAGCAGGGATTGTTTAAATAACCGAAAACGACAGAAAAATTGGGGAAACTGATAATGTCTGTGATAACGCAATAATGTTAGGATGTAGCTGAAGAGCGATGGTGAGAGCTATGTTAATACGGGATAGTGGAACATAACGTGAACGAATGCTGGCCAGATAGAATTGGGATTATTGAAGTGATATTGTTTGGTATCACCAAACAATGTACACACCAACACCTGCATTTATTTAAAACGTAAAGTTTTTTTTGTGGAACTTTGATTGTGCGGCTAGTAATTCGAATATTGCGTTTAGGTGTTTCGGTTTGTAATTACATATTTTGGTTATGAGGGTTGATACAAATAAAGAATTATGGTTGCGTTCGCCGTTCATTATCAATACTTCCATAGAAGTTGTCGTCGCTGCAGGCAGAAATATTTGACTTGTATAAATTTATATTTTTTGTTAATGGAGTTTCTATTGTTTATTTTAATATAATATAAAATAATAAAAGATATATTGTATTGTGGCATTTTTACACTTTTTCAAACGTGATTCAACCAATTTAAAAAGTCCACTCAAACGCTCGATTCGGAACATGGTCCTTCGAGCCGGATCGGGAGAAAAGTACCAGCGTGGGTTCACCATTTTGGAAAAACAAACCTTAAGTACAATTTTTTTTTATTATTGATATACTATATAAAACAAAAGTTAATTGACAACCAAGTCAATCCAATTCAGTTTTTTTTTATATTTTGTTGTGAGAAAAATTTGTACATAACGTAGTTGCATATAAATCAGTGTTTTTTGTTTGTTTGTTGTTGGTGCAATTGGATTTGTTCATGTCACGAGAAACATATATAAATTATTGACATAAATTGGTGTTCATTTGGTTAGTATTGGGGCAAACGGTTTCCATTTTCGTATTTTATCGCGACGCGGTAGTGCTTGGTTCAAGGTTATAATTTCGTTACCACATTTTACGTTGCAAATATACCTACATTTGAACGTTATAGTCGTTTTTTTGTAACTACAGTTTGTGTATACGTACCGGTTGAGAATCTAAGTGGTTTACCGCACGATGGAAGCTCTCAAAAGGCGGCGCTCAATAGTGAAAGGTCAAATGACCAAAATTGTTACATTTGCAGAGTCTGTTTGTGCTGAGACAAGATTGGAGGATATTACGGTTCGATTAGATAAAACAAATGTCTTATCTACTGAATTCGCACACGTTGAAAATAAAATGTTTGAAATTGATGCAGAATTAATCTCGCTGTCAGACGAATTCGATGAAAGTTATTACCACGCGGTGGCACTCTTAAATGCTGCAATTCGACGTTTTCATACCTCCATCCCGTTAAATACCACGTTATCGCGTAACGAAAGCATGTGTCAAGGTCATTCGGGTTCAAACGAAACCAAATTACCACGATTGAATATACCTATGTTTGAAGGGGACTTTCGAAACTGGCAAAGTTTTTTTGATCTGTTTAATAGTTCAGTTCATGATAAGGTAATGTTGTCCGCAGCCCAAAAACTTCAGCATTTAAAAGGTTTACTCAAGGGAGAAGCATTAGGCCTTATTAAGCATTTGAATATAACGGACGCGAATTATATCGAAGCTTACCAGATTCTTGTTAAACGGTACGATAAAAAGAAGGTCACCATAAATAATTACATCGACACATTTTTTAAGCAACCATCTATCACTCGTGTTAACGCGAACACCATTCGCAAGCTAGCCGATACCAGCGATGAGATTATAAGAGGTCTAAAGGCCATTGGCACCCAGGGGGAGTTACGTGATCCGTGGTTAATATATATAGTGGTGAATAAGTAGGATGACGATAGTAGGCAGTTTTGGCAGCACGAGTCTTCGAAAATAGAGCACCCGACGCTGCAACACCTAATGGATTGCCTTCAAACCAGAGCAGATACACTCGAAGGAGTAAGAGAAACCATAACCAAACCCGTAGTGCGACTCGCTTCAAGTGTGAGAAATTCATGTACCGTCACCGCATCCAATTTAAAATGTCCATTGTGCAACGCCGAACATTTATTATACCAGTGCGAAAAGTTCAAGGGAATGGGCATCACGGAGAGGAGATATTTTATAAATCAAAATTCAAGATGTTACAACTGCCTAAGTGACACCCATACCGTACAATCTTGCCGCTCGAAACGTTCCTGTCAATTATGTCGCAAACGTCACAACAGTTTACTTCATTTGCCGAATGTCTCAAAACCAAACCAAGGAGAATCGCAAGCTCATACTATCGTTCAGTCAGCACATACCGCGTACGTTCCATTACCTACCGATAGTTTATCATCGACCAAAACCAATTCGCCAATAAGCCCACCCCCAATAAATTCCACGGTACCTAAACCGAGTTCACCACTCAACAATACAATAGGTACAACCAATACACCATTAATTGAAAATATGTCAAACTTGAATCCAAATCCGAATAACTCTCCATCAATCAACAATTTATCTTCAATCAACACTCAACCAACCAATCAACGATCAACAAAAGCGTTGCCCTCCAACGCAACTCCAATTAAATCACCAACCATTACAAACCATGCAGCAATCAACATACCATCCAATACCAATAATTTGCAGCTGAATGAACTACCATTGTACAACCATTATCAACAACACCAGACCAATAAGTATGAAGCGATCGTACCTAAATCACCCGAGATCAATCGAAGTCGATCGCTGTTACCAACCGCATTGGTCCATGTGAAAGATAAGTCAGGACAGTTACACTGTTGTCGTATATTATTGGATTCCGGATCCGAGGCGTCTTTTATAACTTCAGCCTGTGTCAAACGTCTGGGTTTACCTACCGAACGAGCTAATGTTAAAATTCTTGGAGTTGGTGCTTTATCAGCTGGAACTTCCCGAGGAAGTACCCGCTTGAATATATATTCCCGGTGCAATCCAGAGTTGAGGATTTTCGTCAATGCATTCATATTGCCGAAAGTCGCCATGCCAATACCATCAAGCAGTTTTTGTCCATCTAGTTGGAACCATCTGAAATCCCTAGAACTTGCGGATCCACATTTTAATGAGACCAGTAGCATTGACATTTTAATCGGTTCCAACCATTTTTTTGATGTCATCCAGGATGGCAAAATATACGGGGACAAAGGATTACCAATCGCGCAAAATAGTATTTTTGGCTGGGTCATTGCCGGTAATATGTATCCAGATCAAGTTCAAGGTACATCAACCATTAGTCTGGTATCAGAGATCGATATCAACCAATCTTTGCAGCGATTTTGGGAAACCGAAGAGGTAGCAACATTCAATCCTTTAACCAACGATGAAGAGCTGTGTGAGAGGCATTTTAAGGAGTTCCAAACCCGCGCACCGGATGGGAGGTTCATAGTCCACCTTCCATTCAAACCTACCAAAAGCGAACTAGGTAATTCATTTAATACGGCACTAAGGCGATTTTTTGCAATGGAGGATCGATTACAGCGGGATTCGAAGCTACGAGAAGAATATATCGCTTTCATGCGGGAATACAAGCTATTGGAGCATATGAAACGCATACCACCGGAACAAGTTACCATAGATTCGAGGGTTTCATTTTACCTCCCACACCACGCCGTAATAAAACAATCAAGTACTACTACCAAGGTGCGCGTTGTATTTGATGCTTCCGCCAAAACGTCCAACAAAATTTCGTTGAATTTGTTGGTAGGACCCACCGTACAAGATACCCTTTATGCTATTCTCCTCAGATTTCGCAAACATCCAATAGTTTTTACGGCAGACATTGAGAAAATGTACCGGCAGATTGCCATGCACCCAGCTGACACCGAATACCAAAGAATTGTGTGGCGGGAGAATCCAGCAACACCGATTGAACATTATCGTCTATTAACCGTAACATATGGAACCGGCTCCGCTCCGTATCTAGCAACCAAAACGCTGATTGAACTAGCCGATGAATTTCAAGAGCAGTACCCAATCGCCTCCAAAATTGTTCGTGAGGATTTATATATTGATGACTTAATGTCGGGGGCTAAGACGGAAGAAGAAGCCATACTGCTAAAGGACCAAGTTATTACAATACTAAAATCCGGGTGTTTTCATCTTAGGAAGTGGGCCACGAATTGCCAAGCATTATTAAACACCATTCCATTGGAGAATCAAGAAGTGGTTCCTATTCAAATTCGCGAAGAAAATCGATCCATAAAAATATTAGGACTAGAGTGGACTCCGCAAACCGATAACTTCCACTTTAAAGTGTCCATTTCAGCACAACCCACCATGACCAAAAGAGGAATGTTATCAGAAGCGTCCAAGATTTTCGATCCTATTGGGTGGCTATCTCCTTCTACAGTGATGATCAAGATTCTCTTCCAATCGCTATGGCTATTAAATCTTCAGTGGGATGACACTCTACCTACCCATATCACCAAGAGATGGACAGCCTTAAGAGAGGAGTTAACGAAATTAGAGAAAATTGCAATACCTCGTTGGCTTCATACCGAAGAGTCGGATTTCCAATTGCATGGCTTTTCCGACGCGTCAGAAGTAGCATATTCGGCCGTTATTTATGCTAGAACGAAAAATAAGTTTGGGAAGTACGAAACGACCATCGTAACGGCGAAAACCAAAGTCGCACCCATTAAAACGGTATCAGTTCCAAGATTGGAACTATGTGCTGCGCTTCTATTAACCAAGCTGATGACAATGGTGGTTTAATCGTTACAATGTCCTGCGAGTGAGTTATTTACCTGGACCGACTCTACAACTGTGTTATGGTGGTTATCAGCGCATCCCCGATCCTGGAAGTCATATGTAGCGAACCGCACCTGTGAAATTTTGGAAACTACATCTCGATCGACATGGCGTTATGTTCCGACAAAAGAAAACCCAGCGGATTGCGCTAGCCGCGGAATTTTACCGTCTACCTTGGTCAACTTTGAACTGTGGTGGAAGGGACCTAGTTGGCTTCGTGAAGAAAAGGTATTGTGGCCTGATCAAACACAATTGCAATATTCCGCTGATAGTTCCGAATGCAGACCATCTACAGTGGCCAATTACCACGCTGACGTCGAAAATAAGTTCCTAACAAACTTGGCCCAAAGACACTTCAAATTTTCCAAACTCCTAAGGGTTATTGCTAGAATATTCCAATTTTATTCCAATCTACGAAGAGCGATAAACGGTGAACCAAAGGAAGACCTCCTATCAACAACCAACTTTAAATTGGCGTCAGAACGAGTTATCAAGTGGGCACAAATGGAAGCGTTCACTGCCGAAATTAAGAACATACAGCGACACAAGGCATTACCATCGTCAAGCAAGTTACTTCCCTTAAATCCATTTCTCGACCAGTTTGGTTTGTTGAGGGTAGGCAGTCGCATCCAAAATGCCAACGTATGCTACAGTGTGAAATTCCCAATAATATTACCTGCGAATCATATTATAACCGACTTAATAATTGATGAGACACACCTAAAATACTTACACGCACCGCAATCCGTCATGATAACTACTATACGACAAAAATATTGGATCATCAATTGCAAAAACCTAATACGTCAACATATTCACAAGTGCATACCTTGCACACGTTACAAAGCCACGAGAAAAACCCAACTAATGGGTGAATTACCACCAGAACGGGTCAACTTTAAATACGCATTCTACCAGACCGGAGTCGATTATGCTGGTCCCATATGGTTAAAAGCAATGACGGGCAGGAAATCTGTCTCACATAAAGCGTACATAGCCATCTTTGTATGTTTAAGTAGCAAGGCCGTTCACATTGAATTAGTTAGTGATCTAACCACCGACGCGTTTATCGCATCCCTGAAACGCTTCATGGCTCGGAGAGGGGTGGCTGCTGACATGTTCAGCGATAATGGCACCAATTTCGTTGGAGCCAAAAATACCTTTGCTGAAATTCAAAAATTAAATAACTCTAAAAGTCATAATCAATTAATTTCTAATTTTTTATTAGATTACAATACAAATTGGCATTTCATCCCACCATCAGCTCCGCATTTTGGTGGCCTCTGGGAGGCCGCAGTTAAATCTACTAAATACCACGTCCGAAGAGTACTTGGCACCACACTGCTGAATTTCGAAGAAATGTCTACGTTCCTGACACAGGTTGAAGCGATCTTAAATTCGAGACCGCTCTGTTTATTATCACCACAACAAGAAGATGCGCTAACACCGGCACACTTCCTAATCGGGCAACCGCTGACGATGATTCCTGAACCGGACTACAAGCCTATACAACAAAATCGGCTATCACGATGGCAGCTCATTCAGAACCTGATGCAGCATTTTTGGGCTCGTTGGCATAAGGAGTACCTAACCACGCTACACAATCGATCGAAATGGCAGCATAAGCACAATAACTTGAAAGTCGACGACGTCGTAGTAATTCGAGATGAAAATATGACTCCAGCAAATTGGCCACTCGGAAGAATCATTGAAACTCATCCAGGGAAAAATGGAGTTGTTCGTGTAGTCACTCTTCGTACTAAGGCGGGCATAATCAAACGACCGATCGTAAAGCTCGTCTTACTACCAGTAGTTTGAACTAAATAGTTCAAGGTCGGCGGAATGTTTGGTATCACCAAACAATGTACACACCAACACCTGCATTTATTTAAAACGTAAAGTTTTTTTTGTGGAACTTTGATTGTGCGGCTAGTAATTCGAATATTGCGTTTAGGTGTTTCGGTTTGTAATTACATATTTTGGTTATGAGGGTTGATACAAATAAAGAATTATGGTTGCGTTCGCCGTTCATTATCAATACTTCCATAGAAGTTGTCGTCGCTGCAGGCAGAAATATTTGACTTGTATAAATTTATATTTTTTGTTAATGGAGTTTCTATTGTTTATTTTAATATAATATAAAATAATAAAAGATATATTGTATTGTGGCATTTTTACACTTTTTCAAACGTGATTCAACCAATTTAAAAAGTCCACTCAAACGCTCGATTCGGAACAGATATTTTTACGATCGAATAGAGTTCTGAAAAGAAATGGAAAGGAAGTGGGAAGAAATGGCGAGCAAGAGCCATTTGTAGTGTAGGAGAGACAGCGATATTAGTTGGATCGGGTTGAATCCGAGGAGGAAAGATCACCGATGAAATGCTAGTCAAAGAGGGTAATGCCATTGGGAGCGGTAACTGTTTTTGGAGATGACAGTGTGAATGATAAGATGTTCTGGACGATAGAGGGTACCAGCGCGGTTGGATAGCAAATAATAGGTTGAACTGGTTGGCGTTATACGGTTTAAACTGCAGGGGCTTAGGTGGGAGCTACTGTTACGATCTCGCCCATTGATTTAATGGGCTTCAATTCTACGTGGTTTGGTCACTTGGGCGAAATTGGTCAGTTAAGAACGGTTAAGGTGGCACCTACATTTTAGTACTAGAAGTACTTTTATAACAGATTATTGCAGTTAGCCTGAAACAGAAGTGAACATTCGCAGGTAACCCGGAATATTCAGCGCAGTTCATAAATATGGGTGCAATGGGCGCAATAAATGAGACTTAAGACTATAAGACTTCGCAACGATGTGTGAAAGAATAAAACCGAAAGTGAGTAGGGGGAAATAATAAGTGGTAATTAAAGTGGAAATAGTGGTGTTAAGTGGATGAAAAAATAATTATGGAAATTATTTGTTGTAGTGATTTAAAGTTTTTGGATAATAGCGGCAAAATTATTATGGGAATATTTCTGGTATTTGGTGTTGTAAACCTCAAATCCATGGCTGTATTAACAATCCAGTGATACGAACCGGATTTGACAGAGGGAAATCGTAACAATATGTTTGGTTGCAGGAATGATAGAAAGAATATAAGTTTAGCTTTTGTCATCGTTCGTACGTCTGGTCACGCTGAATGGAAAAACTGACAAACAACATGTTTTAAAAATACAATTGAAATTTGTAATTGCAAATTCGAAGCTATAAATTATTTAATACTCAATTCGTTTTGAATGAGACTACATATTTTGAGTCAATAATCTGGCACTGGATCACAGTTCTAAGGGGTCACTATGTGGAAACTGGAAACACTACTTTGAAGGCCTAATTTTACGAGAATATAGAAATCCCCTCCCCCCCCCCCTCAAGAAACTGAAAGAATAATTACACTCCTTAAGTTTTCGTCATTTCTACGAACAGTAAGAATTGTATACAAATATAATGTAATCAATCCAAATCTGTTCAATTCAAACAAATTAAAATCTTAATTATTTAGCTTAAAAAATATTTTTGCTCCTGGCTATTTTTTCGTAAGTCAATGTTTAATTTAGTTTCGAATTATTAAATTTGCTTCTGCTGTAATTTTATTTGAATTTTAATTAAGTTGTCAAATACGAGCCAGAAAATATAGCTTCTGGGGGTTAAAGCGAATTTGATTGGCATGTGGGAGGAAAAATCGTTTTTAAAAACTAAATACTTTCTTTGAAAATTTTTGATCGTACTTCTTTCCAAACATTCTACTTTAATCTGGTTATTTTTATGTTTTGTAGATATCGTTAATAAAGACGTGTACGTGTACGGTGTTAGGCCTTAAGACATTGCAAGCCTAATTTATTAATTTCAGCTTTGCAGATGCTAATATGACGAGAAATTTCAAATAGGTTGATTCTGGAATCCTACAATACCAATTTGGAATAAGTGGGATAAAATGGGAGACCAGAAAAATGTCTCAAATTTCCATAAACCACGGTAATGTATAATCATATTAAAAGTGATTTTTTTAAATATTTAATTGATTTCATGCATCAGCATCAGGAATGTTCTCCAGCGGATTTGAAAGCTCTCATGAGTCGACACTCTCATTACGTTTCTGGAACACCAGAAGCCACCTTTCAACCTTATTAATTTTCAATTATGTATATCACGCCACCATTTCTGGATCCAGAAGTATTAAGAATTATTGGATCCAGAAGTATTGTCTGCACATGTGAGTACATGATTGGGCTGCTCATATAATATGTTGCTCTGCAGTTTTTTACACTCCCAAAAAATACTTTCAAGAATGAAATTAAAGAGAATAACTACAGTAATTCTCAAAAACTTCGGTCGTATCAACCTGGCCGTTGAAACAGTTTTCCATAACTGCGAACATATAAATTCACACAGCCTTTTCTTTCGAGATCAAGAGCTTCGAAACTCAATGTAAACTGTTCCGCTTCAGATTGTAGTCCTATGTGAATTCCTGGGAGAATGTGTGCCCTCCAACCTTCAATAGATAAGAAAAGGGAGTATTCCAGTGCCGATCATACTTCGGTGTTGATATTTGTAAATATTTTTGAAGAACCTGTTTCGATTTCGATTACTTCTGTAATTTTTACTGCGATTGTAAAACCTGCTTGCCTTCATAGGTAGCTATATTTTTTTGTTTAAGCGAAACGACAAGAGATAAGAGAAAAATTAACAGAGTGGTTTTGGTTTTTTGAAAGATATTGCTGAGAAGTTCCCGAGAGGGTCCAGTGGCCCGGTAATTCCCGGGGAATGAAAATTTAAAAATTTGTAGCAGTTTTATTCCCTTTTCCCCGAAGTGTATTCCGGCTTTTGGGCAAAAATGTTTGGTGTTTTGACGTTTATTATTCCATAACTATTTTAGGAAATAATTAACTGGGAATAATATTTAACGGAAATTTATTGTATTAACTTAGCCGCGAATGATTAAATTATTTTCCGTAAATTTATTCCCCAATTGATAGAATTAACTTTTGAAAAACGGGGAATTGGGAAAAAATTTCTTGGGAATAGCTGCTACAAAAGAAAATATGCCCTATTCCCGGGGAATTACTAGAATAAGGCCACAGGTTGAGAAAGAGAAAGAGCTTCTGAGAGATTACATCTTTTCGGTTGAAAGTCGGTTTTATTTCTGTTAGCTTTAGAATCGGAGTCACCTATGTATTCTTTGCCCAAACGAAATCTTATCATGAGATTAACTACGATCAATGCATCTAACACGCATCCAACAAACGTATTCATTCGTTAATCAGACGTTGAAAATTTAAAACACCTTTTTACCTGAGGCTTACTAAAGAAAACAAGACACAAAGATTACTGGGATTCTCTCCACTGTAAAGCAATGTGCACTGAGCATTACTGAGAATGTATGATGCTAATGAATGTATGAACACTTTGGTTTTTTCACGGATGAAGATTATAAGGGGATCTTCTCGACCAAACGTTTAGAAATAACGTAGCTCTTTGCCTTTTCGCAGAGCATATTTGGTATTTCTATTCTCATCGTACAAACCGAGCTTGCCGGGATTCAATCATGTAATGAATTTTTCCCAAAAAATAGTACAATCATTTTAGTTGCTTCCTAGCAATTAAATTAACCTCTAAATTAATTTTCAATTCCCTCGAATTAGCATTTTTTTAAACGGAACTTAAAGGGTCCCTAATAGAATTTTACCAAGAATTTAAAATTGTTGCCCCCAACAAAGTAAGTTTCAGATTTGTATGTTTCGCAGTTCCTTTCCTCTAAAAATCACCCTCGCACTTCAATGGAGCTTAGATTATTTTTTAAATAAATTAAACGAATTTTATTGAATAAAGGTTTGATTGCAGTTGGTTTCACAAACGAAAACTACTATTCGGGTTTGAATCGTTCAGAATGTGCTCTAGATTTTCAGATGACTGGTTGACGTCGGAATGACTACAAAAACTATGGGCGAGTTAATCACGATCATTAAAACTGAGAAACAGAACTACAAACATACCGACGGATCGAAAATTCACTTGATAAGAAGCAGCTGATCCAACAACCGAAAGAATCTATTCTCTGAGCCATGAAAACTATTCTGCTCTTCTGCCTTAAAAACGTTCCTCCAGATAACTCGAACGACAATAAGGAAACAACAGATACGATAACCAAAAGTGTAATGGTTCTGTTTTACGTCGTCCATCCTCAGAATAGATGGACTCCAGGGGTCGTTAAATGGTACGATTTTGGAACGTAGAATGTGTCCATGCCACCTCATCAATCTGGATGATTTATTTGTTCCAACTATGTCAGAGTTGTTCCGATCATTTCTGATCTTGAGATTCAGGTGCATCCTGTACCTTTAAAAACGGCTAGTTTTTGGGTGTCCTTTTCGTAGCACCTTTCTAACACATTAAATCTTCAGAGAATAACTTTGACCTGCCTTCGAAAAGGTGATCCAAATTGTTTTATATCCTCCTTGATTTGGTGAATGTCTCGCCCAAATGTAATCCTGAGCTAACCTAAACAAAATGGATATCGCTTACATTAAAAAATCGCCTCCTGTATTCTGGTTTAAGACCATATTAATCACAGTTGTATCTGCACACCACATGGTTTTTTGATTTTTGTGTAATTTCAAAAACAGCAAAATCAATCAAAAAAACTAATTTATCCTACAAGTTTTATAGTACCCCAACTACGTTGCTCAAGCAACGGACATGTTCATGACATGAAAAGTTCATGACAGACGCCATATTTGGCACAGTGAATTACTTTTAAACCATAGCCGAATTTAGCCTCGTACTGCGGTGTGGTTATCGATTAAGCCCTGCAGAAAAACGTCTTAGAAGATTCTCCCACTTTCCGGATTTCATTTCGAAGGATTATATCATCGCCAATACAGAATCGATTTATAATCAGCAAATGTAACAGGATCGTGTAAACGGTTTGTATGAAAGTTACGGGAGCTACAGGACAAAGGTATGCCAATTATTTACATACTAATTTAGTTTATGAAACCTGGATTTATAAAATAATTTTGGTTTAGTGACGATTGACCGAGATATTTCAATCTCATCTATTTGTTTTATAAAAATTGAATTTTTACTGCCAAAATATAGTTTTGCTAGTAAATTTGGGTTCAAATTTACACAGGAAAACTATATCATGACGATCCGGTACAGAAAAACAATGGAAATAACAACAAAAAGCAATAATCTACATTGTCTACGAATTGTCTACATATTATACCAATTCTCGGCATTGTTTACTCCAAAAACAATTGTCTACGCTATTTTCGACACCAACACGTAGACAATACAGAAATACGCGTAGACGCACAGCACTGCTCATTAGCCGAAATGGTCGCTCGATAATTGCGATTATGTTTTCGTACGAACGGATAAGATTCGCATCGGACTACAACCCCCTACGAAAGCTCATATAAAATCATTCGCCGGTTACGTAGACACTTTAGATACTTTGTTATCTCGATTAATAATAAAGAGCAATCAGTATCTATCGATCGAATGAAACCGTCCTACGGAATACTTTGCTCTTTTAATCGTTTTCAAACTAGGAGGGGGTACTGTAGCACACTTTAGTTCAAAAATCCGCCGGCGAAGCACTGGTAGCAAAATGTTAGTTTATTTTAGAATAAATGGGCGTTGCATATAAATAAAAAAAGTTATCCCAGACTTTCATCCCACAAAACTCGAATATACGCTTCGGGCAATACTACAAAAACTAGTGCCGAATTAGGACGAATGCTTTATAGACGAGGCACTTCTTCATATAGGACAAATTTAATCCAAAATATCATTTCTGGGTGGTAAAATTTCTGGGCTGATAGTAATATCCTGGGGTGAAAATCTATCGTGATAGTTTAGTGTTGCCATCGTCGTTTCGTGAGATGAATCCTGGGCTAACTTTATATACATGTTGCATAATATAGTTAATATTTAAATGAAACACCGGGGGCAGAAAGACTATTCTTTATTTCAATATAATCCTGAGCCGTGTCGTTTAAAAGGTCTTAGGCTAAGCAACATTCTGTTGTCAGTACAAAAGTTCACCAAATTACCTTCTTAGCGTTAGCGGCCGATTATTAGTTAATAGTTGTAGAAAATGTACCTATCATTGAAAAAATCTTAAAGAATATCGTAAATTTAACTGAAATGTCTTAGTACTAAAAATCACCGCTTTGGCACCAAAGGATCATATATTTTTTCGTTCCGATATAATCATGTGGTTCGTTTGAAAAGTTTCGAAAGTAACAAACAATTTTGTTTCTAGTCGTTTAATTCACAAGTCAAATGGGGGCAAATAGCGCTGGGGGCAAATTATTAGTAATTGATACCGCGTGGTAAAATAAAACATTTAGAACTGGTCGGATTTTCTTGAAATTTGTACATATAGATGACCACAAATATTCTTTCACTCCATCTCTCTCGCGGAAATTACCGGTTTTTCGAGTTTAGTGGGCCGAGCAAAATTTGGATTACCTCGTGAGGTTACAACGCAAGCACGTTATAGTTTTAACAACCTCCATCATTATTTTATTGTTTGTTTTTAAAGGGTTTTCCAATAAGAGGTTTCATTTTGATATTTAAGAAAAACGAGGATTTTTTAAGAGAAATCAATGAATGTTTATTTCATTGTAAAAAGGAAGGTATGCCATTAACTTTTCAATTCGCACATTTGCGGCTGTATGTCCTCGATAACTTCACGAATTCCATCTTTAAGGTCTTAAATCGATTGTGGAGCATTGGCATAGACCTTATCTTTCACGTGGCCCCAAAGAAAAAAGTCTAAAGGTGTTAAATCACAAGGTCTCGGTGGCCAATTGTGATCACTCCTTCGAGAAATAACACGATGCGCCGTCTTGCTGAAAATAAATGTCGTTCACATCAATATCTTCCAATTTCGGCCATAAAAAATCATTAATCATAGCTCGGTAGCGCAATCCATTCACCGTAACATTTGCACCTAGGGTTAGGCTTTGGGAATTTCCTTTGTGTATTCCGGGAAATCTCAAATCTCGAAAAACCCACATTTTTTTCTCGAGAAATTTTGATTAAAAATTTGAATAAATTTTGTTTTTAAGAGTGTGTTTCAATTGGTTTAAATACCGCATAAAAAGTTAAAAATTGAGGTGAATAAAAATGTCAAACCTTTTATCTGCTTCAAGAGCTGATAAAATGTTTATACGAGAAACATTTGGCTGACACAAAATAGTTGTTCAAACGATTCTGATGGCGCAGACGACGATATCATATTTGTTTCTGATAAAACGATGACTATTAAATCTACATTTGAAAATCATAACCAAAGTCCGCAAAATTATTTTGAAATTCAAGAACTCGCCTGACCTTATTAAAGTTAGCCGAAAGTTTCCAGTTGAAAGGTAATGCAGATAATGTCTTTGCTATCCCAGCCGAAAGGTAATGCATATAGTGTCTTCGCTAGCCCAGCCGAAAGATGATAATGCAGATCTTGTTTTTGCTATCCAAGCAATGCATCCATTGGTATCCAATTTGCATTCATTTAGCATCCATTTTGTTGAGAAATTTTGAAGGGGATACAGGAGTGTAATTTTGCAAAAGTTCGCTGATTCAATATATCGAAAATGTATATCGCCCGTCATTCAAGATTATCGTGCTTTGTCATTGATGCCACTATGGTTATTTGATAGGCCATAATGTTGGTCAACTGCGGCCTAATCGTGGAGAAATTCTGAAGGGGATGCAGAGGTGTAATTTTGCAAAAATTCGGTAATTCAACATATCGAAAATACATTGAATGTCCTGTCGCTCAAGATTATCGTGCTTTGTCATTGATGCCTTTGGTTATTTGATAGGCGATAATGTTGGTCAACTGCGGCCTAATCGTGGAGAAATTCTGAAGGGGATGCGATATATTGAATTAGCGAATTTTTGCAAAATTACACCCCTGCAACTCCTTCAGAATTTCTCAACAAAATGGATGCTAAATGGATGCAAATTGGATACCAATGGATGCATTGCTTGGATAGCAAAAACAATATCTGCATTATCATCTTTCGGTTGGGCTAGCGAAGACACTATATGCATTACCTTTCGGCTGGGATAGCAAATACACTTTCTGCATTACCTTTCGGCTGGAAACTTTCGGCTAACTTTAACAGTATGCTCGCCTGTACAAAATTCTATCTTGCAGAATTATGTTAAAGAAGTCGGAAAGAAAGAGCTTTACTTGATATTGAATTGCAAGACACGTTGGAACAGTCTTCAATCGATGCTAACCAGATACCTTCGCATTAGCAAGCGCGTTCGTAAAGCCGAGAGAGTATCGAGTCTCAATTGATCGTTTATGGCCGCTACGGTCGCAGAAGAAAAGCATTGTGAAAATATCATTAATGCTCTAAAACCTATAAGGGTTGCTGTTGAAGCTCTCAGCCGACAAAATATGAATTTACTTGCAGCGGGTTTTATTCTTCAATTTTTGTTCACAAAATTGGAGAATCAGCACACTGAATTGAGCGACGAGTTTCTATCCAGCCTAAAAAGAAAACTAACGGATCGCAGATGCAGTCGTTTGTTATCTACTTTTAAATATTTGAACGATCCGGTAAATAGCTGTCGTGAGAGTGAGATGTTGACATTCTTCCATCCATGTTCCAAAACAGAACTAATTAAAGAAGCCGCCGGCGTACCTGGTTCGTCTTTTCCCTTCAAACATTCCAGAGGGCCAAGCAGTTTCTGATTTTGAAGATGATGTCGTGATTGAAACAGCGATCAAGAAGATGATAAGGCAAACCAACAGCCTGTTGAAGTTAGCCGAAAGTTTCCAACCGAAAGTGAAAAAATCGATAATGCAGATAGTGTCTCGACTATTTGAGCCGAAAATTCAAAAAATTATGTATTGAATTTAAATCCCAGCCAAAAGTAACTAACCAACAAAATCAGCCGAAAATGTGTATACATTCGTAACAAACTACAATTTAAACTAAGTTTTAATCAAACTTCAAAAATGTATAAAAACATTAAGTTTAAAGTGTTATGTCTGGAAAAGGTCTTATTTGAATCGGTTTGTCAATGGTTATCGCTGGAAAATTGTCCAGGTCAAGTTTCATGTTGGGAGTTCGGGAAAATTGAGGGGAGTGAAATACATGTACAAATTTCAAAAATTTGTAGACAGTTAACGTTTAAAGTGTTATGTCTGGAAAAGGTCTTATTTGAACCGGTTTGTCGATGGTTATCGCTGGAAAATGTTGGGAGTTCGGAAAAAATGAGGGGAGTGAAATACACGCGCAAATTTCAACAATTTGTAGACACTTAACGTTTAAAGTGTTATGTCTGGAAAAGGTCTTATTTGAATCGGTTTACGATGGTTATCGCTGGAAAATTGTCCAGGTCAAGTTTCTTGTTCGGAGTTCGGAAAAATTGAGGGGAGTGAAATACACGTGTAAACTTCAACATTTTTTAGACACTTAACCTTTAAAGTGTTATGTCTGGAAAAGGTCTTATTGAATCGGTTTGTCGATGGTTATCGCTGAAAAATTGTCCAGGTCAAGTTTCATGTTGGTAGTTCGGGAAAATAGAGGGGAGTGAAATACATCAGCGATAACCATCGACAAACCGATTCAAATAAGACCTTTTGCAGACATAACACTTTAAACTTAAAGTTTTTATACATTTTTTAAGTTTGATTAAAACTTAGTTTAAATTGTAGTTTGTTACGAATGTATACACATTTTCGGCTGATTTTGTTGGTTAGTTACTTTTGGCTGGGATTTAAATTCAATACATAATTTTTTGAATTTTCGGCGCAAATAGTCGAGACACTATCTGCATTATCGATTTTTTCACTTTCGGTTGGAAACTTTCGGCTAACTTTAACAGTATCAAAAGAACTTCAAAAATATTTACAGCAATGCTCAAAGCCAAACGCAAGCATTGAACGACATGCAGCGAACGAACTTTTTTCGTCCTTTAAGAATGAACTAAACGTGTATGCAAAAACGTCGACTAAAAACGAGCGCAATTTTTCAATATCGGGGAATTTTGTACCTCAAACGCGTTCGCCATTGTCAGAGGCGGCCATTGACAGATTGTGTTTTTTAAAATTGCATTTTAATAAATAATGTTTTGAATTGTATGTGACACTTAATTGAATTGTAACTTTTATTTTGTAAAAAGGAATTTGAATTGTTTTTGTTTTGTTAGTTGATTTAAATAAAATAAGTAATGTTTACAGTGGTTTTAGAATATTTCACGTTCTTATTTTATGTTTTTCTAATTTTCATATTGAATCTCGAGAAATCCCGAATCTCGAGAATTGAACTTCTCATCATTTCGGGTAATCCCGAATCTCGAGATACTGATTTTCTCGGAAAATACCCAACCCTAGTTGCACCAGCATCATTTTCGAATAAGTAAGTAGCCCAAAAACCGCACCAGGCAGTGACACGTTTAGGATGGAAAGGCTTTTCAACAATCATTCTTAAATTTTCTGAGCCCTAAATGCAACAATTCTGCTTATTAACGTTGCCTCCGAGGTGAAAATGGGCCTCACCACTGAAGATGATTATTCGATGAAAATCCTGATAATTTTGATGCATTTGAAGGACCCAATCAGCGAAAGTACGACGTTTATGGTGATCAATCAGGCTTGTTTTCTCATGTTAACTGAATTTTAAAAGCCTTAAGACCTAATTCTTTATGCAAAATATGGTGTAATGTCGTTTGTGGAATGTCCAATTCCAAAGATCGACGAGGAATCGACAAACCTGGATTTTTGTCAACACTACGGACTACAGCAGCAATATTCTCGATTATTCTTGAGCAACGCACACGATTTCGATTCTTCACATCACTAACTGGTCCCAACAGCTCAAATTTTTCCACCAGTTTCACTTTTGCCGGCGGATAAGGTGCTTCACGACGAGCCAAAAGTGCTTTAGTTTTGCGAACTGTGACTGCAAAATTTTCACCTTTTTTGTAGTGAATTTTAACAATTTCAATGCGTTGTTGGAGCGTGTATATCGTACTATTTTTAGTAATGGCGTAGTTTTTACTTGTGAAATGTCAAAAGATGACAGCTTCAAAATTCACAGCTGTCCAAATAGCAGGCTATTCAAAATTAAACCTCTTATTGGAAAACCCTAATTAATGCCCAGAAAAATTCGAACTATTTAACGAAAAACGCCACTGTTTTCTAACGTGGACCGTACTTGGTGAGTTGCAGTTTCTGTTGCTTATGGAAAGCAGAAAAAACTATTATCTAAAATTCCAAACCAGTTTGAATTGTGGCAAGATTATTTAGGAAACCAAATTTAAAGGATAACTACGATTTGATATAAGGATGTGTAGCCTCACATTTCAATTTTAATTATCAAACGGATAACTAAAACGTTGTAAAAATATACATACACTAAACTGCACAGGACTTTGATGGTTGGTGGTTATTCCTTGAGGAGTTTGAGTAGGATGATTGACGACCTCACTGTTAAATCTGTAGAATTCATAAAAAAAGAATGATAAAACACAAGGTTAAATCAATCAAAAATCAATAAAATGTAGATTAGGAAATTAGATTTGTCTATTTCATGAAACACCAGGCAGCGGCACGCAATATTAGTTTTGTATTATTTTATTCGGAACAAATTAGAACTTTGATATTTGAATGTTGCTGACCGAATATCAAAGGAGCGAATTTGCCCAATATGCTGCACACTGCACTCGATTATATATAAAGTAACAATCAACAGAGAGAGATAGAGAGATACTATAGGTCTAAGAATATGGTAATTTTATATTATGTTGTTATTATGTATGTAAGTATATACCTATATAGCTTCCTAAACAAGAAAAGCTGGAAAATATACAAAAAGCATATATTCGCATGCATCAACATAAATTGATTTTTTACATGTATTACACAATTTTAAGACTACACTCATCTTACCGACACCTGAGTTGCTGTATATGAATTAGCACGTGGCCGAAAAAGTACTGTGCCCCATTTACGGCGTACTTGGGCTATCACCTCACCGTTAAAAAAACAAAATAGGGTTGCGACCCATAACCCCTGTAAAATTTAGAGTAGTAACATTTAGAATTATTTATGCATTTTTTTAAATTTGTCTTTATATTTACCTGAAACGAGGCCGTTAGGGCGGATATCACTTCGTACACCCGTTCATATGGATGTCCGGGTGACGGTCGAAATGGTGTAAGTATATACTGTAGGCCGAGCAACGGTACCAGAAGCAGAGTCGCCCGGAATGCTTGTAATATGGTTCGCGATGGCGCGGTATGCCCAGGACCAGCTGGCGCTTTTAATTTTAATAACAACACCCTAACTATATTACAGAGGAAACATAAATTTAACATCATCGATATGCAGACGGGTGCGACTAGCACATTGGAATAGGACACGGTTGCAGACCAACAGCTGAAAATTAAAATAAAAATTATTATTGTGCAACGAGTTGTGTCTATTGGCGACTTAACTGTTTTGTGTCCTCTTCGTCACCGTGCAATCCTCGGAGTAATCCATATAGTATGAGGAGAACAGCGGGCGTACTCCATCCAAGTAATATAAGCCATTTGACTAATTTTTGTTCGGAGACAAATGTTGTCACCAGCACGGTGTGCAGATAAAATCCTTCGCACAGCATCCACGCATAATTCGTTAGTAGAAAGTAGTGCAAAATTAAATGCAAGAGCACACATCCGCGCTGTACATAAACCATAAAAAATAAATAAAGGGAGATTTTATTACAAAAAATTCCTTCCGCTTCATGTTCATTTGTATTTTTTTATGTATACACAAAAGGAAATGCAATAATTTTATCTGCGGATACATAAAAAAGCTTCCTATATATTTTATCCTAGAAAAGCTTTATATTAAAATATATATGTTTATTTTAAAAACTATGTAGCTATGAATATGCTATAAAAGTTTGACATGGATTTGGGTTTTAAAAAAAATACTGCGGTAAAAGCTTTTTATTGTTCCGGGTATTTGGTCTACATAGACTTACCCGACTTTTGCTAACTAAGTCAGCATCAGCAACAACAACACAATACCATAATAACCATAATGAATTATTTGCGGCGAATGATGCAAATAAGTTCATGTGTAGCGTAATGCGAGCGCATTTTAATGATCTGTATAGATGGAATATAACAAAGAAACGAATTGTTACAAAAAAAATTTGCGATATTGTATAGTACACGAGCCCCCCTGGCACAGTATGTAGTTTAACTGACCTGGATTTTATCTAATTGCACACAACAAACTATAATAAATGGGTACATTAAAAAATTTCCCGCAATAAAATTTTCTTTTGTTTTTTAATTACATTCGACGTCCTTCATGATTATAAATATTCGATATATTTTACGATTGGTTTAAGGCAAGAATAGCAATAAAAAATGCACACAAAATAATAATAATAATAAACTATAAAACCGAACTAGGAAGATGAGAAGAAAATCTCCACAGTTTTCCTTCATCTTTTCGGACATTTTGAACACTTGCCAAGAATTAATTTTCCATTAACTCGAAATAGTTTTTTTTTTTTTTTTTTAGAAGATTGATTTTATATTACTCTCCAGATAGCGTCTAAGGTGGTTGTGTCGATGTGTCGAGGGGCGTATGTACCACATAAGGATACTTACTTAAAATAAAATAAAATCGCTAATGATAATAAAATTGCTATTAACGATATTGAATATCCTATCTCATAAATTAAATTTATTTGTCGTGTCCACTGTAACGAGATACAAGAATAAAAAGCTTTCTGTTATTTCGTACGTGATTGCTAAGAAACCGTACACACATACCTGGAAACCGTCTACATCTATACAATTTGTGTAATTTGACCAAACTCGATCGTTTTCGGGATGTTTGAACCAATTTCCTGATTCATCACATTCTTTGTGCGCATATCCTGTGAAATAACAAAAACAAATATAAAGTAAATCAAGTAAATAAATAAAAAGAATTTTTGGGGATAAAAGGAGATATTCGTACAAATTTTTGTCTTGCACAAATTCAATTGTTTACGTTCCTTTTGCTCGTTGTTTGCGTGTCTTTTATACCGAGATAAAATTACGGATGACTTGGTTAAAATTTATTTTCGCCTTTTTGCGATATTTATTGGGTTATCATTTGGGGAGATAATGGATTTATTTCATCAGTTTGGTGCAGCGACATAAGGTTTGTAGTATAGGAAAACTCTTTTAATCTCTGTAAAGTTATTTGGAAATCGCCCGGCGCTTTCCTCAAATGAAAAATTGTCTTCTAATTTTTTTTTTCGTTGTTTTAAATCTGTAAATTGAATTATTTATTTTGTTTATTGTGTACGTTTCTATAGTACAGTCACTCACGAAAATATGCGTACACCCTAAAAATCGAACGGATTTCATATTTAGATCAAGAAATAGTAAACGGATTCTGTATCTTGTGTTTACTTAGGCATAAATAATTTACTTCAATAAATAATTCGCGTTTTTCTATAATACAGGGTCACAAAAATTTGCGTACATTTAATAATTAAAAACAAAAATTTGATGCAAAATCAAAAAATCAGTACTTTGTTGAACCTCGAAGGCATAGAATTCGCTAAATTCATTGTGGTGGCATGACCACCCCAAAGTTAGCCGAAAATGTCCAGCCGAAAAACGTCGATAATGTAGATTCAAACTATTCAAACGAAAATGACAGCCGATAATTGTCGGTAACATGTTCATCGAAACTCCAGCCGAAAAATGCCGATAATGCAGATACAAGTTTTATGTCGGAAATCAATTAATTATATTAGAAATTTTTATTTTGCTATTCCTAAAATACAACTACAAAAATTAAAATAAGAATTTTTAATTCGAAACATTTAAAACAAACTACCCAAAGCAAATTATTCCTAGTGCTTTATTAGATGTTTGGAGTGGTAAAATAAGAAATGCATCTATAGTGAAATGTTCAGAAAATATTTCAAATGAATGATAGTGAAGTATTTCCTAAACTTTCCTAAAAATTTAAATCCGCCATATTAATTTCAATGTATGCGTAAAACTTCGGATAAACGAGTAAATAATAATTTAAATGAAATAATGCAAATAAGCTTACAAATCCTATACACGATTTTAAAATATAGAAAACACTTTAAACCACAACTAAGTGTACTTTCGGGTTAATAAACGAGGCTAAGAGTGTTTAGTATGTTCAATATGCAATACGATAAATTTACGTTGTAAGCGATTTTCCATAAAAATTTTCCATGTCCTAGGAAAACCCCCAAGAAATACTAAGTGTACATTCAAGATAATAAGGACCTAATCTAACCGAAACTCATCATCCCTTGAAAAGTTATAGGGACTAAGGGTGTTAGTACGTTCATTTCGCAATGCGAATAACTACGTACGTTGTAAGCGATTTTCCATAAAAATTTTCCATGTCCTAGGAAAACCCCCAAGAAATACTAAGTGTACATTCAAGATAATAAGGACCTAATCTAACCGAAAACCACATTCCCTTGAAAAGTTATAGGGGCTAAGTTTGTTAGTATTCTCATTTTTAATAACTGTAAATTAGTAACACCAGGACGCAATAGTAGTTTTATTTGCTGTACAACACTGACTACGAGAACCTCAAAATAATACTTGATTTAGAATTGTAAAACTCGATTGAAGACAACTAAGAAAAACTGAAATTTTAATTAACGGTTAGTTCGAACAGATGTGAAACGATCAAATTAGATTACCGGGATGCACCGATTTAAACAAATGCACAAGACTCAACACGGAATTTATAGAAAACGGAATTTAAAATTTTAATAACTATAAATTTGTAACCTACGACGCAATAGTAGTTCTAGTTACTGTTCAACTGTAATGCACAAATCTTATGGAAAATTGCTTACAACGTACGTAGTTTATCGTATTGCGAAATGAGAATACTAACACCCTTAGCCCCTATAACATTTTAAGGGATGATGATTTTCGGTTAGATTAGGTCCTTATTATCTCGAATGTACACTTAGTATTTGGTGGGGGTTTTCCTAGGACATGGAAAATTTTTATGGAAAATCGCTTACAACGTACGTAGTTACTCGTATTGCGAAATGAACGTACTAACACCCTTAGCCCCTATAACTTTTCATGGGATGATGATTTTCGGTTAGATTAGGTCCTTATTATCTCGAATGTACACTTAGTATTTGGTGGGGGTTTTCCTAGGTCATGGAAAATTTTTATGGAAAATCGCTTACAACGTACGTATTTACTCGTATTGCGAAATGAGAATACTAACACCCTTAGCCCCTCAACTTTTCAAGGGATGATGATTTTCGGTTAGATTATTTATTTTTATTTTATTTATTTATTTATTTATTTTACCAACAGTATTAATTTACATCTGGTATTTTTAAAATTAGGTTTATTTATATAAATCAAATTTGAATAAAAAAAGTTTTTAGAATTCTTTTAAATTCATCTCTGGACAAATTAAAATCGAACACGGTAGATACATTATTAAATACACGGCTAGAATTACAAACCGGGTCCGACATACCAAAATTAGACCCATGGAAGTGCAGATTAATCACTAAGCCTCGGTGTCTGAGTGATCTTACTGGGGCACGTATTGAAAACAAGGAAAGTAGTTGTGAACAATCAATTCGGCCCATTATAACGTCGCGCACAAACATTGCGGAAGAAATTTGTCTTCGAACGAACAATGGTTCAATATTCAATATCAAACAACGGCCTAGATACGGCGGAAGCACATACTTAGGGGCGTTTACCTCTCGAGGAAGTCGCCTTAAGGCAAACAGCATAAATCGCTTCTGGATTGATTCTATACGGTTAGAGGAATTGATATAGTACGGATTCCAGATAATTGACGCATACTCCAAGTGCGATCGAACAAATGAAGCAAAGAGGACTTTTAGAGTATAGGGATCATGAAAGTCTTTGGAGAAACGGATTAAAAACGTTAACATTGAATTAGCCTTATTAATACATCTGTCAATATGGTCCTTAAACGATAAATGCCGTGAAAACAAAACCCCTAAATCTAGAAAAGAATAAACTCGCTCTATCATAACGCCATTTAAGTATAAACTATTATCATGTCCATTACGACCATAACGTCTTCTAGAAAAGTTCATAACTTTACATTTCGAAACGTTCAGGCAAAGCTTATTCAAGCTACACCAGTCGCAGAAAACGTTTAATTCCTGTTGTAGATTTAGCAGATCGCGATAATTTCTAATCTTACAAAAGATTTTTACATCATCAGCGTAAATCAGAAACTTACAATGTTTGAAGCACCGCTTCACATCATCTATGAATGCAATAAATAATAGAGGTCCAATGTGGCTACCTTGTGGGACGCCAGACAAAACATTGATGTCTCTAGATAAAATATTATTTAAAAAAACTTTTTGAGTTCTGTTCGTCAAATATGAAAAAATCCACTTTAAAGGAAGGGCATCACACTTGTTGAGCTGTCCCAGTTTCTTTACCAATAAAACATGATCAATTTTATCAAAAGCTTTGCTAAAATCAGTAAACACTACCTCAACACCATCACCACCTTCTAATGCTAGCGTCAAAAAATTTGTAAACAAAGCAAGATTTGTCACAGTTGACCGTCCGGGGTAAAACCCATGCTGGCTTACTGAGATGGAATTTTTAATTAAGAAAAAGATGCGGTCCTTGACCATCGATTCAAATAATTTAGGAATAGCCGATAAGATAGAAATACCGCGGTAATTTTCGATATCCGTTCTCCGTCCACTCTTGAAAATTGGTTTAATGAAACTGGATTTCCAAATTGAAGGGAAAACCCCACTTTTCAAACTCAAATTGAAGATGTTCGTCAGCGGCTGAACTAAGGCCGAAGCACACTTTTTCAACACAAGCGGGTGAATTTTGTCCGGGCCACAACTCATATTCACATTTACATTCAAAAGAGCGTGCAGAACGTCATCGGTAGTAAATTGAAATTGAATGTTTGGATTATTATTGAAAACACGGGACATACACATTTTCAAAAAATGCTGCAAACATGTCAGTGATAATTTGTGGATCACTAGCCGTCAAAGAATTGAAAGACATTTGCGAGGGTATACCTCTACAATTCCGTTTCGAATCAACATAACTCCAGAAACATTTAGGGTTGTTTCTAATATTCGATTCGATCTCGACAATATATAAATTATACAAGAAACGATTTAAAATTTTAAATTGAGATCTGAGAGCGCTAAATATTCCATAATTTACGGCGGATGGGTTTAATTTATATTTTTTATGAGCTTTAGGTTTCCGATTTTTTAATCCTGAGAGGCGACTATTAAACCATGGCTCGCGCATCGACGAAACTACAGGTGAACGGGGAATAAATTGTTCAATTGCCAAGTTCATTATTTTATAAAACTGATCAATATAAGCGTCTAAACTACCCGTTATATATTGATCCCAATTAATATTGTCCAGAAACTCATTTAAAGCATTATAATTTCCCTTATTAAAATTGAAAGACTCACTAGAATTAAAACTTACATTAACATTAACACAATTTTCAAATATTAATTGGATATGTAGTGGTATGTGAAAAATACTTGAAGAACCGCCGAGATCATTACAAGCAATGATTGTGCCATGTACTTCTACTGGAACGAACACCAGATCGAGGATATTGCTGCACTGGTTCTCGATGTTATTAATCTGTCTTAGCCCGAGTGAACAGATTGAGTCCATCACCAGATCTGAAGTTAGATCACCATTGAATGGCAGAATTTCATCATCTAATGTAAGCCATTTTATTTTCGGTAAGTTAAGATCTCCCAAAATCATCACACAATCAAAATCAGGAGATGCAGCTGCTAGTTGGTTTGAGAAAAATAAAGATAGCTCACCATATATATTAACTGAGGATCCGTATGGTATGTAAACAGCAACTATCAACGCAAGTTTAACAGCCAAAATTTCCAACTCGTTACTCCCAAGGTCCTTATTATCTCGAATGTGCACTTAGTATTTGGTGGGGGTGTTCTAGGACATGGGAAAGTTTTATGGAAAATCGCTTACAAAGTAAGTTTAACGAATTGGAAGTTGAACGTACTAACACCCTTAGCCCCTATAACTGTTCAAGGGATGATGATTCTCGGTTAGATTAAAACCTGATTATCTCGAATGTACATTTAGTATTTGGCTGTGGTTTTCTAATGCACGGTCATTTTTTAATCGAAAGCCGCGTACAATGAATATTTTACATGTTGCACATTGAGGGTACTTAACATCTTTAATCTTAGTTTGGTTCTATATTAAACCAAATTCATGTACTGATGAATTAAGTTGCTTAATTATTATTAATACTGTACTAGCATTAAAAGTCTTTTTTAAAATTATAATTCCAAAAATATTATATAAAAGTGAAGTATAGGTATCAGAAAATTCACATAACCAAGTTAAATTTTATCTTTATCGTTTTATACGAATAAAGTATATTACAGTCACCTATACATATAAAGATATTTAGGATTTAACAAAATATTCACGATTGTGTACCCAAGTGTGAAGTTTATCCTAAACTTTCCTAATTTTAATTTTTAGGATAGTTTAGGAAATAGTTCCCGGAAATTCAAATGAAGTGTCTCCTATTGAATATCATTTTAAAAACGTCAAGTCAATTTTCATGTTGAGAGTCCGGGAAAACTTGATTGAATATATCGCACACACAAATTGACACAAATTGAAAATTTCTAAAAATTGGCCGTTTAAAGTGTCATAGCTGGAAATAGATTGAAATAGTAGGTCTTAGTGATGCTCATATCTGGAAAATCATTCAGGTCAATTTTCATGGCTCATGTTGGGAGTCCGGGAAAACTCGAACATAAAATTTGAAAATTTCTAAAAATTGACCGTTTAACCCTCAATAGACTGCACAGTCTCCCGGGTGGTTTTTCAACATTAAAATTCAAAATTTTAATAGAATACGTAGAGCTAGATGCTCGAAGCTCCCTAACATCTCTACAAATTCTTTTTAGATTATTTTAAAATATTTTTGAATTTTGTAAGATTTACCTGTAAAACTGCAAACTTGATTTTTCGCAACTACCTCCTTACAGACGGCAGAGTCCCCGGGGTGCTTATATATATTCCCATTCAAATTTTATCCAAATGTAGAATTGAGTGAATAAAAGTGTTTTATTTTTTTATTTTTTTATTTATTTTTAATTATAATGATTTTATTAGCTCATTGGCAAGATGAGCATTGTACTATGCGTTGGGTGTGCTCATCGCACACTGGTTTGTTGCATACCATGCATCGCTTTCGTGTGTTGCGCTGGCGTGGGCAAATATGACATTTTCCTTGCGTTTTTATACGGCCAGATGAATTCCTTTCAGCTACCACTGGATCGAACCCAGGCAAAGATTCAGTTAATTTGCAATCTAACATATCCTCAATGGCAAAACGAACGCCAATTCATAAGCTAATTTGGTGATAAATACTCGACGCGTTGTGCGAGATGTCGTATCACGATGGGTTTCAATAAAAATGAGATAGGCTGCCAAAGTCATTATATCAACCATGTTGAAGAACATAGCCAGCGGCCATCGATTGGTCTGTCTCTTGATCCATGGTGTCCACACCGCCTTTCGTCTTGTTATAATCCAATATTACCTGCGGCTTGCCGCTTATAGCGTCCATCTCGGAATCAAAGTGCATCGAAGATAAAAGGATCACATTTTTTTGTGCTTTGCGGTATATGCGTACAGTATCCCCTTTCTTATACATTAGTTCCTTGGCGATATAGCGTTTGTCCTTGCGCAATGTTCCAATGAGGGTCAATTTACGAGTTGCAAGCATTTCAGCCAGAGGTATTGTAGTGAAAAAGTTATCAGTGGTGATATTTCGGCCACTGTTTTCATATGGTTTCACTAACTGAAGAACAACATTCTCACCCATATGGGTGAGAGCCGATGGGGCTGCCATCCCAGATAGATGATGCCGCCTAACGGATAATGTGTTTTCACGTCGGCGGCCCAAAAAACCTTCAAACCATATTTAGCCGGTTTTGAAGGTATGTATTGCTTGAACGATACGCGGCCACGAAACGAAAACAGTTGTTCATCGATTGTAATCCAGACATATGTGGCTTATAATATTTTTGAGATTGCCGTTCATCATCAACCACAATTCTGATACAGGTGCCGCCTTATCATTCGCCTTTCTCGCTTCTCGTGTGTTCGCATCATCGAATTGAATTGTTGTCAATATGGCTTTGAAACGCTCTCGGCTCATTGAGTCGCGATAAATGCAGTTTGCGCATCCACAGCTCACTTAGAAATTCACAATTTGATTTGTGTACACCCATGACCAGAAATATAGCCAAGAGTGCGTCGAATTCGATCTCATCAATGGATTTTTTTTATTCCATAAGGCAGCAAGTGCCTGGCCTTTGCGATTGGTATAACGAATGATTACGGTCTTCATTGGCTGTGTGAAAATGGAATTGAATGTATTGACACGAATGTTCAATCGTTTGACTGTAGGGCCACCTGCGCAAAGACAAGAATATCAATCTCTACATATAAAGAAATGAAGATTAATGTTGAGAACTGGTTTGATAAGTTAAAAATGGTTCTTTTGCCAATTCTATCCCATCATTTTGCGTCAATGGTAATTCGTTCAAGCGTGGGGCCATATAATTTGCAGTCAGTGATACATCCTCAGTAGCATCAGAATCCACATCTGCATCCTCTTCAATATTCGCGTCGTCCTCAACAGTGGCATTGTATTCTACTGCATAATCTTCCAATTCTCCATCGGATGCATGACCATTCTGCACCCAATCATCATCGTCGGTATCACTTTCAATGGTACCACCATCATCATTAACGTACAATATTTCCAAACCGTCATCAGTCAATCTAGTAATCAACAAAAGTATATTGCAAAAAAATTCTAAATAAAACCAAACAAAGTATACACAAACCTTGTCAAATCCAATAATCCTTGCCTGTTGAAAGGCAAATCCAGGCCAGATATTGTTTCACAAATACTTACAACATTACTACTGGATGGCTCATTCACACTACTTGCTTCCATCGCCGAATGACCTCTCTTTGAAATTTCTTTTAATAAAACACCCACTATTTGTTCGATAAAATGTATATGCTAATGCAAAACCTCGTCCTCACTGTGCATCTCTCACGACCAAATTGAATAATGTTATGTGTCGCAACGAAAGAAAACAAAACACAATCTATCATATAAACACGCACAAACATGTTTGGCAACACAAATTACCGTTATATTACTGTTCCGTTTATATTTTTCTCCCACTCTCTGTACGGCCATACACATCACCCGGGGGACTCTGCAGTCTGTAATGTTTTTTTATTTTGCCGTTTAGAAAGGGTTAAAGTGTCATGGCTGGAAATAGTTTCAAATGAAAGGCCTTAATGATGCTCATACGTGGAAAAAATTTCAGGTCAATTCTCATGTTGAGAATCCGGGAAAACTCGATTGAATAAAGCATATAAAATGGTTAAGAAAACCACAGAAATACCCAGCCGAAAGATGCCGATAATGCAGATACAATTTTTTTAATATAATTTATAATTTCAACATGAAAATTGGCCTGAATTTTTTCCTGGTATAACCATCATTAAGGCCTATCATTTGAATCTATTTCCAGCCATGACACTTTAAACAGTAAATTTTTAAATTTTGTGTGTGCAACTCCCAACATGAAAATTGACCTGAAATTTTTGAGGTTTTGCTTCATATATTTCTTCGAGTTGTCTCAGTAGTAAAATAGTTTTGTGTTATAGTTTTAATGCATTTAATGCAACTAACTAAACATTTTGGATTTAAGAAGAAATTATTGTTTAACACCAAATGTATTTATCTGATTCAACGACGTTTTTAGGCTGGCTTATGTATACGAATTTGTCTTACCGACTTTTGCTAGCCGATAATCCGTATTGTTTTTAATCTGCATTATCGGCATTTTCGGCTGATAAATTTTAGTTGTTACAACCGAATTTGAATTATCGACATTTTTCGGCTGATTAATTTTAGTTGGTACAGCCGAATCTGAATTTCCGACTTTTTCGGCTAGAGCGAGTCAGCTAACTTTAACAGTATGGCATAACCTATTTTATTCCATTCCTCGTTTAAAGCCAGTTTCAAATGTCCTTTCGTAGTGATCCTATACTTGTAGACTCTACCTAGTTCTTCTCACAAATGTTCTTTAGGATTCAAATCTATTGTGATTGAGGTGGGTGATTTAGTTGTCTATAGGGATTTAGAGCAGCCATTCCTTTACTATTCCCATCGTATGATTTGGTGCGTTGTCATGCTGGAAGTACCATGCAGAAGGAATATATATCAGCAGTTATGTTTCCGTTGATAAACTCTAAATTTCCGACACCATTTGCAGCCAACAGCCCCAAACCATGACAGACCCACCCCTATGTTTAATTGTTGGTTTTACATTTTTTTTTCTCAGACGACGTATACGCCTTCCTCCACACTTTCCGATGTTCATCAGATCCATAAATTTTAAACATACTTTCGTCGGAAAATAAAACATTTTGCCAAAATCCTATATCTTTGGCTCGGTGCAATTTTGCAAATTGTTTCCTTTTTTTCTTATTTACCAACAGCTATAAATGCTCTTAAGGATCATTAGAACCCTTTGTATTGTAGAATGTGTTCTCTTAACGATTGCTCCAATTTCCCTGTATAATTAGCCTTCTTTAAATAATTTCACTATCACATCTCGTAATTCTACTGACGTTTCTCGTTTTAAGAAAGTCAATTTGTTTAAACACATTCAAAATTTGAAAAATCGACAAAACTGTTGTCTCACGTAGATCAATTAAATACAACTAACTGGCATCGAATTTTACTCAGTTTTAGTAAAGATAACGGAATTAAAAAAAAAATGAAATGTAGCTGGTGGTACGCAAATTTTTGGGACCTTGTATTATAGAAAAACGTGAATTATTTATTGAAGTAAATATTTTTTTTAAACAACACCGTCTTTCTTATTATGTATGCCTAAATAAACACAAGATCCGAGAATCCGTTAATAACTTCTTGAACTTAATATGAAATCCGTGCGATTTTTATGATGTACGCAAATTTTTGTGGGTGACTGTACAAACAAGGTAAAAACAATCTTAATTGAATTCTTTTACACCTCGACAGTTTTATTTACCACGCGTTTGAAGTTAGACCTAACTTAATCCTAACCAACAAAAACAAACGAAAATTTGTATGTATTGGTTAAAAGTAAAACAAGAATGTCATTTAGGCGAAATATTGAATTTATGAATTAATTCCTATTCTCTATTAAATTGAAATTTATAATAAATAATTAAATTCAACATTTATTAGGATTGAATATAAGAATTTAATATTTTCTTAAGAAATTTAGTATTTGAATATTTCGAAACCTAATATGTTTATCAAAAATGTTATTATGTTTTTCTGATAGGTCTAGGTTAGGACTATCTATATTCGAAACCATTTGAAAAGCTAATAATTTTTTCGCGATCAAATTAATTTTTAGCTGTGCTTTACTAACCTGAGAAGTTAGTAAGTCTCGAGATATTCAATTTCTTAAGAAAATAATGAATTCTTATATTTCATTCTAATAAATGTTGAACCGAACTATTTATTATAAATTGCAATTGGAATTAGTTCATAAATACAATATTTCGCCTAAATGACATTCTTGTTTTACACTTTAACCAATACATACAAATTTTTGTTTGTTTTTGTTGGTTAGGATTAAGTTAGGTTTAACTTCACGCGCGTATACAAGCGTGTGAAGTTTGTGCTAAACTAATCCTAAAGTTAGTTCTATACTGGTTAGGTCTAACTTCACATGCATTTATTTACCATGGTAAATGGTATAAAAGAATTCTGGTATTTTTACTGGGGCTATCTTGTTTGAAATAGGGGGGGGGGAGGTAGGGGCGGGGAGAGCAGCAAAGATAAATAAAACAACAACAACTTCATCGCTAACGTCAAGCAACCATTGATCCAAAATAAAAATGATTACAGAAACGAACCCTCCGGCTATCTTACTCGAACATAAACCGGAAATTGAAAGATTAGTTTTATGACCAACAACCAGCCACAACAGTATAATGGACACACAGATATGATCAAGATAATACAAGGAGTTTTCATTACAAAAATTGGAACAGATATAACACCGACCTGACAACCACCAATGAGTAAACAAACCAGTCATTCATACGAGACAGTAAATTTCCACAAAACAAAATTTCAACACAAAAATATACTCAAATGCACATCGACATCATCTGATGGCAGAACAACGAACGAATTAGATCACGTAATGATCAACAAAGAATTTCTCACGTCATTTCAAGATATCAGGGCAGTAAGTGGTATAGATATTCACAGCTATCACCAACAAGTAACATCACAATTCAAAATTAAGCTTATTGTTAAACGCACCAAGATAAATTTGAAGAAATTTAACACCGAGAGATTATTAAAAGATCCCAACTCAAGTAACACATTCTGCGCAGCGCTCGAGCTCAGCCTACAAACCAATGAAGAAGCAGCCATCAATGTAGAGCAACAGTGGAAACAAATCGAAGAAGCCTATATGGAAACAGCTACCAACACACTCGGATACCAAAAATTCAGACGTAAACCCTATCTATGATAAAATTTGGATGAACATTGAAGAACGCCGGCAACTCAAGTTGAAAATAGTAAAGTAATAACAGAAGTGTGGAATTGCGGTGGAATACCGCGAAAATAGAAAGAAGACTTGACTATAACGACTCTCAAGAAAGGTGACCTAAGAGAATGCAAAGATTGGTAGAATTTATCCCTCCTCAACATAAACATAAAGATATTATAGCAATGGTCATCCTAGGTAAAATTTCACCAACAGTCAACCCGAAATTAAGAATGGAACAAACTGGCTTCAGAATAGGTTGCACGGATCATATTAACACAATACGCATCATCATGGAGCAGTCTATTGAATTGAATTCGCCACAGAACCTACTCTTCGTGGACTTCGATCGGTAGTTTAATTGAATCATACTGTAACAACCATGGAGTAATACAATGATGCGTACTCTGGCTATTTCTGTCCCTATAGTAGTATTAGATAGTGGCATGAGAAAATAAGATTGCGCGTCCCTAATGGCATCCAGTAGTAATTAACGAAGGAACTCAATGTTCTGGTTTACGCAGATGACAAATACCTATATCCAGTGAGCGTTCATAGAAGTATGATCATTTTATTGCATGGTGACGATGTTGAACATTGTAGTAGATACAATTAACATTTTGATAGCAGTTGGTTTGGTTAAAAAATTTAACTGGATATAAAGTTCTACTTTTTGACGAAGGGTTTTGTAATTGTTTTTTAAATTAAACTGAAACAGCTAAAACATATACAAAAAGTATAAATTTGTCCGAATCACTACATTTTCCGAGCCTCATAACAATATATGTTAGTAAAATACGTTAGGTTTAAAGTGACATTTGGTATGGTTTTGCTACCTAGTCAACTGTAATGGTTAACGCCCGACGCAACTGTTTGAAGCACGCGGCAACTTGGTGCACCTCCTTCCTACCACGGAAAGGGATTAGCAAAGGTGAAAGGATCAGAAAAAATTCGTGTAACGATTTTAAAAATTTTTAATTTCGCACATTAACAATTTCGCACTTTAACCGTAACATATACATAAATTATCCTACACAAACATGGGCTCGAATTTTTAAATGGGAAGGAAGAAGGTAATCAATAAATTTTGATGATTGCTAACAGAAATAATAATTTTTGGCATTGTCTTTGGCATATTCATTATCTACGCGGTGTAGACAATACGGCACAACACTGACATTCATCCAAATTGGAAGTGTTTTAAATTTTTTTGACCAACAATATTTCTTTTGTTTTTGTTTATTTCCTGTTCTTGGCTGCGTACCAATAGTCGGATAAATCGTTTACTACAGTAAAATCGATTCTAGTTCAGATTGTTCGATCAGTTTACCATAAAGTTTTTCAAAAATAATTGAATTTACCGAAAAATTTACTTAAAATTGACTTTTACCCGACTATTAGTACGCAGCCCATGTTTAAGTTTGTGGAAAACAATTAAACAATTGGTGTTAATAGCTTTTAGTGTTAAAAAAGTGCTGTGTATTTAATTTATTTTTTTAAAGCTTATTGTATAACATCTAAGTATGTCAATTGACAAAAAATGTTTGGACTGTTCCATAATTATTGTGGACGAGTGGTTTTTCTCATGCAAAGGCTTCATGTGTAACAGAGAGCTCGGATACAACTGTGCAGCAGCTAAATTGAAAAAACATTCAAAACATATTCCATCCCATCACTCAATAAACATCAATAAATGTATGAAAAATTTGCTTGATGGTGTATCAGGACTTAGTTGGTTCTGTGATGCATGCACGCACAGAGTTATTTAACTCAGCAATGAAGCAAACAACAGCAGAAGAGGCTTCGGTAAATAAACCAAACGAATTACCCGTGCCGTCTTTTACTACCCGACCTGTCACTCGCTCACAAAGCAAATCCATTGCACAAGTTACATCACCTACTCAACATGAACATGAAGATTTTGTCCAGAATAACAAAGAAATCAATACTATAGATGACACAACGCCCAGTATGAGAAATTTATCGCCATCTGCATCAGGAATGACTGTAATTTGTTCACCAGTATTAGTGCCAACTTCCTTACCTCTTTCTCAATCAGAAAACTGTATCCAAACATCTCCCACTGTTTCGAAAAATGACCTTGAAACAATTAGAGGGGTGAAACCACGAAGAAGGATATTTATCAGCAGAATTCACACATTTGTAACTGATGAACAATTCAAGAGATTTGTGGAAAATAAATTTCAATTCGTAAATTTTAACGCGGTTCGAATCATTCCGAAAGTAAATGACTACGTTTCTTACCGGATCAGTGTCAATGGATCTTTTCATGAAAGAGCAACAGTCAAATAACTTAAAAACGCGTAAACCTTCAATGAGGGTTTCAAAATACGTACTACCAATGAGGTTGGTGATGTCAATGCTGGCTTCATGTACTTTTCGCGTTCCGGAAACCTCATCAAGTCAGCGAGAGTAAAAACCATTAAAATCAGAGATGCAATGTGCGATTCAAACGGTGGCTTATTGAATTTTTCATCTTCAGAAAACTACTCCAATACTCCAAGGCTGACTAACATCTACGCATCTAAACATTGCGAAACTGAAACTGACATTGATATTTAACCAACACATAACAAATCGATGACCTCGTCATTTAAATCTAAACTTATGTTAACAAGAGGCGTAAACAAGAACCACCATGAAGATTATATTAACGGATATGAGTTTGTTAAAAATATTCGTTCTAAAAAATGCTTGCTTGTTGAACCTCAGATTTCAACCTGTTGTCTGCAGAGTCCAGCTATAAAAATTCGATCGTGGAAATAACGTTTTACATTAAACACTCAGACAGCCTAATTAAAAGCCACTTAAATGACCACTACATCAGGAACATTAATCTACTGCCTTTCTTTGCTTCCTCGTTACGAATATTGAACAGATTTATATTTGATAACATTACCAAACAATATCGTGAAGAACCGACCACAAAACATCAGTCTGACTTTGATGGGAATTATCTGGTGCAACTGCAGACATATTTTTTGTTCATCGAGTACGGACATTATGTTAGATCACCAGACATACAACTCGTTAAACAATATCTATCTTAAGGAAAACATGTACCTGGATGCGGTAAATCAACCTGGATTATAAACAAGCATAAACTTGGCAGTGATCTTGTTTTATGTGCTACAAAAGAAGGATTTGCTAATATTAAATTAAAGGCAACATCTCGGTGCGAGCACGAAAACGTTTAATAAAATCAAATTAAACTACAAAACGATTGCCTCGCATCTAATAAATGGAAATCGGACCTTCAATACCATTTTTATTGATGAGTACCTGATGGCGCATGCAAGATATACAGGACTCGTGGTTATCCTTAGTAAATGTTCTAACATATATCTCCTGGGTGATAAAAATCAAATACCATATAACATGCAATTTGCCGATGCAAGCGCATTCATAACAAAGACGGAATACTTGAATATAACGTATAGATGTCCAGCGATGTTATATCTGCTCCAACGGAATACTACCCTAACATCAGTAGTATGACTACTGTACAAATTTTAACCAAATTTATAAACCTGCCGTCAACATTGCCAACACAATCTACCTAACTTTAACCAAAGCTGATAAACAATTAGTCTCCCAGTTTAAGATACCAGAATCTAGTAAAGTCATGACAATCCACGAAACACGAGAATTAACCTCACGTAATGTGATATGTATTAGAATCAATTCTCAACCACATGTGTACTACTCAAAAGGTAAATCAACCCTAAAAATCCAAGAAAAGTTAGGTTTGTGAAAAATGTGCAATTTACTATCAAAACGTCAACAAAATGGCATCAAAAGCATCTCAGTTTTATACTTCGTTTTAAAATCAAACTATCTTATCTATGTATAGCAGTGAATTGTTTGGCCATAATTACGTTGTTTACAGATACGATCGGTCTCTCGTAACTAGCTCAATGAAATCGGGTAGTGGCGTACTGATAGCAGTACATCTAAACTCTGGAATGCTCCAGTAACTTTAGTCCCATCGAAAGTCGAATAAATTGGTGTAAAAGTCAAAATTAACCAAACCAATCTATTCATCTACGCAGCATATATACATGCTGTATAAGATAGCAGACAATTTCCAGCAAACAAAATGTGCTTTTGCTATTCACCGCTAGAGGCATCACTATCACAAAAAGGAAAATTTTTCTGCTGATATTTTTGAAAGCAACAGAAATTGTTTGAAATTTTTTTCAAAAGACACCAGTTGTGTTTCTTATGTTGCTCATGTATGTAGATTATAATTTCAGCTACCATAAAAACATATACCCAGAGTGCTACCAATATGTATTTGAATTATGATGATTATGATAATTTTAGTATATTTTGAGAGCCTTTCTTTTTTCTAAAGAAAATTTCACTTTTTTCGTTTCAAAACGTTTAAATATATATTTTCTCTTCTGTTTCATAAATGCTATGATTTTTCATAAAATTTTCTGCTGAGAATTATTGATTTGCTTAAAAATTTCAAAAAATGTCTGCTGTTTTCAAAAAATATCAGCAGAAAATTTCCTTTTTGTGATAGTGATGCCTCTAGCGGTGAATAGCAAAAATACGTTTTTGTGCTGGAAATTTTCTGCTATCTTAAACAGAATCATATATACCACCTCAATCAAATAGTGACCATTACGCAACTTGCATCGATGTGGTTGATGAAGTTATTAATACAAAAAACTCGTCAGACCTAGTTCTCGTGCTTGGTGATTTTAACCTTCCAAATATCATCTGCGATCTGGACCAGTATAACCAATATAACAACAGATGCGGAATCACTATTTGTAAACGCCATGCTTGGTTATAATTTGAACCAAATAAATACTATTGGTAATAATCGTGATAGATTACTGGATCTTGTCTTCAGTAACGACATTGACACTTTCAAAATTTCAGAATACGTGTTACTTTTTGTCATAAATGATATCAATCACAAGCCTCTAGATATTGTATTTGACTCAACTAATCTAATGGCGAGTTCGGAACACCTACAACCAATCAAATACAACTTCAAAAAAAACGTGCGGTGTAGCTCCAAAGTGACCTAGAAGCCATGAACTGGCAAACAACTCTAAATGATATAAACGAAAATGTTGATAAATTTAATGATATTATGCAGCAAGGCTTTCAATGATAGACTAGTTAACTTAAAAAATCGGAGGTCGATAGCGTATGCCAAAATGTTGAAAAGCGGGTTAGAGGCGGACTAAACTATGTTTCTACAATAGTAATGAATTTGAAATGTATTTAAAATCAAATACAAGTCGTATCTTGATCAAACTCAAGGAAAAATCAAAGTAAATCCAAAACAATTTTGGAAATACTTTAGGAATAAACGCGAATTTGACGGATACCCTGCAAGTATGACATATAACAATATCAGCTCCTCAAACTCCAAAGATATAACTGACATGTTCGCGAAGTTTATCCAATCAGTATATACATCAAGCGTCACTAGTGGATGGTATGAACAACCCAGCAATAACAACGTGTCAGTAACTTCTCCTGTTATTTTTGAGGATATGATTTTATCGGCTATAAAGGGATTTGGAGACCGTTGTGGTCTTGACAATATACCCTCTTCTATTCTGAAGGAGTACGATGACATTTTAGCAATTCCATTATGTTACCTATTCAACCACTCCTTAAGAATGGCGTGTTTCCCGAAAAATGGAAAATTTCAAAAATTACACCAATTTTTAAATCGAGCAAACCGAGATGACGTTAAATGCTACAGAGGAATCTCAACTACATCATCAATTCCAAAATTGTTTGAATTAGTTTTATGCAACAACTTTATATCCACAACTGCACGTCATATATCAATAAACCAGCATGGGTTTATGCCTGGTCGATCCACATCAACTAATCTGGTTGAATTCACCAGTAAAATAATTAATGAGATAGAAAACCATCATCAAGTTGATGTAGCGTACACTGATTCCAGTAAAGCATTCGATTCCATCTGCTACCAAAAAGCGCTTCAGAGTTTATTCGCATTTGGGTTCTCACCCGATTACATAAATTGGTTCAAGTCTTATCTATCAAACTGGCTACAATTTGTAATGGGAATTATTAAAATTACGTCTGGTGTTCCCCAAGCATGTCACATCCGGCCGTGGCTATTTATTGTTTTCATAGATCAACTTACCGAGATAATCAACAACTCGAACGCTAGATACGAATGCTAGATACGAAGAAACTTCAAGAAGACATCGATAGATTAAGTGAGTGGTGTGACCGAAACTCGTTTTACTTAAATATTAAGAAATGTAAAATCATGTTTTTCCATGGTAGGTTAGGTTTCAGTGGTTGCTTACTGCACACTTAGGCCAATTTTTAGGCCCATTGTGATACCAATCATTCACTCCATATCATTAACCCACCTACTTCACCTACTCACACAACTACAGTATACCACCTGCACATTGCAAGCTCCATGTCAACCTGTACATTGACATGGAAGGTGGGTCGGCGCGTGACACGGAATTCTGCACTCCATCAGAGGGTCTTAGTTGTATTTATTAGCATCACCGATCGTAATCGATGATGAAAATTCGAATTGCATCTAGCCTCTGATGGGATTCGAACCCAGCACCTCTCGGTCCAAGTGCCGAAGCTTTAACCACTGCACCACTTGTCCGGTTTTTCCATGGTAAGAAACAGCGAGATATTGCAATGAGTCAATGAGATCATAGATCTAAGTGTTACATTTATCGAAAATGCCAGTTTTAATAGGCATATTGAAAATTGTATTGCGAAAGCGAATGCCATGTTTGGATTTGTTAAAGGATGGACAGATGAATTTAAAGATATTCAAACCTTATGTTCACTCTATTTCGCTTACGTTCGAACTCAACTTAAATACGCTGTACACATCAAAAGAAGTTTCTGATTTTCTTGCTTAAGAAATGTGGCTCGGTTACCTCCATACTCAACAAGATGCACGCGGATTACAAAATATGCAGGCTTGGAAATAGACGACTTCTCTTAGGCGCGGCTTTTATTGGCAACGTTTTGTCTAAATCTTTCAACGTTGTCGACGACCTATTTGGCTTTAATTTATCAAGGGGATAACTTCAAAAATAGCCTAAAAAGTTAGTTTTAAAATTTTTAATTGTTAAATCAAAATTTGATTTATATTTTTGTGTTAAATTAATTTATCTGAAATAAAATAAACAAATATTGTTGAATGGTTTTCTCTGAAGCCAAATTGATGTGGAGGAATACGATTTATTTCTTCTATTATTGGTTTGCGTCTCTTTAGGAGTAGTTTCTCGAATATTTTTGAAATTTTTGGAAGTAAGGAAATCAGCCTATACGAATTGTCATTAAGTGGTTTGTTGGTATTAGGTATCATGGTTACTTCTGCGACTTTCATTTTTTTTTTAAATTAATTTTTTTTCGCGAATATTGCACGCCACCAATTCCCCTGTCTTGCTGATTGATTAGCGCCCGTTGTTAATCCCAGTATTTTCCATGATAACTAACGCCACCGTTTACAAATGCTTTCGTTATCTTCACATTCCGCTCCTCATAGAATGCCATTCGGAAATCCAAATCGCAACATGTAATTTCTCTACAACAACCAGAAGATTTTTTATAACAATTAAATGATGACCAAACGTTAGTTATACCAATCAATAACCCCATCGAACTTGAATCAAACTGTACCCGCTCTACGAATAAAATATACATCCAGCTTCCATACCTAACATTTTATTTATTTATTAATTTTTACAGTAAGTCCTGTTTGGCTGTACGGCACGACATTTATAAAAATTTACTTACGGAGTGTTTTCGAGTACCTAATCGATTCCAATGGGTCTTGATTTCCTACAAAATCGTTTGGAGGTCATACAGTGGGGCCCGCTCTTTTGCGATGGGTGCTAATTTCGGGCAAATCCGTACAGAGAATCGTCCACTGAGGGCGGAATTCCTTTCTTGTTGCTCCGAACTATGTTATTCTAAATCGAAGGGGAACAAACTCGAGGTTAATGATGAAAATGGAAATCTAATATAAATTTTGTACATGCCTCTAGAAAGTTGTTAATTTAAGTTACCCTAATGAGTTTTGGATGTGATTTTGAAAAGTTTGTAAATTAGATGTGACGAAGACCTTTCTCATGAATATATTCAGTTTGATTGAAACAAAACCGCGAATTCTTTAAATTGAAGAGGACTAAGCCGTTGCTTAACCAAGTGTGGTGAAATT
The DNA here is from genome assembly GCA_963691935.1 of Nephrotoma guestfalica. Taxonomy (NCBI): domain Eukaryota; kingdom Metazoa; phylum Arthropoda; class Insecta; order Diptera; family Tipulidae; genus Nephrotoma; species Nephrotoma guestfalica. The sequence goes on along the minus strand of OY829915.1, from coordinate 184,142,153 downwards.
ATTATTTTCTTTTACAAAGTAAAAGTAAGTATAGTATTCCTGAAAAATATCGTTCTCGAGACTTTGGCAGATTTGCCATTCTCTGGTCTGTTTATTTATATTTGCTCTACAGCCCAGACGGATTGACTGATTTGGAAGAAACTTCATAAACTTGTCTATAAATTGGGAGGGAACGGCAGCTTACATAGTAGCTTTATCGTTTTTTGAAGTGTTTTGTAAATATTTTAAAAAGGATAGAAATGATTAATGACGAAAGGATTCTAAATTGAATTTGTAACAAAACTGGTATAAACCATTTTTTCAAAATTTAAGCTGAAATTTAATTTAAGCATAATTCGACCACTATACACCCCAGGTTGATTGATCGGCATAAAACTTCATACTTAAAGTATATTATTTAATCGGTTTGTATTCAGAATTAAATAAGCAACTGATATTAATTTCGACTTCGATAATGTGTAATGAAGTCTATATTTTTCATGCTATTAAATTAAAAATTCATGTACCAATTTTGAAATGTTGTTGTACTTAATGGCATAAAAATCTTCCAATTCAACCAACTGTGAGCGAGTGTCGCCGGGCGCTCCAGCGAGAGATTATTTGAGATTGTCAATTAGCCGATAGTCCTTTTACGTTATCACTTGGTAACGTTTTATTGCGAAAATGTCGTTATAATTCGTTGCCTGTGTATCTACTGAACCTATAAAACCGAAAGATTTAACTTATGATTTTTATTTGGATATCAACCATATTTTAGGCTTTTATTATTTTTGGGGAGGCCATTCGTAAATCGTAAAACATGGTTGGTGGACAAATCAAATATATTTCTAACCCAGAAAAACACGATTTCTCATACCACTATCAAGATATATTTAGCCAAAAGACGTGGGTAACTGCAGCAGGGAAACTTTCGAATTTCAAAATTAAACTTTGCATACCGATTAAGCCTAATTTGTGCTAATTAGTGCTCACGGGAAAAAATTAGTGCTAGTCCTTGAGCCGAAAAAACGGGAAACGAAAATTTCAAATTTGGCCTGAAAGACGGAATAAATAAAAACCGATTTCTAGAAAAAACTAGAAATAATTTAAGCCTAATTTTAAAACTTTCTAAAGGCCGCTAAACTGATGAAATTTGTGCTTATCATAAAAATATAATTTTCATAAATTTTCATTCACAAATCGAGGAAAACCAAACCAGCCCCTGAAAGATACTATATTAAAAAACAGAGATATATCGTTCAATAATATTTGTGTTGAACAACAAATTAAACAATAGACATAAACTGTTCTAAAATCCATGTCATAAGCTCTCTATTCAGATAGTATATTTCTGTCAGGTATGTTCATTGCCATCCCAAAAATATAGTGACTGAATTTGTGGTAATCCAGATTGGTACAATTCCATTGAACAACAACGACCGTTGAATGACCGATTTTCTGACAAAAAAAGTTCTAGAAACCAATAAAGTTGGCACGTCTGATTGCATATTCCTATCAGGTATGTTGTTCAATTGAAGTGGGCCAATTCTGGATTAGCACAAATTGCAGCCATTATTTTTTTGGGATGGCAATGAACATACCTAATCGGAATAAGCAATCCAAATTGCCAACTTCATTGGTTTCTATAACACTTTTTGTCAGAAAATTGTTGATTCAACGGACGCTTTTGTTCAATGGAATTGGGCCAATTCTGGGTTAGCACAAATTCAGCCACTATATTTTTCGGATGGCAATCAACATACCTGACAGGAATATACTATCTGAATTGCTTATGACTTGGATGTTAGAACATTTTATTTCTTTTGTTTAATTTGTTGTTCAACACAAATATTATTGAACGATATATCTGTTTTTTTAATATAGTATCTTTCAGGGGCTGGTTTGATTTTCCTCGATTTGTGAATGAAAATTTATGAAAATTATATTTCTATGATAAGCACAAATTTCATCAGTTTAGCGGCCTTTTGAAAGTTTTAAAATTAGGCTTAAATTATTTCTAGTTTTTTCTAGAAACCTGTTTTTATTTATTCCGTCTTTCAGGCGAAATTTGAAATTTTCGTTTCCCGTTTTTCCCGGCTCCTGCACTAGCACTAATTTTTTCCCGTGAGCACTAATTAGCACAAATTGGGCTTAATCGATATGCAAAGTTTCATTTTGAAATTCGAAAGTTTCCCTGCTGTAGTTACCCACGTAGCCAAAAGCAACATCACTGGAGATTTCCGTAATACCATAACTAATTCGTCGCTTTACGAGAAATGGTGCATTAAGGCGATTAAATTATGTTTAAATTAATTATCAGAAATTGTAATGCTTTATTTTATTGCAAAATTTTTTTATTTTAACAAATATTTAAAAAAAAATTAATTTGTAAAATCTTAACACCCGTTTTTTGGGGACTAAACCACGTCGGCAAAAATGAGTGGCTGACATGTAAAAATAAAAACAATAAAAAATTTAATTTTCAAAACAAGGATTTAAAGTTGAACCCTTTTATTTTATTGCTCGTAAACTTTACAACATATTTTCCACCATATAATATTTTTATAGCGTGCACGATTTAAGTATCCTGATAAATTTTTTGTCACAATAACAAAAAAATTTATGCGACAACAACTTTAAAGAGTTACATGCATATTACGATTCAATTAAAAAAGTTTCTTTTGATACTTTCGGGGGGCATTACCCATTAATTCAATTTTCATTGATAAGCCTGGAAAGACAGTTAAATGTATTTTTAGATGGTGTGCACCCCTAACCCTATAATATGGACAACGAAACAAACACTGACCAAGATAAATTTTTGTGTGTGGACAAATAAAGCACCCAGACTAATTAATTTTGCACTCGATTGGAAAAATTCCTTGAACTCCGCCCCATTTATACCTTGCGGCCAATATTATTTTAGCAATTTATAATCTCTGGTTTACTTAAATCATTAACACGATATCTATTTTGGTAATTTACCCATTCATCACGTTGTTGTATTGTTTGACTATCAATCTGTTATCAATCCAAATTTATTTTTTATTTTTATATTTTATTTTTTCGCAGATGAATGAAAACTCATTGAAATCTAATTGGATTTTTATTATCAGTGTTTTTCTTTATTTTGATGTGTTGTGTATGCCTGTCTGCCTGTGTGTGGGTGTGTGTGTATGTTTGTGTGTGTAACTCATAAATATTTATATATAAAAATAAATTTCACCATAAAGAAAATCAAACATTTATCTATGTACAGTAAACGAGTGTACCCAGATAGATAAATTTTCTTATATGATTTGGTTCTTTTTGTGGAAAATTCAGTTCTTTATTGAAAAATTTGAATGACGATGTTGACGATGATGATGGTGACTACCATGAAAGAGAAATAAATAGCTTGTGGGCATACAATAATAATGTTATATACAAGTGATTTACCTGGATGCTGTACACCATCTATGTAACATATGCATGCATAGATATGTATTTTGAACATACGTGATTTGATTGTTTTGTTTCCAAAACCGCAGAGTTGTTATTTTAGGATGCTACAAAAATATAGTTTTAGGAGGAAAATTTACAGTACGACGAACCAGATAAAATGTGCGGAGGAGCATTTAAAATACTATCTTGGGATTAATTTATATTGTTTTATAAACTGACATTGTTCATCTAGATTCTAGATTCACATTAAAATTAAAAAAAATGAGATGATAAAGATGTTTAATAGAAGCAAACACATCGTAAAGCAGAGCATAAACATAAATCAGGATTTATGCAAAGTGGATTTTTTTATACTTTTCTTTCGTACTCATTTTTAAATTAAATCATTTTATATCTTAAACTATGTATATTTTACATTATACATTTCTTACTTGTTCCTCGAATAACGCGGTAGAACACTATGCAACATAAAAGTCATGTGGTTGTTGTAGTTCAGTGGGCTTGGGTGAAAGATGTAACTAATAATGCTGTAATTATGCTACCAATTTCAATATTGAGAGGTGTTTTTGTTTTGCTTCTCCACTAAGCGGTAAAATTGTTCAAGCTTGCAGCGGGAACTTGAACAAAACTAACCCCGAACTTCTACACAATGTATTTTTAACGATTGTGTTAAAATTATTTGCTTAAAAATTAGATACAATCATTAATTTGGTTACCAACAATAAAGAGCATAAATATTGCAGACAAATCAAATTAAAATTAAAATTTTAATGATTATTTATTTAGACATTTTAAGTCCGATTGTTTATTTTAGGTTGTTCTTAAATACATTTTTAGGCATTTCCTAAACATGTTAATACTTTCAATTTCTTTTAGCTCGGTTGGTATAGTGTTGTACATTTTAAGACCTTTGTACAGTATATTGTTGTTTCTTGAGTTAGTTGGAAAAAATTGCAAGTGGAAGTTGGTCTCGTACCATAAGAATGAATATCACACGCATGAAGCAGAGATCAGTGAAATTTAATTAAACCTCTTCGAATTTTAAATACTGTCATTATGAGTTTGAAATCAATTATTTTATGGAAGCTGAGTTGAGAAATATTTTTAAAAAGTTCGATTGTTGAAAATCTTAGTGGCAGGCGGTATATGTGTTTTAGTTTTTTTTTTGTAGAATTGCGATCCCATCACAACGGAAACCAGCGCATCCACTCCACACTGGGTTTAAATATAATAATTGTGGTAAAATAAAAGAATTGTAGGTTAGTAACAGGGAACTTTGCGGCAAAATATGCTTCAGTTTTTTGATCGAGAATACAAAAGGCCGTATTTTAGCCTTAACCATATCGATATGGTCGCTCCATTTCAATTTTTCATCTATCTGTAGACCCAGGTACTTAAATTGATCCGTACGTTCTATCTGAATTCCCGCATAACTAATCCTGTACTCTCTTATAACTTCCTCTGATAATTTTTTATTTGTAAATATCATATACTTAGTCTTTTTTGCATTTAATTGAAGTTTGTTTTCATTGAGCCACATGCTTAGTTAGCAACGTCAAATCTATCTGCATATCTTCAAAAAGATCTTTATGATTTGTATTTTCATACTTTATAACAGCATCATCAGCATATAGCTGAAATGTGCCCTTAACGTTTTGTCTGCTTATGTCGTTAATGTAAATGTTAAAAAGGACCGGCTCAAGAATGGATCATTGCGGACCGAAATGAAATAATTCTTAAATAAATCCTAATTAAAAAAATCTGAATATGGATTAGTAAATATACACCAAAAGTCAACATTTAGGCGAACCTATATTTTACATAAAAATTTTCTTTCCCAACAAAACATATAAATATTTGTAAAGTAAACCGATAGGTTTAAAATATCAACAATCATTACAATTGCATTTGTAAACTAAAAAAATATGATTATATTGGTATAAAATTAGAATAAGCTTAAAATATAAATATTATTAAAAGATGCTTGGAATTCAAAAGAATACAAGTCACGATTTTGGGAGGTGGTCATCGATTTCATTAAAAAACTTTCAAAAAGTAAGAACTCTCTGTCCTAAGATACTTCTAAGAGGTTACAACTCTTGGGATAGATGTTTTCACTTTGTACTAGACCCAATCCAACTAGAAAACATGAGTTTTCCGGTAAATTAGGGGAACACTGGGTTTAATATTCAAAAGATGTAGAGTCAAAAATTGAAGTGAAAACCCTCTGTCCTAATATACTTCTAAGAGATTACAACTCTTGAGATAGATGTTTTCACTTCGTATTAGACCAAATCCAACCAGAAAACATGAGTTTTCCGGAAAAATTAGGGGAACACTGGGTTTAATATTCAAAAGTTATGGAGTCAAAAATTGAAGTAAAAACCCTCTGTCCTAATATACTTCTAAGAGGTTACAACTCTTGGGATAGATGTTTTCACTTTGTACTAGACCCAATCCAACTAGAAAACATGAGTTTTCCGGTAAATTAGGGGAACACTGGGTTTAATATTCAAAAGTTGTAGTTGTAAAAACTCTCTATCCTAAGATACTTCTAAGAGGTTACAACTCTTGAAATAGGTGTTTTCACTTTGTACTAGACCCAATCCAACTAGAAAACATGAGTTTTCCGGTAAATTAGGGGAACACTGGGTTTAATATTCAAAAGTTGAACAGTCAAAAATTGAAGTGAAAACCGCCTGTCCTAATATACTTCTAAGAGATTACAACTCTTGAGATAGATGTTTTCACTTCGTATTAGACCCAATCCAACTAGAAAACATGAGTTTTCCGGAAAAATTAGGGGAACACTGGGTTTAATATTCAAAAATTGGAGTTGCAAAAACTCTCTGTCCTAAGATACTTCTAAGAGGTTACAACTCTTGAAATAGGTGTTTTCACTTTGTACTAGACCCAATCCAACTAGAAAACATGAGATTTCCGGAAAAATTAGGGGGACACTGGGTTTAATATTCAAAAATTGGAGTTGCAAAAATCCTCTATCCTAAGATACTTCTAAGAGGTTACAACTCTTGCGATAGGTGTCTTCACTTTGTACTACAACCAATCCAACTAGAAAACATGAGTCCGAAAAATTAGGGGAACACTGGGTTTAATATTCAAAAGTTGTAGTTGTAAAAACTCTCTGTCCTAAGATACTTTTAAGAGATTACAATTCTTAAAATAGGTGTTTTCACTTTGTACTAGTGCATTTTACCTCTAAATCTTTTGAATATTAAACAAAGCGTTTCACTAGTTTTTCGGGAAAGTCAAACTGAGTTGTTGCATTGGGTTTAGCACAAAGTGAAAACACCTATCTCAAGAGTTGCAACCTCTTAGAAGTATCTTAGGACAGAAGGTTTTTACCTCAATTTTTGCCTCTACAACTTTTGGATATTAAACCCAGTGTTCCCCTAATTTTTCCGGAAAACTCATGTTTTCTAGTTGGACTGGGTCAAGTACAAGGTGAAAACACCTAGTTTTTGAAATTTGAAATTTATCAGTAAAACCAATTATTCAAAATTGCATATTTAACTGCTTCGCCTAAATGTTTGTTTTTTGGTGTGTATTTACTAATACACAAACACGATTTTTACTTAGGATTTATTTAGGAATTATTTCATTCCGGTATGCAGGGATGTGAAATATTTCCTAAACCTTTCCTAAATTTTTTTTAGCTTAGGATAAAGTTTGGAAATATTTCACGCGCATTATTGCAGTACACTCCTTGCGAGACACATTATATCGCTTTCTGTTTGATTAACAACTACAAGCTGAGGACGAGCTTTAAGTTATGATCGGAACTACGACAAATGCATCGGCTCAAACTTCAGTCCCTGAAGTTTGGCGAGCAATATATCATGGCCTACCGAATCAAACGCTTTCCGTAAATCCAAAAAGTTTATACTCGTTTAACTCTCCAGATATATTGTGCGCTGGTTATACAGTCACTCGAGACGTTGGCTTTGATTGTTTTAAGAATGTTTACAGTTAAGGTAAGAGGATCAATCGATATATCCGGTATTCCAGAAATCACAATGTTGTTTAGATTGTCTTTTTCTTTCAGATATTCAACTTCCGTTTCCAGGCGAATAATATTTTGATGGAGCTTTTCTTTGTTTTCCTGTGCAACCTGGACCCTGTTTTTCAGTTCTGTATTTTCAGTTGATAAATTTACTATGTGGTCACGATGCACCGATAGTTAGTCAAGGAGAGATTTCTTCACATCCAGGATTAGGTGCTCAAGTCTTTGAAAGCTTTGTTGATTGAGATCGGCTGATGATTTCAAAATATGTGATGTTTGTGGTGTTTGAGATGTTGGAGGCGTACCATCAACAGGAGCCTGCTTCGTTAAATCGGCGATGTTTTTAGGGCTGACAGTTAATAGGGAGCTTGGCTGACAGCAGTTCCAGATGGTTCTTTTGAATTTCCTGTCTGTTTTTACCAGAGAAGCCAACACAGCGTGAATCGAACGTATTATGACATCTGGTGCACTTAATTCCTTGGTGAATCTCTTTTGCAGGACACACATTTAATTTGGTCAGCCATTTATTGGGCGTATCAAGAGTTTGCAGATGAAATAGTTGCCCTCAACACAAATGTAATGTAATGTTGTACGAATGCTGATGTAATTTTTTTTGTTTGAACTTTATTTTAATTTATACTTTTCTTAGCTTATGTAAACGGAATTTACAATAACCAACCATTATTTTAAAATAAAAAGAATAAAATTTTAATTTTTAATGCCAAACAATTCCTGAACTGAATGCTATGACAGCGCACCAAAATTCAAATAGACCAACGTACTCGTAAGGCAGCCAGAACTCGTATAAACTCGAAGGTGAATCATTTGGACAAGAAATGAGTGTTTGAATGGATTCCGTTTATAAATGGACCAAACTCGATAAAATAATAGTTCAAATAATGCTATAAAACATTTATGGGTTTTAAGTTGGGGCCGAGACCCGACTTTCTTTTATCACAAATGTAGTCAACTATTTCTAAAGAGAAAAACTAATCTTAGTCGAATTATGGTAAAAAATCGGTTTTTTATGAAATTCGCCACTTCTACCTAAACTTTAGAAATAACTTGTGGATCAAATTTGTTTTAAATTAAATTTGCATTTTTTTTGATTTAAATTATTTTTATAAAGGATACATTTTCAACATTTAGGGTTGTCCAATAAGAGTGATATGATTTCTTTAAAAACAATTGTTGCACTTGCTGTGTGGCACGTAGCCCCGTCTTGTTGGAACCAAATGTTGTCAAGATCAACTTCTTCCAATTTCGGCCATAAAAAGTTGGTTATCATCGATCTATACCGATCTCCATTGACAGTAACGGTGTTACCAGCTCCATTTCGAAAAAATACGGACCGATGATTGCACCAGACCAAAAACCACACCAAACTGCCAATTTAAGTGCATGTAATGTTTTTTCATGAATAATTTGTTGATTTTTTTCGCACCAGAATCGACAGTTTTGTTTATTTACCGCACCATTCAGATGAAAGTGAGCCTCATCGGAGAAGATGATTTTCTTAAAAAAATTTCCAAGGCAAAATCATCAAATTCACGACGTTTACGGTGGTCCAATGGCTTCAGTTCTTGAGTGAGAACAATTTTATACGGATGAAAACCCAAACCCTCTCTCATAATCCGCCAGGTTGTGGTTTGAGGCAGTCCCAATTCTTGAGAATGTCTTGGAATCGACAAATTGCGGTCTTCAGCAACACTTGCCTGAACGGCAGCAATATTTGCATTTCTTCGAGCGAATCTTTGTTTTATTGGCACTTCAACATTATGTAAAGAAAATGTACGCTCAAAATGTTCAACAATTCGATGAATAGCGAGCACACTTGGACGATTATTACGACTATAAAATGGCAAAAGTGCACGCAAAGTTGCAATTAGAGAACGATTATTTTGATAATAAAACTGAATAATTTGTAAACGTTGTTCTTGCGTATACCTCACTATGATGAAATTGTAAACATTACTGAATACAATGAAACAAAAAATGACAGATCATGACATATAACAAATGGCCGAAACGTCACTTAAAAATCATGATCACGAAAAATGTCGATAATGTAGATTCAAACTAATCAACGAAAATGACAGCCGATAATTGTCAGTAACATGTTCATCGAAAACTCCAGCCGAAAAATGTCGATAATGCAGATACAAGTTTTATGTCGGAAATCAATTAATTCTATTAGACATTTTTATTCTGCTGTTCCTAAAAAACAACTACAAAAATTAAAATAAGAATTTTTAATTCGAAAAATTTAAAACAAATTACCCAAAGTAAATTTTTATCAGTGCTTTATTAAATGTTTGGGGAGGGAAAATGGGAAATGCATCTATAGTGAAATGTATAGAAAATATTTCAAATGAAGTACCTTCTACTGAAAATCTTTCAGGTCAATTTTCATGTTGGGAGTTCGGGAAAACTCGATTGAATATATCACACACACAAAATTTCTAAAAATTGACCGTTTTAAGTGTCATGGCTGGAAATAGATTCAAATGATAGGTCCTTATGATACTTATACCTGGAAAGTCTTTCAGGTCATTTAAACTTAATTACATTTAATCTGCATTATCGACATTTTTCCGGCTAGGTATTTCTGTGGTTTTCTTAACCATTTTATATGTTTTATTCAACCGCGTTTTCCCGGTCTCTCAACATGAAAATTGACCTGAAATTTTTGAGGTTTTGCTTCATATATTTCTTCGAGTTGACTCAGTAGTAAAATAGTTTTGTATTATAGTTTTGATGCATTTAATGCAACGAACTAAACATTTTGAATTTAAGAAGAAATTAATGTTTAACACCAAATGTATTTATCTGATTTAACGACATTTTTAGGCTGGCTATATGTATACGAATCTGTCTTACCGAGTTTTACTAGCGGATAATCCGTATAGTTTTTTAATCTGTTTTATCAACATTTTTCGGCTCATAAGTTTTAGTTGTTACAGCCGAATCTGTTTATCTACATTTTTCGGCTAGAGCGAGTCGGCTAACTTTAACAGTATTAAGTAGGTAGTTTTATCCTAATTGGTTATTTTTATTAAAAACTAGTTTTCGTTTCAAAAACTAGTTAAGTAGCACTGCAATATATGCAGGAAAGTGGATTAGTTCTCTTTGCTTGCCATGAGAAAGCAACACAAATGCTGTATAAGTCTGATTTAAGGCTCTGAGAGGCTGTTTGCATAGCGGTAGAGAATTTGAAGTTAACTGACTATCAGGTTAAAATTCCTATGCAGAGTCCGATTGCTTCTTTAAATTTGTCAATGCGGCAACGGGAATGATGCTTTATGAAGTGTTGCGGCAACGCCTTTATAATTCTCTATTTTTTCATATTATATCCATAAGTCCTTGGTCATAGAAAATTAAAAAAGAATTCAAAAGTGCTTTAACAAAATACCCTCATGCTGTTGTGTAATAAAACCGGGGTTACCGAAGTAACAGAGTGCCTCATCATTTGATTCTTTTTCTAATCCATATGACCCTTTTGTAAGTATTTTGTGACGACAATAGTTTTTCAATGGCTGACGCCAACACGAATAAGAGAAGTTATATTTTTCTTAACCTACTTTCTAAGGTTTTTACAAAGCCATTGGTGGCTTTGGTTGTTTTGGAGTTGTTTTAAAGTTAAAAATCCAACCGTAGCAAGGTTTCTGTAGTACAATACTTTATTTTTCCCCAGTATTTTTCACCAAATAAAATAATGTACAATGCTTAAAGCAGCATGCGTATTCAATTACTATCTGATATGGCTAATTAACCTGTTTATATATGAAAAAAAACAAAAAAAAAATACAATTTTTGATCTGGCTTATTGCATTTTTTATATTTGGATGTGAAGATGATCATCTTACTCAAACAGTGTTTGAGTTTCCAAGGATGTCGAAACGTGGGATGTAGAAATAAAAACATTTTGTTTATTAGTAAATATCAACGCTATATACCCTTACCAAAACCTTTAGATACGGTATTGCTTGGATGGGGAAGAAGTATCAGAGAGTGCTATGAATGAGTTGCAAACGTTTGATAAAAAGACAGGCAAGCCATTAGGTTCTGGATGGGGAGATACTAAATTGCACTAATTATATTTTTGAAAAAACTTCAAAAAGTTCTATTAGGTATAGAGCGTGTAGTATTTAGAATAAAGCCAATAAAGCTAAATAAAAATCAATGAGTATGACCAAATGACCAGTAGATACAAAGATCACAGTTGAGGGTATAGTATATTGACACATCTAGGTTTAAAGTTGTTTGCGTAAGTATTTTTACAACTTGTGCATGTTTTCCCTTGTAATGCTGGCGGTAATATTTTAATTGGGTGTCGTAGTTATGCCAAATCGCAACTTCTGGAACCTTTTTGTGATTATAAACAGGTTATTTTTGATTATAATGTTGACCTTATCGGCCAATACTGTCTTTGCTGAAGTAGATGAATAGTCACTGCAAATTTTAGAGAAAACTTCTGCTCTCCAAACTTGCAAGGATTAGAAAACTTCCGTGCTACCTATAATCTAACTATTAGATATCCTGAAGAAGATATGGTTCAATCTGTTTCTCTGCAAATCTTATTTTAAAATGCTTTAGAAAAAATTTTCAAAATACATGCAAAATTTAAAAATTGATGCTGTTGAACACCACCAAAATCTCAATCAATGCGAAGCGGTACATGATCTATCCTATGAAATACATCACAAATGAAGCAGAAATTTTGAACTTGTTTTGAAATTTCATCTGATGAAAAGTAGAATGTGCGCTGGTTCACTTTGTAACAGTTAAAGTGGTTTGCATGTACATCTTTAGCTTTTTGATACTTTAGGTAAGTGAAGCTCAAGGACGTAGTCCATTCGTTACTGCAAAGATGGCATATACTGTGCGTGGGACTGTTAATTGTCTGGCTTATTTTAGTTGGTAATCTAGATCAAATCAAATTTCTAAATTTGTACAAGATTAGCCCCAAATATTGGATTAGTTCAAAATGTGTAATTGTAAACTGCTTCGAACAGCAATACACAAATATATTAGGGTGAGCAATTTGTATTGCCGGCACAGTTTAAGTTAAGCAGCATCAGTTGATCAGTTTTAATTCAACAGTGTGCGCTGAAAGTCAAACAATGAACAAAGTGACAGTAAACTAGAGGATTTATGCAAGAATTATAATTATCTATATAGAGATTTTATCACCCAATTGCAGATAAGCCTAACTAGGGGGAAGATTCAAAAACTAAATTCTAATTTTAGTCAAGACGTTGACATGTTTTCGTTACGATTGCTATACAAATATTGAAAAATCCGAGGTTAGCGAGACCATTGCTACTATTATGAATAATGGTATAGTGGAACGTACCTCTTATCCTCCAATGCCATAAAATTTAATGGTTGGCCTAGATGTTCCGTTTATCATTTGGCATAAATTTGCAAATCAACTATCGAACTACTTCGCGAAGGAGACAAATCGAAAAAGGATAGATCTGGATATTTTTCTGATTTTTCTAGATCAATGGTAAGCATAAAATAACAACTAGTTAACAGAATTGAATACAAAAGTAAATAAAAAGTAATCCAAAACTGAACAAGAACTGGAACACAAAATAAATACAAAATTGGATACAGAATTGGATTTAAAATTGAAAGGAAATTGGAGTCCAAAGGTGCACTCAAACTTTAATACAATTATAACTATTGCATAATCACAAAATTGAATACAAAATTTAATACAAAATATAATTTGAAAATTAATGCAAAATACAATTAAAAATTTAATACAAAATTGAATATACCATATTAGGTGTGCAAGTAGGAGCTCGGCTCTGAAATTAGTTGCATTAAAATAAACTTGAACGCATCCAAATTGCCCGTCATTTTGGGCATATGTAGCTTGGCCATTGCTGTTTTTATGACATTTAAAGTAAGTTACGGGCTGTCGTTCCGTGGGCATCACAATTTTAGGAGAGCAACATTTACGTCATTGTATTCTATTCTGTTTTCAAATGGAAAAAATTCTGCTGAAGCTATGGAATTGATTAATTCGAGTGTGAGTGAGCATTCTGTGAATCATTCAACAATAAAAAGTGGTTTGCAAGATTTCGTGATGGCAATTTTAGTCTTGCGCACGATCCACGTCCAGGTCCAGAAAAGCAATTTGAAGACGAAGAACTTTAAGTTTTACTGGATGAAAGTCCGTGCCACTATATTTGAAAGTCCAGTCCACCAAGTTTCTATCTACCAAAAGACTTTAGATAGTAATGATGAATATTTCGATAATTAATCTTTGTAACAATTATATTTCCAATAAAGTTGAATTTAACCAAAAAAAGCCGAATTTCTACTTGTACACCTAATACAATTGAATAGTAAATTGAATAAACAATGTGAAAAGTTAATTAAAAATTTAATATAAAATTGAATTCAAGAATGCAATTTTAACACCAAAGTAAATAAAATACTTAATAAAAATTAAATTTAAAATTGAATATAACTGATTACAAAATAACTTGATTACAAAATGGAATTAAAATCGAAAACAAATCTGAATAAAAATCGAATACAAAATTGATTACAAAGTTGGCTACAAAATTAATACAAAAATGCAGATAAAAGTGAATGCAAAATATAATAAAAAATTTAACCAAAAATTTCAATTCAAATTTCACACGATATTTAATGCTAAATTGAATAAAACAACGTTGAAACAAAACTGAATACAAAATTGAAAACAAATTTGATAGAAAATTGAACAAATTGAATACACAAATAAATACAATTTTTAATTCAAAATTTGAATATAAAACTAAATGCTAAATTGAATACAATACAATTGAACATTAAATGCAAACATTGAATTTAAAATCGAGTTTAAAATCAAATTGAAAATTGAATGTCGAATTGAATACCAAATTGAGAATATGGAATAAAGAGTTGAATACAAAATGAAATATAAAGTGAATAAAAAACTGAGTACAAAATTGAAAGCAAAATTGAATTTAAAATAAATGGAAATATACATTTTTAAATTTAATGTATAGATGCCTTAAACAATAAAAAATTGAACAAAAAATTAATTACAAATGGAATACAAAATTGACTACAAATCGACCAAAATCGAATGCAAAATTATATACACAACTAAATATAGAGAATTGACTAGAAATGGGTTTATATAGTTAACTACATAATTGAACCAAAATGAAATGTAAATTTAATTAAAAAGTTTAGTAAAAATACAAAATTGAACATGAACTGTAACCGAACTTTTAATGCAAAATGGAATCCAAAATTGTAATATATGCAATATTGAGCAAAAATTGAATTCAAAGCAAAATAATAAATGGAATTAAAATTGAATTCAAATAGGAAACTGAATACAAAATAAATGTGAAAATTATATTTAAAATAAGAACACAAAATTTAATTCAAAAGTTTGACACATAATTGAATACAAATTTCGCTACAAAAGTGAAAAAAAATTGACTAGAAATGTGTCCATATGCAAAAATTAATTACAAATTGAATAAAAATAATAAAAAGTGAATACAAAATGTGAAAAGTAAAATAAAATTTAATATAAAATTGAATTCAGGAATGCAAAATTGAAAACAAATATATATAAAAACTATTTACAATAATGAATACAAAATTGAATACAAAAGTGCATTCAAAATTGAGTACAAATTGAATTAAATATTAAATACAAATTAAATAAAAAATTGAATTTAAAATGAAATTAAAATCGAATACAAAATTGATTACAAACTTGATTACACAACTGAATACAAAACTGAACACAAAATTGAATACAAACAATGCAAAACGCAATAAAAATTTAATAAAATTCCAAATTAAATAATCATTAAATACAAACTTGAATGTCAAATGGAATAAAAAATTAACAATAAAATTGAATTCAAAATAAATTTGAAAATTGAATATCAAATTGAAAACAAAATTTAATTCAAAATTAATCGAATTTAATAAAAACCAATTGAACACAAAATTAATTTCAAAATTTAATACAAAATCAGCGACTACAAATCAAACAAAATCGAAAACAAAATTAAATATACAACTAAATACAAAATTAAATTAAAATGATTTTACAATATTGAACACATAATTGATGCACAATGGAATACAAATGTACGAGTACAACAATGAATGCAAAAATGAATACAAAATTGAATTGAAAACTGAATAGACATTTAATACAAAATTGAGTACAAATCTGAGCACGAAATTTAAAAAATACTTATTAAAATACTAAACTGAATACAAATAAAATTTAAAATATGCTAAATTAAATTCAAAATATATCAAAATTGAAATTAAAATTGAATATAAAAAGAATAAAAAATTGAAAAAAGAATTGAATTGAACATTGAATACAAAATTAAATTAAAAATTATATACGAGACTGAATTCAAAATTTACTAGAAATAAAATTAAATAAAAAATATAAATTAAATACACACAATTGAATACCAAATTTTAAACAAGTTTAAATTCAAAAATTAAGCACCAAAATAAATACAAAATTTAATGCACAATAACATACAAAACTGAGTTGAATATAAAATTTAGTAAATTTGAATAAAATATTAAATACAAAATTAACATAATTTTGAATAGAAAATTGAAAATTGAATTCAAACTTGAATATAAATTTGAATTCAATAATCCAAATTTAACACGAAATTGAATTCAAGTTTTTATCAAAAACGAATACAAAATTGAATATAAAGTGACAAGAAATGTAATGGAAAATTGTCTACAAAATTGAACAAAAGATGGTAAACAAAATGAAATAAAAATTAAGTACAAAAGTGACTTCAAAATTGAAACGGAATTAAAAATTATACGAATTGAATGAAAAACAAATACCAATTGGAGTTCAAAATCGAATCTAATAGAATTTAAATCGGATAAACAATTTAATCCAAACTTGAATACAAAAATTTAATACAAAATCGTATTTAAAGTTAAAAACCAAATCGACCAAAAATTAAATATAATATTAAACACAAGATTTATTTAAAAATTAAACATAAAATACAATAACAAATATGAATTCAAATTTCAATATAAAATTTAATTCTAAATTGAATCAAGATTTTACATCATTGAAAAAAAAGTAAATCCAATACTGTATACAAAATTGAAAACAGAATTGAATTCAAAATTAGACTGAAACTTGTATACAAAATTGAATGAATAATTGAACACTAAACCTAACATTAAAGAGAAATTGTAAGTTTTAAGAAAAGTGATCCATATACTACAAAAATTATTTTTTTAATTTTTTATTAACCAAAGATATAAATTAAAAATACAAAATTAAATACTGAATTGAAAACAAATTTGAATTCAAAATTTTATGAAAAAAGGATTGGACATAGAAAATTAATATCAAAAAATAAAAATTTTGTGAAAAATGAGTACAAAATTGAATACAAAAATGATTACAGAATTGAAACAAAAATAAATACAAAATTGGATTGAATGTGAAACACAAAATTTCATAAAAAATTTAGCACAAAATTGAATAGAAACTTTAATTCAAATCTCAATACATATTTAATGCTAAGTTGAATTCAAATAACAAAATTATGAAATAAATTTGGGTAGAAAATGGAATAAAAGAAAGAAACCCGAATTGAATTAAAAATGAAATACAAAATTTAATCAAAAATTGCAATACAGAATTGTATAAAAAATTAAAATTCGTTTCGTAAAATTAAACATAAAATTGAAAATAAAACTCATATTTTGAAATGGAATACAAAATCAGAATAAATATCAAATTAATTAAACAATTTAACACAAAATTTAATACGGAGTTGAATACAAATTTATAATTAAATTTGAATAAAAATTTAATGCTAAATTGAATACAAAATTTCAAATTATTTAATTTAATTCAAAGTAAATTCAAAATAAATATAAAATTTAATAAAATTTTAAATATAAAATTAACTACAAATGGAATACAAATTGTATAGAAAATTGAACATGTTCATAATTCCAGTAACGTAGCATGGTAACGACCAGGTTATCAGCATAGCTCGGAATATCGAAACCGCATAATGCTGTAATCTAGCACTGAATTATAATTCATGGACTAAACACTTCCCTGGCGGTATCCGGTTTAGAGACTTAAATGCAATCCAAGCTTGAGCTATGCAAGACGTCACAAATTAGTGAAGGTCTCAAGGCACTAGCAAGCTCCAATAAAATGTTAACGACAAACCGTTTATTACTAAATGATCTTCCTATATATACTAGTAACAAGTACAAGTAGAGAAGCTCCACACGATTTACCGATTTTGTAAGTACAAACGATGTGAAGCTTTCGACCAAATAAGAAAATAACAAAACATGGCGTACTACAAAATTTGTCGAAATAACAAAAATGCACATGGATTAGTAAAACAGTTGACAAAAGCAGTGTTAGGATTACTTAAAAATGTTGCTATCAAAAGCAACTGCTCGTTAACACGCAATTAGTGAACTAGCGACTTCGGTACTGACAATAACCAAAAATAGATTAATACGAAATTCGAAATGTTCAAACAAATAAAACGTATCCCCATTTTATTACGATGACGAAGACCCATTTATTATTGACCTCGAACTTGATCAATTTTTGCAAAAACTAAAATAAATGGGACTTAGACGTTCACAGAGATTTCCCACTGGATCTACGTCATCGTATTAAAATGGGGATGTTTGTTATTGTCAGTGCCGAAGTCGCCAGTTTACTAATTGCGTATTAACGAGCAGTTTATTTTCATGGCAAAATTTTTAAATAATCCTAACATTGCGTTTGTCAACTGTTTTACTAATCCATGTGCATTTGTGTTATTTCGACAAATTTTGCAGTTCGCCGTGTTTTGTTATTCTTTAATTTTGTCGAAAACTTCACATTCGTAGTATGATGGCCGGTGTGAAGTTTTCAGCATTTATCAAAAGTGTAGCTACACAAATTAACAAAAAACAAAAATGTAGATACACAATTTAACAAAAGTGTAGAATTACATAAAGTAATTATGGCAGGGTTGAATTTGTTATAATTTCCACTAAATATAATCTAATGTAATCCGCGGCATATCGCCGCGACCTTCGGGACATTTTTTTGTTTAGTGTAAATGGAAATAATAATATAAAAAGTGTAAACCGGGTCTTGTGGATGTTTAAGAGCCATTAACACTTAATTCTAGAGAAGATACCACAAATCTGAGTTACCGTCATTTAGGGGACACTCCCTACAACCTTTAGTAATATGCGGCTTACACTTTTTATATTATTATTTCCATTTACACTAAACAAAACAAATTCCCGAAAGTTGCGGTGATATGCCGCGGATTAGATTAAATTATATTTAGTGGAAATTATAACAAATTCAACCCTGCCATAATTTTTTATGTAATTCTACACTTTTGTTAAATTGTGTATCTACATTTTTGTTAATTTGTGTAGCTACACAAATGGAGAAAAGTTGGAAGGAAATCTAACTGGAATCTAGCGTTCCCAGATAGAACGTTAACTTTTTCACCGAAGTTAATCTAGGAAGTTTTATGGACTCCTTTTATATTATTTGTGTGCTGCTAAAAGAATGTCCTAATTGACCTGAATGTTACATCTTTTGTCTTTATTCTTTAAGTTTGTAGCTAGTTTCGTAAATATTTTAAAATTAGAACACCAAAACGGCGTGTTCTTTTGGTCAGTTATATAAGTAATCAATATTTCTCGAAAGTCAATCAATTTTTGTGGAAGACAGTGACATCGACAGAGGTTTAACCTCAAAAGGAAAAGTTTCAGTTTGTTAGCTTTTCATTACGGTAAGGTTTAACATGTGGTCTTTTAATTTTTATATTAAAAAAGACAAGATTATGGTCTTAGAAAATAATTGCATTAGGCACTTTCCAGTTGAATATCAAATCAACAATAGTCTTAGAGGAAGACTTATATCCCACAAATGGAATTGCCAATTGGAATGGAGACAAATTTCTAAAGTTTTTATTGGCAGAACAAAAGATTACAGCAACCCATATGTGAAAGATCCTACAACTGATTGGATCTAGCCAGGAAACGGGATTTCATACGATCCAGAATAAGGTGGTTCTGAATCTTCTCGTTTCAAAAATCCTGTTTGTTTGAACCTATACACCGCAAGAAATGCCATTCAAAAATGCTCGAACCGTTTCATTCGAGGCATATTGTATCTTTATTAAGTTTAAATTTAAGCTTCAGCAGTTACGTAACGAATATAATATACACAGCAAAAATAACTTAAACGGGAACGTAATAGAGATAGTTTTTCATATTTTCCAGTCAGTGTATCTTTCACCAAGAAGTTATTCTTTGTTTTTGTTTATAGTTAAAATTTTTTTGTTGTTCTTGGTTTTTGGATACACTCCAAAATTCCAAAAGATAAAATTTATCATTCCGTGTATATAGCACATTAGAAAATGTGTTGTTTGCGTTTCTTGTTAGAGACATTAAATTAAATTTTCGTTCCTCGTTAAAAGTTTTCCACCTCACCAAATATTTTACTTTACACAAGATTGTGTATTTGCCTCCCGCATAATTTTCATGATTTCAATTTTTTATTTTTTTATCGAACAATATAATATTCGAAATGATTGCCGGAAATCATTAATTTATCTCGATATATATACGATACGAAAACAGTCGTATTTAGAGCTACGTCTGTAACATAAATGCGATGACGATTTTACGGAAATATAAATTCAAAATTTTCAAGATTTATGGATACGAAAAATACTTTTATTTGTTATTGGCAAAATCAAAATATGTTTTCCACCCTCAGCATCATACCACGCATTCATATACTCGTATAAGGCAGCATATACAATAAATATAAATGAAGCTTTTTTTGTCGAGAGACATTTATCTTATGTGTGAGTGTATGTGTAAAGCAATAAATTTAAAGCTTTTTGATTTATTCATGTCAGAATTCCATTAAATGATCAACAGAGTGAATAAATGGGAATGAATATACTCGTACTTATTTATAGCAAATTGTTGTTTGTCGTTAAGTACATAAAAGATTTGATATTTGACAGTTTTATATAGTCTTGTCTGCAGCTAATTACAAATTGGAAATATTTAGACGATTGTACTTGTACTTACTTGTGGGGTCAAAGCCAACTACAAAATCGGGACATGGTGAAGTAGCGAACGTCCCTGCTTTTGTATCGTTCCAACAAACCCAACCATCGAATGTGCCTGGGCAGTAACCACCTGTAAAAAAATAAGAGTTTAGGTTATAAATTTATAGAAGTTGATTTGGGTATAAATTATATTTATTAGACATTTATAGCATTTTAAATAATTCGTAATAATCCTTTTTTAGCTTTTCGGCATTTTCATTCAATCATATTCGATCCATTTCAAATATGATATGTTTAAATTAAAACGAATTGGTACACCAAATCGGTATTGATTTTACGTGTGTGTATGACGGGGTGTTTATCTAATTTGGATTTATAATGAACTAACCAAAAATTATTCTACGTTATTTGATCCGAAATCGGAACTTAAAAATTCACAAGCAGAATTTTTAAACAGAACACTCTTTCCACTCTTTCCTGCACTCAGATGTTAGGTATATGTGCATGATGTGACTGATAAGATGAAAGGGGTTTTAAAGCCATAAGAAACAAAATCATTTTGTGCACAACCAAGAACCGTTATCTATCAAAATAGCCAACACTGATATAATACTGTGGGTAAAAAATAGTAAGACTTTGTTCATAATTTTAAAATTCTTTATTTATTTCTCCAAATCTATTTCGTCCCCCTCAAAGTAATCCCCCTCGGCCTCAATACACTTGTGCCAACGTTTTTTCCAATCCTCGAAACAGTTGTTAAAGTCAATTTCCGGAATAGCCTCCAATGCGCGTAGCGATTCACGTTTAATGTCTTCAATTGATTCAAAACGGTTTCCCCGGAGCGGTCGTTTGAGTTTGCTGAACAGCCAGAAGTCACACGGAGCTAAATCAGGCGAATACGGTGGTTGCGGAACGATATGAGTGGAATTTTTGGCAAAAAAATCACGTAAATCCAATGCAGTATGAGAAGGTGCATTATCGTGGTGCAAAAACCAAGAGTTGTCGACCAATAATTCCGGCCTCTTTTTACGAATAGCTTCTCGCAAACGTCGCATAACACTCAAATAGAATTCCTTGTTGACAGTTTGGCCGGTCGGAAGGAATTCGGAGTGCACCACACCTCGATAATCGAAGAAAACTGTCAACATCACCTTGATTTTTGACTTGCTTTGACGTGGTTTTTTCGGCTTCGGCTCACCTTAGGCCCGATATTCGGCCGGGTCGTAAGCATAGATCCAAGACTCATCGCCAGTTATAATACGTTTCCTGGAACCAATCGTTTTCACTGATTCTTCCAATCACTGATTTATAATAACTTGTTTGTTATTCTTTTCTAGAACGTTATTCATTTTATTTTTATGATTTCAAAATCCTCGTGGTCTGCACTTCCGGCTATCCATTCCCACGCGCTGCCAATAAAGTCCAATGATCGTTTAGACTAATGAATTTTGAGATTATCTATAAGAGTTTGTATTTCAGTAAGATCGTGTCTTAAGTAAGGATGAAGTGGGTGTTCTGTCGTAATTTGTTCGTGTAGTATTTCTCGCATCCAATTTATGAAATTTTGGTGTGGTTCTAATTCTTGTTCTATATTGGCCCTACCAGTGCTAATTGAGATTATTTGTGAACGAAAATTAGTTAAGATTTAATGTTACTTTTGTGTACAACCCTATCTGATTCAGTTAGAACTGTGGTGTTTCTATTTTCTTTTACTACTTCTGATTTGTACCTGGCTGCCAACTCCGAACCTATTCTTTTATTCTGCTTTACATAAATGATTTAGCTAGGTTGATACACCCGAAGTGCCTTGCGTTTCTTATTACGAGATTGTATGTCTGTATTCTGTTTTTGTTTCAACTTCTCCTTGGCCTTTTCCCAGTGGTGGAATGTATGGAATGATTATATTCGTTTACTGATCTTTCCATTAATTCTTCGAACGTTCTCTCGACTTCGTCGGCCTTTAAACACCTCATTATTTCGGTGAGAGGTGAATGGAATCTCTCGATTTGGCCATTCACCTCACTTTTGTATGGAGGAGTTCTCAAAACTTTGATTTTCAGATTATCCTCTAACATTGACAGGATAATACTTGAATTCAGGGATTTCTCATTATCTATTACAGCAACCTCTGGGACACTGGAAAAGAAGATTATGTCTCTCAGTGATGTTTAATGTCCTCTATTGCTTTGGACTTTATCACCTTCCAAAACGCAAGTTTTGTTAGCTTATCTATAGCGGTCAGGATCAATTTATTTTGAGTTGCGTAGATGTCAATGTGGAGGGTATGTCCTGGATAATTTATGATTGGTGTAGGGATCAATATTTGATTATTGGGATGTCTGTCGTATTTATTCTCTCGGCATACTTTACATTGCCTTACTAATAATTTGATCTTTCTGCTCATTCTGGGAAAATAAACATTTTCAATAATTTGATCCCTATTCTCTTGAGCATTCCTATGTGCAGGTCTATGAACAGATAGTATTTTCTCGTCTTGCTGGATTTCGTCTGTAATGTCTTGTATTGGTTTATATTTAAGTTCGTAATTATATTCTTCTAGGATGGCTCTCGATCTTCCTCAATGAAGTAAGAGACCAAATAATTGCAAGCATCTCTTTTTCATTAGCTGCATAGTTTTCCTCCGTTTTGTCAAGCGTTCTTGAAAGGAAAGTGATGGGTTTTCCCTCTTGTGACAGGACCGCTCCACTTGCAAAGTTAGAGGCGTCTGTCATGAGTTCGAATGGTTTTTGAAAATCAGGAAATATGAAGTGACTTCATTAGAGACTAGCGAGTATTTTATTATGTTAAAAGCCGTTATCTCATCGTCTTTGAAGATGACCTTTTTGGTTTTTGAGAGGTTTTTGTACACGTGTCCATCTTCCCCTCTTAGAAGCAAAGTTAGGGGTTTTGCCAGTTTAGCATAGTCTTTAATGAATCGCTTGTAGAATCCAGCCATTCCAAGGAATGATCTGAGTTCTTTTATAGTGTTCGGTATGGGGAAATTGGTTATCGCTTGTACCTTTTTTGGATTGGCTTTTATGCCTTCTTGAAGTTGCATAAATTCGCATTTATCGAGTTGTATTTTCATATTAGCTTCCTCCAGAGTTTTGAATAAGTGATTTACGGAGAACGCCGTTTTTTCAATATCCGATTCTTTCAACTTTATCTGATGGAACCCACTCTTTAAGTCAATGATAGTGAAGAATTTGTTCTTTCCCTGGTTCCTGAGGAGTCGTTAATTGTGACAGAATTTAGTTTACGATAATCAATTACTAATCTATACTTCTTTTCTCCAGAGGCGTCCTCCTTCTTTGGGACAACCCAAACGGGGGAATTGTAAGTAGACTTTGACGGCCTGATGATGCCATCCTCTAGTAGCTTTTGGATTTGCTGTTCGACTTCCTCATTTAGGCATATGGGAAACGGATACAGTCGAGAATAAACCGGATCCGCGTTAAAAGTACGAATTTCAGCTCGTACTATTGTTGTATAGGTTAGTTTCTCTTCGGGGTCGGAAAAAAGATTAGGATAATTGGCAACTGTTTTTCCTAGTATGGATTTTTGGTCCGAATTAAGATGAGATATCCTGAGGGTTATGCTATTCATGCTAAATCGTGGCTTGAAGTTCTCTTAGATTATCATTGATGATTCCGTCGAACGATTTTAAGTTAGGCAAGATGAAAAATTTTAGCTTCCTTTCGGAGCCGAAAGAGTCTATTAAGGCGTGGGGCGTACCTTTTACGCTCCCTGCGACAGAATTCGTAATAATAGGTTTTTCATTGAGAATAGGATTTATCACATATTGGGATTGTACGTAGTTCTTATTTGACCCGGTGTCGATTAAGAATTTGAAAACTTCCCGCTCTTCGCCATGTGTTCTACGTAAGGGAGCGAAGAGCTCCTTAGTCTAAAAACTGTATATCGTCTAACTGTTCGGTTACTATCGGTTCTTCTCCATGATCGGTATCATCGAATTCGTTGTTCTGATCCGGGTTTTCTTGGGATTAGGTGTACTCTAGGAGTGTTTGATCGAATTGGTAATCTTGTTCGGTCATTTGTGCTTGATAGGATTCTAGGCTGAGATCGTAGCCATTGGGCTCGACATAATGTATCCTTTGGAATTTTGAAGGTTGTTGGATTTGATTCGAATGGGATCTTTTGTTTTCGAGCTGGTTCATTCGTGGCCTATTTTGGTAATAGACCAGACAGGATTTCGTGGATGGGTCTACCTCCATTGGCTGCGGTTTATAGAATTGATTCCTAGCGGGTATCCATGGTGGATTTTTATTATGTGGTTGCGAAATGTCTTGTCTAGACGTCGAAGAGTATTGATTATTATTTTGAAACTATTTTGGAATATCTTGAGATGATTGAGGGTTAGGTAACAATGAAGGATAGAAGTTCCGATGCTGTGTGTGAAAATGTTGTGGTGGCAGTGCCCTCCTCATAGGGAATGGAGGAGGTTGAGAAGCTTGAGTTCTTTGAATGTTGATACCTCCATGACTATGCTGAACACGGTATTGTACATTTTCTAATTTTAGACACAAGGAAAGTGCTTCAGGTAAGTCCATTGGTCCTCTCATGCTCAGCAATCTAGGCAGGTCTCCTTTGAGACCTCTCACAAACGTACCCAAGGCCTTATCTCTATACCACTGAGTCATCACATTCATGGTTTCTTGGCTCATGTCTCTAAGTCTGTTTTGTCTGCGTAATGGAGTGTCAGACATTTTGAGATCCTTTCCCAATTGAAAGCCGTATTGTACGACTCGAGGGCTATATCCGCATTACCCGTTATTTTATTCCGGATAACACTAAGTATTCCGTAGTACTTAGGTGTTCCCTTTAAATGTTCGTAGATTTGTAGAATGCGATCTACACTTTTCTTCCAGAAGCTAAATTCTCCTGGTTGGCCCGAAAAGTCGCGTAAGCTTTTTACGACATCCACAATTTTATCCAGATCATTTAGATTGTTTAAATATCTGGGATCTATATTCTGACCCGTTTCTACTTTATCATAAGGTGTTTGATTTTGGGCGGTTACTATTTCGTGTATGATATTTTTCAGTTGAGCGAGGTCGAATGTACTTGTCGTTGTACTGGATGTTGACCGTGAACGATCGTTCACAGTTAGAGTTGGGGGTTTAAGAATGGGTGTGTCGTTAACCATTTTGCAGTGATATTTTGTAAATGCGTTTCGTAATTTTAGGAAATTAGGGAAAAAGGTAAAATAAATTCCCCTAAATGTTTACTTTTACGAATACTAATACAATAAATTTGTTGTTGTTGTGCATCGTGATAATTATTTGACCTATACTAACATATTTTCTAGTCATTCGTAATCTAATTAAGTAAATTATTAGTATTTTCGCCACGTAACTAATTCCGAATTGAAATTCACTTGATTGAAAATTATTATTTCTTGGCTTGACGTAATATAATGCATACAGCAAATCATTCCAAGCAAAATGGGTTGATTAGGGTTTACGAGACTTTATGGTTTTGACATTTTTATGGCATATGTTTCAGTTGAGAACTTTTGTTTAATTTTATTGCATCTGCGATAAACCTTTCGCCAATAAATCATCGTCAAACATCGTCGATAAAGCTGTGAATAAACCATAATAGTTATGAGCTGTTCGTGCCTCGCATTTTATTTTATTTTAATAGTGTAACATACAGCAATGATTATGCCATTATTCGTGAGTAACGTTTTTCTAATTCAATCGATTTGTTTTTTTTATTTCGAAAATGAAATAAAGCTGCAGTAACAAAAAATAAAAAACTTCTGAGTATAAAATGGATTGAGAGCTTTAAACTTAAAGCAATAAATTTTTATATGGTGGACATGTTTTATTGTTGGGTTTATAGAGAACAGAATGCACCAATGGAATGTTTCTTAATGTAATGTGGAGATGCTTCGTTCATGGGAGTGGCTTAAGTTATATCTAATTTTGCTACATAAAAAAATTGGTCCAATTTATCAAACGCCAAGGATGTACCTGTCATGTTCGCATCGTTTTTGCGGTCAGTCTATAGACTAAGCATTACTAGTGGATTGTACGAACAACTGCTGTTATTTTTGAGGTTAACATTTTACCGGCTTTAATAGGGGTTTGGATACGGTTGTGGTCTTGAAAATATACCCTTTTCTATGCTGACGCTAACACTTTAACGACTCCGTTTTGATACCTATTCAATTAGTCCTTAAGTAAATTTTTCGGGAGACTCGTTGGTGCTGAAGGAGTAATTTCAATAATTACACCTATTTTTAATTCAGGTAAACGAGATGGCATCACAAAGGAATATGAACTTCATCATCAATTCCTCCTATTCCAACAGCTTTAAATCCACAATTTTCATTGCTTTTTGTGCACTCGTATCGTGCAGATCGTTTACTATCGTTACAAAGTGCAATTAATTCTCCCAAGTGTAATTTAAATTTAAAATTAATATTTTGTTTTGTGACATAATAAGCTAAAGTATTGGCGGTAAAGTGAATCAAAAAAGAGGGCTAAGTTCAAAATGTGAAACTTTAGAAATTATAAATAAAATTAGTTTACAAAACAATAAAAATGTGGATGAAATTAAAAAATTGTTAACGGATAATCTAATTACCAAACACAAAATAACTAAATAATACAGTCAATAGGACGTCTGGACGTCTAAAAGTCCCAATGCAAATACTATACGTTTGCTGAACCCAACAATAAACCGATTAAAATTGCTCTAACGGGGCTCCCGAATTGATTAACAGGCCACGTTTTGATCAGCAGACGATATATTTGTTGTATTACAAAAAAGGAGAAACAACATTAAATGAACTTAAAAGGTTTAAATCCGTAAGGAGTATTATTGTGTCGTGCAGCTTTTGTCGCGCCTAAAACCATGGGTCCACCCAATGTAGAACATGCCAGCTGTTTGGTCACGACTCAGACAAATGTCATAGCATATAAATGTGCCAATTGCGGTGACAAGCACACTGCTTATGATCTTAGCTGTTCAAAAAAATCTGAATATATTAATATGAAGAGGAGATTACAAAGCCAACATAACAAATCGCATCCTGCTCATACTGTGAGGCCACCACCAGTACTAGATCATAACAGTTTCCCAACTTTACCAATTCCTAGACAGCAAGGTTGATGGAAGAAATTGGTCACTGCCAAAACAAATTACCAATCTACTTACGAGCATACTATTTTCAGTTCCGGAGTTAATTAAGATCGTTCAAGAAGTCCTCAGCCGCTTCCAACAATGCCGAACGAAAAGTCAACAACTTCAGATATTTTTTTAAATTTCGGCTAAGTATTGCTATGGCGGTAACAAATAGGCTGAAGATTTGTTTTTGGAATGCCCACGGCATAAGAATCAAAATAACTGAAACAATTGATTTCATAAATAGTGAGATAGATGTGCTGGTTTTGATCGAAGCTTCGGATAGGATTAGTGCAACTAATTATAAATGTTATAAACTGGATAGAACTGAATGTGGGGGAGGGGGCATTGCCATGTTGATTAGTAGGAAAATTCAGCATTCACTTCTTCCATGTTACCAGACAAATGTAATTGAGTGCTGTGTGAATCTGGAAGTTTGAAATTAATAGCGGTCTACTTTCCCGGTAGCTTTCTTACGAAACAGAAATTGAATAATTTCAAGTCGGATCTAAATTTAATTTGTAACTCACGCACGAGAGAGTTTATTTGTGTGTGGGGATTTGAATGCCTACGACACAGGTTGTGGGGTTGCCCAAAAGCTAATAATGCTGGTCATACAGGGTGGCTGAGTCCAAGTGTTACCAAATGAAAACGCTGTAATTTTTTTAATTTTGATTATTTTTTATTGAAATTTCGTAGAATATGTTGAAAACATATTACATTTTATGAAAAACATGTTACTGCTCGATATGACCTCCTGTGGCTCTGATTATTTGATTCAGTCTTCCATAGAAAGCATTGCATGCTGACCGAACGTGAGCTTGCAGAATTTTACTCCATTCTCGAACATGAGCTGACTTCAATGCATCAACACTTTTGTATTTTTTAGTGGACACCTTACTCTCCAAAATGGACCATATGGAGAAATCCATGGGATTCAAGTCTGGTGAATATGGTGGCCATTCTTTCGACGAAATGGTAGCAAAGCATCGTTTAGGACCTTTTGGCGGTACACCTCTTGGTTTACCTTGACTCCATGTTCGATGAAAACCAGAGGAGTGCGTCCATCTGCAGTCACTGCAGCCCAAACCATAACATAAGCTGGTGATTGCTTGCGCATGGCAACTCTTGTGTCCAATTGACTTGTGCTCTAACCAAACACGATCGTTTTGTTTCTTCACATACTGTTAAATGGTGAAAATTTTCTCATTTTCTCAATTTTTGGAATCTCATCACGTTCGGCCAAGGCCTTCAATGCTCGTGTTCTTTCAAGCCTAACTTTTTTTGTGCCTCCGTAAGATCTTGAACTTCTTGTATCTTGTAGGGCTTCAAGTGTAGTTCATTTTTCAATATGGTTTGAATGCTGTATCGTGAAACATGTAGACGTGCGGCTAATTGATTGGCACTTTGACGAGGATTTCGTTGATTCGTTTCTTCACATTTCGTTTAATTTCTTTTGATGTTGCTGTCTTTTGAGCACCGCCTCTGTTGCGTTTAGCGATGCTACCACTTTCGTTGTATCGAGTTATGGTTCGATACACAAACATTTTATTCACATTCAAATGCTGGAGCTGACGAACTATTGCTGATTGTGAATTTCCACCCAAATACAGTGCAATTACACTATTTGAATTCCATTACGATTTTTTATGAAGATATTAATTTAGAACAATTATTTGTTGACCACATGTAAACAACTAACCAAACTTCAATCTGTCAAAAAATTGACGCGCGAAAATGACAACTACACAAATGACAGCAGAGTGAAGTCAGTAACATTTGGTCCCAGCCACCCTGTATAGTGCACTACATAATATCGAATCGAACCCCTACCTTATTATTTTATTCTTCAAGGCGTCAACCTTCTACCTTGGATACAATTTCAACTACCAATATCCATACTATCACAGAGCCATTCACAGCATCCCAAGTATGTTCTGACCATCGTGCTGTTCTATTTCAAATAAACACAACGATTTGTCACCGGTCGCCCGCTGTGACATTTTGTTATAGAAAACGATTGTGAATACTTTCCTAAACACAAAGTTATTCCTAAAACCAACACAACAAAACAAAATGTCTATGTATGTGTAAAAACTTGTATTATCGAATAAATAAAATAACTACGAGTACATAACGACTAATTGGAAAATCGTACCCAATTTTCAATACGTAGGCTTTCTGACAGCGATTAACCAGTAACCATTCGATGGAGTCGAACAGTTTGGATCAGTCAATAATGCTCGCTTGGTTTGTTGTCCGTTTGAAAAGTTTAGATTTGCCACATCAACCTCAAATACATCCTCCATAGGGGGTGATATACTATACCCAAGGTTTAGACGCAATCATTAAACTGAATTGATAAGTTGACCGCTCGCTCGATGGGATTTGTTCGAATACATTCCAGGATGCCCCTGGAGTTGGATGCCCATTTGCGAAGATTTAGACCGCCTTGTTCGGTAGTTCTTCTTAATTTATTCACGGCTACAACAGCTTGCTCCAGTTAGCATGTCATCTACATAGACGTCCGATGATAAAATTCTTGAAGCTGTTGGGTAGTTGTTTTGTTTTTCTTGAGCTAGTTGTAACAGAGCTCTTACTGCTAGAAAACTGGCAGCTGTAATACCATAGGTTACAGTGTTGAACCTGTAAACCGTGAAAGGCTTTCTAAGGTCATCGTTCTACACAATTCTTTGAAAATCCCGATCAACTTTATGTATCCATACTTGTCTGCACGTTTTTTCAATGTCGGCGGTTACGACAAACTTGTGCTCTCGCCATCGAAGTGGGATATCTGCGAAGACTTGCTGAATCTTAGGGCCAGTCATCATCAAATCGTTCAACGATATGCCGACTGTCGGTTTTGCTGAGGTATTCGAATACCACACGGAGTTTAGTTGTGCTGCTATCGTGGTTTAGAACTCCGTGATGTGGGATATAATAACTTTGATTAACTGCCAGTTGTACTTGTTCCGGTTGCACTAATTCCATATGATTGAGGTTGATGTATCTCTGGATAAACTGGATACATTTGTTTCAATGGTGGATCCCTCACAAATTTTCTTTCCAGTTGTATTAGTCTGGTTACAGCTGCTTTCTTAAATTCACAAAAGTTAGAAGTTTTAAAGGGAATCTTTACTGTATATTTACCATCAGGGCCATGTTCTAAATTTGTCTGGAGGTGTTATGCTATTCTTATTTTCTCTTCAGTATGATTTCTTTCCTCTGGAATGGAGTCGTTCTCGCTAAATAACTTGAGTTGTTATTCTATCACCTTAGTTGTTATTTTCTGAATCTCGATAGTCCCGGGGCTCTCGATGATAATCCGTCCGAGCTCAGTATTTTAAGCTATTGGTTGATGTTGCTCGTCGACTATAACACCATTGGTGGTGATGAACGGATAATAATCTGCGCCTAACACTACAACAGTTGAATGTGATTGCCTGTAAAAGGAGGAGGCGTGTTGAAGATTTGAGTGAGTTTCTCGAAAATCAGCGCATCAACGTTTAGACGGAATTCACCATCGAACCTTGATGCAATTTTAGACTCTTAAAGTGACTGCAAGTACTGGCGTGGTTTCCTCCGGTACCCGAAATGTTGACATTGATCTTATTTTTTTTTTTTTAGATTAAGCTTGTTCGTCTATCAGAATCCTTAAAGATGACTGCCCGACGTTCACAAAAGTTCAGTCCAATATGCAGTGGAACGAATAAAAATAAAATAAATTCTTACGTGTGTAAAGCCATCCTCATACCTCTCTCCGACGACGTAATATCGCACATCTATGTATTTGGTCCACTTATGGAATTCCAGGTTTTTGATAAGCCGAGTCGCGCTTTTAATATCCATAAGGCACAATAATCGATG
This sequence comes from Nephrotoma guestfalica, assembly GCA_963691935.1. NCBI lineage: Eukaryota > Metazoa > Arthropoda > Insecta > Diptera > Tipulidae > Nephrotoma > Nephrotoma guestfalica. Next base: position 184,110,545 of record OY829915.1, on the reverse strand, counting down.
CAGCCACACCAGTCTTTCTATCGCATACGTCGCCACCGGCTATTCGGACTCTGTTGTCAATAACCCAACAGAATTTTGGCGTTTTGAGCCCAAACTTATAATTCCTTTACCGTAAACATTTCCAACATAGTCTTAATCGAATTCCTATGCATTCACATGCGCTATGAGAAACGAGCTTCCAAGTATCCACTTGCATTGCCAAAAGCAACAGTTATATCTGGTCGCGTTGCTACGGCCAAATCAGTTAAGCGACAGATCACCTCACGGAACGGAAAATTGATTTCTCCAGCCGCTTCAAAATCACAGGATTCTGCACGCACTATCCGATCCGCAATGCCAAGCGGTTGTGTACCTTTTCATCATACACCTGCCGCTTCTCATAAATCAATCCATTTGGTCGTTGACTGATTTCAAGACCCAATAAACAATTTAGCTTCAATACTTTGGCCTCAAATCCCCTGCGCAAGTGTTCAATGACCAAAAAAATGTTGCAATAAAACCGCCGTAATCGACATAAATCACAATTATCATCTTTCTCTTAGAACTGTTCAATAGCCTGCTTATGTCCTTGATTCTATTCGCTGATTTCCAACATTAAAACGTGTTCCGCCGGTACAGCAATGATATATCCAGATCGTCTATTGAAACACGTTCGATTGGTTCACTAGTAGTTATGACTACAAAACTCTGAGACTTTTGTTAATTGGTATGATGTGTGAGCTATCTCATTCTCATTTCAGTATTTGAATTTATACGATTTCTAGAAAATTCTTAGACTTGCAGGCAGGTTATGCCTACACATCTCTGAGATTTTATATATTTGATAAGATTTACTAATTCCATTCATAGTTTAATTACACTGTTAGTATTTGAGCGCACACTTTCGTAAATTTAGGCAGCAGTCTTCCCTGGCGGACTTGTTTAATGTTTGCTTAGAAAATGGCAAGTAACATTTACCAGTTTGGTATGTATAAAATTGACCGTTTAGGTATGAGAAGTGGGTGACAGAGAAAGATAATGCGATAACAACTTTACCATCAACTTCAAGCAACCGTTGGTTGGCTTAGTACAAAGTTGTGTAACCGCATGGGAACAGCATAAATGTAACTTAAAATTGGAAGGAAACGAAATCACCCCTTCGGCATGCTAGTATTGCTTATCCAGTAGCAGTATATAGCAATTTATCTTTCAAATTTACAAATTTTACATTTCTTAAACAATTCTGATTTGTTGTGGTGAAACCCAATGGTTAGTCCCAAAATTAATTAAACCTATTTAAAATATAATTTTAATTTGGTATGTTTACTAGGTCAAGTGGCCTCGTTCTTTGAAGTCTTCTTTCAACGACAGGGTTATCTATCATATGGCGAATATAGGGGTTTCCATGTTCCTGGAGCCTTATTTCGTGTTTGGCGGCAAGCTTTTTTATTTCATCTTTGATGTATTCCATCTGTAAGCCCCTGTGAAGGTCTTCATTTCTTGTGTACCACGGAGCATTTACGATGCTACGGAGAACCTTATTTTGAAACGTCTGTATCATTTTGGCATTTGTTTGCTTAGTACATCCCCAGAGTTGAATACCGTAGGTCCATCTCAGCTTCAGTATTTGCCAATATAGCAGCAGCTTGTTGTATATTGTAAGCTCAGAGCCTCTACCTATGAGCCAATACATTTTTCTGAACTTAATATTAAGTTCTTCTTTTTTCTTTTTTACGTGCTCTCTCCACTTGAGCTTGGCATCGAGAGTCATGCCCAGATATTTAGCTTTGTTTGCAAAGCGATTTCGTCTCATTAAGCTTGATTCTCCAGCGCTTAGTCCAGTTACAAACCGCATTGGTAATCTTCTGGAGTTTACTCATTACATCAGCGACATTACTTCCAATGGCAATGATTGCTGTGTCATCTGCAAAGGTGGCTATGGTTTCTCCGTCTGTTGTTGGAATATCCCTTGTATATAATAAACACAGGATTGGCCCTAAGACACTCCCTTGTGGGACACCGGCAGGGATTTTCTTTAGTTCAGAGTATTCATCCTCATATTTCACACAAAAATGTCTATTGGATAAATAAGATCTTAGTATGGCATAGAATTGCTTCGACAGATCTCTGTGCAGCTTGAATTCCAGTTCACTGTGCCACACTTTATCGAATGCTTTGGCGACGTCCAGAAATATGCTGGAGCATACTTTCGTGCGTTCTAACGTTTTTTCAATAACGTTGGTGATTCTATGCACCTGTTCAATTGTGGAGTGCTTTTCCCTGAATCCAAATTGATGTGGAGGAATTAGTTGTCGGTCCTCAGTTATTGGTTTAAGTCTTTTTAGTAATATATAATTTTTCAAAGAGTTTTGACATAATTGGCAGCAATGAAATTGGCCTGCATGATTTTTTATCGTTAGGTGGTTTATCAGGTTTTGCTATCATGATTACTTCTGCTACTTTCCATTATTTTCCATATATTTTAACCAAAAGCTTGTGTGTAATAGTGTACGAAATCCTCTACCTGGTAGAGCCTTGATTATTTGGCAAGTAATCAAGTCATATCCTGGGACATTTTTAACATTCAAGTTGCTTTTTACTTTTTCTTTTAATTCTTTGAGAGTTACTGGGCGTAGATCAAAATCATCTAGCTTTTGGATTGACATTATATTTTCATTGGCCGTTTGTCTTGGTAGTGGTTGGAAGGTATCCTCTAAATACTCCGCAAACAGATCAGCCTTCTCTTTAGGACCTCTTGCCCAGGTTTCATCCTCCTTTTTAAGTGGAGGTACTTGCATTTTGGGTCTTTTGAGTCCCTTCGTCGCCTTCCATAGAGAATAATCAGAGTTTTGTTCACCGGTTAGGCTAACTAGATATCTGTTGATTGATGCATTTTTAACTTATTTAAGAAGAGATTTGAGACTGTTACCTAAATTGTTAAGAATTATTTTGTTCTCCGGTGGTCTAGTTATTTGCCAGGTTTTTCATGCCCGTCGTTTTTGTCTTACCAACTCTCCAACTTCCATTGCGTAGGACATGTTAAGCTTCTTCTTATTTTGTAATGGGGGTACTTGCTAAAGCAGCATAGTGAATTGTTTCATTGATTTATTCTAATTCATCTTCCAACTGGTGGGGATTTCTTATTGATTGATTTTTTCTTCCATTACCTCACGAAAGAGATCCCAGTTTGTTTTTGAATTTGTTAATCTGAGTGCACTCTCTCTTTGAATTACCATTTCACTGACTGTCATGATAACCGGGGAATGATCCGATACTAGAGAATTACTGTCTTCAATGTGAATGTAGTTCTAGGATAGACCTCTTGCTACATAAAAGTCTATTAGGCCTGTATGTTGGGGAACCATCAGAGTAAAATTCACATATTGATGTCTGCCCTGCTTGAAACAATTCTTTACTTTTTGAATAAAATCACGTCCAAGCGATTTAAATAGTTTAAGGTAGTCCTCCCTTTTCAAGTTATGCCGAGGAGGACAATATATTGCAGAGACAGTAAGCTGTCTGTGTTTAATTTGGATCCTTACAGTAGTGACTTGCGTCTTCTTCGATATTTGATTCTAAATGGTGATTTATATTTTCTTTTATTAGTAATGCCGGACCACCTCTTGCTCTTTCCGCTGGATGAATGGAGTGATATAAGTTATAACCCCGTATTTTAACAAACGAAGATTTAACCAGATAGCTTTCAGAGATTAAGAAAATGACAATTTTTTCTGAATTTAAAAATAATTCTATTCCTGGAATATGTTGCATAATGCCATTCGCATTCCAGATTGCTATTTCGAAAGTTGTGTTCTTACTTAACATTTTTTGTTGGATTGCGTTGAGGGAGTTGCATTTTCTTCAGTTGATCAAGTATCATGTTGTTCAGATTACTTTGGAAATCTAGCCGCTTTGAAATAGCTGCCATGCTGTTCATAATGTTTTCCATAATTTGGTTACTTGCAGGGCCCATATGTTTGGTTGAATGAACCCAAACCTTTCACTACCTGCGCAAATGAACTTCTTTGTCCTTTATTGCTTGGTTGTGGGGTTTTGATTCATCTGATTTGATATTTGAACCCTTCGATTTTCGTGATTTTGCGGTTGATTTCTTGTTTTATCTCTTAATTTTTGTAGTTGTTTGGCAACCTCACAGCCTCGATAATAAGCCGGATGTCGGCCCTTACAATTTGTACACTTGGCTGGCACATTTCTCGCTATTGTACATACCTGGGTAAAATGATTACCTGAGCATTTTACACATCTTGGATCACGGCCGCAATATCTTTGGGTGCGATTAAATGCCTGGCATTTCTTGCATTGGGGTATGCGTGTTGTGGTTTTTCTAATTCTATATTTTCTATAATCCTCAATTTTCACCTTCATGTGAAGGATTCCTTTTATTCCATAAATGTTTTGAACATTCTCTTTGTTATCAAATACCAGCATAAAAGGAGGTAGTCCCTTTTACTGATAATTTGGATTCCTTCCCGAATTTCTGTTCTCCCTTTTTTAACAATATTCACAGCATCTAGTATTTTAAGACCTTTATTTTGTAAGTCTTCCATTATTTCTTTGCTTGAGCAAGTGTGATGCAAACCTCTTGCCATGACTTTTATAGGTCGGGCCTGTTTTTTCTCGTAAGTAAACCACTGATACTTTTCAGCATTCAATTTCATAGATAAGGTTCTATAAGTATCTGAGTCCAGAGTATTAATTTTCCAAACGACATTATTTGTCGCTGTTACCTTATAGTCTTTGTCAGTAGCCGATTTCATCAGTGACTGGATTTCTGGATAACTGGTTACACCCGCAATATTTATTGGTGGGCGTGATTTGTCTTTCAGTTGCACCAATTTTGGTGTAATGTTCTTGGTAGATTTACTACCTTTTGGTTGATTGGCTTTGGGTAGAGCATCGTTTGAATCTGGACTAGAATGTCCCCTATCATTTAATTGCTCAGCCTCAGGTGACGATTCGGCTTTTTTTTTTACTCTTCCTGGACTGTTTTTCTTCTTTAGGATCCAGTCCGTCTCTCTTTGTAATTCATCTTCATCAGTGGAATAGATGAGTTTGTCTGGTTCAATGGTTCCTATATCGCAATCTTCTTTTGAATCTCGATTGATTTTTAGGTTTTCATTTTTTTGCTTTAGATACTCAATTTCTGCGCTTAGCTTGGCAAATAATTGCTCCATATGCTCTAGCCTCGCCAAGAGATCCACATTCCCCTTTTCAAGGTCAATGGTTGTTTTACTAGATTCGGCTATTTGCAAAGTAAAATGTCCGGTGGCATCACTTATTTCGTGTAATATTTGTCTAGGTATAGCGTTACAAAAAGTATCGGCTTGGTCAGCTACCGAGTTGCTGGAACGGATTTGATGTTCCCTGATAATGCAATAGATTACCCTCCCCAGAATCCATAGGGCCAATCTCCACAGAGAGTGGATCTACCAATGTTGAAATTGGTGTACCACCTGGGTTATTATTTCCTTTTGTTTGTACCATTGCATATTTTTAATTCACTAATTAGCTATTCTGCTTCACTGCTACGAAGGGATTGGGTACCGCAACCGTTCGCTCTACAAAACATTGCCTAGAGTACTCCCGTATTCATTTATAAATACTTCGTGGAGGCTGTCAATCCCGTACTCCAATACTATGGTTTTATTTTGGAGAGAGTTTAGAATGTTAACAATAATGTTGTAAATGTCCTTTTCTCCCTTTGATTATTTCAACACAGAGAGCGAGGTAAAGATAGGTAGAGGTAAATAAACGAAAACCTTGGCTAATTCGAGTGCTGAAGAGCGAGTCTTTGCCTTCATTTGTTCTTGCCCTTGGGTTGTCACAACATTATTCTTGTCGTGTTGCTTGATGTTGTCAATACAGAACGTGCTCGGGTTTTTCATATCACATTCATTGGTTTTGGTGTTTCGTGCCTTTTTGCTGTAGTTTAACAGACTGTGCTTGATTCAATGGACCAAACACCCATTAATGCGAAGATAGTTTTGTTATGTTTATTATGGAACGTTAGGCGGCCAAATCCTCCATGGGATATAGCATCAGCAAAATACGTATAAAGCTGACCACAAAAAAGTTTCACTTCAATCTCCTGTGAAAATAATAATCGCGAATTCTTTCGCATTCGCATTTCCTACCAAAAATATATATTAGGTTATATAACACCAAACAGTGGATTCCAATTAGAAATATAAGTACAAATCACAGCATTTAAGTCTATTGAATAATAATAATTCGTATTATAGCCAATCCCAGTGATTGAATTTTTGCACTATTTTATTACACATCTACGCACCAATACACATTCATCTTATCATATCCGGTTGCCTAAACAAACCTATATATATATTTTTGTGTAACCCACATACCACGCATTATACTCCAAATTTTCAATTTAGAAAAATTTCAATATTTAGAGGTAATAAAAGATAAAGGTAAATAGGTAAAGCTGAAAATAAAGTTTCTCGCTGAGTGTTGGTTGTGTTTGTGTATCCTTTTCCATGGTGAATAAAATTTTTTTTTTTTTTTGGATAAACCGCACCGCACCACACACCGTCAAACAAAAACCTTAAAGTTTTCTTTTATCACCGCATTCGACGTATCATAAAAAAAAATGTAAACCAAAGCGAGATTCGCTTTTTATTGTACGCGATATAACGTTTTCAGAGGAGTCGAGTACGTAATAAAACGAAATAATAAAAAAAGCTTGAAGCTCATTTCCATAACGTCTCGTGTTTTATATAAATAGAAATTGAAATAGAATCTCTGATCCAACCTTTGCATAATATCAGATCTATATCCTAATACACACCGTATTATAGCCAAATTCCATCTCGTCAACATTAAGCCAAACAAAATTTCGATTGCCTACGCTCAATCCTGTATCTACCAGATCCATACATCTATCTTATGTCGTGTTTTATGTGCTTTTAGGCATCGTAAAAATGTTGACAATTAATTTCACAACGGAATTATTTTGTCTATAAGGAGATTGGTTTTCTTGTACATAAACCGTACACCATATCGTTATCGGATACACGAAGTATAGATATGCGGTACGGATGTGGCCAAATAATAAACTCAATATGGCATAAAAATTCATTAAAATTTTATTTGCTGGCTTAAGACGTAACACTAAAAATCGTATATGTGTGTGTGTGTATGCCATGGTATAGTTTATATGTTTATGTGTCTCATAAAACTAATTAGAATTTTATGGAGTTGGGGTGGTATATATATACAGGGTATGGGTTTCATATCTTTTTACACACCAGCTGGGAAGGAGTAAGACGAATATGCACACCTTTACAGTCCTGTTTATAGTTTCAGATTAAATTTTAGTGCTAAGATATTTCAAGACTTATTGTAACAATAATTTTTTATGGTTTTCTACGTGCACGTAGATTTATGGACATAAGGTGAATTTATATTTTAATGACTTGATAAATAGATAAATATGAAGCTTAATAGGGTTGTTTATGGTGGTATGATGATGGGTTATGATTTATGATGATGGACTGAAACTTGTTGCATTAACAAGTTTTAGTTCATCATCATATTCTTGTACTTATTTTAAAATTTTACAAACATGGCTAGGGAGTATAATAAGAAAGCCCGTGCGATAGTACATCTAGTAAAATATGCTCAACTTTCAACCAGGGATGGGTAAGTTAGATTACACAATGTAATCGACTCGGTTATCAACACGTAATCTATTATGTAGATTACATAACAATTTTTACGTCGCTGACGTCGACATTATAGACAACGTCGACAACCTAGGAAATCATAGAAAAATCTCGCGATCCACTAATTACTTAGGACTTGCTTAATGCCATTTTTCCCAGTCCCAAGCTAATAATAATTGCTGAGAGTACCGTAAGATTTTTAACATGAAGCAATAAGAAGGTTTAATTACCAAACGAGCAATTAGGGTCTAGAACACTTCACACATCCACTTAAAAGACGGCATTCAATTTTATCTTCCGCGAAGTACGCATTTAGCATATTAATGCCGTTTTCCAGAGTCAAGATAATTAGACTCGGATTCGTGGAACTGGAGATTAAAGCTCATCAGCATCTAGGGGTTGGTATATCATGAACAAAAATATTGAACAATGTTGGGCTCAATGCAGCTCCTTGTGGAACGTCTGAACGTACAGTCATTTTTTCAGAACGTGTACCCATTAGTTTAACCGAAAATGTTTTATCAAGTAATCCTTCAACAATTTTACACTGTAGACTGGTGTATTTAACAGCATTAGTTTATGTATCAGGGCATCGTGCCACACAACTCCGGAGGAAAGCTTGTTACGAAGATTATCCTGAATGGTATGGACCAATCGTTCGGCTTGATACGGCCATGACCTTGTTATCGGCAGGGTATGATGAAAAGGTACACAACCATTTCCGCATTGCAGAATGCAATACAGTGGCAACCCTATCGGACAGCACGTACGGAATCTTGTGATTTTGAAGCGGATGGAGAAATCAATTTTCCGATCAATTTGGCCGTAGCAACGCGACCAGATATAATTGTTGCTTTTGGCAATGCAAGTGGATACTTGGAAGCTCGTTTCTCATAGCGCATGTGAATGCATAGGAATTCGATTAAGACATCTCAAATCGCCAAAAGCCTGTTGCGTTATTGACAACAGAATCCGAATAGACGGTGGCGACGTATGCGATAAAGAAACTGGTGTGGTTGCAATGATTATTGTCCGAAATTGTATCAAACAGTTTTGACAAGCCAATTTTCCTTATCGATAATCAAAGTGCGACTCGACTTATCAAAAATCTGGGATTCCATAAGTGGACCATGTACATTGACGTGCGATATCACGTCGTCGGAGAGGTATGAGGATGGCTTTACACACGAAAGCCTTTATTTTATTCGTTCCACTGCATATTGGACTGAACTTTTGTGAAGGTGAACGTACCTCCATTTCTTGATTAAGAATCGTTAGTACGTCATGCTCAGTTTGTTTTGATCTCCTCTTGCCAACTGGTCTCAAATCGAATGCCTAGTTTGGCTATCACGTGGTATGATATAATGTAGGTAAATTTGTGTCTATCTAATAGTTGCTCAGGCAGCCTCAGACGAAATTTAAATCGTCTTTGTGTGCCTATTTGGTAGTACACGATGATGATGGGTTCCGCAATTGACAATCAAATTTACAAAAATGTATTATCTAAGTCCGCAAAATCGTGTGCTGGTTTTGGTTTTGCCGGTGAAATGTGGCGGAACCTCGTATCCTTGTAGCAGTTTTCATTTTTCAACTTCGAACGCCTTAAAAAACATTACACGATACACACGTCTTTGCCGATTAACGATTATTCAACACAAGTTTTATCTTTTCACTATTTCACACTTAACTGAATATGGATGCGCCAATTATGTTTTCGTAAATTTTAACTTGTTAAAAATAAACGTTACTCTATTTATTTTATTTTTGACGCGCTTCAAAGTCGAAATCTAACCAGAAAGAAGTGGCATGTAAAAGTAAGATTAAATTTTTGCCTCCTTTCACATGATGATGTCGAGCCCAAAACACAACTTTTTGGAGCTACCACGAAAAACGTCCGATTATCATCCCAAGGGACCATCCAATAGTTAAATTATTGATTGAGGAAGCCCACAAACAAACAATGCATGAAGGAGGGGTCGTCATTTCATATTGAAATATAAAAGGTGTCATCGTTTCAATACTAAAGCTGGAATGGGGAATTTATCAGCTGTGCGGATCCCCAATTGAATACCATTTTTGAGAAATGGAGTCGGCTATGAGAAAGCTATTCTGATTCACACAACAAAAGGAAGAGTTCACGAGGGTTATGTAGCGATCTTTGTTTGTATGACAAGTATGGCCATACACATTGAGCCAGGATGCCAAAAACTAACTTAAGCGCGAAATTGCTCAACTGTTGGCAAATGATGAAACAACATGACATGTCATTCCGCTGGCTTTATTCCATTTTAGAGGACTTTGGGAAGCTGGAGTTGAGTCAGTAAAAGGATAAAGGTCATTGAGGAAACAACATTGGCTTTTGAAGAAATATCCACGATCACTTCACTAGTAGCGGTTTACTTAATTCCAATATAACCCGCGCCACTATCAGCCGATTCAACAGATGTCACCTTTTTAACTCCTGAACACTTCTTAACTAGCATACACTTAAAGCAATTCCACAAGGTTCAATAGGAGAAACAAACATTCTCGGCATAACACCCGTTGGCATTGCGGTGGAAAATCATTGTAAACTACATCAGAATATTGGAATGAAATAACCTCTATAGAATAGTCATCTAATTGATACTTGTCAAACCGGGTGGAACGACACTATCCCTTACATGTCAACTAACAAGAAACGCGAACTGAAGAAACGTGACGTAGGGGTTACAATAGGATAAGTCCTTGGTGACGCTTTTGGTGTCACGAATTAAAGGGTTACCTCACACATGAAAACCAACTGAAAAAGGCAGAATCTAATGAGAAAAATTTATTAGCATTATTCAAAACCGAAATGTCAATCAGACTCAACAATAAACGAATTCAAACTCGACAGAACCGCGATTAATAATCATTTTAAGATTATCGTACAGCAGGGTGCAATCCATTATGGTTGAATTTGACCTATGAAGAGTCTGGAAGAGTCTTAACCTCTGTTAATTCTTAATATTAATTTGCACTATTTGGTTTGTTGTTTATATGAATTAGTTAGCTAGATCTAAGGGATTTTTTTCATTTAAGGCGCTGATATCTAGGCCTCCATAATATTTTCCGAGCTAATGTGTTGGGATGTTGTTCTAACTTAGTTTGGTATTTTCTGCTGTGCTGCTGTACTTTATCTGCCACTGTTTCGATGTTGAGATCACGGTGTATGTTTGGGTTACGTATGTACCAAGGTTCGTTTACCATTCTTTGTAGTATTTTTGATTGTAAACGTTGCAGTTTTATTGTATTTGAGGCACAGGCTGAGCCCCACAATTGTATTCCGTAAGTACAGATTGGTTTTAGTACCATTTTATACAACAAGACTTTACAGTCTAGAGTTAATTTAGAATGTTTTCCGATTAACCAATTTATTTCATCACTTTTGATATTCATTTGTTGCCGCTTTGTTTCGATATGCTTCTTCCATGGCAATCTTCTATGTAGATGTAGACCTAGGTATTTAATGGTTTCGCATTGGGGTAGATTGATGTTATTTAACTTCACCGGAGGGCAGGTTTGTTAACGGAGAGTGAATGTAATGTGTGCTGATTTCTGCTCGTTTGCTTTTATTCTCCATTTTGAAAGCCACTTAGCGATTTCTTCTAAGTGTTCTTGCAGGATTCTTGATGCTCTTTGAGGGTCGCTGATAATGCTGTAGCATCTGCAGAATTGGTTTAAGCTTTTTAAGAAGCATTTTTTCAAAGAGCTTTGACAGAGTTGGCAGTAAACTGATTGGACAATACGAGCCTACTTTTGTTTCATCTTTACCTGGTTTATGTATCATCATGATCTGTGAAATTTTCCAAGTATCAGGAAAATACCCAGTTTTCATTACAGCATTGAAAATGTATGTTATTAATTTGATACATTATCTGGAAGTTCTATAAGTATTTTACGACTAATAAGATCACGACCAGGTGCCTTTTTGGGGTTTATATGTTCGCTGATCATTGTTTTTACTTCACGCCATTTATATTTAATTGGTTGAAGTTCTGAGGTTTCAACTTCTTCAGGCAGCAATTCCGAGCGTCTATATACATTTGCTTTTTCTGCATCGCTTCTTGCCCAGTTTCCATCGGGAAGGCGATGTCGGAGCACATGATTGTGCAGGCGGTTTCAGGTTTTTTGTGGATTTCCACAGTGAATAATCTGTTGCTTCTGATGCTGTAAGTTTACTTAGATAATATTGAATCCCCTCATAATGCCCTTTTGTTGGTGCTGCTTTCAGGTTTTTGAAAGATTTATTTAATTTTGATTTAAGTCCAGGTGATCTAGGTAACTGCCATTGCCTGCGCAGTATGCGTTTGCTCTTTAAGAGCAGTTGAATATTCTGTGACGCTTGGTGCTTGGTTTCACTTTAGTAGAGCTGTTGTATTTAGCATCCTTCGCTGCTTGCTCTAATGTCTTCGTTAGATGTTGTACTGCTTCATCAATCTCAAATTTCGTTAAAGTGGGATGCTGAATGAGCACTCTCTTGTCACTGCAAATTTGAATTGTGACCAATTAGTGTATCGGTTCATTAAAAAAATATTTAATTCTGAGTTTAAAACTTGTGTACTTAATATTAGTAAAACCGGGGAGTGGTCAGCATAAGCGTAGCATAAGTTCTAGCAATACTCTTTGATACACAGCAGTCGATTAATTCTAGAATTTTTCGTCTATCGGTTGGCTAATATGTTGGTCTGCAGCCAGAAACATGATCTAGTTTTCCTTCCTATGCATGCATTCCCACAGCTGCTTGTCTTTTGGTGATGTTAATCGGGAGCCCCATTGGATGGGGTTCTTATTACTTTTATTTCCACACACAGGTTGGAAACGGTTACCAGTTGTTACCCCTGCTTCTAGTTTTAGAGTTTTTGTTGCAGTTTGCACTGGAGACTTGGGATTACGTTTACGTTTGGATGTTACGAATATGTAACGTTCCATACCTATTTGCATTAATGAATGCAAAAGAGTATCTGTTTCATTGACATTGCTTTTATCCATTAAAGCGATGTCGCTTGGTACAATATTGTTACCTACCACAATATTTGTTGTTGTAGCACTTTTTAATGTTTATGAACCGCTTCCACTTTTTTGAATTGCATTTTTATTTATGCCAGAGGTCGATGGCACTAGAAAATTAGCACATTTATTGCACTTAAATTTGTGACGGATTGCGATCCTTGTAGTTTTATTTATTTTGCTTGGAGAAAATAAACCCGTTGTCACATTTTGCACATTTTGCACTTAAAGTTTTTTTTTAAATTTCCACTTGTAATTTAACACATAGGAAAAAAAATTATTTTGAAGGCAATGGTTGAAATAATGACGATTATGAGGCGAATATCAGAAAAACAACGAGTTATTATTGATGTTATTATAAATGCCCATCAAGCACATTCCATCCAGCCTGGTTGGTCCGTCAATTAATAGAAGAAGGAAATCAACCGAATTCAAGATTATATTTCACCATGATGACTCCTGCAGGCGATAATGACAATAGCTTCGCCCACATTTACGATCTGCTAACCATTCAGGCAAGGGTCGCTTAGCTTATTCCGAGGCATATTAACGATTTTACATACTACCAATTCCAATACGCTACGTTACGCTCATCTAAGAACAATTATGGATATTTCTCGAATTACAACATATAATCTACCAATCACAATGTGAGATAAACCTACTAAGACACATACCGCAGGGTTTGAACAGTTGTACAACAACCACATTACACCAGCTGACCTAATGGACACAGTTGGGCACAAACCAATGGCTTCTCTCGGTGACAGCACTAAAAATAGTGATCTAATATGTGATAGCCAGGTGACAACATTGAAACTGCACAATTCTGGGATCCGAAATATTCATTAAGAAACGGGCATTTCTATCTCACAACTATTGACGAAAATTAAGATAAATAAATAAAGATTCAGAATAAACTAGAGAGATAGAGAATATTCTAACAGAGGCAGGCACCAACAATCGAGCTAGCTTCAGTTAAAACATGGACATAATTAGTCTTGAAATGGCCACTGCTCAGCAAAAATTCAAGGATACAGATTTATCCAAGTCAATGGACTCTCTTCATCATCACTCATCATACTCATCATTAAGTGATGACCTACATAATGGTCGTAATTTTCATATATCCCTGTACACGCAAGAAAAATCAGAAAATGGTGCTATTTGATGTCACTTTAGTGGCCCGAGTTGTTTCGGCTCCAAATGAACTGGTGTTCCATTTCGTATTTTTTCCACTTCCCAGAATCGCTTTAACCTGGTTTCAATGTCTACCAAGGTAACGATGGATTAGACCCTCGGGGATTTTTCGCTTAAAATATTCCCAAATATAATCCATCCTAGGCACCGTGCGCCAGTTTTTTGTGCAGATACACCTTAGTTTTTCTCGTTTCGTTTCTCCTTATTGTAGTTTGTTTTATTTTCTAAAATGAGCACATTGTGCTCGGCAGAGGTCTTCCAGCGTTTAATTGAATTGATTGAATGTTTGTGTGTAGCTTTTAAGGACTATAATGATAAATTTCCCAATTATTGCCAAAGTCGTAAATTTGGGTGTGTCAAATTTATTGGATAACTCGGTACGGTAACTGGTAGTTTCTTTCAACCAGTTGTAATACCAGCACATTTATTTTTTCTAAGTACGAAAAAGTCGAGTTTTACAAATCATTTGCTTGAGGAGGCCTACGGCGAACATAAACCATCCAAAATTACCTGTGAAGATTGGTTTAAATTAGAAGTGGAGATTTCGACATTTGAAGACACCGACCGAACTGCAAGCGTTACTGGACGAAGATGATACGCAAACTCAAGATCAACTTGCGAAGGCATTAAACACGACTCGCCAAGATATTTCTAAATGTTTACATGCTATGGGAAAAATTCAGAAGGAGGGAAAATAGGTGCCGCATGAGTTGACTGAGAGTCAGATGGAAAATCGAAGAGCCTCTTGCAAAATTTTGCTTTCACGGCATGAAAGAAAGATCTTCCTGCATCGAATTGTTACGGAAGATATGAAGTAGATCTTTTTTAAGAATCCCAAACGCAAAAGATCGTGGCTTTCATCAGGCGAAGCATCAACATCGACTACACGCCCAAATCGCTTCGGAAAGAAGACAAGTAGAGCAAACAAGAAAAATGAAACTTACTGAGCCTAAGTTTCGGGAATTGACAAATCAAATCAAGAACATTAAAATTCATATTCGAGAGGTGGTTGCGGAAACTAATCTAGATGTTGGTAAACTGGAGGAAGCACGCAACCATTGCTGCATTTGCAGCCAGAAATCAAAATCATTGGTTACTGTGGAAAAGACACCAGAGATGGCTGCACAGGATTCAGTTCCTTGTGCCAATTCAGGCAAAACAGGAAAAGTTGCAACTAATTCAAAAGAAAATGAATGAAAATGGCTAACAGTCGGTAAAAAACGCAAGAAACGTGGAAACAGAAAGCCTGTCGACTAACGAGATAACCAAGAAAATCAAGGAAATCATGGTCACTAACTGACTAATTAATTAAAAATGCCTGGATCGAAAGGATTTTAAGGTTCTATATAGAACTGGTGCGAAAAATAAAGAGACCGCTCGCTGGATGGTAGAAGTAGAACCAGCAACCAAAAACATGTTGCTAAAATATGGAGGACTGCACATGGACTAGGCACGATGCCATGTGAGAGAGTTCGTGACTTCGGCTAGGTGCTTTAGGTTCCAGCGATATGGTCATATTGCAAAGAATTGTATGGCGCGCACAGAGATCTGTTCTTACTGTGCCAGTTGCGCAAGTTTCAAGGAAATGTAAAAATCACATGACCACCAAGTAGGTCGCGTTTCATGTAACGCATACAAAAGTGTTGTGCAACGCCTGAGATTAAACACTAAGCATTATGATTAGTCATAATACCAGATATTATAACAGCAACCTACGTATCGCACACCTCAACATGCAGGGCGCTAAAACAGTTGGGTCAGGGATATGTGAAAGCATCTCCACCCACGACATAGATATATTATGTATGCAAGAACCACACTCGGTCAATGGTCAAATCAACGGCATGCCTGGTATAGCCAGCGTAGCAACTGGATGCTATGAGAATTCCAAGACTGCAATTAGTATTCATAGTGTTGGCATGAACATGGTGAAGCTAAGTCAGTGCTGTGATAGCTACTGCACATGTGTTGAAATATCATCGGATATTCAATCCGTTGATTCAATCTACTAATTTTCAATTTATGCCCAATACAGTGAACCGATCGAGTAAAATCTGCGCAAAATCGAACGGACCCTAGGCTCGTTATCGGGACAACAAAAAAATGTAATGATCACCGGAGACTTCAATGCTAGTAAAATGTGACATGATCGTTTAACCGATGAAAACGGAAGAAAAGGAGAGGACTTCTTGTCCAGGAGTGACCTTTTCATAATGAACAAACAGGGAAACCCAACGACGTTCTCGTCTAATGGGAACTCCAATATCGACTTAACCATAGTCAGTGGAGCCTTGCTGGGCTCGATAGTTGGGTGGTGTGTCAGAAAAAATTGGACATCTAGGGGGGAGGGGACCCAGGGTGCATCGTGCGTATAAAGCCATTTGGGTTCATTCCACCATAATCTGTTTTGTAATAATTTTGTTGGCTTGATGCCTCCAGTCGCTAAATCGGAAGGATTCTCTCCACTGCTTACATGTTTCCAAATAGCTTTTGGCACTAACTTGTGAATTTCGCCTGTTCGGTTTGCGACGTAAACTTTTCATGTCTTTGGTGGAGCTGACTGTAACCACGATAAAACTACTATAGAGTCAGTCCAGAGGTAGATTGGTGCTGCTGCTAATTAGAATGCTTGGCATACATAAGTGACGAGCCTAGCCAACAAATGTGCTCCACATAAGTCAAGGAATACCTACGGACTGTATTGGAGCGACTTTACTCTTACTGGTTACCAGGTTGGATGTGATCTTATCATTTGAACGAATTCGGAAATAAATACATGCGGCGTAGCGCAGTTCACTAGCATCACTAAAACCGTGTACCTCAATATTGCTTAAAATTGGACCAACACATCTTGGTATTTTGATTTGCTTAATGCATTCAAATTCCGACTTAATCTCCAATGATTCTGCAATTTTACTGGTATTTGCTCGTCCCAAGCCATCTTAGCTATCCATAAGTATTGCATCATTAGTTTGGTTTTGATTATGAATGGAGATAACCAACCCAATGGATCGTAAATTCGCATTATTAAAGATAGGATGGTTCTTTTCGTACAAACCCTTTCCGTTGGAACATTCACATTAAAATAAAAATGGTCATTGATTGGATCCGAAATCAAGCCTAAAACATGTGTTACATTCTGTTGATCCAAAAATGAGATGGATTGTGAATGATCTGCCAAATACTGTATATATGATTTACATTTCCGTAATGGGAATCCATAATTTTGTAATAATCAACTTGGATTTCAGGTTTGCAGCTTCAATTTCATCTTTGGCACCAGTGAGGAGGTCGTCAACGTAGAAATCTTGCTTAATCACCTTAGCGACCGTGTGCAATTTTTTCTCGTTCTCTTCAGCCACGGAATATAATGCTCGAGTAGCTAAGAAGGATGCTGGTGATGTGTCGTAAGGCACGGGTTTCAACTCGTACGACTCTATTGGTGTGTCCTCAGAAGTTCTCCATAGAATTCGTTGATACCTGCGTTGGCTGGGATCGATTAAGACTTGTCTGTATACATTTTTCTATGTCAGCGCACCATGCAATTGGAAATTGTCTAAATCGTAGCAATACTGTTCACAAAGAGGGTTGAACGACAGGGCCAACCTATTTGAAGATGGACATGATCCATCGAACACAACTCTTAATTTCGATGTTTCGCTGTTATGTTTTCAAACGCCGTGATGTAGTAAATAGCATATTTCTTCATGCCTTTGAGCTAGTTCTGCTGCTGATAATTTGGTCATGTGCCCTAATGTCTCGTATTCGTTAATAAACTCGCGATATAGTTGTCCAAAAATAGGATTTGATTTCATTTTGCGCTCCATCGCCAATAATCGATATTTGGCAGCTGTATAAGTATTACCCAGGTTTGGCATGCCAATTTTAAATGGAAGTTGGACGATAGACCTTCCGGAATCATCTTGTTTCATTGTAGTCTTAAAATGCAGCTCACATTTATGTTCCACTTCATTCCATTCATTCTCTGTACCAATAGTTTCCAGTTCCCAGAATCGTTTAAGCATGTCATCTAAGTTTGTCTCAACCTGCACTGACATATTAGTATTTCATAACACTTCGATTTCATCAGTTGGTTTGCTTTGCGATTGGCCAGATATTACCCAACCAAAAATAGTCTCTTGAGCTATTGGTGATGTTGGTGAGATGGTCACTTGACCGTGTTTCAATATATTGAAAAAATAATCAGTGCCAATCAGGATATCGATGGTTTTTTTATTAAAGAAGGTCGGATCAGCTGATTGAAGATCATTAAATCGGTTGGTATTATGATTATCTAGGCGTTTATATTGAGATATTGTAGTTATATGATCTAGGATGAATGCATTTAGCTGAATTTCATTGGAATCATTGAATCTGGAACGAATCACGACAGTAGTTTTTCCTTTGGTGGTTGTGTTGGAAGTAGCAAGTCCACTAACAATAATATTCGTCCTTTGACGCAGCAATTGTAATCTTTTTACACATTGAGCGGAAATGAAGGATACTTGTGAGCCCGAGTCTAGCAACGCACTACACTCGTGTGAATGACCGAAACGATCAAGTATATTCACCACGGCTGTGGGCAATATGGCATATCCCATGCAAACTAAATGAGTTTTCGTGTTATCGTCTTTACTTGAACTTTGCTTGGCGCTTTTTACCCCTTGGTGGACATCACAATGATTGAGTGAGCTGCTTACAGTTGGTGGGTTTAGCTTAATATGCAGTTGTGCAACTGACTTTTCGTTCTGGATTTTACTGTCTGAATGCGATGTGGTGCTTACATTAGATATTACGCTGTCGTGCAACAAACTGTGATGCCTGCGACCACATTTGTTACACGATGGTCGAGATTGACATCTGTTAGCTCGATGCGATGTGGATAAGCAATTAAAACAGACATTCAATTTGAGTACTTCGTCCCGTTTACTCATTGACTTAAGCTTTTGAAATTTCTCACATTCGAATAATTTGTGCGGCTGCTGACAAAATGAACATATAGTCTTGCTCTGCTGGAATATTTCTGTTCAATGGAAACGCTATGCGACTTTGCTGTCATTAATTTGCCTTGATGTGGTTTACTGGCTTCGCATGGCTCCAAATCATTACAACGTTTGTAGTTATATGTAGAAATTGTTCGAATGTCAGCATCATCAATGTCTCAGCATCAGGTTTCATTTGCAAGATTTGCAATAGCCAATGATCTCGCGTTTCGGCTTCTGTCCCCAGGGCTTGAAGTCCACGAATAACCTGGTCAGCAACGTTATATATATTTCTTAATTTCTTAGCGGATTTCTCTTTCTTAGGTTGTACATCACGGAATGTTTGGATGAAATTGCTTATAGCAATATTCCTTTTATCGTAGCAATCACAAACTTTAGACCTTGCAGCTTTATAATTTGCATCTGATATGTTCAAGTGTCGTATGAGCTCAGCAGGCTCGCCCTTCAGGCAGCTTCTTAGATATTGAAATTTTTCAACATTTGCCAGATATGATTTGTTATGAACGGATGCCATGAATAAATCCTTAAAACTGGATCTTTTAGTAATCTCCATCAAAAGTTGGCACGTGTAACCTTGGAAGCCTTGCTGTGAAATGCGGTTCTTCTGATGATTGATTCAGGAAGCTTTGATTTAATGACGTAGACACAGTGTCTGTAAATTTAGATAAAAATGCATTCTGTTGTGCCGTTGTACGCGCCATAACTTCATTAAACTGATCGAGTACTGAAACACTTGCTGTAGCACGTGTAGCTAGAAATTCACTCAACTTAACCTTTAAACTTAAATATTTAAACTCGAATTCATCAATTTCTGGTTCGCAGTCTAAAGCAGTTAGTTTAGCATCGGCTTCTTGAAAAACAATAAACGTGCGCTCTAACAATTATAGACGAGATGATACTTCATTCGCCCTGGTATCTTTGTACATGTGGTCCGCAAATGATGCGATACAGTTAATTCTCGATAACTGTCAGATATTTCTCCTTTGAGATTGATTTGCACGTAAATTGATGATTTTTGAGGTTAAGTTACCGCGTGGTTTTTCTTATACGATTCTTACAGAATACCTCAACAATATGTGTTCACTTAAAATCTTGCACTATTTATACTTTATGCACTTGAATTAGAATGTTCGCACTTAAATGGTTGATCAGACAGTATTTACTTACTACTACAGAAAGGTACTTAAATGTTAGAAAATCCGGCTCGAAGGACCAAATTTACTTTTGATTAAAAAATAAAAAACCAAAACCCAACTTTATATAAACTTTAACTTAGTAATTATTTATTTCTTAATTAATTAATTAATCAGTTTTTTCTTATCGCTTTATACGGCTGCTTCAATCGTGTTTGTTCTTAATCGTGAATGTAGTAGTGTAAATAGTTAAATAAATTACAGTTGTTTTCATTTTGTGTTATGACATTGAATTTTGGTGAAACAGCTGTTTTGATAATTTATTAACACCTAGATATAAGAATTAATGTTAAATTTTCCTAGAATGTTGATTACGATTAGAAACTGACTGACCGACTATGTCTGCTGAAATAGGACGAAACTGTCAATGGGAAACACTACCGATAACAACTCATCAATCTGAATCATACATTGCTTGAAAGACGGCCAGAATGGAACACGAGACACGAGCGAGTAATATTGCAGCACGACAACGCTCCATGCCATCGCGCTCCCATCGTCCAGGACACCATTAAAACGCTGAGATGGGATATACTATCGCACTCGCCTTATTCGTCAGACCTGGCCGATTCGGATTATCACCTGTTCCGGTCGATAGCGAAAGGCTTGGAAGGCAATATTCTATTTAAAGCGAATTTAAGGCGAGTTTAAGGCGAATTTACATATTGCATTGTATGTTTAAAGTTACACAAGAATGTTGTGAAAACGTCTACATGAAGTGTTTCCATAAGAGAGGTTAAACACGTTTCATGGGACATGACAAACTCCATTATCTTAACTTGTACAAATCCTCAAGGTATTTCACGATACAATCTCTCGAACTTGATTTCGTTGATTCAATAATATTAAATTCTAATTATCCTGGGAAAGTTTCCATAGACTAATTTTTTATGAAATGGAGCTCCTTATAAAATTAAACCACTACAACAAAAAACACTTATAAGCCACCCTTATAATACAGCTCGCACCATTTTATTTTAATTTCATTACTGCTCAACCAGAAAAATAATAAAATAAAATTAGGAAAAACAAAAAAAAAATCTGTACCAAAAATCTTGAGAAAATTCAATTAATTTTCTCGCCTATATTACAATATTTTCATCCGCGCGGTATATGATTTTAAAGTGTGGTACACGCAGGCAAAACAGATGGGAGGACTATAATCATCTCCAACTAAATAGATTCAGAAATTTTGTTATTTTTTTGGGTGCAGCGCAATTGAAAATTCAGTTTAGAGAAAAGTTAATTAAATTTTTTGTTTTTGTTTAGAGATTGCAAAATAAAGTTTTAGATGGGTACAATCAACGAAATAGCAACAACTGATTGTATTTTAGATGAATATTTTCGAAACTACATTTCGAATTAACATTTTATAATTGGATTCATGCCATAAATTTTGTATAACTCGCATAAAATCGTTTTTGCTGTAAAAAATACGAAAACTTAAATAATTTTTACGACATCAATATAGCATCCATTCTATTTCTAATATTTTTATGTTTCATAATTGTATGCCTTTCTTTGTAAACACGCAGCACAATACCGATTGTCAGCACCATCATCATCATCATCATAATCATCATCTCAGCACCCATTGTTGTTAACTTTACATTATTATCATAAAGAACATCGATCACATTTTACAACTCAAATCAAATTGAAATAGTTATTTTTACTTCAAGTTTTATGTTTCGTAATCAAAATATCAAAAACGCACCCACCAACCCACCCCACAGATGAGTGAGTACATATTATGCAGAAAGCAACACAAAGGTTTTGTATGAATGGGTAACAAGAGGCTGATTTCCTATATAAAGTGTAGTATCAAATCTGGGACGTACTGTACATAGATTACAATTTGAGATACATGGGGAAAACATTTCGATTTTCTTTTATTTTCCATGTTCTTTTTACATTCATATTTTGCCATGAGACCTACAAAAGCACATTCAAAATTTACAGTGGAAAGAAAAACGGATTACAAAAAAAAGCGAACTTACAGAGCGCTTTCAGTCGTTTGAAACATAAAAGTTTTATAATTTTATCTTCCTGTGTTGTGTAGTAGTAAAGTTTTTTCCTGCTGTATAGTTAAGGGTAATGAATATCCCATTCATCAAAGTTTTATGTCTTTGTACAATGGTTGTGCTTTTTGTTGAATTTACTGGTAACCGGAACATATGGTGTATACATATTGTTAAATTTGAGTATATAGAAAACAAGAACAACAATATGAACTAAAAGGTTGCCAAAGTTTTTTTTTATAGTTTTGGACAAAAATATGTGATATATAAAATATATGGAACGACTTTGGAACAAAAAGGGGATCAGACGTATACAACAAAATTTGAAGTATATCTTAATTGAAAGGAAGGAAGCTTTTTGTGTTAAGCGTTTTCTTGTGCCTAATTGTAAGATAAACGTGCCTTTCAAACTTCATGCCTTTCAAGATTTGGAACGGATGTATTTCTGGTTTTTTAATTAGCAACTTTATATGTTTTGTTGATATGTGTACATGAGACTAAATTTTAATTTGGCATGATTTCAACCAAATTGGTTTCTTAAATAAAAAGAAAAAAGGGATTAAGCTTTTGAAATGGCTTTAGATTATTATCACATAATTAATTACCTCGTTTGAGCTTCAGAAATATCAAAGAAAACTAATAAACGTCTCAGTTGTACAACAAAATCCTTTTAATCTATTTGTGAGCCCTCATCAGTGATAAGCCACAAATATTAAATACTACAACGACACGAAAATTGGTCCTTCGAGCTAAAAAGAACAGCGCTTAGAGATACGCCATAAAAAAAAACATGGATACCGTAAAAGCTTTGTGTGAACAAACACAAACCGGCAAATTAATCAATTAACAACAAACATCAAAAAAGATGAAGCTGCCAGAAAAACCAAACAATATTGTGACCAAAAACTAACAAATTTGCAGCTACTCTTCGATAAATTTTCAACAACCGATGCTGCATTAGTACACACTCTTTCAGAGGATCATCGCTACACTAAACAACATTTCTACGAGCGGAAAAATACAGCAGGAGATGAAGAAAACCCGAATTGGGACAAACAAGCCGCAGATGCTTCATCATATGTACTATCAGATGAGCAACAACCAGGCGAACCTGATCCAAAGGTGGTTCAAGTAGACGATCAGCAACAGCAGAGGCGCTATAAAATACAATACGCTAAGGCTAAAATATTTCAAACAAATATTAACACCGTACATCAGATCAAGGATGTGGTACAGCACTCAAGAACGTATTACGAGTTGAAGATCAAACTACTAACCGCGTATGGATCTCTCTTACCAACAATCATGAAGAGATTATTGTTTCCATTGATGGAGAGCTTGACAATGAATACTTTAGCCAAGAAACATACGAGAATCTACAGCAAGATTATGAGTTTACAATCATCTATCTTCAAGATCAAATAGAAAACGTTGCGAACAAAGATTCTCCGAAAAAAAGTCAAAAAAGGTCCAGTGTCAAGATTCTTAGGATTGAAATACCACACTTCTATGGGGATTACAAACAATGGACAAGCATCCAAAATCTTTTCAACAAAACTATCCATTGCAATGATGATTTGTCCAATGAAGAAAAGATGTATTACCTGGTATCAGTAATAGGAGGAGATCAAGCCAAGCTCATTATCCACCTAAATATATCGCAAGAGAACTATTCCACAGCTTGAAATATTTTATGCTCCAGATGCGAGGATAAACGGCTTCTCACCAATACTTACATTAACACAATTTTAGAACTACCAAATCTATCATATGATAATGTACTGGAATGTTTGCATGCCATTAAGAACCAATGAATAAATACAGATTCTTGGGATGCTATCTTGTTGAACATCCTAATAAGAAAACTGGACAGAGAAACTCATCGCTTATACGAGACGTCATTGAAGAACTCGAAGGAACTTCAAACAGTCAAAGATTTTGTAGCCTTTCTACAAGTAAGGTTCCAAAACAAATAAGTTCATCTATTAAGACTGCAAATGTTGCTGTAGCCAGAAAACCAGATAAACGCAGCCTTTGCTAGGAAAAGCACAATCTACCGGAATGTAAGAAGTTCCAAAATTTACCACAAATCGAAAGAAGTAAGGCCGTATATTATAAACCAGTGTGTCGACGATGATTGCTTCCAGAACAAAGTGAAAAATGCAAAGGTTCACATCACAGCCTGCTAACAATATGGAATCAAACAATCAACATGGAATCGCAAATGCATCTTACTAGGAACCGCCTTAGTGAAAGCGTTTTCTGGTACTCGCAATGAACTGATTCGTGTGCTAATAGATCCTGGGTCTTAACCAACCTTTATTACAGGAGAATCCTGCCAGAGATTGAAATTACCAAAAACCGCAGCGTATGCAGAAGCCACAGGCATGGCAAAAACCGAGGCTGGAGTGGCGAACTCAAAAGTTGAATTTACCTTGAAGCCAAGATTTCCATCCAAATTTTGCTTAGCCATAAAGGCATTAGTATTCAAAAACATAACGCGGGGTATACCAGAGCAGCCTCTAGACCCATGGAATTGGAAACACACCAAAAATCTGATGTGGGCTGATCCAACATTTTACAGTCCTGGCCCAATCGACTTATTATTGGGTAATAGCAAAGACTTCATCCGACGAACCACCTCATCCGCCCAACAAACCAAACTAGGCTGGATATTCCTAGGCCGCGCCTCCGTCGATTGTCACAATTCAACAGTAATAAAATCAATGACTGGCCGCCACATAGTTAACATTCCTTTTAACATTGAATTATATTCTGCCAACCCACTGGGATGCTCAAAAAGGGTCGCCATGGCGCGTTTGATACATGTAGAAAAACGACTTGCTAAAAATCCAAACCTTGGCATTCAATATAAGAAGTTCATGGGTGAATATATCGCTTTGGGACACATGAAAATTGCTGAAACAGCTACTGAAACTGGTTACTATTATCTGCCGCATCATGCAGTTCTTTAAAGGATTCGAGCACAACTACGAAATTGAGGGTAGTTTTCGATGACTCTGCCAAAACCACAACAGGAACATCGCAAAACGACGTAATGTTGACGGGTTCTACTCTTCAACAGGATTAATTATCCATACTGTTAAGGTGGCGGAAGAATAAATACGTCAATACGGCTGATATCGAAAAAATGTTCAGACAAATCGCCGTTCATGAAGATGATCAGAAATATCAACGTATTTTGTGGAGAGAGCCTCCGCAACAAGAAATTCAGGAGTTTAAGCTGATCACCGTCACATATGGAACAGCAGCAGCAACTTATTTAGCGGTGAAGTCACTACGACAGCTGGCCATCGATGAACAACCAAACTATCCTATAACGTTCAACGCAGTTTTAAATTATTTCTACGTGGATGACCTAATTTCTGGGCAAAACACACTGGAAGAAGCTTTAATCAGCCAGAAACAAACCATTGATTTACAGAATTTCTCTTGGAATCCATACCAGTGCATCTAAGGAATCAAAATCGATTGGAATTCAAGCTTGATGGCACAATTAAAACTCTTGGACTACTACTAAACGAAACCTACTTTCGGATAGTGCAAAACTTTTTGACTCATTAGGCTGGCTGGCACCAATAACAGTTGTAGCTAAACTGATGATGCAAGAAATCTGGCTAGCAGGCCTCTCTTGGGATGAAGAACTTCCGTCACACATATCAACAAAATGGCAGGAATTTAAAGATTCTCTACCTCTCGTGGAAGAAATATTTATTCCACGTTGGATCCATTTTGAGGAGAACAATATAACAGAACTTCATGGTTTCTGCGACGCCTCGTAAAAGGTCTATGCTGTTGCCGTTTACTTCAAATCTACAAATTCTGAAGGCATTACTATTGTGAGACTTCTCGCATCAAAAACAAAAATTGCTCCGATTAAAAACTTACTTTCACCTCGTGTTGAGCTTTGTGGAGCGTTGCTGCTCACTAAATTAATGTACCAAGTTAAAGAAGCAATGCAAATTCCGGAAACAACTTCGTTCTTTTGGACCGACTCAATGATCACCTTATGTTGGATTCGAGGGCGTCCTCATAAATATAAAACTGTCGTGGCCAATCGAATATCGGAAATTCAAACATACTCAAGTCCGTCACAATGGCATCACGTTGGATCAACCGACAATCCAGCAGACTGCACATCAAGAGGGACCAGTCCGAAGGAACTAAAGAACAACAATTTATGGTGGACGGGTCCAGATTGGCTACAATTTTCAACCGAACGTTGGCCACAACAAACTACTGCTCAAGAGGAAGCTACTTTAGAAACGAAACAATTGGTAACACTTGCAACATCAACAACAGTCAATCCGTTTGTACAGATTATAGAAGGATTTTCGAACATGAACAAAATAGTTCGCGTTGTTGGGCTCAGTCGACGGTTTATAAATAAATGTTTGAAAAAACAGGTTACCGGATCGCCAAGTTTACTTTCTTCTGAAGTACTTAATGATTCCTACAACGAGCTGGTTAGAATAATTCAACACTCGGAGTTCAAGAATGAAATCATGCAGATTAACAAAGAAGGCTCAGTATCAAGAAAAAGCAAGCTCCTCTCGCTTAATCCATTTATTGATGAACATAAAATACTAAGGGTAGGAGCTAAAACTAAATGGGCCAGCAAACAACCAATGGTTGAAGTAGACGACATTGTCTTAATAAAAGACAACAACTTTCCGCCAACAAACTGGCCTTTGGGAAGGATCATTGACCTACATCCTGGTAGCGATGGTTTGACTAGGGTGGTCATCGTAAAAGGAGGGAATGGTTCCATATTCAAAAGACCCATTACCAAAGCAAGTATCCTACCGCTCGACACCGAGAAGTCGCAAACTAAATGAGCAAATGACTCCCATACCAAGGTTCCTAAAGCCACCAATGTCATAGCTCTACCATTACTTGTACCGAACAGATAATGTACAACATCACTACTCTAAATCACCAACCTGGGCTGTATCTAGAAAATTTAGGAAATCTCCGATTCACCAATCAGCAGATTTATTTTTTATTTTTTATTCAGATTTGATGACATACAGAAATCTGGCAAGGAACATGGATCAACTTTGCATAGAAACAGCTGAAGACAATCATCAGATATGTTCTGTAATCAACACTCAGCTCATGCATATTCTAACTGAAATCGAGGACAAGAACGCAATACTTCACTACAGAGAAAGGAGAAGAAAGCGTGGGATCCTAAATATCGTGGGCAATTTGGCAAGTGACCTATTTGGAGTTCTAGATGACGGGATGCGAAATGAAGAAGAAATACAAAAGATTAAACTAAATCAACAACACCTTTTAATGATAGCCAATAATCAAATATCTATTGCTGACGCACCTGTAAACATCTTAAAATGAACTGATGAAGACAACAGACGTCATTGGACAGCTATTACACAACAAATAAGTTCCTCATTAGGTGACATCAACAACAGTCAAAAATTCTCGTCTTTAACCTTTCATGCACTCCGTCTGACGATCGACTTCAAAGACACTCAGCAAAAACTAATTAATGTCGTTTTAAATTCAAATAACAAAGCAGTGAGCACGTCAATTCTACCACCAAATCAACTTAACAAGGAACTTCAAGATATAAAACAGCATATGCCTCCAGACGTTCTGCTGCCCTCACAAAATGAAAACTATGAATTATTGAGCCTGTATCAAATCATGTCATGCAGAGGAAAATTAAGTGATCAATATCAACACGGCGAAATATCAAGTATTTAAACCTACACCTCTTCCTACAGTCGAAGGAGTCTTCATTCTAGCATCAATGGACTATTTGGTTACCTCCATACATCGTGATGAGTATTACATGATGACAAAGGACGAGTTTGCAACAACAATTCTATATGTGAACTAGACTTATTGGCATCACAACAACCATTCAACTGCCACATTGTAAAAAGGGTATCGCAAAATCTAAGAAATACATGGATAAAGTTGAGAAACAGTAAGTGGATTTTCTTAATCGGTCAAGAGCGGCAGGCTAAAAAAGGTGGTAAAAAAGATTTCAAATGAATGTCCTGCCTAATGTAAAATGGTAACGCATTAAAAAAGGTTGGTGCCGCGACAAGATTAGAGCGATGGAAGTGGTCGTTGTAAAATCTAGGAATGCTGCAGAGAAATTGATAGTTGCCGCGAAAATTGTATCGAAAACCGCCTCTCATTATACGAGTATCTTGACCACTTCGATTTAAAAAAAAACTCTCAATACCTTATAGACATACAAGTGTTTTAACGGCAAGATGTTGGTTGTAGTGAATAAACTCCAAGATGGTTCAGTTCGTGGTTTCTTTAGAAACATTCTCAAAATCATTTTTTGTTGCTCGTCAAAGAGGTACACAGTAGCTGCATAACAACCACCCAAGCACGCCAATCCATATTCTAATTTAGCCATAACTAGTGCAGAATAAGCAATTTTTAACACCGGAGTAGGACAATAGTCACGAAGGAGGTAAACAATTCTAGCTGTTGATGACAGATACCGGTTGACTGAATTTACATGCGTTTTCCAATTTAGACAAGTGTCCAAGTGAACACCAAGATATTTAAACGAGTCAACAGGTTCGATGTCAAAACACTCAGACTGGCAACCAATAAATGTACATTCAAGTCTGCTGTGATTAGTCACTCGAGACAAAAACGTCAAATTAACGTTGCCGCAGACAATTTAAACAACATGAACTTAGTTTTCTGATTGATCATCGAAATAACGTTACATAAGCCAAGGCTATGTCATCGGCAAACCCCATAGAATAACAATGAACCCTGGGGAGCCCCAGCCCCAATAAATTTCGGATTGCTGAACGTGTAAAATATAACGAGTAGTATTGTGAACTAAAGGGAACAGCAGCAGGCATACCACAAACAAGGTATCGTACTGGGTCCTATATTGTACAGGGTGTCCGCCGGGAAGGTATACTACTTTGTTTGTTTATGATTTTTGATTAAATGAAAGAGAATGAATCTTATATTGATAAATTTTTTTTAATGTCTGCAATTATGTATGGAATACAATATCAGATAAATGTCTGCCTCTGTTAGCCTCACAAAAGCGAACCCTTTTGAGCACATTTTTCATTACATTCTCACACATTTCACGCGGTATTTCATTAATTTCATCACGAATATTTTGTTTGAGCTGCTCAAGCGTTTCTGGTTTATTTGCATAAGCCTTGCTTTTTAGATATCCCCACAAAAAGAAGGCCGGAGCAGTCAAATCAGGCGACCGTGGAGGCCGATCAACATCACCATTTTTTGAAATAACTTGTTGTGGAAAGAGTTCTCGCAGTAATTCCATTGTAATCCTGCCTGTATGCGATGTGGCACCGTCTTGTTGATACCACATGTTAATCAAGCCCAAAGTATGCAGTTGTGGCGTTAAAAAGTTTTCAATCATATCACGATATCGCTCCCCATTCACAGTTACCGTTACGCCGTTTTCATTTTCAAAGAAGTAAGGTCCAATGATTCCTCCTGACCAAATTGCATACCAGACTGTCACTTTTAATGGATGTAAAGGTGACTGATGAATAATGTGAGGGTTTTCCATTGCCCAGAACCGACTATTCTGTTTATTCACATATCCATGTAAATGAAAATGTGCCTCGTCACTCATTATGATTATTTCATGAAAATCGGGGTTGTCATGGGCGAGCTGTAACATCCTATTGGCATATGTACGGCGGCGTAAATGGTCTTGTGGAAGAATTTGCCACGTGTCTACTTCACGACTGTCAAGTATGAACTGTCAATACTAATATTCGCCTAAATGGCGGCAAAACAAACCGGCGGACACCCTGTATAATTACCAGCGGAAATTTTGTATTCATTTTGTATCTCTTTTTTCACTAAATAAAACATCCCAGCGGAAGCTTTTGAGATATTGGCCAACAACTGAAAATAAATTAATAAAAAAATTCAAATTTTCAAAAGTATTGGTTATGTGAAATGGCCTAGTTTAGTCCAGCATGAAGAGATCCTAGAATTTTGTCCTAAGTTTTGGACCCCTCATGAATACTTTTATCCAAATTTCATCGTCATTCTTTTAGAATGGCGGAAAGACGGAATATTGTTAAATTTCAAGATTTAATTTACCGAGTTCCTTGACTTCGGAAACCAATCAATTTGTCATTTTAAGGATCACTTTTATTATTTTATTCCGCTGGGATGTTTTATTTAGTGAAAAATGAGATACAAAATGAATAAAAAATTTCCGCTGGTAATTATATAATAAAACGATTTCTCTTTTGTGATTGTGCTGCCACTTGCGGCGAATAGCGAAATCTCTTATTTTCCGCTGGGAAATTTCCGCTATCTTATACAGCATCCAGTTAGGTTACTGCCCGTCAAATCTGAATCTTTATTTAAGAAACATAAATTAGTAAATGATTTGTAAATTGTTGGTGATTCGTCCAACTATGCAAGGACTATGTCCGTAAATAAATAAATACATATTTAGATATCCCACTTCATTTCGGTGGATTACCATAGGGTGACAATGCAAACACGCCTCCAGTATTTTGCGATAATTGCCATAGTGTAGTATTACTTGTTGGATGAAAATGTCATTATAAAATGGTTTTTGGAGAAAGTTCTGAAATATGGCTACAAGGGACATAATTCAGCCGTAAAACGATTTCTGGAAGAAGTTCTGGTGGGACCAATTATGCTGGGATTATTCATGTGGAATGGAATGTTTTAATTATCAATTTTTTTAAGAAATTCTGGAATATGGCCATCTGGGACGGAACTTAGCCATTTCTTAACCAATTTGAATGGGCACAAACATATTTAGATAGCGCACATCATTTTTTTCGATTACGAAAATTTACGCCGATTTTTGCGATAAACTTTATATTTTGACATAAATTATAAATTCTATGTCCACTGATTAAATTTAAATTTGGAATGCATTTTCACTTTCCTTCGAGAATAGTTTCACAATGGTTTGAAATACGGAATTTTGAAAAAAGAGTTTTGAAATACGGGGTTTCAAGCCCAACCCACCCACGTATTATGTATATAAAAAGTAAAAAGTCTAGGTTAGAGGTATTTTTTTATTTAAATCGAATGATGAAATATTTGGAGGGAGAGATTGAGTAGCCTTCGAAATAATAGCAGAATAGAAGAAAATAAGAAAGATATTCACGGAATCGGCCACATTATCATATAATTATCGAAGAGGTTGTTTAATTTTGGAAAATTACCGACTATCCTCCGCAGGTACAGCTCCACTACTTTAAAAACGACTTTCATGACAAGATTTATATAAAGCCCAAGAAGCATCTGTAATTTTTGAAACGTTTGTTTAATCAATTGAAAATCCGAAATATTTCTAGCAGAGATGGGCGATTACGCGTCATCTACTAAATTTTACGTTATTGCGTCGACAACGTAGAAAACTTGTCGACAATATAGAAAACGTCAACTAGTCGTAGACAACGTCGACAACTAATTGTAATTGCGCCATTAGTGATTAAATGTTCAACATATTTTTAACTTGCGTTAACATATTTCTAAGTTACATATTACATCGTCTGAAAAGTTCTCGGTCTGACACATAGGTGGTGCCACAAATTTATAAACCAATATAATTTTTAAATTCTACCAACCTTTAGACGTTAAGTATCAAAATTACATTACATTCCGACCATTAGTTTACAAGTAACAGTTGTCTTAGTGACGCTACTTTGTTAATTTAAGAACAATGGAAAAAAAGAATTTTGTGTGTTGATTAAACACTGTTTTTTGACGGGAAAAAATACCGTTGAAGCAAAGCAGTGGCTTTGGCCGTACAATCACCGATGATGCACTACACTCTGGACGCCCAAATGAGGCTGGGACTCCAGAAAACAAAAAAAAAATCACGAAATTGTTTTGAAAGACTGTAAAGTGAAGTTGCATGAGATACCTGACATTGTCCACCAAAAAAATGCTCTTTCACCAAGACAATGCACCATGTCACAAGTCGATCGCAACAATGGCAAAATTGCAGCGAATATTACTTGTGTGCCGACCTCAAAAAAAGCTCCAGGGAAATTGAGTTGGCTCCAATGAAGAAGTAATTGCCGAAACTAAAGCTTATATTGAAGACAAAGTTAGATCGTTGTACAAAAAAGGCATCGAAATATTAGAGAGGCGTTGAACTGATTGTAGCGCTCTGGTAGGAAATTATGTTGATGAATAAAATGTATTTTTCCCCAATAAATTGTGTTTTCTTGTTAGACCCGGAAATTTTCAGGCGATGTGTTACTTTAATAATGTATGCTCGTCATCGATTTTTTGTCTAAATTTTCAATAAACTAATATGGAGGTGAGTTCATAACAGATAAATGTCTCTAATTGTTTTAAACCAAAATATTCAAGATATTTACATCTAAATTTTAAACTAGTTCAGATTTGACAATAGCCGATGTCGAAATTGATAAATTTTAATTAAGTTAACAAATTGTAATTGAACCCCTGACACGATTTATTTGCGCCATCCTTGAAGGAAGGAATGATCCTTGAACCTACCTTTAATTTTGTTAGTCGGAAAACTAGACAAAAAATTGGCGTGAGACCCACAGTCTAAATGATTTACTAAAGTAAATAGCCGTTACTAGTTACTAGTTATTTCTAGTTAATACTGTATCCATAAAGCGTACTGGGTTTAATATTTAATCCTAAATTGAGTACTAAATTGTTTTGTTCACTATCGATGATAAATACTTAGACAGTTGATAAAACTCAAACTAAATTAGCGAATTAGCATAAAATTTCAGTGCATTGTGTTTTACTCCATCTATTGATAAGTGGTATGAACTAATATGAAGTTCGTTTATACTTTGCGCCTGACGCAGACTATTTTGTCCAAATTTCCGACAAACTAAATTGATGAGTAATTCATACAATCCGTCGAAAGATAACACTAAGCAAATCATGTCTGATGTTTAATTAAAATTTACTTAATAAAGTAAAATTTATCAATTTATAAAATTTGTTTCAAATCGGCTATTGATAAATTTGAACTAGGTTTGCAGGTTCAAATCTTAAGCATGTTTTGGTTTCTGAAACTTAGAGCCACGAATCAATAATTTTTAGGAACTAACCATCAGTTTAGTTAGTCGAAAATTTAGAAAAAAATCGGCATCACGCACACGGCTCAAATCAGTAATTTAGCCGAAAAAATAGCACAGTCTTAGATGTTTTAATTATGTGTGCCTGACGTCGATTTTATGTCATAAGCCGTGGCTGTTTAATTCCATTTTTCGAGTTCGCGAAGAGGTAAGTAACACTTTTTAAAGCATAAGGTAGATAACACCGTCTTCTATGTATCACAAAAAATATTCAGCAACAAAGTTAAATGGCTTTCTTGTAATACATGTTCTATACAGTTCCGTTATCATACAGAACTGTCGAGAATAACGATATTACAAGAAAACTATCGAACTTTTTCGATGGATTTTTTGTGTTATGCAATTTCATCTGAGATACAGAGTGGGCCATCTGTTGGTCCTTTTTCAATCGATAAATTTTATTACTTATTGCTATCTGTTCTAAAAAATTCTTTGACATATGAAAAGTCAAAAATATGCTAATTATCGTCATGGAGCCGCTATCAACACAACAACGCATTTTGATTTTCCAAATTTATTATGAAAATAATCGTTCAAAAACGACAACATTTCGTAAATTACGTGAGAGTTTTGGTCGACATTGTTCGTTTTGAAGAAACTGGGGCCATGGAAACTGGACGTTCAGTGGAAGGTCGTATCGTAGACCGTATCGACATGTCCATCCAGAGAAACAGCTAAACATTTCACGAACCATTAATCTTCATTTGCATCCATACAAAATTCAACTAACTCAAAAATTGAAGGTACCATTTAAATCGTCGTCGTTTTGCTAATTGGATGCTTGAACCAAATGAAGATTTTTCATCAAAAATCATCTTTAGTGATGATCTTAATGCACGCCAATAAGCAAAATGTTGGATTTTGGGGAGCGGGGAATCCTCGTGTTATTCACGAAGCAGAAGTTTATCCTCCAAGAGTCACTGTTTGGTGTGGTTTATGGACTAGTTCATTCGGCCGTTTATCTTTGAAAATAAACTGGAAAATGCCCTTACAGTGAATGGGGAACGTTGTCGCAACATGTTAACTGGCATTTTGTGGCTCAAATTTAACGAATTTCGTATCAACGACCATTAGTTTCAACAAGACGGAGCGACATGCCACGCAAGTCATGCAACAATCCATTTATTGTTAACAAAATTTGCTGATCGCATAATTTCAAGAAATTGTGAACTTCCTTGGCCGCCAAGAAGCCCGGATTTAATACCATTTTATTATTTTTGTTGGGTTATTTGAAAGGTAAGGTGGTTGCTAATCATCCACAAACAATTCAACAAGGTTAAAACTGAATTTGAATTGTGTTTGTAAAACACTTGTAATAAAATTTCCTTAGAGTGACAATATTTATTGATTTTATTATTAGGAAGATCGATTTCGAAAATGTATTTCATCTTCAGTTCCTTTTTTACAACTAATTGTATTTGTTGTAAAGATTAGTTGTAAAAAATGAACTGAAGAAGAAATACATATTCGAAATCGATCATCCTAATAATAAAATCAATAAATATTCTAAGGAAATACTACTTTACAAAAACAATTCAAATTCAATTTTATAAGTGACGAAAGTTAACAGTGGGGCTAAAACATGAATTTCAACCATTATACCACAAAAAGTTAAAAACAACATTCGAGTTGAAATTGAGGTCATTGAACCGCTTTTATTGGAAAAAGTCATCGACAATTTTGATGTTCGGATGCAGGCCTGTAGACGAAGCCGTGGTAGACATATGAACGGTATTGCTTTTCATATACATAAATAGCATAGGACCACCTTTCCTTATCAATAAAAAATGTTGACTTTTCATCCCAAAAAGTGTGTTTTATTTACAAATGAATAAAGGACTAACAAATGTCCCGCCCTGTTTTTAACTTTAAAAAAATAACATTCATTTTTTAATTGGGCAAAATTTGTGTTTAGTTCATGCTAGTCATTGTTAGATGATTCTAATATACAGAAATCAAATTATGTTTGAAATGCAGTTCTAAACTGCAAAATTAGTTCAGATTTATCAATCTCCATATACAAATATTTTGGTAATTATTAATCTTAATTTATTTAGTAAATTTTAATTAACCTCATATTTTGTGTCATTTTTAAACAACTTAGTTAGAAGCATGTGAAGTTATCCCAGTTTTTCATCCCAGGATTTTTTTTTATTATTATTTACACGAAACTATTATATTCCATCCCAGTTTTTCATTTTACACGTCTAAAAGACGGAAAAAATTATAAACACAACAACAAATTATCCCATCCCAGTTTATTCGTTTATTTGTTGTTCATGTAAAACAAATTCGTACTTGGAAATAATGATTTGGGTTTTGGTAATAGTAATTTTGTACGAGTATATTTTAGTTCGAGATAACAATACGCCAAAATATTAGTTTAAATCATTAAGATTAACTTATAATGAGGACCCCAGTGCCAGCCGTATGTTAGGATTGACACAATCTTCCAGATTCCATATGGCCCCATATAAATTTATATGAAAATCGTCTATAACTTCCAAACCCTTCCTGGGCCGGAAATAGCGATTAAAGTTTCGAAATGCTATGTAATTGAGTGGTTGCTGACAAAATGGCCAGCACTAGCCGTATGTTCAAATTTGAGTAAGTGGAAGCTTTTGAGATATTGGCCAACAACTGAAAATAAATTAATAAAAAAATTTAAATTTTCAAAAGTATTGGTTATGTGAAATGGCCTAGTTTAGTCCAGCATGAAGAGATCCTAGAATTTTGTCCTAAGTTTTGGACCCCTCATGAATACTTTTATCCAAATTTCATCGTCATTCTTTTAGAATGGCGGAAAGACGGAATATTGTTAAATTTCAAGATTTAATTTAACGAGTTCCTTGACTTCGGAAACCAATCAATTTGTCATTTTAAGGATCACTTTTATTATTTTATTCCGCTGGGATGTTTTATTTAGTGAAAAAAGAGATACAAAATGAATAAAAAATTTCCGCTGGTAATTATATAATAAAACGATTTCTCTTTTGTGATTGTGCTGCCACTTGCGGCAAATAGCGAAATCTCTTATTGTCCGCTGGGAAATTTCCGCTATCTTATACAGCATCCAGTTAGGTTACTGCCCATCAAATCTGAATCTTTATTTAAGAAACATAAATTAGTAAATGATTTGTAAAGTGTTGGTGATTCGTCCAACTATGCAAGGACTATGTCCGTAAATAAATA
Organism: Nephrotoma guestfalica; assembly: GCA_963691935.1. Classification (NCBI taxonomy): domain Eukaryota; kingdom Metazoa; phylum Arthropoda; class Insecta; order Diptera; family Tipulidae; genus Nephrotoma; species Nephrotoma guestfalica. The sequence continues at coordinate 184,074,073 of OY829915.1, read as the reverse complement.
AATACATATTTAGATATCCCACTTCATTTCCGTGGATTACCATAGGGTGACAATGCAAACACGTCTCCAGTATTTTGCGATAATTGCCATAGTGTAGTATTACTTGTTGGATGAAAATGTCATTATAAAATGGTTTTTGGAGAAAATTCTGAAATATGGCTACAAGGGACATAATTCAGCCATAAAACAATTTCTGGAAGAAGTTTCACATAGTTTCACAATGGTTTGAAATACGGAATTTTGAAAAAAGAGTTTTGAAATACGGGGTTTCAAGCCCAACCCACCCACGTATTATGTATATAAAAAGTAAAAAGTCTAGGTTAGAGGTATTTTTTTATTTAAATCGAATGATGTAGCCTTCGAAATAATCGCAGAATAGAAGAAAATAAGAAAGATATTCACGGAATCGGCCACATTATCATATAATTATCGAAGAGGTTGTTTAATTTTGGAAAATTACCGACTATCCCCCGCAAGTACAGCTCCACTACTTTAAAAATGACTTTCATGACAAGATTTATATAAAGCCCAAGAAGCATCTGTAATTATTGAAACGTTTGTTTAATCAATTGAAAATCCGAAATCTAGTTTGGCAAACTTTTTGATAAATTAATACGTAAAGGTATTTCTAAGCGGATCCATTGAATAACTCCAGTAAATAAATCCATTCAAATCGACGTACAAAATTTAATGAAAAGTGTTTTTGATTATGTTTACACAGAATCCGAATGATGTACGCTCTGATTGAAAATGAAATGAATCTCATTTCGAGACAAAAGAGATACAAATCGTTTATATCTAAAACTTTTCAAATATGCGGTTTCAAGTACATAACATACTCGTACATAATCATTTTCCATTTTCGTTCAATGTTTTAAAATTGTATTCCATTCTCATAATCCGCAATGAAAATATATTTAGATAATCCATCTTTATGTAAAGATTTGCATAATTCACAATATACACGGATATACAATTTGTATTATCATCAATATGATGATGAATTAAAGATAATATGTACCATATGTTGTCATTTGTGATTTGGTATCAGTTTCGCAATGTAATTTACATAATCTTATACCTAACCTTATAATTGAAATTTCGAGAGTTCTTACCTTCTTGATAGGGTATGGCCCGGTTTGCCAGCATTTCTTTGCACTCCTCTTCTTGCTCTTTATAGAAGAGGTCCGCCGGGCTTATTGTACTATTCGACATGTTTAATGTCTAAATTCGAGGGCCTAATTTATTCTACACAACACTAAACACTACTTGTAACGAACTTTTCACTTGTATTAACAATTTTTTGACACACACACGAAAACATATTACGTATTACATAGAAATGGAGTGGCGACCATCCCCAGTGGCATAACATCAAATTGGCATGGATAAATCTGGAAATAAAAAGAAAATTGCAAAATTATTGAATGCATTGTATCGATTGATATTGTAAACGCGAGTGTATGGCTTCAATATAGTTTTTGATCGATTGCTAATAATATTCAGTGTCTGCAAAATATAAAACAAATTTCAACCTACAACGATTGTACATACTCGTATAGTACACCAAGCAGCGAAATACCGATTTATGGAATGGGAGGTGGTTGTTAATGTCTCCAGGTTTGGAGTGTGAAAAAAAATTAATTTTTTCAGTGTTTTTTGTAAAATTAAAAAATAATTAAAATTCCATTTTTTTTGTTGTAAAATTTACAAATTATAATTACATCCCATGCCACCGGGTGTGTTTAGATTTTACAGAAATACTCGTATTTGAATATAACACTTTGAACCTGAGAAATATTTAAATTTTTTACTGTTGAGAGCCTTTTCTTGTACGTCTGTTTTACTTCTTTGGGTATGAATGTGTGTGTAAAATTAGAAAGAAAATCTCGCACTTTTCGTGTGTAATACACAACAACAATGTCTATAAAGAGACACCTTATTGTGGTGTGAAGAAAATTAAGGTTTCGCATAAAATGGTTAGGAAAGTTTGTTTATTTTTTTTATTGGTGTTTTTCATAAAACAATTTTCTGCTTGCTGTCCCTTTTGTAGTATACAAAACAGAAGCAACGTTTTAAGAATTTACACAAAACAGGTGTTCGTGTACGAACGAGTTGAGGTTTTAGGAGTGTGAGACCACAAGGGATTAGTTAATATTTTCGGTTTAAAGCTACCTGAGAGTTAATTCGATCCAGTATTGTCTCAAGTGTTTAATTATGTTTGACAGCGCGGTCGTATCTTATTAAAACCAAGAAAAATATACAGTTAAACCTTCGAAATGTTTTACATAACGTGTAGATTTTTATATCAAAGTTGGATCCGAGTTGCATTGTTAAATAATTTTTAAGAACTGCCTTAATACATCAATTGATGCTATTGGATATTCTAATTTGCGGCATCCAAGCCTTGGTGAGGGCTTATTCAACTTGAATTAAAATAACCAAATCATAGCTACCGCTAATAATAAATAAGCTGAAGAAAATCGAATTGCAGGGATTATGTACGAGGAGTTCTAGGTTTCAGTGTATTAATTATAGGCCAGAACACAAAAATCCTACCGGACAATGAAATATATCAAATGTCATCATTTTCAGAGGTGCTGTTCGAAATAAAATTGGTAACATCAAAAATAATGTGCTGGAAAATGGATCTGCAAGGATCATCAATGTTGATATTGCTTTCGCCGACTGTTTGTTTTTGATAATTAACAAATTTTAGATTTTTAAATCTGTTGGCATGTAAGAATTGCACTTTCATCGTTAATACTCGGGAAATTTAATGTGACCGAATTTGCATTTTAATCTCACACTTAAATCAATCGAACATTGAAAATAACTCTTCAGTTTTACCGACATGAAGCTTCTACCAAAAAATATCAAAAACAAAAATTAAACAAGTGGTTGTAATACTTAGGCTACTCGTGTAAACTACATATATATACATGTTGCTTAGAGAATGGTACAGCCACAATCAGGAATCTCAACCGAGATTGGAGAGTTGTTGACTATACTAGAGAAAATTGTATTGCAGAATAGCTCGATTGTGTGTGCACATCAAGTAGCTCCCATTATTTATCGTAATATTATTCATCGATTTACCTGAAAGTTTGCCACAAAAAAAACAAAAAAAATCCTAGAGCAGATGAAGTGTTGTAACTTGTAAACAAATTTTCGGGAGAAATCAAAAAGACCGCCAAAAATATTGAAAATATTGTGACGTTTGCGAAGAAGAAATTATTTTCAGATGATTTTCCGGATTTGGACCAAAATGATTGCTTGCTGTGCTATTTCATGTTGTGAATTGAAACTAAATATTTTTGTAATTATTATTTTATTAAACGAATTTTACATTCTAGCACATGAATTGTTTCGAAATTATATTGCGTTTGTAAAGTCTCTTGGGATGTTTGCATAATTTTTGTTGGATTCGATGCCCTCAAAATAACACAGCATGCACAAATAACTTGTACTTGAAGTTGATTTCTAATTCCATAACGATTTCCATCATCACCCCAAATGTTTAATAATGCGTAATTGCAGCGGGTCTGCAATTCTGTTAAATTATTTCCCTTGTATGGCGTTCAAATCGAATTGGATTCATCATGGACTTCTATTAATAAACTAGATCGTATTGTTGCTGAGGACACTTCACTTTTATATGACACGGTAGCTGTGTTCAGGCATCATCATTACTTTAGATACGCTCCAGTAACTTGTTCTGCAACCCAACCATTCTGTGCCCCAACCATGGTTTTTTTTAGGAATTAGTCGTACAAGTTTTGGAGCGTTTCTGGAGTGAATCCTATATTCGCCTTAATTTCTTCGAACTTCTCATTCAATATACCATTTTGGCCTAAAGAATAAAATAATTACTTGAACCTAATTTTACTAAAATAAATAGAAATATTACCTTGCGTGGTCCATATATTTTTTAATGGCAGTTGGCAAATTTACCGCACATTATAATGATTAACCCTATTTTGTTGTGATTATTTTCAACAATATTTATTCATTTTCACAAGAAAGTTAGACACATTTCCCTAAGTTACTTTTATGGAAAGGTAACTTATGAATAATCACCACTAGAACGCAATCCGCAAGATGGAAGATGAAAAGTAGCCGTCGAAGAAGCTCCGTACAATTAATTTTAGACCCAAAACCATACAGAAAGAAATATGGATCACAAAGTTCTTAGAGAACCTCCTAACAAACCCTATCATAGCGTACGCCCTTGCTCACACGCAACTCTGTATATGGGCGGGAAAATATAAGTTACTTGTAAAAGTGATACCCAAGTCTTCGATAGTGTTAACTAACTCAACTCTACGGTTATCTAAATACAAATCACAGAAAGAAGTCGAAAATCATATCCACGACATTACTCACACTTAGCTTTAAAAAAACATGAGAATCCAACCACATCATTTATGAACAAAATGAACATAAGGGGTCCCAAATGACTGCCTTCGGGAACGCCCGACGTAACATTAATTATTCGAGACTTGAAATTACCAATTCTGACTAACTGAGTTCTGGAGCCTAAGTATGATTTGATGCATCTCTAATAATTCATGATCCAGTTTATCAAACGCCTTACTAAAATCCGCGTACTCGCTCTTTCCAAAACAGATGAGATATATTTGCTTAACAGCCACAAATAGTCGATCTGCTCGGGAGAAACCCTTGTTGCTTTGACGAGAGAAATCTACGAGTGTAAAAAATATGATGTTAGACTAATTTTTCAAAAAGTGTTGGTATCACAGATAAAATATCTCGATAATTTTTAATATCACATCGAGAACTGAATTTAAATATTGTCTTGATTACCGAACATTTCAAAATCTTCGGGAAGCAATCAGGTTCCAAACATCTATTAAATACACTGGAAAGAGCAATTGCCAGCATGGGCTGTGATTTTGAGAACCAAAATCCCGCACTTTGATTAGTATTCAGTGCAAGTAATTCTGTCAACACGGTATTCACATCCAAGAAACATCGATAATGGAGACTCCATAGGGTTTTCCTACCAGGCTCTGCTTTAATATTCAATTCAATGTCTAACAACATATAATTATTACAGGAAGATCTATCCAGTAGATTAGTTTATTTCTCAAGAAATTAAACACGATAAAATTTGATCGAGACGGGGGCATTTCTCATGGGCTAAAAAAAATCTCAAATCTTAAATCTCTTATGAGCAATATCCTTGCGGTTCTTTAGGTTCGTTAACTGTTTGTTATATCACGGTTTTTTTCCGACTAGGAGAAACAAATTAGGAATAAATTCATCGATTCCCGTATTTAAAATCAATCCTAAAACTTGGTTCTTAACAGCCATTTAGCCTTGGTTCTTAACATTTTAGAAGACCCTTCAGACTTTGGTACGAAACAATTATACTAGTACTAATGACTGCTATTCTATTTCTCAGGAGTGTAAATTAGAAAAAATACTCGGCACAATTGAACTAGGTGATCAAAAACCATTGGACATGCTGCTCCGAATTAAATCGTTGGCCGGCAAGAATTTCATGATCAACATACTACAAAATTATGAGTCAGGCAACTCCCTGATTAAATTCAGCAAGCATTAATCCAGGACAAATCTGAAGAGAATCTCGCTGATATTGCCGACAAACAGCGCACAATATAGTTGGCACTGATTTAACCGTAATCTCGTATCACAAATATTAAAGCTTTGGAACAAATCGCAATCCAGATTTAGTTATAAAAGTACCAAACGGAATAAAATACTAGATGTTGACATTAATTTTTGCTAATGTCAATCGTTCTATAATTGGCGGCTTTCTGTACGAAATTCAGCTTGTTAGAGAATCTGAAAAATCGCAAATTGTATGATCAATGGATTGAACATCAGCACGCGCTGATACACCATCACCAATGTTTTAAATAATCAACAATGACTATAGCACATTGTTAAAAATTTCCTTCTTTAACTGCTCCAACGAAATACAACTCTCCGATAAGGCATAATGTAACCCACCACCCATGTACACCAGATCGTGACTAAAGGCCAATTTCCATTTTCGAGGCCATGTAGACTTGGTCCAATCCAACGTCGTCGTTGTAGAATTCCATCGACAATAGCATGTCCAATACACATGGTGAAAAAAGGATAACGACTAAAGACCGTGTGCGGCCTACAGAAGGCTCAATAAAATCACAATTCCTGGCCGTTACCCAATCCCATTAATACAAAAAATGTTCATGGAATTATATGGATGCTCGACAACTTAATAAAGAGAATTAGGAACATCTTGGATTTTTTTCTAAGAAACTATCAGATGTTTAAAGAAAATATTACGCATTTGATAGAGAACTGCTTGCAATTTTCCAAGCAATTACCATAAATACTTTCGCTACTTTGTCGAAGGTAAGGAATTCACTATCTTCACCGACCATAAACCGCTTACTAGAGCATTTTTCTCTAAAGCAGAACGCAATTCTAGGCAACCAAGTCACATAGATTTTGTATCTCAATCCACCACAGACATATAACACATACAGGGCAAAGACAATGTGGTCATCGACATACTTTCTTGGACTTCCGACCATGAGCTTGCCCCCACCATAACTCGTTTCGACAACACAACAATCGCAAATGCACAACCATGCAATCTAGAATTAGAAAGGCTTACTCTCTAGTGCTACTAATTACCGCATTTTTAAGTGAAAATTGGACAATTTGACGTGAAATTGCTTCTTTCTCTTACTTTTAATTTAAACGCCTCGTCGTTGGCTAGATATTTCAAGAATCGAAGCAATAATTACTAGAATAGTGGTACTGCGGTGGTTTTAAAATCAATCAAGATTTTGATTTGGGTTTTATTAAATCAGCTTGGTTGGCCAACACGTTAGAAACGGTGATTGCTACTAATTTTGGATACGAATGCTTACGCGATGTTTGCCAATCGTTATGTCCAAACTAGCAATCAACATATATTTTGGTGGAAATGCTGATGGATTAGAATTATAGCAAAACATTTCAATCGTCTTCTGAAACAAGGCCATAGTTGAATGGAATTAGGCTATTTATGAACCATTTTTGTCAAATTAGTTTGTGTCGTATTGTAATTATTTTACTAGGTTTGGACGAAGCTTTGAACTATGGTTTTGCAAAATGGAGTTCAATATTTTAGCTTTGCTAAATGGAACTAGTTGAATTAAAAGTCAAATTGGCTTTTAGGAGAGGACTGGGATTCAGAAACTAACATTTCAAAACTATGCCATCAAACATTTGATTCTTATTTGGTTGCGGTGGGACATTTAGAATTTTATTTTAAAACGCTATAAAATCAGTATATCAGTATACCGTGGGCAAAAAATAATAAGACTTTATTCATAATTTTAAAATTCTTTATTTATTTCTCCAAATCTATTTCGTCCCCCTCAAAGTAATCTCCCCGGCCTCAATACACTTGTGCCAACGTCTTCTTAATGTCTTCAATTGACTCAAAACGGTTTCCCCTGAGTGGTCGTTTGAGTTTGCTGAACAGCCAGAAGTCACACGGAGCTAAATCAGGCGAAAATTGTGGTTTCGGAACGATATAGGTGGAATTTTTGGCGAAAAAATCACGTAGAACCAATGCAGTATGAGAAGGTGCATTATCGTGGTGCAAAAACCGAAATTGTCGACCCATAATTCCGGCGTCTTTTTACGAATAGCTTCGCGCAAACGACGCATAACACTCAAATAGTATTCCTTGTTGACAGTTTGGCCGGTCGAAAGAAATTTGGAGTGCATAACACCTCGATCATCGAAGAAAACTGTCAACATCACCTTGATTTTTGACTTGCTTTGACGTGGTTTTTTCGGCTTCGGCTCGTCTTTGGCACTATATTCGGCCGATTGTCGTAAGCATAGATCCAAGACTCATCGCCAGTTATAATACGTTTCATGACATCCTAGTAGTCGGAATCGTCCTTTCACTTTTCTTAGGCCCAAATGATCTTTCAAAATGGTTTTCATTGTTCCTTTCGATATTTCAACGATGCCAATAAGATCTATGACTGTTAATCGTCGATTCTCGAGCACCAATTCCTTGATTTTATTGACGTGTTGATCGTCAGTTGATGTTGATGGCCGTCCTAGACGTGGCTTGTCGTCAACACGTTCTCGACCCTCTTTGAACAATTTGTACCAATCAAAAACACTTACTCGCAACATACAATTATCACTGAAGGCCTTTTGCAACATTCTGAACTTTTTGGCACCACAAAATTAATTCCGCACACAAAATTTAATGGAACTTCTTTGTTGAATAATTTCACTCATTGTAAAAATCGCCGAATGCACTTTTTGTACTTCAGAAAGACAAGCGTATACTAAACACTAACGATTATTTTGATGTGACATTTGACACAGATGTCACTGACAGTCATACCAACATAGAAAAAAACTATTTCGACTTACTTATTACTAACTTATTACTTTTTGCCCACAGTAGTACATCAATATTTACTAGTATTTATTTTTGTGGCTGCTTCAAATTTGTTTTCCAAAACATAAGTTATAATCCAGGAAGGACCATTGGTTTGTTTTTAAATCATAAGATATGGTAACACTTTTTTGAACGATTTACTTGAAATTTTGATATCTCGTCAGTCTGATATTCTGCGTCACGAAACAATCATGTCTTCGCTTGAGACATTTCGAATTATTGAAAACTTATTTTCAAAGTCAGTGGTAGCTGAAACCGTGCATACCCGAGCATATTGCGGCTGTAGTCCATAGTGTAGGACAGACTCCATCGACCTCAACTCAACGCTGATCGCAGCAACTGATCAGAAGTCGTACCAGCCTGAGGAGAATACTGCACAAAGATCTCGAATTATTCACCTACAAGGTCCAGACCCAGCAGGTGAAAGCAAATGGCCATCCGCTTCGATATCAGTTCTCTGCGTCGGCCATAGACCACCTTCATAATTACGTCGATTTTGGCCGAAAAATCATATTGTCAGGCGAAGCGCATTTCCATCTCGGGGGATATGTAAACAAACAGAACTGCCGAATTTGGCGGAGCTACCATTTGACGCCGTTAGACTTTTTTCTATGGGTTTTCGTTATGCGGATAGACAATTTCAGCTTGAAAAATAACATTGCGACATCTATTCGCGAAATAAGCGCCGAAATCGTCGAAAAAGCTTTTAAAAACTGAACTCACAGGATGGCTTATACTGTAAGGTTAGCAGAGGTAGCGATATGAACGAAATTGTTTTTCATCCTTAAATCGGAGACTCCAACCTACACAATAAAAAAAAAGTTTCCACATAATAAAGAAGTATATATACTGATTTCGCGTTTTAAAATAAAATTCTAAATGTCCCACCGCAACCAAATAAGAATCAAATGTTTGATGGCTTAGTTTTGAAATGTTAGTTTCTGGAAAGTGCTCAATTTGACTGGAACTTCCTTATCCACCTCTGATGAAAATCGTTTTATAAAATGAAAATAAAATTCTGAATTGAGTGTCATAAGAGGTTATAAAAGGTAATTAATTCGAAACGTTATATCTCACCTTAGCCTTTAGGATGCAGTCCTCGCTTCGAAACTAAGAAATGATCACCTAAAAAGGCTTTCAATATTTTAAAAAATTGAAAACAAATTTGATAGGGACCCCAAGCACAAAATAAATCCTTTGGATTGTACTTAAATTTCGAACTCATGCTATAAATCCATTTACTAATTAACCAGTCGCTTGAAAATACAAAAACGAACTCGTTAAAAACAGCCAACCGTATTTTTGACTGGTTACCAACACGAATCGAACCCGAATTGCCCGAATAACAGAGCAAACACTCTTCCTGCCTTCCCAACTAAATTTAATTCACCGATAGAATTGTGAAAATTGTTGCCATTAAATATGGCTAAATTTCCTGACTCCGTTAAAAATGTATGTTATAGAACAAAATCATATTACAGAAACCACCTTTAAGTAATAATTGGTATGTAGTTTACCGGTTTTCTATTCAGTGTTAACCTAATTGCAAAATTTTATTTAAACCTGAGGTCAAACCCTAAATATTGATCAACAAAGCCAAATTTATTTATTTATTTCAATCATTGATCTGTATAGTTTTGAACAGTTCTGTTATTATACAGATTATAATGGATTCCTTTTGTTTATAGAGGACTAAATTTGGATGGGCTAAATTTGGCTTAAACTATCGTGGTCTCGAGGAATTGTTTTTCACAAAAACCTACCATCATATAAACTGTGTAACCTCAGTCGGCTCAAGATATGGTTATATGATTCATTCAAATTGACCATTTTTAAGAAGTATAATTGGAACGTCCATTAGAATTTCAATTCCAGTTCGAAATTGGATTCAATCCTAATTATTTCGAATTGAGAAATTTCTTAATTCCATTTTAATTTTTAGGGTTCCATTAAAATTGGCAATTTTTCAGAAACATATTGCGAACTTTCATTCTCAGTATTCATTATATGAGATTATTAATATCGCTGGGTTAGCAAAAATATCAAACCAGAAAAATTCAAGAGCGCAACATACTGTAGTTATGTGCATCGAAACCCCTCAATCTTCATATTGCTCCTACTAAATACCATGAAAAACTTGTTTTCTTCGTATCCTTCATTCCTCCACCCCCGATGGTGTTGAAACAACATCTTCATTTGCTTGCATTTATGAAGAAATTAAAAGGTTTAAGGTTTGTAAATGTATATGTTTCCAACAATACGAAAAATAATAATTTACAAAGCTTTAATTGAATGGTAAAAGTTTTCGTTGCTCTGTGCTACTACTGTACTTTAAATTTGCGAAATATGAGCTACAAACACGAACATGCTGATTGAATTACATTTATAAATTATTAAATGAATTGAATAGACCAATAGTTAAATAATAGCATTACTATCATTAAAATGATAGTGGGTTATGATTTTAGTTTTGCTTCATTCTAACATAGACGAGTAAATTTAATAATTTACATGTTATGTATATAAATTGGGTGTGGGGTCAGTGGCTTACGTTCTGATTTGCTGATGTTATTTTTTTATACTAAACATATTTTATAGCACTTCCTAGGTGTAATGTATATTTTGAGATTTCATATAAATGCCATGTCACACGCTATGCCTTTAATAATAATAGACATACATCATATTACTAAAAATATGTAGACCTGGATAGGAAAACATTATTTAACGTTGATGTACAGCATAAAATGCTATTAATTGTTTATTAACATGTTGTCTTACTTGTATATTTAAGGGTGAATCGGAAAATTCTTAAGTAAATTGTCACATTAACGAGTGACGAGCGCCCTTTTGTAATCAAAAAACAAAATTTTGTATCAACGTTATATGAACACTTAGTCATGAGCAGGTAGGGCGGCAACTCAATCAATGGCTTGCCTTTCAAAATGTGTAACACCCCATGTTTTACCGCATCGTTCTTAACCTGTTGATGGAGTAGTTCATCGATAATCAGTCCTTTAAAATTAACTAATAAATTGTTTGGAGCCACCGAATCTAAATCAGATTCTGTGATTGAGACCAAGGGGTTAGTAATGTCTTTCACAATAAATATGATAAAGATGGCGGGAGATGTGCAAGTTGATCCTCGATTCCGGTCTGCGTTCCACAATGTACCTACACTTAGAATTAAATTTTGTTCTTATCATTATAATGCATTTTATAGAATATTGGCCGAACGTAATCCAATTTCCAATGTCGCATAAATGTAGAGTTTTTTTATTTTATTACATAATTACTAATACTTTCTCACTATAAATGTTTTTGTTGTTGCTTTAGGAAAGTTAGGACAAACTTCCGTTCCGTCCATGATCAATGATTTTTTGCGTGAAAAAAACAAAAGCGGCTTGCGGCCGCAACCATCGACTTATTAAAACCCAAATTTGGCGATAAGTTGTTTTCGAGAAATGGATCTGTCACTGGCCTCCAAGGTCGTGCGATTTGACACCTCTCGACTATTTTCTGTGGGGCTACGTGAAGTCACTGGTTTGGCGCCCAAAAAGTGGCCCAAAATTGGATGTTCAGAATGCGTTTCGTCAAGAACAGCCTCGGTGCTCATATGCCCGAAATCATTTTGAAATATTAATGCCATGTATTGATCTTTCGAATAAAAAAAAGTGACTACAGTTTAATTTTTTGTGTTAGTTTTTACAGTTTCAAGTTCTATCGGGCTTAAAAAAATACCCTTTAGTATAATTTTGCCAACCACATACGCATTTTGAGCTCATAAATAGTTTATTTATAATGAGGAATTGAATTGAGGGTAAATAAGACATTTTAATCTTTATAGTATTTCATTAGCTGTAGTGATATTCATACTACTGAGCTGACATGTGCCTGAATTAAATATGTTGTTGTTGAAGGTGGTAGGTAACATTGTTAACGGTGGGCGTTGAGGTTGTGTTAGAAATGATTTCAGTGGGACGCGCATTATTAAGTTCTCCAATATCCCCTTTTGGTTCATTACATTAGAGGTGATCGTTTTAAGCGTTTGTACACACTTAGCCATCTGCGACCTAATATCGGCAAGTCTTCCGGCCACCATTATTATATTCAATTAGAGTAACTATCACCGTACCAGCGCAAACATTTTTGTGATGCTACTCGTACAGCCTCATCACATTTCTAGTGGTACGTAACCGTACAAACTCCGCTACAGTTAACTATTACATAATCGTAATCGCTAGATTTATTACATTTCCTGCATGAATGCATTTTCGTCACTTAAACGGGTGTCCCACAATAGGACGATTTCCAACAAAAACAGCCAAGTAAAGCTGTTTCGAATTGTTGATGGTGCAAAAGTTATTCCACTTTTAGTGTTTTTTTTTTGAGAAATCGAAACAAGAGTTATTTTGTTTAACTTTCTTTTTAATACGATCTAGAAGAGTGTACCTTTCCAATAAAATCATTTTTGCAAGCTATATTATCTTCTGCTAAACAAAACCAAGGGTTTTGTAAAGTCTATTTACTTCCCAATATTTTTTTTGTTGGTGTAGGTAGTCACAACAGAAAGTTTTTTTATTAACTTTGTTCGCAAACGTGTTTATTAAAAAATGCACTTAACAAAATTTCGATTTCTAAAATCGATGCTGAACACCGATCTCCTGATCGGTCTGGTTTATTCTTTCGTAAACTAGCTCTTCTAGCCCCACAGAAAATAGTCTGAAAAATTTAGATCAGGGGACCGTGGTGGCCATGCAATGAATAGATAATTTACATTCAGGCGTTTTCTCAATACTTGTGCATAGTGAGAGGGAACTCCATCATGCTGCAGCCACATAATTCCTCGTGTTTGTCATTTTGTAGAAAACTTAGATAGGCTGCCCCGTTGATCCGACGTGGTAGTTCAAATGCGCCAAATAATTTTGCGGCGAAAATTCCGACCCACATGTTCACTCCAAATTGGTGTTGAAACCGACTATGTCGCACATTTTTTGGGTTTACGCGGGCCCAATAGTGCAAATTAAGAATAGTGAATATCCCCTCTCTCTTTTAAAACATGTTTCGTCCTCGTTTCGTGGACCGTCGCCCTCCCGAACGTCTTGATAAAGAAATAACACTTAGATGGGAGGTCTGTCATCATTTCAATTATTCTATCTTCGTCTACATCAAGTTGACCGGTTGTTTCGTATCTTCTTCTTGAAATCAGGAAAGCGTTTCCTGATTTCAATTTGGTTATCGTCTCTAGTGTTATATTGCTGTTGCTCGGGCATTACATAAGCCATAAATGAAATTCATTCCTGCATAATCGCGATGGGAATAAGCCACATAGCTTATTGACATTTTAATTATAATCGTTTGAGTATCTAAATGAATTTGGTTTAATTCGGGGGCTACTAGATTTGCGTAAAAAATTGGCGTACTTTAGTTTACCATTGTGTTCTCGTCAATTTTTTTTATTTCCGACAAAGCACCGATTTTAGAAATCAAACACACTCACTTTGTGAAAAAATTGATAAAAAACATTATGTTGTGAATAGCCCAGTGTGTGATTCCATTTTAAAATCTGCATTAGCATAGCATACTCGTCTGATTATGGGTCAAGTTTCTGTAGTACATTATTTTCGAACGACGGTTTGATTTCGGACTATAGTGGAACCCTGTTTCATTCATTGTCATCAAACAGCGCTCTGAATTATTAACGCGTTGCTGATTTTGATCCAATGTGAGCAACCGCAACACTCAATTTGAATAGAGTTTTCTCATGGGCAAATGTGTATGCCAAATAGTCAGTGTTGTGCCGTATTGTCCACACCGCGTATATAATTGATATTCTACACGTGTAGACAATGTATGTAGAAAATTAAAAGAATGGCCTCGACAATGTAGAGAATGTAGACAATGTCGCAAATTATTATTTGTCTTAACAATCATCAAATTTCTATCGATAAAAATATTTAACACATTTGGAAAGTTATACCCATATGTACACTCTGTCAAGAAAGTAACGGGAATTGATCAATTAAAATGCCCGCTTAAAGGGATAACTGTCCTCTATCTTGGCGTGAAGTTTGAGCGCGATCTGTTATTTAGTCAGTTCATCTCAGTCGAACAAAGAAAAGAGAAAGTGAAAAAGTTAAAAAGGTCAGCCAGATCCATATCAGGTGAATACGGTGGGTTGTTCGATAATATTTGTTGAGTTGGATGAACCGACTGGATAATTCAACCAATATTTTTTGCCTATTAGGCTGGACCATCTAATTCTGTTGGGTGATATTGCTTTGATTTCCAGCCATGACATTTCGAGTTGTTTTGCTAGTGCTAGCATTGTTCGTTTCAATGTTACAGCTGGTCGTCCAACTTTCCAATCCAGAGACCTTCTTGTTATGTCATTCTGGGACTTTCTTATACATGAGGATAATCCATCTCCACTTGTGCTTTCGTATTTCGATGCCAATGACTGATTGACTATTCTGTCTATAAAGAGTTCAACATTATTGTTATTCACCAAGTCCAGAAACACCTTAGCTTGGTGTTGCGGGACAGTTTGTGTAACAGTTTGTGTAACATGTGTGTGAATGTTGTTCTGCCTTTATTTATTCATTTCTTTAAATCTTCATCTGATCCACTTCTTTACGCTAGAGTGCATACAACCACGGTTTACAAATTAATTCTCCGTTTAGCCTAATCGCCTTGGTTTTCCTGATATTTATTTTGCAGCCAATTACTTTTGCTAGTTAGACTACTTAATTATGACGTGTGTTGTGTTAATATGATTGGCGCTGCTTCACCCTGGTCTGGAGCCAGTTTGTGCTTTTATTATTTTCGGATTGTCTCATCTTTTGTCATATCTTTATAGTTGTTTTGAGAAGGAATATAACCCGTAAATTTTTGCATTCTCTCATGTTACCCTTTTGGTATTCGTTATAATCAAGCCTACTTTCCATTTTCGCGGTATTCTACCGGAAGTATATACTTCTGTTATTACTGCTGTTAGAGTCATTGCAATTGTCGTTTTGTCTCCTTTGAATATTTGAGCTCTGTTGTTAATATTTGACGAGATGTATCCCTTATTGGTGGGATATTGACAAATTGTCCACTTGGCCAAGCGCGTTCTTCAATTTTCTTCCAAGTTTTATCACTGATCCAGAGCTTGCGTCTGTATTCTTGCTATACCCAAGTGTGTTGGTAGTTGCTTCTTCATTGGTTTGGAAGCTGAGGTTGAGCGCTTCACAGAATGTATTTCTTGTATCGACACCTTTTAGTCTGTCGGTGTTACATTTTTTCCGATTTGAATTGATGCATTTTACAGGCTTAATTTTGAATTGTGATATTACCAGTTGATGGTCTCTGTAAATGTTTGCACCTCTTATTTCCTCGACGTCTTGTAATGGCGTGAGCAATTTCTTGTTCATCATTACGTGATCTGTTTGGTTTCTTGTTCTGTCATCAAATGTGTTCATAGGTCGCATCCTTTGTTGTTTCATCTGCGTCCTCTGTTGGGACATAGCACTGAATTATGGTTTGTGTTTCGTATTTTTGAATGGATCCTTGATAAGATTATTTGGCATTTAACTGGGTTCCATCCAATTAGTGCCTTCTTTGCATTAGCTGTTGTTAATATATCATCACGTCCGGAGGGAATTTCCTTCGCTTCTATTTACTTTGCACTGTTTCTCCATTTCATTTCCCTGAGGCCAAGAGTTTCGATTTTATAATGCTCCTTCTCAATCTCTCGAAGAAATTGAATTTCCAACTAACCTGAACAAAATGGATATCGCTTTCATTAAAAAGTCCCTATCTGTATTCTTGTTCAAGTAAAGATTAATCACAGTTATCAGATAATTTTAGTCTGGAAAACCTTATGAACAATCGGTTGTGCACAAACCCGTCGTGTGGCCGCCATATCTCAAAAACTCAAAACACTAAAATAAATCAATAAACTTTTTCTACTAGAATTACTGGTAGTAACCCCGACTACGATGTTCAAGTTCATGATAGACAGAGAATTTTATTGGTATAGAGAATTTCTTTTAAACCGTAGCTGAAATTAGCCTCGTATTGCGTTATGATAATCGATTAAGTTCATGAAAATACCTTACATACCGATATGTTATTTAATTTCGTTAAAAACTAAATCGATTTCAACCTGAATGAAAATTATTAATTTATAAAGCCCATTGCATACTGAAAAAATCTTAAAGATCCTCTCACTTTCCGAATTTTTTTTCGAAGGATTACAACGACACCGATATAGAACCAATACTGCAAATCAGAAAATGTTGCAGGATCGTTTAAACGGTTGGTATGAAAGTTACGAAACCTGTCAGTGTACGCTAAAACATGCCAACTGTTAAACTATTAAATTTATTCCATGAACGAAAATGAAATCGTTTATGGTTGAGAACAGAAAAACAATGGGGAAAACAACAAACAACAATAATATACATTGTCTACCAGTTCTCGCGTAGACCCACAACACGCTGTCTTTTCATTCTTGAAGGTGTCAGCTATCTCTCACATTTTCACTTAACGGTCTTTCAAAATTATTTTGTGCACTTTTTTTCTTTTTTCTGGAATAACTGCCGAATTTTGGCGACCATCGGTTCAGCCTCATTGGTGTTTGTACGGCCATGTTTAAGCTCAGCACACCAGCGTTCGACGATCGTTTTCAAAAGAGCGAAGTTTCTATAATACTTATCGAGGCATTGCTTTGCTTAAAAGTAAGACGAAACTTATTTTTTTCCATTGCTTTGAAAATAACAAAAGTAGCGTTACTACGGCAACGGTAACTTGTAAACTAATGGCGGATTTTAATACAATTTTAAAACAAATCGTTTGACGGTTATTACTGGCTAAAATCATAGATGCGCCATCTATGTGTCAGCCTCGTTACTTATTGGCCAAAGGATTAATTATATTTTTCTTTCATTAACTCGTATTTCCGGCCTAATTTTTTAACTACGATTTGAAAATAGTATTATCATGTTCTTTGTGAGTCTGGAGTAACTTAGTACTCCCATGTTCAGACCGTGGCGTATTTTATGTGACTCTGCCACAGTTGCCTATTGGCACTATTTGGATATGTTTTGTGCTAAACGTCAAAGTGAGTGCATTCCTAAAAGATTTCGAATTAATTAGCATTAGTTCATTTTTATTTCACTTTTTCATTTGTCTTTCACTTTCACTTGTTACCTCCGTGCACCGACGGAAGGGTAATGAACCAACGTGTTTTTCAGTTATCATTTATTGTTCGTCTTATTTGAAGGGATTTTGTTGGAACCTTATATCTGAATGAATCATCTGTAGAATCGTGATATATGGTTCCAGTTTTAACTACGCAACCCTCAGTTATTTCGACGTCAGAAAGATCGAGGTTCAGAACCTGAAATTTTCTACGTGTAATCATTTTATTGACTGGTGTACTGTTGGTGCTGAGCGTTTAATTTGAATTCCTTCAGTGGTTTTATTTGGTTATCTTGCCATACAACTGGTTACAAATCACTGTGTTTTTGCTTTATTAAGATTTTAGAAAACAAATTCGGTTGATGTGTTGCTTCAACTAACGTGGGTAACTACAGGGAAACTTTCGAATTTCAAAATGAAACTTTGCATACCGATCAAGCCCAATTTGTGCTAATTAGTGCTCACGGAAAGAAATTAGTGCTAGTCCAGGAGCCGAAAAAACGGGAAAATAAAATTTCAAATTTCGCCTGAAAGACGGAATAAATAAAACCCAATTTCTAGAAAACACCAGAAACAATTTAAGACTCATTTTAAAACTTTCTAAAGGCCGCTAAACTGATGAAATTTGTGCTTATCATAGAAATATAATTTTCATAAATTTTCATTCATAAATCGAGAAAAACAAGACCAGCCCCTGAAAGATACTATATTTTAAAAAAAACAGAGATATATCGTTCAATAATATTTGTGTTGAACAACAAATTAAACAAAAAAAAATAAAATGTTCTAAAATCCAAGTCATAAGCAATTCAGATTGTATATTCCTGTCAGGTATTTTCATTGCCATCTCATAAATATAGTGGCTGAATTTGAGGTAATCCAGAATTGGCCCAATTCCATTGAACAACAACGACCGTTGAATGAACAATTTTCTGGCAAAAAGTGTTCTAGAAACCAATGAAGTTGGCCCTTCTGATTGCATATTCCGATCAGATATGTTCATTGCCATCCCAAAAATATAGTGGCTGAATTTGTGGTAATCCAGAATTGGCCCAATTCCATTGAACAACAACAACCGTTGAGTGAACAATTTTCTAACACAAAGTTAAAGAAACCAATGAAGTTGGCACTTCTGATTGCATATTCCGATCAGATATGTTCATTGCCATCCCAAAAATATAGTGGCTGAATTTGAGGTAATCCAGAATTGGCCCAATTCCATTAAACAACAACAACCGTTGAATGAACAATTTTCTGACTAAAAGTGTTCTAGAAACCAATGAAGTTGGCAATTCTGATTGCATATTCCGATCAGATATGTTCATTGCCATCCGAAAAATAGAATGACTGAATTTGTGCTCATCCAGAATTGGCCCAATTCCATTGAACAACAACAACCGTTGAATCAACAATTTTCTGACTAAAAGTGTTCTCGAAACCAATGAAGTTGGCAATTCTGATAGTATATTCCGATCAGATATGTTCATTGCCATCCGAGAAATATAGTGGTAGTCCAGGTTCAATGGAATTGGGCCAATTCTGGTTTAGCACAAATTCAGCCACTATATTTTTCGGATGGCAATGAACATATCTGATCGGAATACGCAATCAGAACTGCCAACTTCATTGGTTTCTAGAACTCGTTTTGCCAGAAAATTGTTCATTCAACGATCTTGTTTTTCAATGGAATTGGGCCAATTCTCGATTACGGCAAATTCAGCCACTATATTTTTCGGATGGCAATGAACATACCTGACAGGAATATACAATCTGAATTGCTTATGACTTGGATTTTAGAACATTTTATTTTTTTTTGTTTAATTTGTTGTTCAACACAAATATTATTGAACGATATATCTCTGTTTTTTTAAAATATAGTATCTTTCAGGGACTGGTCTTGTTTTTCTCGATTTATGAATGAAAATTTATGTAAATTTTATTTCTATGATAAGCACAAATTTCATCAGTTTAGCGGCCTTTAGAAAGTTTTAAAATTAGGCTTAAATTATTTCTGGTTTTTTTCTAGAAATCGGGTTTTATTTATTCCGTCTTTCAGGCGAGATTTTCTTTTCCCATTTTTTCGGCTCCTGGACTAGCACTAATTTTTCCCCCGGAGCACTAATTAGCATAAATTGGGCTTGATTGGTATGCAAAGTTTCATTTTGAAATTCGAAAGTTTCCCTGCTGCAGTTACCAACGTCTTCAACTTGTTGTAATTCGTTGAGACTGTTTGCTACAGATGATTTAGCTAACACTAGTAATTACATCACGCTAGTTACTGTAGTACAATATAAAAGAACACTGTAAACTGTTCTTTTTGTAATACATGTTTGCGTCACAACAGTAAACAATCTCTACGTCAACTCTTCCGGTTTCTCCCGATTTCATGACGAATATTTAACACGGAATAATTTAGACCACCCATCGATCTATCACAAATTTCTGATATTTTGAAATAATCCATTAGCAATTTCGCATGCTGTCATTCAAGAATTATAAATAAACCAACACCACCAATAATGCCTAACAGCCATAACATGGTTTTTGTTATATAGGTCATCTAGATTGACAGTTTATTTATTTATATACAAGTTTACAATAAATTAACATAAAACATAAACAAGCGAGCTGACCTCAACCTTTCCCTTAATGTTCACATCTTGTCGTATTTTTCTGTATAGAGACAAATACCACATTTTTTTCATTTAGATGCTATGAATATTATTTATAAGTTTAATTAATTACATATTTCATCCCAAAAACCAAAAGCATGGTGCGAACATATTTTGTAAATCATAATATGCATAATTTATCATAATGTTAGTCGTATATCGTCTTTAGAAAAAAATAAGAACGAAACTGTTTGTCACTCAAGTCTTGTGAAAAAAAACGACAAAAAAATAAATTTTTAGCTCCAAATTGGGCAAGAAGATATTAAAATCCATTAATCTTTGCGCCGGATTAAATTGAAATTCCCGAAAGATTCTTATTATCCATATAATTCTCAATGCTTTTCTCATTAATTTTGGCCCGTTAATCTTGTTATCGTGATTTCATTATTATTGCAAAGTTTTCAAACTCAGATCCTTTTTCCGTTTGTATTGCTTATTTATTGTTGCTTCATATCGTACATACAAAGTATTCGGACTTCGAATCAACCAAATATTTTTTAATTAAATTTTGCAGAAAGTCGAGTGTATAAAAACCAAACCCTATATAGAATTATTTGTATGTAGCACTAACACTTCTATCTAGGAACAAAAACTTTTCTACTCGTAACTATTAATGAAAAATATTTCTAAAATGAAAAATTAATTTTCAAAACCTCAACAACTAAAATAATATTTTACTTTAATTTTCTTCTTCCCCACTCCATAAGAACGAAATGAACGTGTTTATTTAACTGTTGCTTGTGTATATGGATAGATCATGCTTGCATTTCTTTCAATCGCATTGGTGTGGAAAATCGATTTTCCTTTCACACAGAATTAAGCAGTTTACCTTACTCTATATACATTGCAATACTGAGTTAGTGATGGATGCGCTAGAGAAACTACTTTATCGACATGTGAGGGAACTTTATTACGAATTAGCTAGATGAATTCGGTATTTGACCTCTTACAATTGGCTCTTCATTCTCCATGTAGTCCATACTCACCATGGAATTTAAATATTTTTTGTAACAACTCCAATAAAAAAGTATTTCAAGGTCAGAAACCGAAACCATTTGGATACATCGCAGACACAGCTGCAAACTGACGAGTTACAATTTTAATTTTCAAGTAATAATTAAAAGACCGTTTAAACCAAAATGTATCAAGGTGTGGTTGATTCACTTGCCGATGGGATCGATTTGGAAAATATTGCGCAGAAAATTATACTTTCAACAACATTTAAAGGACGTTTTCTTTGCCATCAAATAATTAGTGCATTTTTCTAATGGCATTGCCATCTGTCCTCTGGTCCTCATTGAAAATAAGATTTTTTTGTAAGTGTGAATTGGCCTTTATACTCTGGTTCACGCTTTGCACACTTTTACAGTATCGCGTAAACGTCCAATAATTTTGAGAGCGAGACTAATGTGTACACTTTGTGCGTGTGTGCGACCAGTAAGGATATAGAAGAGTATTTTTTTTTGGTATATTTTCGTTTTGGCGTGTAGATTGATGCGCGGTGAGAAGGATTGGGCCAGTGACGCACACGAAACCAAAACAAAAAATATCAACGAACAAAAGATATTCTTCTAGATTTTTGGTGCGAGAATTTTTTGGTTAGTTAGCGTCTAGTTTTGATTGGGATACGTCGAGTTCGTTTGGAAGTCTCGTGGAATTAGTAATCCCAGAAGACATTAAATTATTTTAAAAATTAAAAAAAAATTTGTAATTTTTTATATAAAAGTAAAAATAAATAAGTCAGCCACATTTGCTGATGTGATATAATAAATAATTGTGAAAAACAGAGTGGCCAAAGTGGTTTTATTGAATTTTCTCGAAACTTTGCATGGGGTTTGGTATTTATTTTTCATAATGTTATTTTTACGGTTTGCGGCGGGAAGACGCCTAACGAATATTTTCCGGTTTGCGGCAGGAAGACGCCCAACGAATGTTTACGGTTTATGGTGAAAAGACGACCACCACTATTTACAGTTTACAGCGGGAAGACGCCCAACGATATCTACGGCACGGCGGGAAGACGCCCAACCCATTTCGGCAATCCAGGACGCCGCAGCCCTCAAGGTCGACCTCAATGGGATCAAAAGGTACCGATTTTTATTTTATTCATTTTTTTAATCAAAATTTTACATTTTCAATTTCAATTTTAGATTTCAATTTTTTAATTTATTTTTCAATTTTCCATTTTTGAATTCAAAATTTTACTTTTATTATTCAATATACTTGTGTAATCGAGTGCTATAACGGTTGCTTGGCACGCGCGAGAGGGTGCACATTGGTTTCGCTACATAATTTTTGTTCGATTTATTTTTTTCTTTAGCTTCGGAATTTTTACGTTCGATTTTTTCCGTTTTTTTTCATTTGATTTTTTTTTTGTTTTTATCCCCCTTTCCGCCTCTGATTTTGTTTTTTTCTCAAAAAATTTATTTAAATAAAACAAAACAGATTGATTGGATTGGTATGTTGGGGGGAGGAATCTCATTTGGTGCCAGTTCCATAGTTGCAGGCTGGACTTGCCACTCCCCTTGAACCCCATGAGAGGACATTCGCAGGATCGGAGTGGTAAGTCCAGCATATGTGTCGTACATTCGGGGACGACCGTAAAATCTACACGGTCTCCCCGTGGCACTTCGGCAGTCTCCAGCTGTCGAAGTGTGTAGTGTGGGAGATTACCTAGAGGTCTCTTCGGGTGAAGAGAGGCTTTGTCTGTTTTGAAGATGTCCCTACCCTCTAATGCTGCTTCGTTGTGAATGGGTATCAGCCTCAAGAGGTCGATGGGTCATTCGGGGTGGTCTCTTCAGCAGACAAATTACTTGTCATTCGGGGAGATCCGGTCGTTCCTGGGTGGTCACACTCGGTTATTATCATATTTATCTCATTGTTCCTCAAATTTCGGCCGACGGATTCTGGTGTAAATTACATTTACTTTCAGCATTTAATTTGTTTTTATTTTTTTGTGTTCTGTTCCTCTGTTTAGGCCAGGAATATGCAAGTCTCAACTTCCCCACGACCCAACACCCCTGAATTCTAAGCATGTTTTCGTGATCTTTACGTGAAACTCGTTATTCTTTTCCTCTAAAATTTAAAAGTATTTTAGTTGGTTAAAATCGACCCAATATTATTGCATATATTGTTATTTATTGCAATAATATACTGCACATTAACGAACCAAGAAGCACAGTTGATTACAATCGTATTTTGCATGAATAACGGGAGTTGCTACAAAAAATTTCCGAATGAATATAATAAAGTGTAAGACCACGGAAAATTGGGAACATGATATCTATTGGAGACATAAGAAAATTTTAAATTTCAAGAACCACAATGAATACCCAAATATTTACAGATAAGAGTTTGCTTGGAAGTTCAATACGTGAGTTATTACAATAACACAGCTACAAATGTTTCCGAAAACCACACTACAACACTTTTTTCATTATGCAAAATTAGCTTTTGGAACTTATAATTAGGAACTTACAATTTACAATGCAAGGAGTTTAGCGAATACTCACTTTTGTGACCCTAATGCTGCACCAACACTTGTAGTAAAATTTAATGAAAATGGTACTGAGATTTTTTACAAAATAATTACAACATATCGGCATACGCCAATCTCCACAAAACTACCCCTAATAGGTGCAATTCTTCAAAGATCATATTTTTCGTTACACCATGCTTTTCGCATTTCTGTTAGTTTTTGTTGTATCGTACTGGGGGTGGTACTGTAATATTTCACAAATTAATTACAGCATATTGGGGTAGCTCAACCCGAAATTAAGCTGGTAATACAGTTACTATCAATGGAGATCGGTATAGATCGATGGTAACCAACTTTTTATGGCCGAAATTGGAAGAAGTTGATCTTTTCTTTGGCATCTTTAAATCTTTTTATGATTTGAAGAGGGAATTGACATTATCAGACGCATGTAGAAAGCTCCAGTTAATGCCAGAAAAGTAATTAATTATCTTTTAAGAATCTAACTGGCTATAGTCATGGACAAGCTTGTAGTCCAGTTTAACACGTTTTGATCTGACTTTATAGGAAATGGTCAGAAAATCATGGTCAGAGATATCAGGAAAAGTGTGTTGAGTAGACGCCAATACTCTAAATTAATCTGATTCTGGAACAATGTATTGATCAACCGTACGGTATGAGTAGGTGAGATCGGAACTGAAAATAAATGGTTAAAGCATATTACAGTTTATACAGTAAGCAGAAGCAATTATAAAATGATTATAAGTTAAAATATGCGAGGATAGGAATTCGTGGAAATGATCTAAATCGGATAGCACGAGGATTGATGGATTGTAGCAATCTGTACAGTCATAGATGGTAATATCATTTCTGCCATCAAACCTTCAGTTTTACCATAAACGGACGAATGAATATTCTTAAGTTTAAGGCTTTTTTTTATAGTTAAAGCCATGTTTTCACGACACAAAATACGTCGAGATCTTTATAATCGATAAATATTCTCAGTTTATCGAAATATTACACTACCATAACAGAACCACTACCATTACACTGTACTAACAGAAATCCTTATCAATAAAACCCACATTTTGTGATAAAAGTCAAAAATTGTTATTAATAAGGAAAGGTGGTTCTATGCCATTTATGTATGACATATGCTCACCACGGCTTCGTCTACAGGCCTGCTTCCGAACATCAAAATTTTCGATGGCTTTTTCCAATAAAAGCGGAACAATGACCTCAATTTCAACTCGAATGTTGTTTTTAAGTTATTGAATTGTTTGTGGTTGATTAGCATACACCTTACATTTCAAATAACCTCGCAAAAAATAATCAAGTGGGCTTCTTGGTGGCCATGGAACTTCACAATTTCTTGAAATTATGCGATCAGCAAATTTTGTTGACAATAAAGGTCGTTGACACGCAATTCGTACAATTTGGGTCACAAAAACCTAGCTAACATGTCGCGATAACATTCCTGTTCCAAACAACCAAATGGTGCCACCAGCCCATAAACCACACCAACTAGTGGCTCTTGGAGGATAAACTTCTGCTTCGTGAATAACATGAAGATTCTCCACTTCCCAAATTCGATAATTTTGCTTATTGACGTACCCATTAAGATGAAAATGAGCTCAATCGCTAATCATGATTTTTGATGAAAAAGCTTCATTTCGTTCAAGCGGTGTGGCGGCTTCAATTTTTTAGTTAGTTGAATTTTGTATGGAAGAAAATGAAGATCAACATGCAAAATGCGTCTTAATGTGGTTCGTGATGTTTAGTTCTTGCGAACGGTGCCTGGTTGATGTGCTTGGTTCATTACGAACACTTTCACTAATAATTGCTACTACATCAGGAGTAAGAACTGGATAAACATGTTCATGACCTTCCACTGAACCAGTCTCTTCAAAACGATTGCGAAATGTTGTTGTTTTTGAACGATTATATTCATAATAAATTTGGAGAATCAAAATGCGTTGTTGTGTTGTTAGGATCTATGGCATATTTTTGACTTTTCATATGCCAAAGAATTTTTTAGAACAGATAAAATTAAGTACTAAAATTCATCGTTTGGAAAAAGGACCAACAGAGGGCCCATCCTATGTATTATATATTTCATACTAATCATAGATAAATGAAAATTGGGTTTTAAAGCTGGTTTTCAGATGAAATTCCAAATTTTAGTGAACTGAGGCCACAAATTAAATATATGGCCGGCCAACTTGGCGTTTCTTAATTAATTTTTATTATACCGACATATTGGATAGAAATATAATAATTTAACGTAATTTCTTTTCAAAGCTCGGATATAATAATATCACATTGAAAAGAAAATGGGAAACTTTCTTTAACGACCATGATTATGCTGTTTAGAATGGGCTAGTTTTAAATCGATTATAACTTTATTTGGTATATTGAATGAAACGGAAACCGGAAATGTTATTTTTGACGTGTCTTATGGAATATTTTTCACTTTGTTTAACTAAACTTAAAGTTTTGGTCTTAATACAATTGGTATATTTTAAATTTTTATTAAAATATACGGAAAGCCTATTTACGAGTATGTTGGAAAGGCGTTTTAAAAACCGTTCCAGTTTTTTTCAGAAATTATTCAACAATTCAACTTATCTAGAATTTCATCACTGGTCAACACCCTCTCCTTTCTGCGATTTCTGCCTGACAAGTACCCCGGGCGACTATCCTATATCATACCTACCCACCCGCCATTAGCCCACCGATCAATACTTTCCGGCTACTGTTCTCCTCTAACTTTAATTTCAGAATTGGTCATAATCGGAATGTATAATAAAATTATGAAAACCCCATCAGAAACACTTGCTTTATGCGGCGGAGAGGAGAATAAAATAACGCAAGATATCGAAACTAACAATAGCGTTAGATTCGGAAGTAAAAAAAACTGAGTTCTTAATGTCACAACTGCCATAGAGCACGACCGCTATAGTCACATCAAGTTTATAAGAATCATTGTACTTTATTTTATTTAATAAAATATATACCCCCTTATATTTACAAAACTAAGAGGGTGAACCCCTAGAACCATATTAAAAGTAATACAACATTTCTGAACAAGAGGTCTCTATTTGCAATTGTATCAAGGGTTACAAGTTATTCTCATCGGTTTCACTTGCACGGGAGCAAGATAATAGTACTACGGACTCAATCTATAAGTTTCATAAATTTATCATGGAGCTCACTTAGTGAGACAGACTTAAACGAATTTAAGTCTCAAGTGAAAGTGATGAGAATAACCTGTAACTCCATTTAGTATTGACCTAAAACGGCACCCCTAAACGTCTGTCGCACTAAGTGGGCTCCATGATAAATTTTTGAAACTTATAGAATGAGTCCGTTTTACTATTATCTTGCTCCCTTACAAGTGAAACCGATGAGAATAACCTGTAACCCAATACGAAACAACAAAAACTAACAGAAATGGGAAAAGCATGGTGTAACGAAAAATGTGGTTTTTGAATAATTGTACCCCATAGGGATAGTTTTGTGGGCCGATACCATTTGTACCCTTGTACCATTTTCATTGGATTGTGCTACAAGTGCTGGTGCAGCATTAGGTTCATCCCACTTTTTTATTTTTCGTTTGGTAATTTTTGTTCCTTATTTATTAAATCATGAGACGCTGCTTGCATTAGTAACGTGCGTACAGTTAAATAACTCTGGTAGCAATTATTTGATCAGATAACTCTAATTGGTTTGGATATTTGATATGTATGCCGCCACACAGTCATTTATCAATCGATTGAAGAAAGAAGTAAAAGGTAATAATCCACTCCTTTGAGAAAAGTGGTTCTCATAGAGTAAACCTTGGTTACTGCTAAACTCCCTGTGGCCATCGTAGATGCATTATTGGCACTTATGACAGCTTTTCTGGAATATAATTAGGGATATAAGGTGTAGACCATACACAGTAGAGGAAAATTTACCCTTCGGCCTGAAACCAAGTCAAATAGGCTAACAGCTTAGTTCTAAGTTAGTAACTATACCGAAATATTATTTATCCAACGAAACTTGGTTAGGTTGAACCCCATCTATCTAACACCCGATAGAATAATATGTGTCACAAAATATTTTTTATTAATTGACCTGTGAAGCATACATCAATTTTAATTAAAATTTTATTATGTAAATAAATAATTATCTTTTATAATTATTTTAAATAAAATGACAGTTTGTCATATGATATGTCTAGGCAGCATATTTTTATATTAATTGAATAGATATACATCTGAACCACCCCCGTATTGGACTACCCTGTATACATTTCAATTTGGACGTTTAATTTATTGCACTCATGGTAATAATAAAATAATGAAAATGAATATGTGGTATAGCACCTATCATATGTTCTCGTATGTGCGAGGTAAAGAGAAAAAAGGTAACCGAGTTTGATTACACATCAAACCAAATCCTCATATATAGTACGAGTGTATATGCATGTACTACATGTGTGTATATCTAGCCAGTTTCAATTTAATAAAATTTTTATTGATTTTCATTTAATTATTGATTGGGAACAAAATGAATGGATTGATGTGGGCGGGGGTAGATTTTCATTTTAATACTCGTGCCATACTCTATTAGTCTATTTTACCTATATGTACGCTAATAGGTAACAACATAAACATACATCATACCAAATCGGAAGTGCTGGGCAAAACGGACGCCTGTTACATATACATATAAATTATAATTATTTTTTATCGTATGCGGGTGGATGGTGGGTAGTTTCCTAACCCTAAAACTTTTCACTTTACACAACCAATATGTAACTAAAAACCAATCAATTTAGTCTTGAGGTAGTTTCATTATTAAAATGAGGTTAGATTGATAGGTTTTTTTTATAGAGGAACAAGGGTGGTGTTTGGTTTTATAATAAAATTCAATAATGTTTTGTTGTCGAACCATAATCGATGACTATTCAAATTACCATTGTGCATACATGAGATTAACACATCTGTTCATGAACAATTTTATGTACATATCTTCGATGACATCGAAATGATTTTGGTTGATTGATTTATTACACAAATTACAGTGTATCAATACACTCATGTACAGATTACAGATTTGAATACAAAACTATCTAGTTCGATTCACATCGGAATTTATTCTAGCTGAGAGCTTTTATTTATGTTTGTATGAAGGTAGGACATTTCTATTTTGTAGAACTTTGCAGATTGCCAATTAAAATTGCAAATTAAATACAGAAAAAAATTAATAATTAATGTTATTTTTAAGTTGCCTTATGTTCATAGGTGGATTGGGAATGCAACGGAATACGGATAAGGGTATATGAAAACTCATCCACCTGGGAAATCATGTAAAAGACTACATGAAATGATTTCTATAGGCCATTTATTTTATAGAAATTTTCAATTGGGCTAATTATTTTTAGGATTGGCTAAGTTATTCCTTCGAGATTTTGTCAAGTCCATATGTTTGTTTGTATAGTGATGTATTCGTATATTGATTAGGAAAATATTAATGAATCTGTGCTAATACTAATATTATAATTCCCAATAACCTACTACCCATCCCAGTCCGATACGAGTTACGTATCGCCACTCAACGCAACAGAAGACATGCACCAAACAACAATGTAACAAACATTCAACAATGTAGCAAAGCAAAGCAAACAACAATGTAGCAACAAGAAACTACAATAACAATGTAGCACAACTAAAATCCACGACTGCCTAAGCTTTAACTGACGCAGTCTTGTAGTAGGATATTTTTTGAATATCCACATTAAAATCAGTGAAAATTTTCGGAAGTATTGCCAAGTATTGACACGGTTTTTGTGAAAACAAACTCTAACGGTTTGTTAGAGTGTAGTGATCGTGTTTATGGAACAATAAGTGATTATTATTATTTTTATTTATTTGTTTTAATCCATGCAATCTTTTT
Organism: Nephrotoma guestfalica; assembly: GCA_963691935.1. Classification (NCBI taxonomy): domain Eukaryota; kingdom Metazoa; phylum Arthropoda; class Insecta; order Diptera; family Tipulidae; genus Nephrotoma; species Nephrotoma guestfalica. The sequence goes on along the minus strand of OY829915.1, from coordinate 184,044,339 downwards.
CTGGGGCCGAAGCACTCCCTGCTCTTTCGCGGTTGATTTTCCAGTCTTACTTTACGCAATCCCTGCCAAATCGGATTTAAGTTACCATCTGCGCATTGCATAGCTCCATGCCAGCCTATAGTACTGGACATGGAAGATGGGACGGTCCATGAGTTTTGCACGCCGATAAGGGGTCGTAGTTGCGTTCTGCCCCTATCGGGATTCAAACCCGGTACCACCCGATCCAAACGCCAAAGCTTTAACCACTGTCCCATTTGGTCGATAAGTGATTATTTAACGACAATATAGTGATCAAGTGCTAAAATCCATTGACGGCTTATCAACGGGACAACACAATATGCTGATTTTTACCTACCAATTTATTCTACTGATGGTTACTTGGTAAGAGATTTTATTTATTTATTTATTTAATTAAACGTTACAAAAATTGTATCCATTAATTTCCACATACCTTGTTGACACTCCTCACGATTTATGAGGGACAGGTCATAGCTTCGCGGTTTATGAGTGTTATCGACCAATCTTGTTAGTTAACACATTCGCGCACAACATTTTTACACGGTGACTACTCAGAATGTCACATTATGCCATCACTTCGGTATTATTGATGACATTTTACATCTGATTGATCTTTTAAGTCCCGTGTCTTAAATATTTTTAGGAATTTTCTGCAATTGCTAACTTTTTTCGCAAACAGTACTGTTAATGCAGTAGTGACCCCCTATGGTAATTATTTTCATCTATAGAACACTGCTAAACCAGTAATTCTGCAAATACAGTAATTGACCCATTGGGAGGAGTGTAATGTATAATAAAGCAATACTGCATTTGAAGTGTAATCAAAACCACAATTCGTTCAGTCGTTTAATACAAATTAATAACTTGAAATAAACATTCTAATCAAAGGTAACGAAGAGACATTTCAGTTATCGGGATTATCGGGACATTGCTTGCACTGATATGCGGTTTCTTTTCGCTTTTTGGCCCGTGTGCAACATTTGCAATCGCAAAAATAGGTTTTTCTTTTCCAATTTTTGGGTAAACAATTTTTTTTCAAAGAATGTTCGCCGTATGGAAATGTATTTTTTTGACATTATTGGACTATCCACAATTAGGTTTGCTGGTCGACGATGTCCGTTGCTCGTATTTTCAATGTTGAGGACGGAACATATAAGTGATTCCCGAAATTACGGGAACGTTATTTTTGGAAAATGTTTTGTAAATAAAATAGGAATTAAATACGGATATATCTAATATATTCCGGTTTTCCGGGACCCGAGTAATATATTGTGGCTTCTTCCGCTCTTTTCTGACCAAAATGTGTTCATATTTTTTAAGCTTCTTTTGGATTAGCTCTTTCGGGTTCCCATTTCGGTTGCTACGTAGAGTATATATATTCTATGAAACAGCAAAATGTTGGACAATGTTACACTGTTATAATAGTTGTCCATGAACAACATGTGCCCTTTTCCTAAATATGGAGCCATCAAACGTAAACAGAGCGAATTAAGTTTTGAAACTAAAGGATTTAAATTTTGTTTTCCGCCATATATTTCCAAATTGAAAACATAGCCAGTTTCATCACAAAGCTCATAAAACTTGATTCCATCCATACTTTGCTTTTTAATTTTTGATATATTTCTTAAAATGTAATCTGACTCATCCAATGAAAGACTTTGGTTCGGCTGATTTGCTTCCTGACACTTTTGATTAAATAAATGAATAAGTGAATTTAATTTATTTAAGTGAGTTTCGCCTAATTGTGGGTTAATGTACAAACATCTCAAAATCTGCTCAAATCGGCGTCCTGACAGGGTATTTGGAACAGCTGGGTGATGATATAATGAATGGAACGAAAAAATGTTTCGTATTTTCGGTGGCTTCAATTGCCCTTGCAAAAGAGAAAGGCCAATAAATTTTGACATTTCAGATATATCAACTGGCTTGAATTTTCCAGTTTTCGAAAATCGAGTCTTGCGCTCTCTACTGCACTGTCTTTCGCCATACACTTTAATTGAATCTAATAATAATTTGAACAACGCATCACCAGAAAAATGTGAAACACCTCCCTCGGCGAATTCCCACTTATTTGGTAAGCTACCATATTTTCGTTGAACTCAAAATTTTGTATCTCCGCTACGGTTGATGTCCAAAGTTCTTCGATATTTCCCTCTTCCATATGAACCAAGCGGTTCTTGTGAAACAGAATCCAAAATTGCTACTGCCTTTGTCGATATAATCGGGATCATCAAGACTATCATCCGTAGAGAAGTCAATTTATTCTGCGAAACCACCAGTATCCAGTTCTTCAAATAAAGCCAATATTCGCCGTTGCTCCTCCTCATAGCTGTCCATTTTACAATATTTATAAAAAAAAACACCAATAAAATAGGTCTGCTCAAATCGACACTTTTTTGTATGCTAACGTGTTTTATATGGAAGTCACCACTGCATTTGCAGTTGTGACGTTAATTTGCCAGAGTAACAAAGAAATATAGGCACTACAATGTACTTCATTTCATGGCACTAAAACGAAAGCGAGAAAGTACAGATTGTGTATTTTGATAATATAAAGAGAAAAAACAATTCAAATGAGAATAGCTAATTCTCATAAAACAAAACAATGAAAATACAAAGAGAAAATAAAATTGTACTGTAATAGCAGTGGTGACCCATTGGAAAGCTATGGATATACTGCAATTGCAGTGGATGTGCGCGAATGTGTTAACAAAAAATAAAAAATTATAATTTTTGTACGTTAAATGGTAAAAAATAATTTAAATTCATGAATTAAAAAAAATACAAAGCAAATAATAATAGATCAATCGTTTTATGGACGAATTGGCAAATAAAATAAATAATATATCGATAGTAGACCTAGATTCCGATCAAGGAAGGGAAAAATTAGAAAATTTAAATAAAATAAGTACCGAACTGTATCAAAGACCTACCCAAATTCACGAGTAACAAACATTCGCTACACGAATTTATCAAAAACGTGGGCGAAGCCGGTGAAGTACTTGTTATGTATGGGACAAATCTTGATTGGAATGATATCAAGGATAATTTAAGGACTCACTAAGCAGATAAACGCAATGAGACTAGGGTCATCCGAGATTTGCATACTTTATACCAAGGCCCAGATACAGTTGAAAAATATTTCTCAACAATTATTGATGTATATTCAACAATTACCAATCACATCATGTTTATTCACATTTTAGCCGGTCTTAGAGAACCTTTGGGATCCATGATCAGGGCTAGAAATCCCATCTTCATTATGTGTCAGAGAACAAAATATGTACTATATTAAACATCGGGTAATCAATAGTAGTACTCCCAATCTTCAACAGAAACCATTACCCATACATTTCGAAAAACGGGTACATCAACCCAATTATCAACATAAATTTCAATACGCCAAACAATTTCGAACCCAGGCATCCAAATCATCCCAGCCATAATTATAATAAAAAAATAAAATAAAAAAAATAAAATTGAACCTATGGATACAATATCTAATATGAATAAGTCTCAACAATATACTTTGCGAAATCAAAAACCGCAGTATCAATTCAGGCAGCAAGGACCGCCACGGTTTGTGCCCGAGGAACTATATAACCTTGAAGAATTAAATATTAATGCGCAAGTATACGAGAAAATTGAGCATCCTCCACAATATTTACCAGATCTGGATTCATTTGAAGATCCCATCGAAGAAGAACCAAATGAAGTAAAATAAAATAAATAAATAAATAAAATAAATAAATAAATAAATAAGAGGTTTTTCCGCCAATAGCCTCGGAACATCCATCGGATTAGTTAGCCTCAATACACATAAATCCGGGCTATTGCCATATATTCATATAGCAATAAACAACAAAACAAAACTCAAGATGCTTATTGATACAGGAGCAAACAAATCGTTTATTAATCCAGCATAGCTAAATCCTAAACGGATATAGAAAATTCAGCCTATAACAGTGCGAACCCTATTTCAAAATTACAGAGAAAATTATTATTAAAGGATTACAAGAATTTCGAACTGAAGAACCGTTAGAATTTTACCGTTAGCTTTAAATTCCACAAACATTTTGATGGCTTAATTGGCCTTGAAATGATCCAAACAATTAGGAATTCGGTTGGACTTCCAAAATTCTCTATTTGAGACAGACAAGATAAGAATTCCATTATTGTTTAAACCCAACTATACTTCTAAATTCTTTACCATCCCAGCTCGAGCAGAATAAATAATTTAAATTCCAGTAGATACTGAAGAGGGGGAACTCTCCATTAAACCGATTCAGACCCACAATAATCTAAAAATACCAGATGGTATCTAGAAATCTAAAAATTGGCAATCAAACGTAGAAATCGCAAATTTTACCGATCAAGTCGAGCCTTGCCTTTTCGAACAACCAATCAAGACAGAATCTCTAAATAATTATTGCACTGAACTAAATTATAATTCTATATCAATCAATACCCAAAATTCTCAAGTCATAACAAACAAAGAAAAAGCTATCAAGAATCTGTGCCTAGATTATGAAAAAAAATTCCCCGAGTTAAGCATCAAAGGTAATAAGAAAACCAATCGAAAGTATTGGTTGTTAGTGGAAGTTTTTGAGATATTGGCCAAAGACAGAAAATAAACTAATACAAAAATTTAAATTTTCAAAAGTATTGGTTATGAAATGGCCTAGTTTAGTCCAGCATGAACAGATCCTAGAATTTTGTCCTAAGTTTTGGACCCCTGATCAATACTTTTATCCAAATTTCATCGTCATTTCAAGATTTGATTTACCGAGTTCCTTGACTTCGGAGATCAATCAATTTTAAAATGACAAATCACAAGGATCACTTTTAATATTTTATTCCGCTGGGATGTTTTATTTAGTGAAAAAAGAGATACAAAATGAATAAAAAATTCCCGCTGGTAATTATATAACAAAATAAATTCTTTTTTGTTATTGTGCTGCCACTTGCAGCGAGTAGCGAAATCTCTTATTTTCCTCTGATAAATTTCCGCTATCTTATACAGCATACATAACATAGACATCACTGATAACAAACCAATATTTACCAAAACATAATTTGTCTGCGGGCCGTTTATGTATTATATTTCGGTTAGGATCCGCGGGCCGGAGAATTTTAACCGGCGGCCGTATCCGGGTATCATTAGCAAAGTGCTACCGGGAACCAAATGCCAGTGGTATAAATTGGCTAAAACACAAAACGAGTACAACAAATACGGAATGTAATACCCCAGGTGGTACAGCAGCCAAATCCACACTCTTCGGAGGCAGGCCCAACAGATTCTAGGGTGGGCGAAGCATTGTTTAACCCATTTGGACGAAGTTCCAAATTATCAAGATCACCAAGATCTTCAACTGGAAATATATTTCAGTACGAGAAGGAAAATGCCGAACTCCGTGAACAACTAAGAGAAATAAAAGAATTTACTACTAAATTGAAAGAGGAATTTACAATTTTAAAGAAAGAGAATGGAGAACTCAAAAAAGCAGTTGAAACACGTGCAGAACTTGGGACGACACCTAGCCCAACAGTCGATGATGACATTAATTCATTCCATACGGATGAAGAAGAATTAGAAAAAGAAACAAATTGGATGTTGAACCGGAATAAAAGATCAAGTAAGAAAAGGAAAGCGCAACATTCACCAGAAATGGCAGTAACTTTACCATCAACTTCAAGAGAGGTTTCTAGAAACCAGTTAATCATCAAGAAACAACTAGCCCTAGAACAACAACCTGCTAAACCACAAGAAAAATCACCTCCACCAATAAATGTCGTCGGGATATCAAATTTGTCCACTATACAATCGATTATGAAAACTATTACGATAGCCGAGTTCAAACTCGTATCTCTAAACAACGGCGTCTGAAAAATTAATGTTGTAGACTCTGAAACTTATAGAGCAGAGCTTTGGCTACAAAGCTTAATTCCGAGGGGCATCAGTGGTTTACCTATGAGGACAAGAATGATCGCCAAATTAAAGTTATGGCTAGAGGTCTTCACCCAACCTGTGCAAAAGAGGAAATTATTGAGGATCTCAAGCAAAAGGTAATTTGAACAAGGAGTTCAAATTAACAAAAGAGGGCTTCCACTATTTATGCTCACTTTTAATAACAAATAAAAAGTGGAAGATGTGTATAATATCAAGGCAATACTTAGCATGAGAGTTAAAATAGAGCCATTGAAAAAAATAGCGGATTAATACCGCGGTGCAAAAAATGTCAAGGTTTTAATCATACGCAGAAATATTGCCAAAGAGAGATTAGATGCGTGAAATGTGCCGGAAAGCATCATGCCCAGGTATGCCCGGTTAGTAAAAATATTGCTGCAAAATGTGTCAATTGCAATAAGTCACATCCCGCAAACTACCGGGGATGTGAAATAGCTAAGAAGCTACAAAGAATAAGAAATAAAACGCGAAAACAAATTCCAGGAATATCGGTAAAAAATTATCAAACTTCCATCAAAGAAGAACCTAAACCTCATGCTAGTAAAACGGGAGAACCAAAACCAAAACTGTACTCGCAAGTAGTCATGACAAAACCAATTATTTCGGAGGACGCTACAGAAGGTACAGCAGTGCTCCAAAAGAAACTAAGAATCATGGATGCTCTTAACATTCGTCTAGCTAAAGAAGAGAAATGCCTTCAAGCTCTAAGCAACAGGTGAGATAAGCAAGACTCTATAAATGAAATGAAATCCATGCTCTATTAAAATGATGCAAACAACAGCAAATAAAACATTAAGAATAGTAACCTGGAATGCAAATGGGCTAATGCAACATATTCTAGAATTAGAAATTTTCCTAATATACTGAAAAAGAATTCATCCAGCAGGAAGGGCAAGAGAAGAGTCGTCGGTGGTTATAAAAGAAAACATCAAACACTTTATAGATCTTAAAATTGAAGAGGAATTTATGCAAGTAACCACCTTAAAAGTATTTATAAATAAGAACAAAGAATATAGTGTATCGTCAATATATTGCCCCCCCAAGATATAATTTAATTAAACAAGACTATTGCACAATATTTAAGTCACTTGGATCAAGTTTCATAATCGGAGGCGATTTTAATGCAAAAAACACCTACTGGGGATCAAGAGTAACCTCTAAAAAAGGAAGAGAGCTGTTTGCAGCAGGAAGACTATGCAATTGCGGTTTTCAATCTGGAGATCAACCAACTTATTGGCCTACGGATAGAAATAAAATACCCGATATCATTGACTTCTTTATCACCAAAGGTATAGACGAAAACTACATATACCTAGAAAGCAGCGAGGGGAGATTGTCGGATCACACGCCTGTTATTATGACAATCAGTGCAACGATTGTTAAAAAAAACTAGTCCACCTTCGCTAACGAACAAAAAAATCTGCTGGGAGAAATTCCAGAAACTTGTTGAGGATAATATTGATCTTCAGGTGCCAATTAAAACCCGATAGAGCTAGAAGAAGAACTAGAACAAATCAACAACAGTATACAAGAAGCGGCATCGAGTAGTACCTCCTCAAGTTCAAAGGAAATGCGCCGAAATGCTACTTATCCTCTAGAAGTTAGGGAACTGGTTGCAGCAAAACGAAAAGCAAGAAGGGCTGGCCCAAAATTCGAGCGCCAGAATATAAAACAACTCTTAATTTTTTATCCAATAAACTAAAGTTGCTAATTAAAGAAATCAAAATCGAATCCATTAATAAATACTTGAGTGGCCGTACTGGGGAAAAATATACCGAGTACTCCCTTTGGAAAGCGACAAAAAAACGACCTAAACTACAAATTCCACCAGTAAAAAATGAAGATGGCACATGGGTTATAAGTGCAAAGCAAACAAGTTCGTTGTTTCCAACCCACCTCGAGAAAACGTTTCGCAGCTTCTAAATAAACAAACTGCAGAGGAAAACATACCACCAGTATATAAAATGGATATCTGCAATATATCTCCTGTCACATTACAAGAATTAAAAGAGGAAATCAATCTCAACCTAAATACAAAGCAATCTCCAGGATATGACTTAATTACGGGACAAATAGTAAAAGCTCTGCCTGAAAAAGGTCTACGTAAACTACTCCAAATAATTAATGCAGTGTTCAGACTTAAACACGTTCCACACCTAAACCAAACAAACCACTAAATGACAAAAATTCGTATAGGCCGATTTCCTTACTCCCAATAATTTCAAAATTATTGGAGAAACTACTCCTAAAGAGACTCAAACCAATAATGGCAGAAAGAAATTTTGTTCCTCCACATCAATTTGGCTTCAGAGAAAACCATTCAACACTAGAACAAGTACACCGAATTACAAACATAATTGAAGACGTACTTGAAAAAAAGAAAGTATTTTCAAGCGGATTCTTGGATGTAGCACAGGCCTTTGACAGAGTATGGCATAAAGGTTTGAAATATAAATTACAAAGAGACTTACCAAAGCAGTTTTATGAAATTCTAAAATCTTACATATCTAACCGACACTTTCGAGTTAAATTAGATGGCGAATACTCAGAAATAAATAAAATATCAGCAGGGGTACCACAAGGTAGCGTTCTGACACCAACTTTATATGTTCTATACACCTCGGACCTGCCAACGATAGAGAAGACTAACATAGCGACGTTTGCGGATGAAACGGCCATCTTAGCAGTTGCTAATTGCATAGAAGAATCTACAAGCAAATTGCAAAGAGCTACTAATATTGTCAGTACCTGGACCAAGAGATGGCGAATAAAACTTAATGAAACAAAATCTGTTCACGTAAACTTTACCAGCAAGAAGGTCAACTGGATACCAGTAGAACTGAACTCTCAGCAAATTCCCTATGCAAATACGGCAAAATATCTAGGCATGACTCTAGACGCGAAACTAAAATGGAAAGAGCATGTGAAAAAGAAAAAAGAAGAGTTAAACATCAAATACAGAAAGATGGATTGGCTCTTAGGAAGAAATTCTGAGCTAACTCTACATAATAAATTGCTACTATACCGGCAAATCCTAAAACCTGTGTGGACTTACGGTATTCAGCTCTGGGGCTGTACAAAGAAAACCAATGTCAATATCATCCAGTCATTCCAAAGCAAAGTCCTTCGTGGAATAGTTAATGCACCGTGGTACATAAGAAATGACAACCTCCATAGGGATCTGAAGATGGATTTCGTTAGTGAAGAAAAACGCAAACACGCGAGAAAATACATGCAACGTATTAGTCTACACCAAAATGCTGAGATACGTCGTATGTTGGATGATTCAAACCTAGTAAGACGGCTGAGAAGGAAGAAACCGCATGATCTACAAGATCCAATCAGGATCGACTAAAAATATAATAAAATTGTAAAGGGGACTAGCCAAAGGGCTACAACCCTCCAAACAAGAATATAAATTATGAAAGATAAATTACTAGATGATTTGTAAATCAGTTGTAATAAATAAATATATAAAAAAAATGGAAAGGCGCACTCTTCTAGATCGTATTAAAATGGAAAGTTAAACAAACGAACTTTTGGTTTTTTTAAATAAATTTTTAGTGTGCGCATGCGATTTCACTAGAAAACAATAAAAGTGGAATAAATTTGGCACCTTCAACAATTCGAAAAACAATTTACTTGACTGTTTTTGATTGAAATGAACTCCTCTATCATCCTTCCTCGATTGATGGTCCATTTCTGGTACACCCTGTATATGTCCATATTTGTATATTAGTATTAGTAATCATTCGTACAATAAACATTTAAATAAATAAAACTAAATGAAATTAATTAAAAATAATTGTTTTTTATTTATAAATATTTGTGTGTGAACATAAGTGGAGCGAGAATGCTACTGAAGTTAGCTGAGAATTTCGGCCGAAAAAAATCTCCATTATCGACATATTTTGTATCAGGTGTTAGTACAAAATTCGAGTCATTTTAGCCGAAAGTAATGTTAGACCAATTCGTAAATTACTAGAACAAATGTTTATGATTTGTCGTGTTAGGGGGCAATGAATTTGTCTTGAGGCACTAACAGTGAACATCTCTGTCAAAAATCAGAACAATTACCTAGCATTAAAACTTGACAAAGGTCTCCCAGTAAAAATGACCACTGCACATACGTCAAGCTTTTAATTTATTTGACTGTGCTGCTACATAAAATATGTCCTGACTTTTGACACAGGTATTCACTGTTAGTTTCACAACTTATATTCAATGCACTCTCTCTAAGCAATTTACGAATTAGTGAAACATGCGATTAATGTGAAATCAATTTTATCAATAAAAATTGATAAAATAAATTTTTTTCGGCAATAGTTTTCGGCTAACATCATTAGAATTTTGTACTACTACTTGATCCAAAATATTGCAGATTTTTATTTTGACTGAAATTTTCGGCTAACTTCAGTAGCATGGAGCGAGGGGGTGGGGTAATGACCGAGGGGTAATGACCGGGGGTAATGGTTCGGGGGCAATGGCCCGGCATGTTATTTGGCTGGGGGTAATGGCGGGAGGTAATATAGGTTGTGGCAGTCGTACGAGTAAATTTCTAAAACTGCTTATGCTCGCTTTATGTAATATTGAAAAGGATAAATACTGGTAGATTTGTTGCTTGTCTTCTACGGTTTATTCATCTATGTTTAAAAAATGTTCTTATTCTTTTTATATAAACACAAATATTTTAATCTTCTAAAAATAAGCTTATCGTACGTACGAGTCAAGCCGTAATTTGTGATAACGAAACACAAACAAAACAAAAAAACTCCGGTAAATTTATCGCAAAACGATGTACATATTTTATTCTAATTAAATTTCTAATGTAAACTATTCGAATCGTATCGTATACCTTATTTATAGCCACCATGTCTTCTTCTTATTCGTATTTCGTTCTTCGAAGTGAAATGCAAGAGATACACTGTGTACCATGACAGCAAAAATATTTTTCTTACTGTTTTATATTAATTTACCGTAAAAATGTTAGTTTTAGTTATTTGGGGGGCAAAATCCAATCTTCTTTCATTTTTTTTCTTATACCATGTACCAACGCCAAAATACAATGAAATTAATTTCTTTGAAGAGAATTTCTCGAGTGGAAAAAATTTCTAATTAAAATTTAATTTTTAATTTGAGCCGCACGCATTTCCATTCCTTGTAATTATTTGTGTATGTAAAAAATTTAGATGGGATTTTTTTGTATCCGCACTGTGGGCCTCCAACGTTCCGGAACGAATATATATATATATATATATATATATATATATATATGGCAGGGTAAATAGGTACACATATGCGACGTGCGAGATAAATCCATACTTTTCGCGAGCCATCCATCACACGCACACAAATATACAAAACCGAAATTTTAATTTTTTTTTTTAAATTTAATAAATATTTACTTTAAAATATTTTTTGGTAAAAAAAAAAGTTTTATGTTTACTTATGTGCGCCCGCGACTTTACAGTAATTTTTATTTTTTCTAAATAGAATAAAAGTGGCAAAAAGTAAATAAATTTTTTTTTTTAATTTTTAATCTAAACAAACTTTTTATTTTTTTATAATTTAAGAACCAAATATTGTTAATTTTATCTGTAAATATTTTTCTTTTGGCTGTTATACGATTTACTTTTGATGATGATTTCGCTTGACGTACGTAAGCATAGAGTGCCGGGCGACGCGACTCCAAATCCTTAAGATTTTGTGTGCTCATTTCATGTTAATTATTTGGAACATGATACCGTGGTAAATTTATATAGACGAATTAATCGGAGACATACAAATTATGTAAATATATACAGAATAATTTAAAATCACGTCAATTATATTGTTCGGAATACACGTACTTTTTAAATTCCCTATGTATACGAGCATAAGTGGATCAGAATTTTCCTTTCAATTTACTTTTCGTATATAATTTACCTGTAAATAAAATGATTACTCTCGTCTTTTCTCCGCACCCACTTTGTGGTTTAGTCTATATTATTACGAGTATATGTTTATAGGTACGTGGGTGGCAGGTGTAGGCATACTATATAGTCCCAGGCTAATTGAATATAAATTTCGTAATTATGAGTTTGTGTGTCCATGCAACAAAAGGTATCTACCTATTATACAAGAAAAAAGGGCAAAACCGAAAATAGCTAACCAAACTAAACAATAAATAGATTGGCTACCTTTACCTGTGTGTATGTGTGTGTATAAACCTGATAATAGTATTTATCTATTTTCAATTTTCCGAAGTTCCGTTTTCATTTTTCACTTCGCCCATGATGACGTTACATTTTGTTTAAGGTCAGCAATTTCGTTTTACTTTTTTACAAACACATAAAGGATGTACAGTAATGTGCTTATATATTATACATAGGTAGTCGAACCACCATAAAACCTAATAATATCTACTTTCTGTTATTCGACTCAAGAGTTTTTGCTTATCTTGTTTCCATTGTGATTTTAAAATTAATATCAAGCCAAACCCCACCTCATACAGAACTCAAGCACGCACTGTTGTTGAACCCAAAATAAATACAAAAAAAGGTCAAAAGATTAATTTTTTTTCCTTCCATTATCCTATTGTAGAACGTTGGATTTTGGCATAAGAACGCCAGATGATAACAATTCAACAGATGAACCAACAACATTGGGCAAATCCATTAAAATCAATTCTATTAATTTGTCATAAATCGAATTAGTCCAGGGCATTTTTTGTGGTTTAGGTAGATTTTTGGTATATAAATATAGCAACAAGTGGATTTTCCAATTTCTACTCCAACAATAATTACATACAAAGTCATAAAATTAATGTTTTTATTTTCAAAAATCGATTATTTTCCTTCAGGGAGATGAAACAATAAAAATTTGTATTTACGCAATTAGATCAGAATTTTTTTTTTAGCTTCCAAACTTAGTAACTTAGCAAACTATGTTTTGACGAAATCTCAAATCAAAAAGTTATTAAAATAAAAAAGGAGGAGTGTAATGGTTGTCGAAAACACCACACTTAATTTCTAACGCGAAAAATTGAACCTACCGGATTTGTGTTAAAATTGTCCTGTAAAATCAAAAATAATTATCCCTGCATAAATTTCCGTAAACCAACATGGACAACCCTTGCTTAAAACGTAATCTTCATTGGAAATGAAAAAGCTCCTACGGAAGCTGCCACTTCTGGTACGTCAACAACTGGTCGAATATATGCTCATGGATTTTGTGTTAATTATTTTTCGTATCTTCTACGCCACATGGATAAATATTTTTGTTTTCGTAATTGTTCGTACTATCCCCCTCTTTCAGCTCTCTTATTTGTTTAAATCAAATGCGAGCACTATAAAAAAGGTATTTAGTTGATCTACTTTATGTTGGGTGGGAATAGGCATGACCCGAAGTTATAGTGGATGGACATGTTTATTAATACGTCCCTTAAGCTAGCAGAACCCAGACAGCAGAACACTACAAGACCGTATGAATAAATATAGGCTAATAATAGGCTAATTAAATGCTTTATTAAAAAATGTTGGGCTCCATCCCTCCCAACTAAAACGATGGGTTCTGCCAGTTTTAGAAAAGTTAGCAGAACCCATTTCAAAAAATGATTTAAAAACAATTGGAAAATTAAAGGTTAGTTCTAGGCTAATTAAATGCCCTATTTAAAATTTTTATTCTGCTCATTCTAGAAAAAGAATAAGGCTTTATAATTTCAAAGCTAGCAGAACGTAAATCGAAAATCGAACCAAAAACTAAATAAGAACGCAAAACTAGATCTACTGACACACAAATAATTTTAGGCTCATTGTGGCCTAATCAACTGCCCCATTAAAACTCCACTCATTTTTGACCAAACGGTCGAAAATCGGACCAAACACGAAATTAGAACGAGAAACTTGATCTACTGACTAACAAATAATTTTAGGCTCATTGTGGCTTAATCAAATGCCCAATTAAAAAAATTTGGACTCCACTCGTTCTTGACCAAATTTCAGGTCATCAAATCTAAAACTATCGCAGAACCCAAATCGAAAGTCGATCTAAAACCGAAATTAGCACGAGAAACAATATCAATTGACATACAAATAATTTTAGGCTCATTATAGCCTAATCAAATGCCTCACAAAAAAATTTTGAACTCCACGCGTTCTTGACCAAACTTCAGGGCATCTAATCTAAGGTTAGCAGAACCCAAATCGAAAGTCGGACCAAAACCGAAATCAGAACGCAAAACAAGATCAATTGACATACAAATAATTTTAGGCTCATTTTGGCCTAATCAAATGCTCCATTAAAAATTTTGGACTCCAATCGTTTTTGACCAAACTTCAGGTCATCTAATCTAAGCTTAGCAGAACCCAAATCGAAAGTCGGACCAAAACCGAAATTAGAACGCAAAACAAGATCAATTGACATAAAAATAATTTTAGGCTCATTGTGGCCTAATCAAATGCTCCATTGAAAATTTTGGACTCCACTCGTTTTTGATCAAACATCAGATCATTTTTATCTAAAGCTAGCGGAAATTATAACGAGATGCCCATTAAAAAATTGTGGGCTCCACCCGAGCCTAAAATTATATGTTTGTCAGTAGATCAAGTTTTCGTTCTAATTTAGTTTTTGGTTCGATTTTCTGTGTTCGTGGTTAGTAGTGGAGCGTTGACTGGTGGTGGGTGGAGCCTGGGGCTGGTCTCTAATTTTGCTCTATTGTAGTTGTCGCGGAGGGGAGAGTTTTTGTTTGCTGTGGAAGGTTTTTAGACTTCTAATTTTATTTGGGTTGTGCGGGGTAGTGTTAATAAATTAAATTAGCAACTTATTTTTAATTATTTGTTTGGAGGATGTTTATTGTTTAAAACCCCTTCAACGTAAATAATAAAAGTAGATTAAAAATTGAATTAATATTTATTTATTGTTTTTATTGCTTGTGGTTATGTTAACATATCGGGGTTCTGCGGAGGATCGTATTTGTCAATTATTTTTTTTGATCAAGAGATCTCTTTGTTTGCAATTTTGTTGATTGGGTGAGCACATTTCAAGGACCTTTTTCAATACAGTGTTGCTTTAGGTGTTTGTCTGGTTGGGTTTGGATGTGTTTGTTTCTGTTATTGAGGGGACATGAGTGTTGTATTGTGAATCCGAGTGATTTGGTGATTGGTACGGCGGCTGAATGTGTGACGGTGCTAAGTTGGAGTTTGGAAGTTAACGATGGACTGGGATATGTGCATACATGTTTTGAAACATACGAACATGTATCCCTCGGGTTGATGGCTGTTAGTGCAGCCGTGGTGTGCAGTGTGGGATGAGATGGCCCTTGGATGCGATTGATTAACTGTTCCAGTCATTTGTGACTGATGACGATGGATATATCGAAAGGCTTATAGAAAGGTAAAACATAAAAAGCTTTCCCCCTCATCTTTAATGTGGTTGAAAGGATGGATTAAACAAAGAAAACTTGTTATATCTAATTCCAAACAAGAAAGTTGCTTATCGTTACTAACAAACTAACGCTTTTTCACAGACCATTAATGGTCAAAATATAGAAGTAGAAGAAAAAATCGAACTGGGATACGTTGTATAACCGTAGTTGGCTCTTTTAGTTCTTCTATTATTAGAACCTATAACATATCCTTAACCTGTGGAATTAGAGAACCTCATAGGATCAGGATACCTAGTCAGTTCGATCACCGAATCGTGTTAGCCCAGGTTCTTGGGTGATTAAGTGATAATCGAATGCAGTAGTAGTAGAGTACATGTGCTCAAGTCGGTCAGTTTCGTGTCATCAAAGGAATGTATCAAGTATGGACTTGGACATACTAAAATGATGCATGTAGTATGTTATAGGATCCAGCTGCCCTACGTTGTAAAATATCATATCATATAAAAATATCATCATTAGTGCCACCACTCAGTCAATGAGAGCAGGATGTTAATAAATGTATTCCGGTCAAGTCAAGAATAAATCATGTAATTCTCAGGTTAGAAAGATTGTCTAAATCAGCTAAGCGTTACAAATTTAATCGTCTTAGTGCCCTTAAGGCGGCCCAGTTATTACAGACACATATTAACAATTGTATTGACAATGGTGGCTCTCTGGACGATTCAATCAAGTTTGTTGAGAAAAACACAATTATTGTAGTAGATTTATCATCTTCGGAGGATGATTTTTCTGATGTATAATCTATTTCTTCTCTACAAACCATACTTTCTACACAGACTGGGTACTAAAGACTGGGTTGTTAGATCAGTTTTCTAATTTAAACGTCGATAACCCCCCAACAAATTTTCAACAAATTCATTATACTGGTCAACAGTCCAGAAATAACATTGTGCCCGGTTCTTTCCCAAATTCCAATCAACATCAACAATTTGGTTCATCTCAATCAATTCCTGTACTTTCAACACAACTTACCAATTCGTTTGTTACTGACGGGAAACATCAACTGTCACAGTGGAAAATTGATTTCAATGGCACTACAGATGGAGTTGCAATTGAACGATTCCTTTTTAGAACATTTAGCACGTACTTATCGGGTTCCTAATAATACTGTGAAAGATCAATTTGGTGTTCTCCTATGGGTACTGCTGTTACCTTGAACGGAATCCGAATGCAACTTGGTCCCAACTTAAAGCTTCAATTATTGAACGATTCCAACATCGTCGCAATTCTATTCCTGATTCGCACATTTTGCGGATTTTACGATGTAATATGAATATTGACACAATTTTGTACATGGTGACATAATTTTGTACCGGAGAAACTCTGCAGGATCCAAAATGTCAGTGCAATTTCTGGTTCTGTTGAGGTTCAATCCACTATATCTGTTACACCTGTTTCGTTAAAATCAAATTTATTACCGGATATTAATTCAAATTTTTCTATTCATAATTCAACAAATCAAAATTCTAACAATTATGTAAACCCTAATTCGCATCAAATTAATAATTTAATTTTATCTTTTCAAATTGGCGCTTTTAATCAAAATTTTAATTCAAACCAACCAAACTATTGTGTATGTTGGAATTGTCGTGACGGGGGTAACACATTTTTGAAGTGTCCGGCGCCACGTAAATTATTTTGTCATGAATGTGGTACATATGGATTTTCCAAAATTAATTGACCAAAGTGTAGTCATACGGGAAACGTAAATTCGAGGAATCAAACAACTGCATTGAACACTCCTTGAATCGATCAGCAGCAACAAACCACACACTCGACTACAATTCTCACCTAAATCAAATTTAAGAATTTCAGAAAAAATTAATGCAATAAACCCTAATTATTCAAAATTCAAGATTAAAATAAAAGTTTCTAACTCCGCTAAATCCCGTGTTCGTAGATATTGGAACAAACGAAAAGAAACAGAAGAAAGAAAGTAAATAGAGTCGATTCTGATTTTCATTCTCTTTCTACTGAACAAAATTTCTCTTCTAGAGACAATTATTGAACAATTTCCTTCGTTGTCTAGGTAAAACTCTGAGCAAATTAATGTCCAAGATGCCACGCCCATCAAACAGCGTCACTATTCTGTATCTCCTACAGTACAAGCTGACCTGTACCTTGAGATTGCTCGGATGCTGTCTTTGGGAATAATCGAAGAAACACACAGTTCCCCCGGAGTTCGTCTTTCCTTAGATGCGAGAGATGTGGGATTGGGAGATACAAAATGTATTTTAAGTCTTGACATGAAGGATGCATTTTGGCAGATTCCATTAGCTGTAAAGTCCCGAGATAAAACAGCGTTTATGTCACAGTTATGCCATTTAGTCTCTGTAACGCGCCACAAACTATGTGCTGGTTAATGGATCAGATGATACCACATGAGCTCCATGATTGAATTTTTGTATATCTGGATGATCTTCTGAATACTTCCAGAACATTTGAAAAACATCTTGAGTTATTGTCAAGAAACTGTGGATTCTGGTTTAACCGTAAACTTGGAGGAAAGCCACTTCCTTCTCAAACGCATTAACTACCTTGGTTATGTAGTTGGAGACGGAACCCTTTCAACAAATCCAGATAAGGTACAAGCCATAATCGATTTCCCAACACCAATCACTTACAAGAAACTACGTCGTTTCTTGGGAATGGCTAGATAGTAGATGGTATAGCGCTTTATCTCACGTTTTTCATCTTTGGTAGCACCTCTAACGGATTTCACAAAAAGAACTCGAAATTTATTTGGTCAGAAAAAGCCCAACAAGTGTTTGATGATGTCAAATTGGCATTAATAAATGCTCCAGTGTTGGTACACGCTAATTTTTTTAAACCGTTCGTGATTCAATGCGATCCTAGTACAACCGGTGTCGGAAGTGTGTTGTTTCAGGAAAGTGACGATGATGAGGAACATCTCATCGCATATACCGGGTGACTGACACGAAGTGTTACCAACTTCAGACTGTCATTGCTATCAAACCAATCACGACAGAGCGCTCAAATTTACACTAATGACAGTTCATTCCATTGTTTACAAGCGTACAAAAGCATTTTAGTGGGAAATATTCAGAGAAAATGTTATGCGCAATGTAATTCAAGCGTAATAGTCTGATTGCTCTATATTTGGCTCTAAAACAACAGCCGCAGATTGTTAACCAGTTAAAACATCTGCATGTGAATAAAATGTTTGTGTATCGACCATAAATCGTTTTAACGGTACTGACAACATTGCAAAACGCCATGGTGGTGGACCGAAACGCACTGCAACATCGCCGAACACCACCAAATTGGCTCGGAATCCGCGCCGTAGTGGCAGAGAAATGGCTCGTGAGGCGAACATTTCGCTCGAACGGATGCAGCACAAATTGAAAGATCATCTTGGACTAAAGGCCTGGACATTCCATAAAACGCATGTTCTCACCGATGCTCAAAAAAAAGTTAGAGTGGAAAGAGCAAAGGAGTTGTTACGCTTGCACGAAAGTGGCGATTTGCCGAATTTGATTTTCTGGAAACAATGTTCCGCGGTTCATTTCCACTGCCTGGAACAAACAAGGTTGGGACAAAAAAAATACCAAAGTGTCGATCATCCCAAGCAAATGCTTCGCCGGGAATGGGCCAAAATACCGCAGAGTCAAAATAGAAAATCAAAATAGAAATTCTGTGTTGTTTTTTTTGTGAACACTTCGTGTCAGCCACCCTGTATGTCTCAGAAGCTGAACGCAGCACAGCGTAACTACTCGATTACCGAGTTAGAGTGTTTAGCTGCTGTGTTGAGCATAAACAAGTTTGGAGCATATATCGAGGAATATTCTATCACCATTGTCACCAACCACGCAAGTCTTAAATGGCTTATGGATGAAAAAGCGCCCACAGGCAGACTAGCGCGTTGAACCATGAAACTACAAGGTTTTGATTTTACCATACAGCATCGTAGCGGATCACAGAACGTAGTGCCGGATGCATTATCGAGAGTCTTTAATGTTAATCTTGATTCTGATTCTTTTAGATTTAAAGAATATTTAGATTTAATTGCCAAAATTACATCGTCTTCTGTATCTTTCTCGAATTTCACGATATCTGATGGCAAAATTCTGAGTAATTAGAAATTATACTACTGTGGGCAAAAAGTAGTAACACTTTTTAATTTAAATTTCGCGCGAAAAACCATTCGCCGAATTTTTTTTTCTATGTTGGTATGACTATCAGTGACATCTGTGCCAAATTTCACATCAAAATAATCATTAGTGTTTAGTATACGCTGGTCTTTCTGAAGTACAAAAAGTGCATTCGGTGATTTTTACAATGAGTGAAATTATTCAACAAAGCCGTTCCATTAAATTTTGTGTGCGGAATCAATTTTGTGGTGCCGGAAAGTTCAGAATGTTGCAAAAGATGATCAACACGTTAATAAAACCAAGGAATTGGTGCTCGAGAATCGACGATTAACAGTCAAAGACCTTACTGGCATCGTTGAAATATCGGAAGGGCCTAAGAAAAGTGAAAGCACGATTGGTTCCAAAATCAATGAATTTTTTGGAAAAACAGCGTCGCGTTGACGTCTGTGAAACAATGCTTTCTGACTACCAGGATGTCAAGAAACGTGTTATAACTGGCAATGAGTCTTGGATCTATGCTTACGACCCGGAAACAGACGATCAATCGGCCGAATATCGTGCCAAAGCTGAGCCGAAGCCGAAAAAACCACGTCAAAGCAAGTCAAAAATCAAGGTGATGTTGACAGTTTTCTTCGATTATCGAGATGTGGTGCACTCCGAATTCCTTCCGACCGGCCAAACTGTCAACAAGGAATACTATTTGAGTGTTATGCGTCATTTGCGCGAAGCTATTCGTAAAAAGATGCCGGAATTATGGGTCGACTGCTGTTCAGCAAACTCAAACGACCGCTCCGGGGAAACCGTTTTGAGTCAATTGAAGACATTACACGTGAATCACTACGCGCATTGGAGGCTATTCCGGACAACTGTTTCGAGGATTAGAAAAAACGTTGGCACAAGTGTATTGAGGCCGATGGGATTACTTTGAGGCAGACGAAATAGATTTGGAGAAATAAATAAAGAATTTTAAAATTATGAACAACTACTCGTATTTTTTGCCAACAGTGTTACATTCCTAATGATCTAATTAATTGCGTTATCGGTCCAGCACATAATCTTCCGACGTCATCACATGTTGGATCTGCGAAAATGCTTGATCGTATTCAGAGATATTTTTACTGGCCGAAAATGGCAAATGATGAAAATTTTTAGAAAAGGATATCTTTCTTTAATTTTCGATTCCTGAGTATATTGTTTCTGACAACGGAGCACAATTTACTTCAAAATTGTTTCAAAATTTCCTATCAAAATTTAATGTTAAGCATTCTTTTCTTGTAGCTACACTGAGAAAAAAACATGGCTAAAAATAATTATTTTAAGGGTAATTTTAAGCAGTTTTTCCTTATAGAAATTAGCTAAATAGTATAAATTTTTAAAACAAGAATATTTTAATTTTTATTGTAAAGGTGATACATAATAGTAAAATTAAATATTTTTCCTATTTAATTTGAATAGTATTATTTGTTAAAATTAAAACTAATTTCCTTTTAAATCAATATGATAAAACGCTTAAATTGACAGTAAATATTGCTTGTTCTAAAAAAAATTAATTCTTATTTTAAAAACTAAAATTATTTAGAATAAATGTGGAATTTATCAATTTTAATGGATGATCTACCTTAATTTTACTAACTTCGATTGTAATTTTAAGAATTTATAATATTTATTTCACACCTTATTAATACGGAATTTTTCACCTCAATAATACGAAAATATAATAAAAGAATTTTTAATTTATTTCAATTTTAAACTAAAGTTTAGTTTATATTTTGCTTTATTTAAGTCTTATTCTACATGGTTTGAATTATCCAACTAATTTTATAAATGTTATCTTGAACCATGAATACCATTTTTCGACTGCACGAAGTTCCATGGAGGTCAACAGAAAAATTTGTAATATTTTTAGAAATCTGATTAGCGGCTATTGAATTTATTTGTATATCTTGATTTATATCGAGCGTATTGGTGGTAGGTGTATTTTGCACTGAGTTTATATGTAGTAAAATTTGGGATCCTAAAGAAGAATCATTGACGCCTTGCAATGGCAATGAATTATTTGATAAAACCGGAGAACCGCTTAAATTTGGGTTGTTTTGCAATAGTTCATGTTTCTTTAAGTGTCGTTCATAACTATAAATTGATTGGAATATTTGATGACAGTTTAAGCACTCAAAGTTATATAGTGAAGGAACTTTATGATATTTTTTAAATGAATTATATACTGAGAAAATAATGAAAAATGTTGGTGACATATAAAACATTCAGGCATGGTTATATTTTTGTTTATGTAATTTAAATTGTTTTTAATTGTTCTACTAAATTGAAAACTATTGGATTTTTACTATCTATTTCAAAAAAATATTGCTGCAAAAATAACCACACCTGCTTGCTTACGTCCGAATAATTTAAATTATAAACAAAAATTAACTTAATTAGTATATCAATACTTTTTCTAAATGATGGAAGTTTATACTTTACACCGTCACAATAAACGAAAAATTCTTTCAATAAGCCTGGTTCATTTTCGACTACGACAATACGTGGTTGGATCCTTTTCTTATTCGAATAAAATTTATTTTCTAAAATATCCAAGGAGTTTCGCAAATCATTAATGTTGCTTAATTTTAAAGCAAAATCGGTTTGTCCATCGATTATCGTTGGTAATTGTTTTTTGTCGATTCTTCGGGGTAGAAGTATGGCATGTAATAAATTACAGACTATCCAGTCTCGTGTGTTAATATCATCTGTAATTAAAATTAAAAATTTGAAGAAAGTTACAAAGAATTATGTTTTGTTTATTTAAATAATCACCAATAAAATCAGATGAGTTTAACTTTTCCAATAGAACCTTTGAGTTTCTGTCTTTAATTTCTCTTTCGAACAAAATTTTGCATTTCTCCACAAAATTTTCAAAATTATCTATCAACCAACTTGATTTATTTGGAAACATAGTTGCAAAATCAATTTCAATCTGTGAATAAAATTTGTTAGAATGAAATTAATGTTCAAATACAACAATAGTCTTTACCAATTGAAACCCATAAAAATCATTAAATCTTGGCCATTCACTACAAAGTCTACTTATATTAGAATCTTTGGCCTTTTCAAATTCTAGGGTTCTTTGGGTAGATGTAGATTTCCAATACTCAATTACTGTGTCCCATGGGCCAATGTTTTCTGCTAACCATTTCTTCTTTTCAATATAATCGCCATCCGGTTCAGGTAAATTTTCATCGTTTGTTCCCAAAAAGCTGCTTTCTGGTTCTACTCTGAATTCTTTTAAATATTTCGTTGAGTAGCAAATATTAGTGTATCTGTCATACAGCTTCCCCGAAGGATTTTTTTCCCGTTTGTAACATCTTTCTCTTTATAATAGGTTTCCTAGATCAAAGTGTAAAATACTTAAGAAACTTTCTTTTATCAAATTTAATATTATTTTTGTAGTTATTTTAGTTAAACTGTCGATTTAAATAAATTTATAGAATTTATATTAGAAGGCTCGCTTACACTAGACTAATTTCCAAAAATTATAGAAAATGTTTTTTTCGTTGCCATGGACAACGTTCGTGAAGCAAACAAATTCCAAGTAAAAAGTAGGTAAACTACTTTTAATTTTAAATTAAAATGACAAATAAATTTATTAGTTATATGGTAAAAGTGATTAAAGTGAGGTATTATCCATGAGGATTAAGTTTCGCCTACGAGCGGTAGCTTCGAGATCTTGTGTATAATACCCCTTTGCTCAAAAGTATCGCACAACGTTTTACCCAGTTTCTAAATTAATTTAATAATTTCATTAGAAGATTCAAAATTCGAAATTTACAATACGGACTCCGTTTTACGAAATATATAATATGCATGGATTAATTATGTATTACCTTTTTGGTGAATGATAAAAAATGTGACTAACAGTGAATTTATAACATTAATGCTCAGGTCACGCCCGTGGCAACTTGGGTATTAAAATAACAAGGACTAATTTTTTTCTGTTTCCAAAAGTAGTTTAGTACTCGAGCCATTACTGGCAAAAAATGTCATATCTCTATATTTCTATTAGAGGATTAAATTGTTGGGGTCGCAAAGAATGGTACATTGGGATTGCCATGAAATTACTAACGCCAATTATAAGGTTGTCTTATTTTTATACGAGTTTTAAATTTAATGTGTATAGTTATTTATGAAATAAATTAGAGCAACATGAGTTATTATTCACAAACGTACCGTAATATGTATTTTAAATAAATTTATAATTTATAGTTATTAACATGTACTAATAAATGCAGAACTTGTATAATAAAGGTGAACTTAAAATTGGCGTTAAACAATTAATAGCGATCCCAATATATTTTTTTTAAACTCTAACAAACTGACCCGGTAAGGCTAACAAAATTGCCTACGAGTTAATTTATTAGAACCTCAAATTGAATTAATTTATTATGAATGCATATTTGAGATCATAGATGCTTCGTAGAAATAATAGTAAATTACAGTTGTCGTAAATCACAGTTGTTAAATTTAGAATTAATAATAATAAAAATGTTTACCTGATTTTCCGTAGGAAATATTTGAACGATCGATGATGCCATTTTCACAAAATCTGGTTTCATTAGCCTTATCTTATGCTCAATGCAATAATCAATTAATATCTGAACTAAGTTTTTTTGTGAAACCTTATTCAATACTTTTCTCTGTTTAAAAAATTGCATAACATCTCTTCCTTTAATTGACTTAGTTAATATATTCGCCACCCAGTTAGAATCAAATGCGCACCTAAAAAGTTGTAATAGATCCATAGTTAAATGTTTATACACAGTTTAATGTTATACAATTTCTTACAAAGTTTCTGAGCACGTTGGATCCAAATTAACACTTTGGGATGTACATGGTGTTGGGCTAGAAGAGGCACTATACGTATTTAAATTCCTTGAAAAGTTTTCTAACCAACTGTTTACTTTGCTATTCATTGATTCAGTTGTATTTTCGGTTGGATTTAATGGAATGCCCTAACAAAATATTTTGGTTAATATAATTTGACAAAAACATTTAAATGAAAATTAACTTACGATTGAATCTCGCCATATTTTTAATCCTGTTTTAAACAACACTTCTTGACCAAAAGCCCCATTAATTTTATCGAACAATCGAACAATATCCTTTCGTTCTAATTTTAATAAAACATTTGCGGTGATATCTTGTTGTTTTAAAAGCTGAATAGTAGCCTCTGATAAACCCCATGACACAGCTAGTTCTTCCATATCATAAGTTACAGTGATTTCTTCGGTACTACCGATATCTAACGCTACAGAACCATCTTCTAATACGTAAGCCGTTGACATTTTTCCCGAGTATTGATTAAAAAAATACTTAATTTTATAACTAAATGCACAGAATAAAACCAAAACTATTTATGCTCAACACCACGTTTTTTCACATTATTTGATATCGTTTTTATTATTTGCAAGAATACTTAGTTTATTTCCATATTTTATAACACATTTTAACACTTTTCACTGAGTTGTAAAAACTATTAATAATCAATAAACTAGATTTAATTTCTAACTACAAAAATTGCAAAAGGTTTAAGGTTTTTTATTAACTACTCGTAAAACAACTTGACACACCAAATGCAGTATGAATATGAAGCTAAATGTTGTAATATGAAACATAACTAATAAACATAATATTTCACTATTCAATAACAAGAGATAGTTAATGCTTAAATCGAGAAATAGTTAAAACTTAAAATAAGATGTACGTTGAATTTTAAAACAAAAATTAAAATCTTAAATATTCGAATTTTGCTTCAAAAATAACAATTATTACTGCTTATTTTTATCATTTTATAAAATGTTATTATTAAGCACCTCCGTTTCTTAAAATGAATATTTGGTTTTTTTCTCAGTGTATACGAGCATATGTTGAGGAAAACCACGAAAATGGGATCAACATATACCGGAAATTACTTGCTCACTCAGAAATGTTGTGCATGATTCTATGAAGAGAGGGAGAATAATGGTTGTTCTTAGGAATTATTGTTGCCTTAAGGTAGTATCTAAAAACTCACGCAGTAGACACCTCACCGAACTGAGCTACCGGTGTCATACACACGATAAAGGTTACAACTGTTGTACATAAAATATCCAGTTGAAATTTAACAATAATCTAATTAATAAAATTGTTTTGTTTTTATTAATTACCACCTAATTTTTTAGACTAGATTCGTTCACTTAAAAATCTTTGCAGAGCAGACATCGTTAATCAAAATTATTTCGTTGAATTAAAAATGCAAGCACGAATTGAAAAATCCAATTTATTTTGTATTTAAATTCTTCGGAAAAAAAAATTAGAAATAAAACAGAAATCATCTTGAGCATAAATTAAACTTTTACATGATTCTGTACCATGTACTTACTTTCTTTATATTATTGTTAAGTTGAGAATATAAACAGCATAAAGCACTTAAGAAGTTTATTATTTCTTTTAATTTTACCTCTTGTACAATATTTTTGTTAATTTTATTTGGCCTTTAGTTTCGTTTTTTTTTTTATTTAAATGAATTTTCCAAAACCAGAAAACGACAAGTAAAAAAGAAAAACACTTTGAAGTTTCCAGTTCTTTTTGGAAAATTGTATCGCTTTTTGTTTTTCTGGTTATAATTAAATTATAGAGATCTTCTTCGTTTTCTTCAGCTGTTGCTCCGTGCTCGTTTTCTGTTTACATGTACTTTGGTTATTTTCCAAACATTTTCTATATATTTGCTTCAGACAACTGGAAGATGGGGCAAAATATTTTGGAACAATTTTGTTTTCATTTTTATGAAATATTCCGTTTATAGGAAAACATTTACCACCCCCAAAATTATACAAGATATCTAAAAATATATAAACAAACAACCCGAGGCTGCATTCCTTCGATTATTTGGAATTATTCGCCTCGTTTCTAAGATTCGGTTGTCTTATCCATTGACCTAATATTTAAACGAATGGGATGTAATTCAGCATATACTTGGGAATATGGCTGATTTAATAATTCTAATTGCAAAAATTCCAATAATTCTAATTGCAAACATGAATTTTATTTATGATAAATATTAATATTTATTAAGATTAAAGTCAACATGGCCGTTGCAACTTGGGTCTGTTAATGATTTTCGCATCATGTTATCACGAGGAGCAGAGTTATGGAAATCATCTCGTTCAAACTACAATAATTTTGTAAAAATTTCACTGGTAAAACTTGGTTAGGTAATGAAACACTTTCAAATGTTTTGCTGTTGCACGTGCATTCCATTAGCCCGAATTGGCTCAAGTTCCCAATAGGAAAATTCATGTTAAATGCAATGCCCGTGAAGTTTGTACTAACTTTGCCCTAAAATTACTGTTCTATCCATTCGACTCCGCCTTTTTAGCACTCCATCTAAAGGTTTTAACAAAAATGATGATTGAATTCGTTCGGGCAGGATTGGCCACTAGTTTTTATCGTTTGGTCACTTACGATTAAACGGTAAATAAATAATGAGAAATTTCAAAAAAAAATTCCCGGGTAGCACCTCATTGAATTAAAATCATACCGTTTTTATCAAATTTCGTTAGGTAATCGTTAGGTCAGGATTGGTCAACACACTTTGGCGTTTGGCCACCAATGGGTCATTTTTTATTGTGGAAAAACAAAATCAAAATTGTATTAATTCAATAAAATCAGGTTCGTCGCTTATTTGAGAATTTCATTTTACAAAATTATTAATAACAAGTCCAATTGGAATACATCAATTAGATAAAAATATATTTTTTTTCAAAGAATTGTATCTAAAGTGGAAGACATAAGATAAAATCAATTCAATTTGTTGGTTCTATTTCGATTGGTCATCCCTACGAAACGATTTATTGTGAAAAGCCGTTAAAAACTCATCATTTCTATACGATTCGAAGTGTACGAGGCTGGAAACTTGATCAATACTAATAATTTTATAAATCCGACGATCATAATCGTTTGGTCGACTGTCATTGAGGATTGGTCACTGGTTGTTTTCTTTTGGTCATCCCTATTTAATCATTTATTGCGAAAATTCGATAAAAACTCACCGTTTCCGCACGATTCGAAGTGTTCGGGGCTGGAAAAATGACCTAAATGAACTAATAATTCCATAAATCCAACGATCGGAATCGATTTATCACCAATCCTCAATGACAGTCGACCAAACAATTCTAATCGTTGAGTTTATACAGTTATTAGTATTGGGCAAGTTTCCAGCCTCGTACACTTCGAATCATATGGAAATGATTAGTTTTAACGAATTTTCGCAATAAATCATTATGTAGGGATGACCAAACGAGAACGACGAGTGACCAATCCTCAACGATTTATGAAGAACCAGAAAATTGAATTGATTTTATCTTATGTCTTCCAATGGATTATTCCAATTGGATTTGTTATAAATAATTTTGCAAAATGAAATTCCTAAATAAGCGACGAACCTAATTTTATTGAATTAATACAATTTTGATTTTGTTTTTCACAATTAAAAATGACCCATTGGTGGCCAAACGCCAAAGTGTGTTGACCAATTCTGACCTAACGATTATCTAGCGATATTTAATCGTAGGTGACTAAACGATAAAAACTAGTGACCAATCCTGACCAAATGCATTCAATCATCATTTTTGTCAAAACCTTTAGATGGGGTGCTACAAAGGCGAAGCCGTTGTATTCAGGTCTTATCAATTGAAGAGAAATTATTTTGTTTAGTAATATGTGGTTTTACGATTGTTGCTGAGCTGATAGCATGTTCAATTTTAAGATTGAACATACTACCGGGCCGACAAAATTAAATATTCAGATTTTTCGACCGTGGCGTGGTATTGGTTTTTGCTT
Source organism: Nephrotoma guestfalica (assembly GCA_963691935.1). NCBI lineage: Eukaryota > Metazoa > Arthropoda > Insecta > Diptera > Tipulidae > Nephrotoma > Nephrotoma guestfalica. The sequence goes on along the minus strand of OY829915.1, from coordinate 184,015,946 downwards.
CTTGTTGTTGTGACGCCCATAACAATACAATAAAATTAAAATGATTGCGACAGTCATAGGCAGTCATACAGATTGACACGTATTGATGAATGTGTTGCTTGTCGTTATATGGCTGTATGACCTTCGATAATTTCACTTCGTTTGCTTTTTATTGAGCTATAGCATCACAAACGCTACAACTACTTTTAACTGAATTATTAATCTCACCCCTGGCTGGTGTTGGCGGTTGTTGATGTGAATTTGGTGGTTGGTCTTCTTCATCTTGAAATCAAAAATTTTGGGCTCAGAAACGGCGAATATCGACTGGTTTGTGCCCAACTGAGTCCGGTAGCTTGGTTGGTGTAAGACATTTGTGGTGCATCCATCAACTCTCTAGTTTTGGTGTCTCAGCATGTTTATTTTGCATAGTGATTGTTTAAGTTGTGTAGTATATATTGGTGCACCATTGCATAAATATCCATTATCTTTTATTTGGACGCATTGTTGCGGTTCTCGACTACTGAGAGGAGCATAGCGTTCTCGATGTAGATTAACTATGAGGTATTCTGTTGATCGCACTATTATGTGTAGTTGACCTTTATCCAGTTTCAGGATTGGAATGACGTTAAATAATTGATACGTGTCGGAGTATGCCAAAGACTGTTGTTTGTACTGTTAGTAACTGTATTGTTAGTAACTCGTAAATGCGCCACATCATTGATGATGGAACATAGTTTTGAATTCGGTTAATTTCATTCTTTAATAATGTTTTGGCGTTAATAATGCAGGATGGGTATGGCCGTGGTGGGCTTTGAGAATAACATCAATAATGACTCGTGATGACGTCGTGATGGCTTGTACACGGTGTTGGAGGTCAGCGTCACTGTTGTGCGATAATTCTAAATTGCTTATCATTCAATTCTTTGTCGTGTTGGAATATATTTGTTGTCATGTCTATGATTGATGTCTGATTTTGTAACAGTTCCAATAGATATTCCTCGTTGCGTTCTGCTTTTTCGAGTTGGTTTTCGATATGACAGGTATCCCTTTGAGTCATGATATCGAAATTGCCACCAAAGATGTATCCTATTGTATTCCCGATGTCCAGCTTCTGCAGTACGAGTTCTTTATAAATTTCCTGCATTTGTTCGTGTAGTTGATGTATGATTACATCACAAAGTTTCAGCTTCCTCTCTGCCGTACATGACAGGCTGTAATTTATCATGATTCTCCACCTTAATGACATCAAGTTGACAGTACCGATATTATAGAAATAGATATCGGCATCTGATGGCACTGGGTTCGTTGTAGTTTCAGATGTAGCGCAGAAAATAGCACCTCCAGTATGCTGAGTGCCACGAATAGTAGTCACATAGTTTTTGTGGCGCGTCTGGTTTTGAATTTAAGCAAGCCTCTACTAGAGGAGTAACCATCGGTAGTTCTTCAACAGTTAGCGTTTGCTTTTCTAATGACCTTTATTAAGGTGGATCAAGTGGATTCTTTGCACCGACAAAATTGGCACCAATGTCGCTTTACAAATCGCAGTATAATCCAGTTCTCAAAATGGTCTTCCAGTGGTGACACGTGCTGCTGACAGATTTTCCATGCGCTGTGTTCCGGACTTAGTGTATGATCCACTGCCTGGTTTGGAGGTGGCCCAAAGTTAGTTGTGTTCGTCCATGCAAAGCTTGCTGATGTGCTTCTTGAATTAGAAATTTAGTGATTTGATTGTTCCTTGGGATGATAATTGGATCTATTTCGTGCGTAGCTCTAACTTGCTGTGTTTTGAACTCGACCGCTGACTCTTACACGTTTCTTCGTATATGAATGCGGAAACATGCATTTAATCTTATTATTTGCTATTCCTTTCCGGATTATAAGATCACGAATTTCCGGTTTATAACATCACGAGTTTCAGTTAATTTCATTCTGTGCCATTTAGATCAAAAGTTGTGTAGATTTAATTATTTCCTTCGCCGCGAGAGCTCCTTGCTTAACCACCTTTGTTGGCATTTGTTTGGCATTTCTTCTAAAGTGTGTTCAAATTTGAGGTATCTTTTTAAATATCATATGTTATTTGACAGATGACAAATACAAACATTCCGGCTAGTTAAAATGGAGAGATATACGATTGAACAACGTGTTTCCATTATTAAAACTTATTTTAAATTTGGTGAAAGTTATTCGGAAGTTGGCAGAAAAATGTGTGCAAAATACGGTATCATTGATAAATTTGAAGAACCTAGTTCAGCTCAAGATCAGAGAACAGAATTTATCATCGTATTGGTCGTTCAAGTGAAAATATTGCAGCTGCTAGCACAAGTGTTGCTGAAGAGCCAATAACATCAATTCGTCGTCCTTCACAGCAATTAAACCCCAAACCAACAACTTTGTTCAATATTTTACACAAAGATCGATCAATTCGATAATTGGACCATAGAAAAACCAGAAGAAATTGAGAATTTTTTAAAGCAAATTATCTTCACCGATGAAGCTCATTTTGAAGTTGGTGGCTACGTCAACAACCAAAATTGCCGCATTTGGGCTGAAGAAAATGCTAGAAAATTGTTTGAAAAGACAATAAAACCAAAAAAGTTACTGTATGGTGTGGATTTTGGTGTTGCGTAATTGGTCCATATTTTTCCAAAAATCAAAATGGCATTGCAATTACTGTGAATGGGGCTCGATATCGAGGGATGATTAGAAACTTTTTGTGGAGCAACATGCCACATAGCAACGGAATCAATCGATCTTTTGAAAGAGAAGTTTAATAATCGAATAATTTCTCGAAGAACATGCGTGAATTGACAAATTGGTTTCTTGAAGAGTAAAGTTTATGCGGATAATCCTCGTACTGATCTAATTGGACCATCATTATGCGAAAAAGTTATTTAACATTTTGGTGAAACATTGACAGCCTACCGAGCTAGGAGAGGAGGTCGCTTCAACGACATTCTTTTTCATTATGAACCGAAACCAATTTCCAATAAAAATAAATAAAGATTTCACCCACTTTATGTTTTTTATTTATAATTTAAAAAGATATCTCAAATTTGAACATCCTTAATTATCATTGGCGGTAGCTGAATTACTTCAGTGTGACTGGTTTTTGATATCGAAGTTCGAGGAAAAGGCAATATTATTTAGCGAAATAGGAGTGTATCAACATCTAGGCCATCTATTGGCACAAAACAGGTATACAATCCGCACCGTGGAGCTGGACAATCCTCTTAAAACTACTGCTAGTATGTCACGCTGAACAAATTTAACAGGGCATTGTATCGGACCAGATAGTGGACCCCAAAGGACTATAGTTAGACACAAGAAGAAAATAGGATGGAACTCCGCAGCGTTCGATGAGAACATTTCTCGTCTCATGATGGAGGACCTTGCCCTATCTGATACCGCAAATAACAAAGCCGTCCAGTTTATGAGACATGTTACAAGAGCTTGTGATTTAGCAATGTCAAGAGGGATGGTCAGATGGATAATCGTAGAAAACCGGTCTTCAACAGGACTGAACGCAAGAAGGCAATACCAGCGAGCTAGATACGTCGAAAACTCTGCCCTTCGACAACGATATTGAAAAGCTCGATCGGAGCTCAAGCATGCCATCAAATTAAGTAAGTGCAATTGCATTCGCATACCTGTGCGAGGAGGTCGACCGCAATCCCTAGGGTAGACCCTACCAATTGGTGATGAAAAAACTCTGAAGCAATTACGCCACTGCTCTCATATGCCCGGCAATGCAGACTGACATTCCGAACATTGCGTTGAAGTCGGCGGTTGAAACGCTAGAGAGAGTTGTATGTGACCGGTTACAAGAGGCTGTAGTTAGAGCAGGAATCCTGGCAGAGCATTAGTATGGCTTTCGAAAGGCGCGCTCAACAATGGATGCGGTTAAAGATGATGTAGATACAGCGCACCAGGCGATATCCGGTTCTCGATGGCTGGTGGTAGTAAAAAATACTATGCCATAGTTACATTGGACGTGAAAAAAGCATTCAATACGGCAAATTGGAGCTGCATATTTAACGCACTTACACGGATGAAGGTACCGAATTACCTGCTGAGACTATTTTTCAACTACTTTAGCGAGAGGATCTTTGACTGCCCATACCAAGTGATGCAACCAACACGATCAGACTCATTCAACTGTGGTTAACATCCGCTGGGCTGCAACTAACACAACATAAAACTGACGCTGTTCTTATTACTAGCAGAAAAGTAATGGAGAGCGTAACCTTAGAGTTTGGAGCCCAACAAATTGTTAGACAACCATCCATCAGGTACCTAGGGATAATGATAATGACCTCCAGCGACCGAGCAAGCGGAGTTATTGCGGCACTAGCACGTATAATGCCGAATACAAGAAAGGCGCGGGTGAGCAGCAGAGTTCTGCTTGCCAACGTCGTTACATCTATAATGATGTATGGGACACCAATTTGGGTCAACTCGTTAGAGAAGGATACTTATAGGCAAAGGGTAGCAACAGTTCAAAGGCTAAGCACCCTGAGAGTATTGTGCGCATTTCGGACGGTGTCAGAAGACGCTGCCGCGACCCGAAGTCGAAAGGTAGATGGACCCATCGCCTGATCCCCTATATTGAGGCGTGGCTAAACAGGCGATACGAAGAAGTGGATTATCATCTTACGCAGTTTCTGACGGGTCATGGTTGTTTTAGGTCATACCTGTTCAGATTCAAACACGAAGAGTCACCAGATTGTCCTTTATGCATCGGAATAACGGAGAATGTAGAGCACGTAGTATTCGAGTGTCCACGATTTACTGAGGAGAGTAGCAGTTCCTGTGCACGTGGGGTCCAACTAACACCGGAAAACATACTGGAGCTTATGCTGGCATCCGAAGATGGGTGGAACGCCGTAAGCGGAGGTGTCTTACGAAGTAATACCTAACAGTAGTTCCACGGGGCCGAACGGCATGGTTTATCGGAGGTGATGGTTTAGTTGGTAAGAATCTGATACTCTCACGTGTTTGACATATGGGTTCATACGTGAAGCCTATAGAAGGTTTCCCTCCTCCGCCCTAATAAAAAAACAGGGCATTGGTAGTGATACACCATGTTACGAACACTGCTTGTGCTAACAATCAATTATGAGTGTATCAACGGTATATCACCCAATTTAATAGGATAGAAATCATCTTCGTAAACCAGAAAAATTGTAAATTATAGAGTGAACATCGGTCGGTCACTATTAGAACTGTTGGGGTATTATTTTTGAGTAACAATAAATTTTGCATCATATACGGATGACTCAAAGTCACCATGTGTCAATTTTTGGTTGAACTGTTGGTGCAAAGGCAAAACTGGTTGTGAAGAATGGCATCTTTCAAGAGAAGGAAGGTTCTGACGAATTTTAGAATAACCAATAATTATTTAGTTGTAAGCCTAACATTATGGTAAGGATGAATATACTCAGCCATTTACTCGTGTATGAACGCTATAGGTAAGATATGGTTTGAAACCAGAGTGGCTACACTGGCTCTATGCCGCAGTGGTAAGACCTGTGCTGATGTACGTAGTGCGCGTGTGGTGGCCAGCTCTGGATAAGGTAATATATAAGGATGATGAAGAATGCATGCTTATAAGCGGGGCGCTTAGGACAACACTGTGCCATGGTTGAAGCATAACGTGGGTGAGGGATATCGCAATTTATGTGGACAGTCAGGCGGCGGTCAGGTCACTAGAGGCGGTTTGTCTGAAGTCACGGGTGGCGCTAGATTGCCGATTATCTCTTAATGAGATGAGAGAGTATTTCAGAATCCACATATGCTGGGTCCGTGGTCACTCGGACGTCACGGGAAACTGCAGAGCAGTCGAACTGGCTAGGTACGATACGACTCACCAGATGTAGCCGGAAAGGGCAGATCTAGGGAGACCTACAGCAGCGCTCAAATTGGGGTTAAGTAAAAAGGCAATCGCCTCGAGAAATGAGAGGTGGACCAACACTCTCACGTTCAGGGCACCAAAATAGGTTTGGCCAAAACTGGACTTGCGGCACTCCAAGGCACTAGTACCCCTGGGAAAACGAGACGTAGAATTGATCGTAGGAATACTGACAGGACACTGCCTTTTTGGGGAACATGCAAGAATGCTGGGTCTACAGACGAATGACTTTTCTAGAAGTTGTATGGACGAAGAGGAGGAAGAGACTACATCACTTCCTATGCTGGTGTCCGGCACTATCAGACAGAAGGCATAAGTACTTAAGTGTAGGGTACGGCATGGACAGCTTTTTGGAACTCGCGGACTGTGGAGTGCGAAATATTTTACGCTACATAAATAGCTCTGGATGGTTTCAGCGGGAGTAAAGGGGAGATAGGATCCCGTGGTATCACAATGGGCCACTATTCGCCTAAGTGTGCGATAGTAGCCACTCTAACCTAACCTAACCTAATATATTTAGTTGTGTTAAATAGAGCCATTACAAAATAATGTTTTTCTAATCGAGTTTATATTGTCGCATTTTTCGAGAAAAATTTGATTGTATTTTCCACAAGCGATGATAATTGTAGTATTCGTAACGTTCGAATTTGATTGTGGCTGCAACACGTTAGTTGCTTATCTCACGAAAATGGAAGATAATTTGTGCAAATTTGAAGGTGGAAAATCAATAACAAAAAGCACCGTTAAGCTCGAATTTAACCACAACAACTAATTATTTTTAATGGATAAGCTAAGATAACTTCTACTTTGAGGCGTTCGTTCTGATTCACTCTATATGGTACACAGTTAAATATTAGGATGACGTCGAGTGCTTTTGCTCATAAATATTAAACAAGAGAGTAAAAATAATTTCTTCCGATTAAATCATTAAGTTAAACAGACAACTAATCGAGATCATTTTTATTCCCTCTTGTTTCATCCGCCAGCATTCTTATGAACAAAAACAAAACACATTTTTTGTTGTATGCGGAAAATGTGTATAGCTACTCGTATATAAATCAAAAAGCAAGAAAAAATCAGAAAAATTCCACAGCATCTCTAATGATTTATGTGTACGAGAAAATAAATCTTTTCGGAATACAAATAATGCTTTAGTACTTAGAGAGATATTGGTTTTTCCATAATTTTCCTTGTAATTTTCCTTCTTTCTTACTTGTATTACTTTTGATGCGGCTGCTGGATAAATAATCAAAATGAAAATGAGGAAAAATCGTTCTATTGTTTTTTTTTTGCTCTGCTCCACGTTAGTGTTATGTTATGATGGTATAATGCGGACCTGCTGAATGAAAACCATTTTAATTTCCATTTTGTGTTATTTATGTGTATACGTAAGTAAGACAAGACGAGCGCACCCATAATAATCGAGCATCAACAACAAACAATGTAGTGTAAGAGTTGTGGACATAAAGAAAGCTATGTGTACATGGAAAAATATAAAAAGCTTTAAGGGGTTATACGAAAAACACAAAACTTCAATAAAAGTTTTATGATTAAGCTTTTTTAATAGGGACAACATTTTTTTTCTATTTATTTTCATTTATCATGTTTGAATGCCGTTCTTTAATCCATTTTTTGTTGGTTTTGGGGTCTGGTGATTTCTAATTTATCAAAAATTTGACACCCAAGTAACTTTTATATCTTTTCGTACGATTTTTTTTAGTATAGCGGACAGATGTTTGTTTTGGATGAAATGGTGAACTCTTAATGGAGACGTTTTAAAATTAGTCTGGTTGCATTATGACATTTGTTAGGGGTTGTGACCTAAATTTATGTATTTAAGGACAAATGGTATACCAAATTGATGTTATTAAATGTCAGCATCAAATTGCAAATCAATTCAAATTCAGTTTTCAATGAGATACGTCTTAACTCGTATATACGAAAGGGGCGAGTTGGCAGTTTCCCTAAAGTATCAATGAACAGATTGTGGAACAAAAAGTTGCAGTAATCAGCTACTGGTAGTGATAAAGCAGTATGGAAAATAGTTAGCCAAAACCCTATACAATGAACAAAATTAAAGGATTTAATACTCCAATGTGATACACTATTCACACGGGTAAATCCCCTTTCGTGGAGAGAAAAAGAAGCCCAAAAATTTAGGCTAAAAACAAACAAACCACCTTGCAACGTCGAAAACGACCTCAGACGAAGATGGTCGGAGATGTCACCGAGAAAAACAACTAAAGTTAGCAGATTTGCTCTAGCTGAAAAATGTCGATAATGCAGATTCGGCTATAACAACTAAAATTCATCAGTCGAAATATGTCGATAATGTAGAGCCGGATGTAACAACTAAATTTATCAGCAGAAAATGTAGATAATGCAGATTAAAAACAATACGGATTGCCCGCTAGTAAAAGTCGGTAAGACAGATTCGTATACATGGCCAGAATAAAAATGTCGTTAAATCAGATAAATACATTTGGTGTTAAACAGTAATTGCTTTTTAAATCAGAAATGTTTAGTTCGTTGCATCAAACACATTAAAACTATAATACAAAACTATTTTACTACTGAGAAAACTCGAAGAAATATATGAACCAAAACCTCAAAAACTTCAGGTCAATTTTCATGTTGGGAGTCCGGGAAAAGTCGATTGAATATATCGCACGATGTGTGTGCGATATATTCAATCGAGTTTTCCCGGACTCCCAACAAGAAAATTGACCAGACTTTTTTACCTGGTACGAGCGTCATTAAGACCTATCATTTGAATCTATTTCCAGCCATGACACTGTAAACGGTCAATTTGTAGAAATTTTCAAATTTTGAGTGTGCGATATATTCAATCGTGTTTTTCCAGACTCCCAACATGAAAATTGACCTGACATTTTCTCCACGTTTGAGCATCATTAAGACCTTTCGTTTGAATCTATTTCCAGCCGGAGAACTCGATTGAATATATCGCACACAAAAAAAATTGAAAATGTAATGTAATGTAATGTAAATATGGGATCCAGCTATTTACGAATTGATCTAACTTCACTCAGTACAATTTACCACAAAACATGCGTTCAGTTTTTAATTTATTTCACTATGATGCAACATAAAATATGGCCTGATTTTTGGCACAGGTGTTCACTGTTAGTGCCACAACTCAAATTCATTGGTCCCTAATACGACAAATTATAAATGTGGCTCCAGCTAATTACGAGTCTGTCAAACTTCACCCAGTTCATATGACCTTTAAACATTCGAACTATGTGATTTTGATTATTCAAATTTGTTTCGTCGGAAATTTACTGTTCCTACCACCTGATACGAAATATGTCGATAATGCAGGGTTTTTTCGGTTGAAATTTTCGCCTAACTTCAATAGCATGATAACAACGGGGAATGAACACGAAAACTATCATTTATGTCACGTATGAACTGTCAGCAGTGTTGTGCAGTATTGTCTACACCGCGTAGATAATGAATATTATACGCGTGTAGACAATGTATGTTGAAATAATTTTCAACATACATTGTCTACACGTGTATAATATTCATTATCTACGCGGTGTAGACGTAGTTTTCTAATGAAAACTGGCGTCGACAATGTAGACAATGTCGAAAATTATTATTTATGTTGGCAATCATCAAAATTCTATGATTTCTTTGTAGATGGAACCATTTGAAGATGGAATTTATTTTCTTTCCATGTAAATTTAATTTGATCCCAAGTTTTTATATGGTAATGAAGCGCACTTAAGTATATGTTACGATTAAAGTGCGAAATTGTTAAATGTGCGAAATTCCACATTTTTTTACATCGATTACACAAAATAAATTGTTGTAAATAGGGAATGTTACCGACGTGTTGGCTGAACCCTAAACCTACCTCTCGTGAAGATTCCTTCCCTTGGTAGAAAGGAGGTGCAGCAACTTGCCGCGTGCTCGTGACAGTTGTTTCAACCGTTAACCAATACAGCTGACTAGGTACTAAAATCATACCAAATAGTCTTTTTAGACGTAACACATTAATACTACTGTGGGCAAAAAGTAGTAAGGCTTTTTAATTTAAATTTCGCGCGAAAAACCATTCGTCGAAATATTTTTTTTTCTATGTTGGTATGACTGTCAGTGACATCTGTGTCAAATGTCACATCAAAATAATCGTTAGTGTTTAGTATACGCTTGTCTTTCTGAAGTACAAAAAGTGCATTCGGTGATTTTTACAATGAGTGAAATTATTCAACAAAGAAGTTCCATTAAATTTTGTGTGCGGAATCAATTTTGTGATGCCGAAACGTTCAGAATGTTGCAAAAGGCCTTCGGTGATAATTGTATATCGTGAGCAAGTGTTTTTGATTGGTACAAATTATTCAAAGAGGGTCGAGAACGTGTTGACGACGAACCACGTCTAGGACGGCCATCAACATCAACTGATGATCAACAAAGAAAAGATCCTAAGAAAAGTGAAAACACGATTGGTTCCAAAATCATTAAATTTTTTGGAAAAACAGCGTCGCGTTGACGTCTGTGAAACAATGCTTTCCGACTACCAGGATGTCATGAAACGTGTTGTAACTGGCGTTCAGTCTTGGATCTATGCTTACGACCCGGAAACAGACGACCAATCGGCTGAATATCGTGCCAAAGGTGAGCCGAAGCCGAAAAATCCACGCCAAAGCAAGTCTAAAATCAAGGTGATGTTGACAGTTTTCTTCGTTTATCGAGGTGTGGTGCACTCCGAATTCCTTCCAACCGGCCAAACTGTCAACAAGGAATACTATTTGAGTGTTATGCGTCGTTTGCGCGAAGATATTCGTAAAAAGAGGCCGAAGTTATGGGTCGGCAACTCTTGGTTTTTGCACAACGATAATGCACCTTCTCATACTGCATTGGTTTTACGTAATTTTTTCGCCAAAAATTCCACCCATATCGTTCCGCAACCACCGCATTCGCTTGATTTAGCTCCGTGTGATTTCTGGCTGTGCAGCAAACTCAAACGACCGCTCCGGGGAAACCGTTTTGAGTCAATTGAAGACATTAAACGTGGATCGCTACGCGCATTGGAGACTATTCCGAAAATTGACTTTAACAACTGTTTCGAGGATTGGAAAAAACGTTGGCACAAGTGTATTGAGGCCGAGGGGGATTACTTTGAGGGGGACGAAACAGATTTAGAGAAATAAATAAAGAATTTTAAAATTATGAACAAAGTCTTAGTGTTGTTTGCCCACAGTATTATACTCGTATGTTCTACGGTAAGGAAAATGTAGTGAGTCGGAAAAATTTATGATTTTTCATGTATGTTTTAGCTGTTTCAGTTCAATTTAAAATAAAATTTACAGAACCATTCGTTAAAAAGTAAAACTTTATATACCGATAAATTTTTAAACCATCCAAGAATAGGTCCATATCAGAATGTTAATTGCACCTACTACAATGTTCAACATCATCACCACGCAATAAAGTGGCAAAGCATAAAAAGTTTGCATACAAATAATGTTCATACTCTCTGAATGCTCACTGGGTATAGGCAATTGTCTTCTGCGTAATTCGGAACATTGAGTTTCGTTAATTCCCACTGGATGCCATTTGGGGGACGCGCTATCTAATTTCCTCATGCCACTATCTAATACTACTTGGAACAGAAGTGGCCAGAGTACGCATCATTATCTTACTACCCTTGTATTGAACTCGATTATGAGTTCGATGAATTTGTTGCATTTCTGTGTATTATGTCGAATGAACGTTCGAAGTCCACGAAGAGTAGCAACAGTGATGAATTCCATTCGTTAGACTGCTCAATGATGATGCGTGTTATGTTAATATAATTGGTGCAACTTCGCTCTGTTATATAAAGCTAGTTTGTTTCTTCCTAAATTTCGGTTTGACTGCGTCGGGGAAATTTTATCTCGGAAGACCATTGCTAATATCTTTATGGTTATATTGGGTAACGATATATGCTGCCAATTTTTGCATTCTCTTAGGTCACGTTTCTTGGGAATCGTTATAGTACAGTCTTCTTTCTCTTTTCGAGGAATGCTACCAGAATTCCACACTTCTGTTATTACTGGTGTTAGAGCTGTCTGTTCCTTGTCTTGTTATTCTTCAATTTACGTTACGTTGGTGGATGGGTATTAACAGTTTCGTTATTAGCGCCAGTTATTAAATCGAAGATTTGCGTATCGTTAGTGGTGTTTTCACTGAAATATTCCTTCCATCCTTCATTTGCGATTCATCTGTTGTTAAGATTTGGCCAGATGCATCCCTTATCTGTAGGATATCGGGAATTTTCTAATTGCCCATCGTATTATTTTGAACGCATTGATGTAATACGCGCATTTTGAGAATGTTTTCAGTGCATTGTATGCGGTAATTTTTTGGTTTATAGTGGCGTATCTTCGTATTGGCATTTCAGCTCTGACGTATTTTGTTGGCACATTTAAAAATGAGTTGCCGACGTTCCTCAATTTGTATCCAAAGTTTATCATTGCCTGAATTCTTGGAACCCGAGTATGTTGGTAGCTTCTTCTTCATTTGTTTGGAGGCTGAGCTTAAGCGTTTCGCACAGCCAATAAATGTGGTCTAGCACCAAGCGAATTTAGAATGCGCGACGTTATAAATTTCGACTGGGAACCAGGGTCGAGTACTTCTCCCGTCTGTATCTTATTACCATTCTCCGTTTGTAGCCATATAAAACAGCACCGAGAATAGTTTGATTTCCACGTTGGAATAACCATGTACTACCACTTAGTACTGTCATCGCTGAATCTTGTTGAGTGCTTAAGCTTCCAATTTGTGTTCAACCAATTGGTACTGGATTATTTATTGATTTAGCTGACGCAATTTCCTGTGAATATGACCCGAACGATGTAACAATGTGTTATGATTTAAATTATATATACGACATGAACCATCTTAACATTCGCGGACTCTGTCAAAAAATACCAAAATAATTGATAAACGCGTTCAACTGTTTGACTTTATCATATCGTTGTAGCTTCCGTTCCGTTGTAGAACAACGTGGTCGACAAAGAAGCATGTCACTTTATGCTGCTTCTATTGTTTAATAGCTCTATTTGTCACCAATTTGTTTTGTTGTTTGACTGGACTAGGAAATTGCCTCTAAAATGCGTACTCAACTTCCTGCAATTCATCTACGCTTGATTTCCTTTTAACGTCAATTTGTGTTACGGTATCTAATTTATCCGACAAATTTTGCACTAGAAATATTTTCCAACCAAAAGTATTGACTTCAAGAGCTTTCAAAGCATTGAAATGCTTTTCCATTCGCAACCGTGCGTTTAATATTGTACAAATTTTTCATGTGTAACATTTTGTATACGAACATCATTATCGAATGCGTCCACAATTGCTTTTCACGCTAATGGGTAGTTGCTGTAGAAGCATACCCTTGAATATGTTGATATGTTTTGATACTTGCTAGTAAGTACCAAAATTTTGTAGCAGGTAGCACGTTTTAGTTGTTATGCACTGCCTTCAAATATCCGTCTCGAAATGACAATCACGACTCGAATTTACGATCAATAGTTGGTATTGTAACGGGTGGTAGCCTTACGTACTCATGCTGGCGCTGTGTGATGCCCTTGCTAATATTATTGTTTTGGTGTTTGTTCATCCTTTTCTTCAATTTGTGGTAGGATTTGGCTTCATTTAATAAGATACGATATTTGTTGGTCCAATTACTCACTGTGGTAACTGCATTTTGGAGGGTGCTTGTTGCTTCCGAAATGTCTTTTCTTCTAACTCTAGGATAGCTGTATCATCTGCAATTATTGCTACGCTACTCTTCGATATTCGATAAACCTCTCGTATAAAGGATGAACAGGATACCTGCTGATATTCTTTATAGCTGTAAATACTCGTTTTCACGTTTACCACAATTTCAACTGGAAAACTATATAAGATGACGCCGTCATACAGAAAAACAAATCTACATTGAGCGCGTTCAGGACCGCCAACTGTTGACATCATGATTAGTGAAATCATCGCCAATTTGATTTCAAAATTGCATAGTACTAAACATTTTCATAGCGTTGGCTTTGATTTTACCCAACATGTTCCCAACTATTGGGTGCTCTGAAAGCGCCCATTTCGTCTACGAAATGCCTACATACTGTACCAATGCTCGACATTTTATACTCAAAAATCAATTGTCTACGCTATTTTCGACACCAACATATAGACAATTTGGAAATACGCGTAGACGCAAAAAGTCAGTGTTGTGCGTCTACGCGTATTTCCAAATTGTCAGCCCAAGAAAAATGTAAAACAGGCGCGAAGCAATTCTTATTATTTATGGTTTATGAAATTTCTTTTTTAAGCCATGCCATCTTTTCTGGGGCCGAAACAGTCTCCCTGCTCTTTTCGCGGTTCATTTGTCCGTCATACTTTACGTAATTTCGAAGACGTACGGCTATATAGGACCGATTTACGCGTAAGTTAGCATCTGTGCATTGCATAGTTCCATGCCAGCCTATAGTACTGAAAGATGGGTCGGTCCATAAGTTATGCACGCCGATAGGGGGTCGTAATTCCTTCTAATCACAAAACGTAATCTGTTGATGAAATTTTCCTTTTTGTATCCTGCCTCTATCGGGATTCGAACCCGGCACCTCCCGACCCAAACGCCAAAGCTTTTACCACTGTACCACTTGGTCGATGCTATAAAAATCAAATAAAAAATTGTATTTTTAAGAAACAATTACTATTTTTCGAAATATGTAAATTTCTCTTAAGATAATCGCAGTTTTCGCAATTTTCAATATCTAATACCAAATTAAGAAAGGAGAGGACGGAGGTTGTAATAGGATCCTCATACCGAGAATGGCCCATATCCAGCCTCTTTAAGAACAACCATAATATCTTGGTGGAAGTTGAGATTTTGGGTATTGGTCATCGGTCTCATGACGATTATCGAATAGTTCTATGTCTAAGTTTAGTGAAACAATTATGAACTTCAAGATTCAAAATTAAATTTGAAATAATATCGTCCCACTACAGCCCAGATGAAATGAAATTTGTGAATCGAAATTGGCAGCAACTCAAAATTTAACCTATTATGTGTTTCAAACTTTTTACGTCATTTTTTTCCGTAACTTTGTGAAAATCATTGTACGGAGTGTGGCAACTTTCGTAGAAAGCTTTTTAAATTTTTGATTCTAGAAATGTATCAAATTTAACAAAACCGACTAATAATTATAAGGTTTCATAAAATTTAAAGATTAAGTTTACCAGAAAAGTTGCCATTGAAGGTTTTCTGGAAAACTTAAGCACCAGTGGTATACCATTTTTCAAATTGGCTAAACAACACTCTCCGGAGGCCGGTTTCTTATACCCTGGACAGACTGCGGATTAGTTAAAGTGGTTTACCAAAATTCAATCAAGCACCCTATGAAAAAACTTGAATTTGCTAGTAGATTTTTGAATTTTTCGTAGTGTGTCGGATTGAATTGAATTTTATTTCCTAGAGTACTTGACCGAATTTTGCTAAACCAGTTTAACTATTCTTCAGTCTGTCCAGGCTATTAGATTCTGGGGAGAACCACTTATTGCATGTTAGTGAAACCAATTTTGAAACAGCGAATCCGTTTCAACAGCAGTCAAATACAGCAAGAACTTATATGCCAAAAGTAGAAGTAGAAGCAATTCTGCAACCGATATCTTCAACGCCGGTAGTAATGCAAATGATGGGCATTCTAATCTAGAAAAAGAAAATCAAGCACTAAAACAAAAAATTCAAGACATGGAGCTTCTAATCTCCCATCTTCAACGCGAGTTAACCTGCCTGAAAACAGATAAAACAAATTCAAAAACGGAAAACAAAACCATAAACAACGAAATACAACGTAAACGAGACAAGTCGCAGAAGACTGAATACTCAACGGACGAGGAAAACTTAGATAGGGAAACTAACAGGATGTTGAAGAAGAGAAAATCTAAAGAAAACAAGAGGAATGAAAAAAGAAATGCTGAGTCCTCACCAAAGGTAGTAAAATCACCCGAACGGCAATCAGCTCAACAAAATGAAGCACGGCCAAAGGTAAAAGCCCCTCCACCGTTTTTATAGTAGGAGTAACCAACTATTCAGACATCCAAAGTGTAATAAGTACTGTTATCTTACACTAATGTCTTCATAATGGACCAGTTTCATGAAACTTCTATGCGTCCAAGTGACGCAATTGAATTTTAAATTCTTAAAATCATTAAATTACTCAATCTCCTGATGCTCAATCGCTGCCACGCTCATTTTATAAAAGTGTCGGATTTGAACGAATGCTTTTTAGATGCGGAACACTAATATCTTCATAATGAACCAGTTTCATGAAACTTCTATGCGTCCAAGTGGCGCAATTGAATTTTAAATTCTTAAAATCATTAAATTGCTCAATCTTTTGATGCTCAATCACTTCCACAGCTCATTCTATAAAAGTTTCGGATTAGGACGAATGATTTTTCGATACGGCGTACTAACATCATCATACAGGATCAATTTCATGAAGTTAACTTTCGCTATAGTGATAGCTTGGCTAACATTATTTTCTGGGATGATAGTTTCCTTTCATTATAGTTTTCCTGGGATGAAATATTCTGGGATGGTAATATTTCTTAGATTCGAACTCGATACCTCCCGATCCAAACGCCACCAAACCTGGAGCATGTGGTGAAGTGCCGTTTGGTTACTGTTTCAGGAATTTAATAATTCTGTCAGAGTCTAGCTTCTCGCTACGCCCTATGTTTAACATTGTACAAGGTTATCCAATTCAAGCTTGATAAAGTAAACTTAAAAAAAACACACAAAATATTCGGAATGTATTGTAATTTTTATTTCATTTTACAGATTGATCCTTGCCATTTGCCAAACAAGATATCATTCAAATGTCCTCCGCAAATTGGGTGTTGGAAAAACAGGCTGTCGATGCTGATTTTTCGAACAAAATTTTCTTCAGTGATGAAGCTCATTTTTCGCTTGGTGGATACGTTAATAAGCAAAACTGTAGAATTTGGGGCTCAGAAAATCCACAATTGATTGTAGAGAAGCCATTACACCCGGTAAAAGTCACTGTTTGGTGCGCATTGTGGTCTGGTGGTGTGATTGGGCCGTATTTTTTTGAGAACAACCATGGACGAACCGTTACCGTCAATTCTGAGCGCTATGGCCGCATGTTAACCGATTATTTTTTTACGAAAATCGAAGATTATGATCTTGACGATATGTGGTTCCAGCAGGATGGAGCAACCAGTCACGTAACACGAGCAAATCGAGATCTTTTGCAAGAGAAATTTCCTGGACGTTTGATTTCGCGATTGGCTGATGTCAATTGGCCTCCAAGATCCTGTGATTTAACGCCTTTGGATTTCTTTTTGTGGGGCTACGCGAAAGATCGTGTTTACGCAAACAATCCTCAAACTCTTGACGAATTGAAAACTAATATTCGTAAGGTAATGGCCGAGATACCGCCCGAAATGTGCCGAAAAGTCATTGAAAATTACCGCAAAAGAATCAAGGCCTGTAAGAAGTCCCGTGGAGGACATTTGAATGATATCTTGTTTAACTAAAAATGGCAAGGATCAATCTGTAAAATGAAATAAAAATTACAATACATTCCGAATATTTTGTGTGTTTTTTTTAAGTTTACTTTATCAAGCTTGAATTGGATAACCCGTTATATTAGTTATGTGTTCATAGTTCATTAACCCTTAAATAACGAAGTTTTGTATATTTTACAAGAAGGTATTTTATACGCATTTCACAGAAGTGTTATTGCTGACAGGTTCAATCCCACGAAATATTTATTTGTGTACAACAAACATCGTTATAATTCATTTTTCGCGAATACAAACATTGAAAAAAGCTTTCTTAATATACAACACACCCATCCGCAAAAGCATTTTATTTGAATGGACTATTTATACCATACAGCATTTAGGTGCTTGTTCCTTGTGTTATAGAAGTTCACGAATTCACGATGTATTAGTGTAAATTGTAGATGTATATGGTAGAGTATACATTATAAATATTAAACACTCAGAAACGATGAATTCAAGAAAGCTTACCACCCTCCGAAATGGATGCTTTTACTGGTGATACGATTTGTATACGACACGTTAAATGTTTTTTGCCACCTTGAATTTTAATCAAGAAACGAACGAAACGAAATGAAAATATAAAATGAATCCTTTTGGAATAAAATACAAGAAAATACACCCCGAGTTGTGAGAAGAATTTGTTAAATGCTTAAGTTAAAATGCTATTATTATTACAAATTCTGGTGTTGCTGTTGATGTTTTATGTACAAAGCTTTTATTGCTGTTATTGCCACACACTAACAGGAGGATCAAAAATAATGAATTTTCCTTCCTTCTTTGTGCATCTTGGGTACAATAAAATGTATTGTAATATAAATCGTGCTCTTATAAAAGAGATTCACAGTTTTTATATAGCACGATCACCCGGCGTGTCAATCTGGTGCGGGCTTATGTAAAAAATGTGCCCTCCTTGGCATGCCATAAAATACAAAATAAAATTAATCCTATACACCCTTGTCAAGACAGCGCACCAAGAAAATGTAAAATTCTTATCAAATTTTTCTAATTTTCGGTATTTTGCTTCTCTGATTATTATTATGATTGTTATTGTTGTTATCATTTTCTGATCGATAACAAAACATGTCATTCATGTAATTTGGATGTGTGGATGTTTCTGAGCTAAAACCATTTTCAATAATTCTCAAATTGTAACACCACATAGCGTACCAGGGTGCGGTGGGGTTGAAAAATCAAGAAAACTTATAACGCCACGGTATATGATAAAAATTAGCATGTTACTTCGTTTCACAAAGACACACGCACCCATCTAGCTGTGTGTGGATGTGTGTCTATATAGCTTTATCTAAGCTCTATATCTGAATGTTATCAATAACACACAATCTTATAATCACGTTTCAATCCGTCTCTAATTTATTACCGTTTTTATCTCATCGTCGACGACGTTTTTTGTTATTTTATTCTCACTTCACAAAGCAAAAACTGTTTTGTTATGGATTATGAGTCGTCGATACGATGATAAAGTTAATTTTATTAGCAATAAGATGCGTGATGTAAATATAAGATGAAGATGGGGCGAGGTGGAGGGGGGGGGGGAGATATATAAAGTACTGATGTTAGGGATATTTGAATGTTTTCGTTTCGGATATATCGCATAATGGTTAAACGTTAATCCTATCGAATTCTAATAAAATGCGTATGGAGGGAACATTACACTTTATACGAACTGTATAGCCGGATTCGTTGGTAAGACGTGCAAGAAATTTAATTTTGTTTTATACGATATCCGTTATTTCGCAAATCCGGATATTTGGATTTAAATATCTGAGAAGTATTTTTAATACGGCGATGATTATTTAATTTTGTTAAACATTAGTACGTGGTTAGTTATAACCGAGACCATTTTGGGCTCAAGAGATGGACCGAGATTAATATTTACTTATAGAATGACGTCTTACCCGTGATAGCCTTATTACACAACTGGAACCATTTTAAAATTCTCATCGCCACCGGTACGATGTAACAAGCAAAATCAATCGGAATGTATAAAATAAAGTATCGCGTTCCCCAAACACATTTATTCTAAAAGTTTTCCAGCTTTATAAGCTCCAGAGTTTCGGGCTTTCAGCCAAAGGCAAGCAAAATGAGCTCCTATGAAGGATGCAGGGCGCTAATCGCAACAGTCTTCCCTGACGCTAGGACTATTAGGAATGGCGCCGATTACCTCAAATGACGACCGGTAAGTCATCGTTTTAAAGAACAAGTGAAATGTGAGGGAGCGTCGGACTGGAGCAGTGGTCCAAAAAATAGCAACCATTTCAGTAGAGCCCCTTCTCCCGGACAATAAAAACCAACCATACACATGGGGAGATAGGAAATGAAGGCGCTGTTACTTAAAATAAAGGAAATTCAAGCACAGCAAGGTGCCAAATAAGATGAACAACAGAGCAGTGGGGCTAATTTAGACCAGCAAGGTGCAATAATATCAATTTAAATAAGCTCAATTTAAGTAACAAGCTTCAAATGCAAAAGCTTAAACGAGAGATGAAAATCTTGAAGGAAAAGCTGAAGCTGAGGCTCGCATAGAACTTATTTCCGCACAAGCTATTGGAGATGCCTAGCTAAATAAAACCTTTTCAATATAACCAGTTGTCGGAAGCCCAAGAAAACGATATTCTATTTGAGAATTTTAAACTGCAGTTACAAGCGGCAATACAGCTCAATTGTTGGGACGAAAGAGAAGAAAGGAGCTATGAGTGGGTCATGAGACAGTTGGAACTAAGATATGGGCGGTCACGTCAGCGAATTATGCGAGGTAGAACTGGCCAACAAGCGACTACTACGTGGAGAGACTCTGCAAAACATAGAAAGGGAGGTAACGATATTGGCACATCAAGCTTACGGTAAAACACCTGTAGATGTGTTGAATGGACTGACAGTGGACACGTGAATCAGATCTGACAAGGACGACCATCTGAAACTTCACCGTTTTTAAGAGGCATTTGAAACAACTCGTCCAGGGTGATAAACCGGAGCAGTAAGACATTGTATGTGCTGGTCGGAATGAATAGTTTTAAGATGGGAGTAGTGTTACGAGTTCTACCACACACAAACATAATATTTGGTGGTCGATTGGTTAAGGTTTACACCACCAAGTGTTATCATCTCAACAGTCGCAGGTTCGAGTATGAAGGGAGTCAATAATTGTATTATTCTTAGCATACAATGATGTTACAGGACCAAGTATTCCCCCAATACTGATTGGAAATTGGCTATTACAATGGCATGTCAATTGGAACGGAATATTGGAATAACAAAGCAACGACAACTGTAAACGACGGCAAAAGCCATTATGGAAAATACTGGAAAAACAATGGCGGTAATCATCAATATAGGGGAAATGGTGACAAATATAACTACATGCAAGTGATTTACAGTTGCAAATTTGAAATTAATTTTAAAAAAAATAATGTACTTGAGTATTTTTCAAACTGTATATCCTCAGTCTCAAATTATCAATTTAAATTTTTTGTAGCAGATCTTGTGTACTTGAGCGCAGAATTTCGAGTTCCATTTCTGTAATTCGAAGGATATTAAAAATGAAAACTTTGGAAAAAACAGAAAGCGAGTTCTTAACCTCCCTTCCCTACACCATTGACTTAAATTCTGTTCACAAGCATGAAGTAGAGCTCTTGTTCGAGACTGAATTTCAGTCAACTCATGTTATTCTTTTGATTCCCATTCAATGGCTTGTCTTCAGTCGTTCCGATTGCATTTGAACGCAAAATTTGATTCAGATCGGTAATTTTGAAAAAATTTAGAAGATTTTTTATGTTATTCCTTTTACCAAGGCTTTCTCCATAACCCTTTCTGAGATAACTCGATTATTCTCAGTATAGTGCACCAAATTTGGTGGTTCTAAATTTAAAAGCACAAAGTTGCATATAAACGACATATAAACGGTTTCTTTATAATAAACGTAGATGAGTGCGTTTTATGACTAGCCTGAGCCATAACGGAAAATTAATGGAAATTATTGGAATGAGTTATCAGTTTTGTTAGTTCCAATGTAGTCTAAACGATAACAGAACGGAAAAAATATCGGGATGGTAGACCTATGATTCGACTTCAAGTTTTTTTTGTACCGTAAACTTTCATTTACCATATCTAGCTGGCTATCTAGCTGGCTAGAAATACAGAAGAGGTCTTAACCGGGCTCAGAAATGTATAAATCAGATTACAGAATATCTGACTGAATTGAATTTTCTATAGCTTTTCGAAAGAATCGAATGGGTGATGTTCAAGTGTAAAATGAGAAAACTGAGTGTATAAATCGGACTAGGTATTTGAGAAACTTGATTGATAAGCGACTGATTTTAAAGTAATTATGGATAAAATGGCGTTGTATGATTGAGGAGTCAAGTGAATATGATTAATGGATGATCGATATTTTAAATCATATGTTATTTTGACACTGACAGCTATTCCTCGCTTGGAATATTGATCCAACCCAATATCATATCCCCGCGGTCCGAAATAACCACACTCATACCACCAAATGACGAAGAATTTAGTCGTGACATCATCCCTCAGACGAGGCTCTTTTCAGTCTCGGCGGCCATGTAAACAAACAAAATTGATACATTTGCGGTTCGGAAAATGCAAATGCATCTTCTGCGAGGACCAGTTTCATGTAGGTTGTGGAATAAAAATTCGGCAATCGTGTAATCATCCGTTCTTGTGACGTCACGAGAGATAATTATGTGAAAGTTTTTGGTTAGTGGGAGACATCGAACATTTAATCATAAAATGTTGTGTATTTAATCAGAGCACAGAAATGTTAGGATTAATTGTTGCTTAATGAAAAAATGTGTAAGAATTTTTTAAAATGAATCAGATAGAAGTGGAAAAGGGGATCGAAAGGGGACAAATATAAAAAAAAAATACAAGCTAACTTACAGTAAAGCGAATTAAGCATATCCGCTTACACTCCAATTTATAAAAAACATTGCATGGACGGACATACAGCGGGATATTTTGAAAGATACTCTCTAATTCGAAGGAAGAAACCAGAAAACGATGTCAACAGTTTCGAGTATTTTTTTTCATTCATAGATAAGGCGAGCAAAATTTGGATAGGAGGGCCCCGAGCAGATTACTCTGTGGTGTTTGTTTTGGATTATTAAAAACGGGACTGCATCCCTCGCTTAGAATACTGGAACATTAAAATCATTAAGTGCAGCTTTCCAGGCCTAACTGTTGCTTTGCGACTAAGGCCGAAACTTTCATTAGGAAACTAAAATATACTCGTACCTTTGCTCGTCGAGGTAATTATTACACACTCTATAGTGTGATAAAGAAAGATAAAATTTGGTGTCTGTGATAGTCAGCTTATTCAATTAGGAGGTAAGAAATCTTATTGTGTCATGCCTCAGATTGCCTTATTTCCGTGGTTTGTTGAAATCGACAGTGAAAACTACTAAGGGTTAGTCGAATTCTTGATTTCGGGACGTACATTATATGATTGTTCAGATCGAGGCAGTCTTGCATTCAAGACTCTTGAGTCTTGAATCCGATATTTAGGATTTCCGTAATTTTTTAGTACCTTCACGAGCAGCCTTCGTCCTCGTATTCAACAATTTTAGTATTCAACAATCCTTATTTTATTTTTTATTTTGCTTCCACTCCAACTTGTTATTTGTTAGTATCTATGCAACTCCAGTGTTGTCTACGTCTGACAGAGAGAGAAGCCAACGAGATTTTCAAATTTTGTTTGAATGGGTGGAAGGCAAAAGTGACGTGATTCTAGCGGGTGATATGAATGCGCATTCGAGAATATGGGGGAGTGAAAGAACTGATGCTAGAGGTAACTGGTTGACCCGCCTCATTCTGGATTCCGATCTCGTAGTCCTGAATGATGGTGGGTCGACTAGAATGGCGAGAGTGGGGTCGACAGCCAGCGCGATAGATTTAACTTTAATATCTAGCGGGCTGGCGGGCCAAGTCACTTGGAATGTCACAGATGAGAATTTGGGTAGTGATCATTATTTGATCAGGGCATGCTTAGGTGGTATAAATGTTGACATAGACCGTAAGGTCATTATGAATGGTAAGAAATGGGTCGAACGTATGAATGAGATTCTCACAATGAAAGAAGTAAATGAGGTTAACCAACTTGAGGATGAAATAGAGAGAGCGAATGAAATGTGCACTATAAATATCAGAGGGAATGAATACAAGGTGAATGGTTGGTGGAACAATGAAATCCAGTATTGGTATGAAAGGAAACGGATAGCATTGAGAGAGTTCAGTAGGTGTATATGTCATGAATGCAGAATAAATTATGGAAGAATGAATGCAAAATTGAAAAAGGCTATCCGTAGAGCGAAAAGGAAAAGTTGGCGGGACTATGTATCAAAAATGACACATAGAACCACAACTAAGGATGTATGGGATAAATTTAATAGAGTGAGAGGATATAGAGCGCAAGGCAGAAATGCAGTGTTAGATGACAGAGAGAATGGAGGTGTCTTTTTACAAATGATTACGGACGTACGTAACAATTTGAGTGATAGGTATGAAGTTTTGCTACCTGATAATGAAAATGAATTTATGAACGATATGTGTAAGGAGTTTGAATGGGAAGAGTTCCGAGGGGTTTTAGAAACATCCAAATCTACTACCCCCGGAACCAACAGAGTGAGTTATAAAATGATTAGTAGATTAGAATACGAAGCCAAGGCGGCCTTGCTTCGAATTCTCAATCAAGTATGGATGAGTATTCAGATACCGGAAAAATGGAAGGAAAGCAGAGTGGTACCTATTCCTAAAAGGGATCGGGATAGGAATCTGGCAACAAATTACAGGAGAATATGTATGTTGAATGTATTTATTAAAATTGTAGAATGGTATGATGAAAGGTCGTATAGATAAATTTGTGAATGAGGGAAATTTGTTGCCGGAAACCACCTTTGGGTTTCGTCACAACCACTCTGCTAATGAGTGTGTAGAAAAGTTTGTGTGGGAAGTACAAAAGGAAAATAAGTATGTTGTGGCGGTATTTTTGGATATAGAAAGGGCATATGATTACGTGGTTCCAGGGAAACTTTATCAAATCCTTATGGACTTGGGGTTTCCTTGGAAAATTTGCAAATGGGTGTATGAGTTCATTAATGAGAGAAAGTTAGTTTTATGTGGTAGAGGGTATAGGTTGGAAGGAGCGGTGACTATCGGCCTCCCCCAAGGCAGTAAAATCTCACCGACTCTCTTCAACCTGTATACGAGCTCGATACATAGGTGTAACTCCTCGGGCAAAGTCATTTTGCAATTTGCCGATGACTTTGTCCTGATGGGTAAGGGGAGTACCATCGGGGAGGCCTTGAGTCGGGCTCAAGAATGTGTGAATCAGGTAACCGAATGTTTGAGTGAACTGAATTTGAGAGTAAATTCGAGTAAATGTTGTAGTATGGCTTTTAGAACGAATCGAATGGTTGATGTGCGAATATATAATGAGAGAATTGAGTGTGTGAAATTGACTAGGTATTTGGGAATCTGGATTGACAGAAGAATAAGTTTCAAAGTGCATATGGAAAAATTGGCCGATAATTGTAAGAGTAGATTGAACGTGATTAAAAGGGTGAGCAAACCGAAATGGGGAGCTCATTCGGGTGTGACTGATATGTTACGAAAGGCGCTAGTGTCAACTAAAATTGCATATGGAATGAGTATATGTGGTGATGGGTCCAAGGTTGGGTTTAAAAAGTTGATGCTTGTGGAGAATGCGTGTGCTAGAGTGGTATTGGGAGCGATCAATTCGGCACCAATACACACTCTGTGGTCTGAATTGGGTGATTCGCCTCTTAATTTTAAGAGGGAATGGATCACCGTGCGAGAGACTGTGCGAATGTTAACTAAGGACAATAAATTAGTGAATGAAATGAAAGAGAGATTGCAAAGAGGGGCGGTTTACAAAAAGACAACAAGATCGCTGGTAATCTTGGAAAATATTAACATATTCTCCAAGATTCGTCCGGCAAATCCGAAAGTCCCTCCGAGCAATCTAATAGTGCGGTTGAAGTTTGGTGACACAACAAAAGCAATGATGAATGAGTTATCGGTTAAGAGCGAATTTTGCAAAATGCGAATGAATTATGTTGCACATGTGGAAGTGTATACAGATGCTAGTGTAAATGTTGATCGCGTAGGTGTGGGAATTTATATTCCTTCAATGAGGAAAGAGAAAATGGCAAGAGTGCATGACAGTATCTGTATAATGAATGCAGAATTGATAGCGATTATGGAAGGGATCAAGTTGGCAATGACACAAGGGAGAAGGAGAATAGTGTTATTCTCTGACTCCCGGAGTGGGTTGGAATTAATTAGTAAGGGTGGGGGAACTCATGGCAATGTGTATGTGGAAATGCTATATAAGTATCTTCAATCTTATGGGAGGGAGGTCATCCTTTAATGGATACCTTCACACCTACAGATTGAAGGTAATGAAAGAGCCGATATGCTTGCGAAACGGGGTTGTTTGATTGAGGATGTAAACGAATATGAATTCATGGATGCCAGAGACGTACTTCGCATGTTTCAGATGAATCTGTGGAGAAAATGGGAGAGAGAGTTTGTTGAAAAATGTCAGGTGAAAGGTAAGAAGTACTTTGAGTTGGTTAGGTCTCCTTTGAGGCAACCGTTCTTTAAGGTGCTCAAAGGAGATACTAGAATGTTACGAACTATGGAACGAGTGAGATTGAATCATGGAAATTGGAAAGAATGTTTGAAGAAACGTAATTTGGTTGTGTGTGAATTATGTGAAAGCTGTTTGGTTGTGGAGGACATCAAACATTTGATTCTGAAATGTTCTGCATTTAACCAGAGCAGACAAATGTTCGATGTTCTATTGAGTGCAAGTAGTTTGACTGAATTATTACGAATGGGAATGAACGTATATAAGAATATGTATGAATTTATTAGAACAAATCAGATAGAAGTGTGAAAAGGGATCGATGTGTGCTAGGTGAATGACAAGAAATTAAAATTAAATTATTAGTAGTATGGTAAAAAATGTAAACAATTAAAAATTGTAAATTTTGAAACGGGCCATATGGCACCAAATTTTTGGAGCTAGTGCCAAATAAATAAAAAAAAAAAAAAAAAATTCCACTCCAATACTATAGAGTAAATAAACACAGAGTAGGGAACGTCTGTGAATTGAAATTTTTTTTAAGTATTAAATGTGCAAATTAATGTTCATTAAGGCCAATTAATTCTCTATTCCTCATTCAGTTTAC
Source organism: Nephrotoma guestfalica (assembly GCA_963691935.1). Lineage (NCBI taxonomy): Eukaryota > Metazoa > Arthropoda > Insecta > Diptera > Tipulidae > Nephrotoma > Nephrotoma guestfalica. Next base: position 183,989,204 of record OY829915.1, on the reverse strand, counting down.
CCTCTTCATCACTCGTCGGTTGCAGGAACATAAAGACGATGATTTCGTGAAGTGCGTAGATAGTTTTAAAAGGGTCGGGGAAATTTCGAGACATTCTGAAAATCTGAGGAAATTCGACGAGGTAGTTTTACTATTCAAGAAATTTGATCTCATTATAGAAGGGGTTTTTAATACTGGAAACGCATTTCTGGCATTTCGAAAAGTAACGAATTTTGGAATAACCAAACAGTATTTTTAAAAGTTTATACATTAAAAATGATCTTAAAAGTACCAGCTGTGGTAAAAAGTTTGTGGTAAAAAATCAAAGACATCATTGCAGATTGATTGATTGATTGGACTGTAGGACCAAGTACTGGACAAGTGTCCCGGATAACGCCGGGCCTATTGCTACAACCTGGTTACACATAACAATTGGAAGGATAGGAAAAGTATTCTTTTTGGGACAGAACGACCCGGTTTCAGACACCTAGCGGTCGTACGGCACAACCCAATTCTAATCTACTAGAGAAAGGATAAAGGCTTAATAGTTTTAATGGATAACGATGGTATCTGTCTTCAATAATTGCCTCTCTAAATCAGCAACCTGAGAAAAAAATATTCGTACATCTGGAAATTTCTTGGAATTTGGGGTTCAAATTGAAAGTGACGCGTTCATATAACGCTACTTAATTATATTGGGCACGCTCTAGCTCTCCTCTCTATTCCCAACCGCGCCTTCTCGTGGTGAATCCTGTTAACCATTGGACAACAGAAGGGCCAAGGCTAAGGGGTTAGCTTACAATTAAAAGCAATTATTTTGTGATAGATTGTATCTAGCTGCTTCAGTAACGGCTAAGGTAAGGCTTAGTCTTTAGTATGCGAACTCCTCGACATTCGGTTTTAAATTCTAGTCTTCCTATGATAATGCAGAGCTCTGTTATAGAATTGAATTGATTTTATTGAATCTAAAAATAAACATACAAACAAAACAAATGAGAGTGATGCTTCTCTAACGGCATCAAAACAGGCTGATGCACTTGCTACAACTTTTGAAAAGACCACCACTTCTACTGAAAAAGTAACTCAAGGAAAATCGACTGACGATCAAGCCACAAAAAAAACTGAAAATCGCGTTCAGTTGATGATTTTCAATGATGATTTTCAGCTGGGCGGAAACGTTTTAAATCTTTGAGAAAGAAGGGCATTTATTCGAGGAAGCTCGTAAATTGGCATCTGATGATGGCAATAATGGAGGCTTCCGGTACAAGGAGGTATTTTGAAAAATTGTTGAATTTAACGGAGCTGGTGTAAAACCAAAATTCCTTGGCCAATCATTCAAAGCTGGAAGGATGGTTCTCACCTGTACCAACCAATCGACACTCACTTGGTTAAGAAAAATAATTAGTCAAGTTAAGCCATGGCCAGCCGCAAGTTTAAAAGTTGTCACTGAGGATAAAGATAGAATTGACCCGTTTGTTGTAGTTGCTAATTTCCCAAACAGCTTAGACGACACTAGCAAGCCGATACTTGGTTTTATCGAAGCCCAAAACGATGGCTTTGTAACCAAACAATGAAAAATACTGAACCAATTCATTGAAGGTACATCAGTTCAATTAACCTTAAAATTGGATAAATCATCATTCGAAAAAATAAAAGGCCTAGATTCTAAAGCTTGCTACAAATTTGGAAAGATTCTATTTAAACCTAAAGAGCCTCAGTCACGAGGAAATAAACCTTTCAGGTTCACTAAACAGATTTGGGACGCTTAATCGATCCCGTCCTCGAAATGATCTACCAATCAGATCTGGTCGACCAGACAGAAATGGATCCGGATCAATACGAAATAGAACAATAGGACGGTCGAATGGAGGTTCATCAAGTAGGGGCCCATTTAATAGAACTTCTGCTGTTCTTGATTTATTCTCAAGGCGACCTGGAGGTTCTAACCGCGACGGTAATCGTGGAGATCAAGGCAGAGGAAATAATTTTAATAATTCAAGAAAGTTTTCGTAAGGGCCAGTGTATGTATGTGTGTATTTGTATGTGTGAATATGAATATGTATATATATGTATGTTTGTAAATGTATGTGTACATGTGTGTATAGGTATGTATATGAATGTGGATGTATGCATACATATGTATATGTGTATGTGCGTGGATTTGTGTATATGTGAGTGTGTATGTATGTATGTGTATATGACATATATGTTTATGTATATGTATATGTATATGTGTGTATATTTATATATGTATGTATGTGTGTATATACGTATATGGACGTATGTATGTATATGTGTATGGACGTATTTTTTTAATAATAATGAAGTTTTATTTCAGGAAATTTACCAATTAAAAATTTTTTAGGATCTTGATTGCTGATTATTTATATCCAGAAAACCAAAATGATTGTGCCGTCTTGTGTTTTACTAACTATTGACTACTTAGCTATCTGTAACTGGGTCAAGTCTATCATATCTAATAACCTTTCCTATCCCGCCATCTTGTTATATGTAAACGGGGTGTGCGGTAAGCCCACCGTATCCGGGATCCCTGCTTAGTCTAGGCCGTACATTCTAATCAATCAATCAATCAATCAATCTGGAAATTTCAGGATATTTTCTGGCTTCCTAATTAATATAGACATTTAATTATTTAATCCCCCTGCAACTCCACAACTTACAATAAATTTTCCTGAAACCTTCCTTAGTTATTTAAATTATATTAAAAATTATTCTAAAATTCATTAGTATTTAACCCTTGAATTAGCAACCACGAAATATCTTTCAAAACATTGCAAAAAATATGTGAGGCCCCAAAGGCAATGGTTCCAGGAAAACTGGTTATTTCAAATAAATTACCAAGTATAATTATACTGCACAGGATATATTATGCCATGCTCAATGGAGCTTTACCACTCCTCAACCAATTGCTGTCAAATATGGTATGCAGAATTGGATTGACACTCTAACATAATGCTCAATGGAACTAGGCCATCTCTCAACAAGTGATGGTCAAATTCGGTGTTCAAAGCCGGGTTTGACAACATTTTTCGGATTCGGCTATAATGAATGGAACCAGGCCGCTTCCTAACCGATAACTTTCCAATTTAGTTTACAGAGCTGAGTTAGAATTCTAATAAAAAACGTCAGCTTTATTGGGATTTTAACGTGTCTTTTTGATGAAGTGTAGAACTTCGACCATTCTAAATGGAGCTTGGTCACATCCAAAAAAAATATATTGTCAAATCAGGTATTCTGAATTGGGTGGGGTTTTAAAAATTGATTTTAGAGAAGTTCTGGAGTTCGGCCGTGCTAGTCAATTTCCTAACTAATTTTGTTCGATCTGGTATGTTGAGCTGTATCGAGAATTATCCAGTTCCTCCATTCAACATAGCCGAACCAAACTTGGCCTTAACCAGCTAACAGATGACCCAGTCAAATTCAGCTTCACCAAAACTAAAATTTGCTAGAATTCCAATTCAACCCAATTCGTACACAAAAATTAATTTAGGCATATTTCGCAGTATACTGTTTAAAAACAGATTGCCGAGACAATTCCGCACATCTCAGTCAATCAAAGAAGATCAAGGTTTACGTGAATCGTTACGGTTTACGTAATCGTTGTATAGGATTTAGAAGTCAAACCAATCGATATTCGTGCCTGACGTTCCCATGCAATTGCGACCCTGTTTCGAGAAATTTTGTTGAGCCAGATAAATTCTTTCATAGAAAATAGCGCCAGCAGTAAGCAATCTAAAAAATAGTGAACATTGAAAGGCCGAGGGATATGACAAAGATTTACTTGTCGTTATAAACGAAAAATAAAAATTAAAAAAAAATTTACCTTCGTCATGCCGTAACAAATATGAAGTCTCACTAAATACAAATGTTCACCGTGCATTATTAATAATTAGAGAGAAAATTAATTTAATTAAATAAATTATGAACCAATTAAATAAACATTAAAAGCAGTTAATAATAAATAATAATAACACCCATCAATGTATGTACATATTATATATTTACAATCCACACGGAGGCTCATATGAGACCGATTTCAAACCTCAAAATACCATTCACCCCCACACAAGTCACATGAGTTCGGACTCCTCGGTAAATTTCTAGGTTAAAAATCAAAGACATCATTGCAGATACTAAAAATTATTTTTACGTAATACAAAGAAAATACCCCCCCCCCCCCTCCTATCAAGTGTTGCTACTCAACGGAACTTAAACAGAAACAATAAATTAATTAGACATGGCACGTGTTTTAAAGTACATTTGTCACATTCTTAATTCTAATTACATTGAGCCCAAACATGGTATCCAATATTTTATAAATCGACCTTGCCTTATATTGAGAAATATGGGCAGCATAAAATCCAATAATCCTACTTATAAATTCAATTCAATTCATTGCGCTACGCTTCTTCTGCAGCTGGTGATCATTATCACCCAAATAAAATTGAAAACCAATTTTCTTCCTAATACAGTAACAGGTCTTAACGCTGTAATTATTTTGTTTTTCGAAATCACGAAAAAATATCTGCACCGCAGTAAACCGGGGTGATTTCAACAAGAACATAAATTATCACCGCCCTATGATTTGGATAGTGATGTACTCGATTGATTTATAGTTCACGCTGTTCACTGTATAACACTCATATCTAATAATGAATTCCATCCGCGATTTAAAAACATAAAATATTTTTTTCCGATTTTTCAATTATAAAAACGTTTTAATGTAATTTTACGATTATTTCGGAATCAATATACGTACCGTCGAGTAAATATTGTTTACTTTTAAAGAATCTTATTGAAATATGACCAACTCGAAGTACAGAGTCTATATACTCGTATACGTACATGCTATATAAATTGTAGTAGCGTATATAGAATATTTTATGACCCTAGAGAGCGAGCAAATTGTTTATTATTTCAGTTAAATTATATCTACCTTGAAGAAGAAGAAGACGTTGAAGACGAAGCAGAAGATCAAATATGTATTCTTATTTATTTTCTGAAATGAAAACAAAAAAAAATTTGTTCAACTTCAAAACTACTTTGAAATTTATTATTCAATTAGATTTAATATCCGGTTAAAATTATTATTTTACGGTTAGAACAATAAATTGAACCAAAATGATTTTGTTTATATATTGCGGAAGATTAATCGAGTTAAATGAATCACACCAAATTCCAAGCCATACGTTGATATAAAATTTATAATAATTTACCGTCTGAATAGGCAAATAATCTAATGGGATGGGTGAGTGTAAGTTACGCCAGAAATCTCATTTTGGAAATGCCATGGTTTTCTTATTTTGTCGAGTAGTGTTTGATTGTGCAATTTTGTGCGTCCAACGGTAAAATTTCTTCATAATGTATTTTGGGAGCTAATGCGGGATTTCTGACGTGATTATCGCACCAGAAATCCAAAATAAAAATTTAGAAAATAAATTTAGTTTTCTTCCAGAATTGGTCAGGATTTCTCCTAGAACGGCTTTATCTGCCCATTTACATGCGTTATGCACAAAATCTGTTAAAGTAGATCAGCTATGCAACAAAAAGTCGTAGTTTTCTAGCCACAATGTTTAGACTAGATGTAAATAACCTGATAAGACCAGTAGTCACTGGTGGCATACCCAATATCAACCAGAATTGGGAATAGAAAACCCTTAGTTCAACCCTACATCTAAAACTTAAATTTTTGAAATACACTTAATCGATGATTTTTGAAAATCGCACATTTTATTAATGAAATCACTTAAACTGCTTGTACTGAACATATTGATCAAGTTTCATGATTGTGTCTACTCCCCATCAGCCGGAATCACCCCTAGCAGGCCTCCATTTCAACCCTAATTTCAAAAGATCACTTTCGAAAAATTTTGTTTGAGTGATTTCTTTAAATTCCACCTTTTATTAATTAAATCACTTAAACTAGTTGAAATGAACATTCAGATAAAATTTCATGATCGTGCCTACTCCCTATCAGCCAGAATTTTACATAAAAGACCCTTCCTTCAACACGGGTATGAAGTATTCCAGACTTTCCATAGATGTTATGTATGGATAGTGTCACACTGGTACTTCAAATTCAAATAGGGAAACAATTAATCGTGTTGGAAATTTTAGTATACAATCATATAAGTATGAGTTTTTTTAGAAAATGACTCCAACCTCAATTTATATAAAAAATATCTAATACTAGCTATACCCTGCGTGCATTGCTACGCTACCAACTAAAATAAATTTGAAGGAACGACATTATACAAATATTCAATTCATTTTCAGTCATTTTATTGATTTTGTTCATTTCGAAAAAATTGTGACATTGCAGCGTCTCGTTTCAATTCGATATTTGTTGAAGTGCTGTGGGATACACAATATTTCTTGTTTTTCCATCTGGTGCGTAAACGAATAATCAGAAGGTTTTCCGACGCGTGAGCAGACCGCATAGAGCTGCCCATGTGAGAAGCATGCATTCTCCAAATTTAATTCACACACTTGCAACTGGGAACTGCAAACGTTTGAATTCGAATGGCATGTCTGTCGGGATCATTGGGATACGTGGCAACAGTACGTCTTTACCTTTGAATTTTCCAGTCATAATTGTTGCCTCGATAACATTGTTCATCTTTTTTTTGACTGAGAGTCTGGTTCCGTTGCAAAGTCGTGGTGGATTTATGTTTCGAAGAAAAATGATGGGTACGCCAATTTTCAATGTAAGAACGTGCGGTGATATGCCTGGTAAATCAAGCGAATTCAAGAATTCAGTTGGATAGTTGACAACTTTGTCTTGATTCACCACAGTATCGATGGACTTATACTCGTATGTTGTCGTTTCGCCGGGTATTCCATTCCGAATAGTGAAGTTGATGGTATTGGTATCGATGTTATTGGCCGCTAAAATAGCACGCGTACTGAGCCACTGATGATTTTTGAAAACTTTTTGCACCAATTCGTCTATGCTTTCTGTGATCTTACAGAAGTTTGCTGGCAAGGTGATACATTGCGTAGATTCATCAATTTTGTATTCCTCCATTTCAAATATCCATTAATGGTTTTGCAAAATTTCCAGCCGATGAATCCCGTTGTAGTTGTACACGCATGTTGGTTTTCAAAGTCAATTTCTGTAAATGACGCCATAAAACTGATGATTTGAGACATGCATTAAGTTCATCAGCGGGTGTTGAACGTGGTATAACCGGCAGTGTTTGTCGAAAATCACCAGACAATAAAATGAGTGCGCCACCGAAGATCCGTGCGTTTCCTCTCAAATCTCGCAGTGTACGATCAAGCGCTTTCAATGCTTTCTTGTGAGACATCGTGCATTCGTCCCATATGATAATTTGACAAGTTTGGAGTACTTTGCCCTTTCCAGTGTTTTTACTGACGTTGCATGTTGGTGCTTCAGTGTTTTGTAAATTCAACGGCAGTTTCAATGCTGAATTCGCCGCAATTCCCGATGATGCAATGGCCAGTGCAATATTATTTTGTGATCTTGTGGTTGCCAAAATGAGTGAAAGAAGAAAAGTCTTGCCTGTACCAACGGGCGCATCTATGAAAAACAGTCCACCGCTTTGTTCTGTGATTGCACGCATAATTCTGTCATACGCAATGCGTTGTTCTCGAACCAACTTGGAAGATTTGTCTGAACAAATATTCCCAGTTCGTTAGAATAAAAGTGTGTTTCTCGTTGCAAATCACGATCGAAAAGGTCGTTCGCTGGTCGGTTCGGAGCAGGCATTCCCAGTTGCATCAGTGCCTTGTTAGCGATTGCCAAACATATGTCTTCAATCAAAATCAATGCCTCATTATACACGTTTGGTGTGAATTGAATGTCCGGATTTTGATTCGCAGCGCGCAAACGATGTAGAATATCTTCACTCATGTAGTCCTGTATTTTTCCCAAAGATCTTTTGGATTAGATGGGAAGCAGGTTGTCAATATTATGCCAAATAACGTGCGTATTTGCTGTGGTAGAGCAGTATTCGATGCATCAGCGAGTGCAGTGTCCCAATGTGCATCATTCTCAAGAAGATTTAGTTCCTTGCAAGCTTGGCGATAAGTGGCGCACTGCTGACCGTTCACTGTTGTTAAATCTTGGAAAGATGTCGATCCACGTACATTGATTAACAGCAATCGCAGATAGAAGCATTCTGTATTGTTCGGGTAAACAGTGTACAGACGACCCAATGCGTCACTGGAATACAAATTGGGATGTCCTTCAACTGCTTTACCTTGTTTGCGACGTTGAAACTTTTTATCCGATGCATTCCATGTGTAGAATTTCGGTACCTCAGAATAAAGTAGAGTCTTTGCAAAAATATCATCTTGGCACAATGAGTAAAATGTAGTTAAAGTTGTTGCCGGTGGAACCAATGCTCTTGCACGTACATTATCTGCTGTGAAGTACACGCGCTGCCCATTTTCGAGATGCACCGCCAAGTGTACTACTGTTGGGTGTCGTTCATGGATTGGAAATGATAAGATGCGCTATACTGCTTCATTGCTGCTAATGTAGCGTCCAAGTTGGTATTGGTTGAAATCATCGAGCGATGCGGCCACATTCGCTCTCTGTGTTGGAAATTTTAGTACAATCATATAAGAAATAGATTTTTTAGAAAGTGACTCAAACCTCAATTTAATATTTTCTAAAATGAAAATTTATAAACAAACTCAACCACGTATTGGTGTAGGAATTATCGAGATTTTTTTAAAACAGATTAGAACGTTGAAACAATTAGAATAAATATTTTAATAAAACAAGAGAAAGGTTTAAATTCAAACTTGAGTTAAAATGACAAAAGAACGCCTAGAATATAAAACTTTGTATCAAAAAACCCGAAGTCAAGCGTTGTAAACACCAAATGGTTTAGTTAGGTAACTCAATGACCAACTTCATATAATATCGGCTGGATTGACCGATAATGGCCATCCAAATTTGAGTAAAAATGGCATCAGTACACCGAGAATATAAAATTTGAATGGCAATTCCCAGAGATCATGATTCAGGTCTGGGTAGTATATAAAGTTGGTCACAGCCTAGTGCCAGGTGGTTTTGGTTAGGTGACTCAATGACCAACTTCATATACTAGCCAGACCTGAATCACAATCTCTCGGAATGGCCGATAATGGCCATCCAAATTGGAGTAAAAATTACATCAGTACACCGAGAATATCAAAATTCGTAGCAATAAACCAGAATTTGGAGTGGGTGGTATTATATTATGGAATGAAATTTGGTCTGTGTGAGTTTCAAATTAGTTTTTTTTTTTTTTTTTTTATCCCTGCTATCTGTTCTGGGGCCAAGGCTCTCCCAACTCTTTCGAGGTTTTGCTTATTTACGTCCTTACTTTTTCGCCAGTGTAGGCCAATTCGAGGACGTACGGATATAGGTCCGATTTTATCACCATCTGCACATTGCATAGCTCCATGTCAGCCTATACTGGCATGGAAGATGGGTCGGTCCATGAGTTTTGCACTCCGACAGGGGGTCATAGATGTGTTCCATTCCATCACAAATCGTAATTTGTTGATGAAAATTCCCTTTGCATCCTGCCCCTATCGGGATTCGAACCCGGTACCTCCCGATCCAAACGCCAAATCTTTAACCACTGTGCCATTTGGTCGGTTTCAAATTAGTTACGGAAAGAAGAAGAATGAATTATATCTTACAACCTAAGATCACCTTTGCAAATTTTTTTATAAATTTTTTTTACTACGTAGAAAGGCGATTAAGGGCTGGATTCAGAATAATATTTTGGGTAATAACTTTAGGAATGACGATAAACAAAAATAAACTTGTATCTTTTTTCATACAGCCAAAAATTGTGTTGTAAAGAAGTTTAATAATTTTCAGACACGAGATTACGGACCGTTTGGCATTTGAGACTTAGACCGTCTTCTATGCCATTTCGATGGCTCATTGCCTTAAGTAAGTTTTGATTATAAGTTTGGAGTGAGACTGATGTGGTTACAGAGGTGAAATTTTGACTTTACCCATGTTCTGTAGATAGCATCGTTCGTCATGCGTCATGCCATCGAATTAGCAAAGTCAGATTTTTGTCTATCTGGAAAAATCTTGAATGGTAGACATTATACTGACAACACTCTTCTTTTTGGAACAACACTCCTATAACTGTATCAGATCCGCTTCAAGACTACCGGGTGACTGACACGAAGTGTTACCAACTTCAGACTGTCATTGCTGTCAAACCAGTGATGACAGAGCGCTCCAATTTACACTAATGACCGTTCATTCCATTATTTACAAGCGTACAAAAGCATTTAAGTGAGAAATATTCAGAAAAAAAGTTATCCGCAATGGAATTCAAGCGTAATAGTGTGATTGCTCTATATTTGGCTGGAAAACCACAGCCGCAGATTGTTAGCCAGTTAAAACATCTGCATGTGAATAAAATATTTATGTATCGCACCATAAATTATTATAACGATATTTGCAGTATTGCAAAACGCCATGGTGGTGGACCCAAACGCACTGCAACATCGCCGGATATCATTCGGACACGATTCGGCTGAATTCATTGGCTCGGAATCTGCGCCGTAGCGGTAGAAAAATGACTCGTGAGGCGAACATTCGCTTGAACGGATGCAGCACATATTGAAAGATCATCTTGGACTAAAGGCCTTGAAATTCCATAAAACGCATGGTCTCACCGATGCTCAAAAAACAGTTAGAGTCGAAAGAGCAAAGGAGTTGTTACGCTTGCACGAAAGTGGCGATTTGCCGAATTTGGTTTTTTCCGATGAGTCAATATTCGTTATTGAGCAATATGTAAACAAGCAAAACAACCGGATTTACTTGCCCGGCCATTCTACTGAAAATTTGGACCAACGGATTGCCACTCGAAACCAAGCGCTGCCGATGGTAAGGGTCTGGGCCGCCGTAACGGCCGAAAGCCGTTCACCGCTCATTTTTTTGGAACGTGGCATCAAGATAAATACTCAAATTTATCGGGATCATGTGTTGGAGGGAGCGTTGAAGCCTTGGGCACAAAAACATTTCGGCCGCAGAGCCTGGCCATTTCGACAGTACTCGGCGCCGAGTCATAAAGCGTGCGTTCCACTACACAATGGCCACCAAATTAACCGGATGCAAATCCGCTAGATTTCTTGGTTTGGGGTATTTTGAAGAGCAAGGTTGAGACAAAAAGGTACCACAGTTTTGATCATCTCAAGCAAGCGCTTCGCCGGGAATGGGCCAAAATACTGCAGAGCCACTTTTGTGTTGCATGCAATAGCTTTATCGGCCGTTTGAAAGCTATAATCGCGGCAAAGGGTGGCCAAATCGAAAACTCCTAATGCAATTCGAAAATCTAAATATTTGTGAACATTTTTTACATTAATTCAATAAAATTCATCAAAAAATAAATATTCTGTGGCGTTTTGTTTTGGTAACACTTCGAGTCACCCTGTATAATCAAAATGTACATATTGTCTTGGGTCGTCGAATTAGCAAAGTCAGATTGGTGTCAGATTGACGGAAAAATATAGAATGATGAAAAATTTTATGGATAAGACATGGGGACAACAACCTCATCAAACCCACCCCAAACCTATAATCAAGATCTTCCTAAGATCATGGGTCATCAAATTTCATGGAGAAAACATGAGGAAAACCCAAAATTTCACCCCTATAACTCCACCAAACCCACCCCAAATCTATAATCAAAATCTACCTATGGTCATGGGTCATCGAACTGGCATAGTCAGATTTGTGTCTATCTGGCAAAATCACGAGTGACGGGAGATTTTATCGATAAAACATTGAGCAAATTCAAATTGCATCCCTATAACCTCATCAAACCGACCCTAAACCTATTATCAAGATCTACCTAGGATTATGGCTTGACCTCATCAGACCCACTCCAAACCTATAATCAAGAACTACCTATAGTCATGGGGCATCGAATTAGCATAATCAGATTAATGTCTAACTGAAAAAATGTCGAATGATGGACAATGATGGACGAAGAAAGAAATATTCCACCCCTATAACCTCAAAAAACTCACTCCAAATGATTTGGTCCTCACGTCCATCGAATTGGTACAGTTAGATCGGCGTTCATTGCCGATCTATTTTTTAGATGTTTGTAATTGACATTTTTCGGCTAGGTAATTTAAGTTTTCAATGGTTACGTTTAAATCTGTTTTGCCAGAATTTTTCGGTAGAATATTGAAGTTGAACTTGTTTATTGGTGTAATTTGTATTATCGACAGCTGACTAAACCAATTTTGATAATTAGCTAATCTACACTTTACCAGAATAGTTTTAGTGGAAATGTTGGAACAAATGCTGGGCTTTGTTTTATTGACGAATTCAGTTGAAAATTTTTAATTTCTAATATTTTGCCTTTTACGTTATAAACAGATTGGAAAAACTCAGCAAACATGTTGGTTATGATGTGTGGTTCACAATACTTTTGATCTTTAGATCTCTTCCAGGTTGGGTGACCATCAGTTTAGCGTTTCAACGTGTCTGAGATCGTCTTTCATTTTATCCTTTAGATTGCGAATATAGCTTCGGTATCTCAGTCAAAATAAGATTCAAAATTTAGGTTACACGCAGTAAATTTCTGTGAACATAATTTGTGGTTTTCTTTATAGGAGTAAGTCTTGTCTTTTTTGTTTTTAAGACTGATAAGTTGATCGCCATGCCATGGAGGATAATTAGCACCTTAGTACTAGAAAATACCGCCTTGGATATATTTTCTTTCATTCAGGGAGTTATATATGAGGCACATCACTTGGAAGGTTTTGAAAATCAAAATTTACCTGAACCTATCGCTAAGGCGCTTGAGGCAGGTTACATTCTGCAGCACTTTTCTTCATTTGTGGAACTATTGGAAAAGCATTACCAAACTTGAACACTTTTGCATAAAACCAAGGTACGCTACTAGCATAAAAAAAATGCACCGAACATTTTAAAATAAACCTCCCAACCAATGGGGCGCAAGTAACTGAAGTTAAAATCCAACTATTAGAATTATAGATTATTTATATTAATTTCGGCCATTCGTAGTCGTAGTATAATGATCAAAACCAAAAATGGAGATTAAAAACTAATTAGGTAAAAAAATAACAAACAATTTTGCATTCAGATTTAGAATTGCGTTTACCTATGCGAAACACTGTTCGCGTAATCACTAATGGACTATTTGCATCAAAATATAACAACTCAAAGATGATATTAAAAATAATAGCACTTGGGTAAAACCTAAAACCCAACCTATTTTAGGCAGTTTTCGGCAATTGAAAATTACCTAAAATATTCAAAACCGGGGGGCAGGTGTTCTAATTAAAAACTAAACAGAAAAGAACTTAAAAAACATGTTTCATCGAACGTGATTAGAATAAAAATTTAAACTTCGAGGGTAAAATGTATTAGAGCGCACTGCCTATAAATTAGCGATACTAAAAAATTCCATTAAATGTTTGCGTTGAATTATGATTTTCTAATTATTTTCCCTTGCCAAGGTTAATTGACAAAACTGAAAAAAAGGACAATCCCTAAGTGTTTTTGTGATTTGAATAATGATTAATGCTTCTTCCCACCTTTATTTAGCGGAAATATGTTTGTAGATTATTGGAACGGATCCAATTTCAATTTTAATTAAAACACATTACCTTGTATATGAAACATTGATTACTTACATGCATACATCAATCATGTGTTCGTAAAAAAACGTCATAATGTAGATCTCGTGTACTATCTACGATATAAAATATACATAAACACATTCTACACGCAGATAATGTCTAAAAATAGATACACATCTCTTTATATTGTCTACATAGTTTACTAGATAAAAATTTGTCTTTAGCGCAGAACAAAATCCTTGGACTATAATCGGATAATCGATTAGTTGATTAATTTTAATTGAATTAAATTTTTTATTATTATTTTTGATATTTTGTTTGTGACATAATTAACGATAAATCTCTAGTTTTTGTACCATAAATTGTTTGGGCCATGGCATTCAATTACGAGAAAGAATCTTCACTCAACTTGTATTTGTCAAGGCTTTGTCATTTGTTCTGCTTCAATTTAATTTAATTAAATTGGTATTGAAAATAATTGTGTATGCAATACGTTTTAAGGGAAGTTACCGTCTATGAAGGTATCCGTCATGCCAGCCGGAACCATATAAGCAAGAACCAAACCAACGACGGCACAAGTGGCATGATGCAATCTGCATCATTGTGCACTATATGACTTTTCAGGCGAAACCATATAAAGCCAGCCAGAACTATGCGAGTCGGAACCAAATCAACTATGGCACAACTAGCACAATGCATTGTGCATCTGAATTTTCGTCCGGAACCAATATTAACCAGCCGGAACCATTTAAATCCAGCCAGATCCATTTAAATCCGGCGGAACCAGACTTTTATCAGTCGGAACCATTAAGAGATTGCACAATGAGTACAATACACTTAAATGGTTGTGGACGGTATACGCAGCCGGAACCACTACAATATCAACCAAACCAACTATGGCACAAGTAGCGTATTCATTGTGAACAACCGGATTTTTTAACCGGAAGCAAAGTGAAGCAACCCGGAACCATGCCAACCGGAACCAAACCAACTACAGCACATGTAGCAAAATACATTGTGCATCATTGTGCACAATATGACTTTAGTGTCAGAACCAATATTGAGCCAGTCAGAACCAATTAAATCCAGTCGGAATAAAAATTTTATTTATCAGCCGGAACCATTGTAAGTTTTCACAATACACTTAAATGGTTGTGAAACATATAAGCCTTCAACCGGCACCATATGAAACGAGCCGAAACCTTGCAAGCTGAACCAAAACACCAATGGCTCAAATATCACAATACATTATGCATCATTGTACACTACATATTTTTCAGCCGGAACCATATAATCCCAGCTGGAACCATATAAATGTAGCCGGAATCATGCCAGCGGAACCTAATAAACTATAACACAATTAGAGATCACATAGCAAAGATGAACATTTTCGGATCACCTACAAATTTTTGCATGATAGCATCGGCAACCAGTCAACAACGTCGACTACTTGTAGAGAACGTCAACAATGACTACTACTCGTAGACAACGTCGACAACTACGTGCAATTCGCGACAGTAGTGATCGAAGTACCTTATTATGTGTGCCATACACCGAATTTATCGATTAAATTACTGACAAAACTAAATAGGCGATAGTTTGTACTAGTAATTGATATAGTTGTCAGTGTATCCATAAAACGTACTGTACCTAATATTTAATCCTAAATTGTGTACTAAGGATGCACACAATTCGTTTACGATGACAAAAAACGTTTAAAAAATTAATCTAATTTGCCGTAAAATGTATCTAAATTTAATTTTTACTCTGCAATTGATATGCTGCCTGAATCGTTAATTAGCCACCGTCTATAATGAAAACTTAAGGCTGTATGGTACTGAGAAAAACAAACATTTTTTTTTCTAATATCGATATTTAAATACCCCTAAATGTATGTACTGGTTTGTTTCTTTAATGAGATGAGTATCATAATTTCTTATAATTTGCTTACTAAACTTTACTTATATTGTTTATTTATGTAAAATTAATTAACAAATTTAGTATTTTTCGTTATTGCTGGTCTGAACATTGAATGTTGTAATTAATTAATAACCACCTATCTTGGACATACTATTTATTTCGTAATTTGCCATCTAGTGACAGTAAATTTTCCAAAAATACTCGTCATTGCGGCGCATAAACAAGTAATTTTTCAAATTTTTAATATTTTTAAAGTAAATTTTACATTTTTTACGTCATTTCAGGACTAATCTTGATAATCATGTATTAATCCCTTAATTTTATATTTCTTACCACCTTGATGCAAAAATTATTCGCTGCTTAGCGAGAAAATATTGAAAAAATTGATTTGTGTGTTTCTTTGTGTGATTATTTGGATAATCATGTATTAATCCCTCAACTATACATCTAACTTCATGCTAAAGAAAGATTTAGGTCAATTGATAATATTTTATGGTCAAAAACTGATTTTTACTAAACATATTTTTGACAATTTGAGTACCATACAGCCTTAATAAAACTTTACTCTTTTGTGGTTTGCGCCATCTATTATTAGCTGGTATGAACTAATACTAAAATAGTTTTGTCAGTAATTTAAAAATTGGTACCAGACATGTTAACTTCCGACTAAATACAAGGATTTGGAAAATATTTTAAAAAATCAAATTGGGCAAACTAAAACATATATGGAGTAGAATTGAACTATAAATATTTTGTTCACTGAACTGATAAATATTGCTGTCATTCATGAATTAATTTTACAGTGCAGTTAAATGCCAAAATATTCACAGAAAAAACTACATTTTGTCAAATTTAATTTTATGACAGCTGATCTTTTTCTTCCTTATAACTAGTAAAGTAATTAAATGTGAACCAGGTACGTTCGGCCGTATAGGCCAGCTGGAAACATTTTTTGATGTTGATGCATCCTTTACAGATTCATCTTAGAAATTAACTTTTAATCCTGAATGTGTAAGCCTGAGAATCCAGACTGGTAGTTCGGTAATGGAAATGAGGAGGGTGAAATTACGTGTCTCCAAAAACACGAACAGTTTTAGCTGCTTAAAGGTTCACGAAATATCTATGGAGTTGAGTGTAGAGTTCCAAAATCACATGTAATATTATGTGTATATTTAGGGTCAATGGTGATACAAGCGGGAACCAAAAGAAATTCGCAAGTTCTTACCACCCACTTAGACCTTAGGAATCATAGATAACCGAAGATTGGAATATATTTCAAAACATTTTCATTCGATTCTGGTTAAAAGTGATATTACTATTCTAATTATTTTGTTGATAGCCATAGTACTCACATGACGTTTAACGTCAAGTCTCATATAAGTGAATTATGTGAGACCTTAGCAATAATAACTATAGCCTTATACAAAAGCTGCTAGAATTTTGCAGCCCTGTGAATATGCTGCACTCAAACCACATTTAAAATTGTTGAACCTGAAATGTTATCCAATGGCATAAAGAACGCCCCAGTGTTGCCTTAATCAGAGAACATTTCGGCGGCTTGTATACTTGGAACTCACCAATAGATTTCTCAAATTATTTGGGAACATCGACTGAGATCTGCTTACCAAATGTTGTCCATTGAGCATTCAACATCTTTTCCTAGATTGTCGATGTTGTCTAAATTGCCGACGTCAGGGACACAAACAACTCTATATGTAATCTACGTAATAGATTCCGTGTATACAACCGCATAGATTACATTGCGAACTCTACCTCGCCCATCCCTGCGACATATAAGTCGGCTAGTTGCCACTGACCTCATGTGATTTCGCCTGATCTTTATTGGTATCACCGAAATTTTAAATAGTGCACAGCAACCAAAAACGGATCACGCTCATTTTACTGATAATTCCAATACACTTTATATGGTTCTAACTAATTTTTGCTGTTTTTTGCTTACAATCTAGTTGTTCTAGCTGGTGTTGTTATATAGTTCCGGATGGAAGCTTATATGTTCCACAACCATCCTAATTAATCTGTGCTCTTTGTGCAAGCGAAAAATGGCGCCGGCTCGTAAAACGCCGTAAACGCGGTAAAAACTGAGATCAGATAGTGCACAGTGCATTGTGTTACTTTCACCATAGGTGATTTAATTCCGGCTGGTTTCTATGGTTCCGGCTGACATTGTAGTGAATCCGGCTGAAAGCTTATATGTTGCCCAACCAATTAAATGCATTGTACTCATTCTGAAATTACTTAATGGTTTCGGCTAATAAAACTATGGTTCCGGCTGGCATAATATTGGTTCCGGGTCTTACATACGATAGTGCACAATGATACTCGTACCCAATGCAATGTGTAACTTGTGTCATAGTTTGTTTGGTTCTCACTGGATTTAGAATGTTCCAGCTCGCCCCAAATTTATTCCGGCTGTTAAATCAGGCAATGCACAACAAAGCAAATTGCATTATGGTACTTGTGCCATAGTTGGTTTTGTTCCGGCTGACATGGTTCCGGCTGGTTCATATGGTTCCGGCTGAAACCTTATATGTTGCACAACTATTTACGCGCATTGTGCTCATTGTGCAAGCTCTTAATGGTTTCGGCTGATAAAAGTCTCATTCCGGCTGGCATTAAATAATTTCGGCTGACTTAATATTTGTTTCGGCTAAAAAAATTGATACTACACGATGTGTTGTGTTACTTGTACCTTTGTTGGTTTGATTCCGGCTGGCTTTATATGGTTCTGGCTTGCATTATATCGTTTCGGCTGAAAAATCAGGTAGTACACAATGATGCGCAATGCATTGTGTTATTTTTGTCTTAGTTGGTTTGATTATAGAAAGCTTCATATGGTTCCGGCTGACCTTATTATGATACCAGCTGAAAGCTTATATGTTGCACAACCAATAAATCGGATTGGCTACAATTGGTTGAGGCTTGCTTAGTATGGGTTCCGGCTGATAAATCAGATAGTGCACAATGATTCACAATAATTTGTGCTCTTGTGCCATAGTTGGTTTGCTTGCACCTGGCATGACCGACTGGCATGGTTTCGGTTGGCATGGTTCAGCTCGCTTCGTTCAGTTGCATTCGTTCAGCTGGCTGAAAAACTAGGTAATGCACAAAGATGAACAATACATTATGCCACTTGTGCTTTAATTGGTTTTGTTCCAGCTAGCTTTACGAAGTTTCGTAATAACAATGTATTGTGCCACTTGTCCCATAGTTGGTTGGATTTCCACTGGCATGATTCTGGTTGGCTTCATATGGTTACGACTGACATTCCGGCAGGCCTAATAATGCTTCCGCCTCTAATATTTGTTATAACTATTTAAGCTCGCTACGCTCATTGTGCAAACTCCTAATGGTTCCGGCTGGCTTCATATGGTTCCGGCTGACATTGTGATGGTTCCAGCTGACCTTAATGTGGCATCGGCTGAAAGCTAGTATGTTGCATAACCAATAAAGCGGCTTGTGCTCATTTTGCAAGCTCGTAATGGTTATTGGCTGAAACTCTGGTTGACTGGCTACAATTAGTTCCGGCTGGCTTAATATTGATTCCACCTCAAATATCATACAGTTCACAATGATGCACAATTCATCCAGTTACTTGTGCCATAGTTGGTTTGGTTCCAGCTGTCATTGTTCCGGCTGGTATGGTTCTAGCTGAGAGTTCACCTAATGCACAATGATAGTTGGTTTAGTTCCGGCTGGCGTGATGGACCCGATATTTTGCTTTTCATAATTCTGTTTCAAACCTCTTAAGTTTGAGAAAAAAAAATCGTTTTATCGATTTGTATGTAAGATTTGCTTTGCTTACTTAAATTTAGTTTGCCTGCATTAGTTTATCTGCATTTTTACCAAACACTTTAATATAAATATAATAAATTTAATTAAAAATTCTGTTAGTGATTTTCGACAAAATTTCCACGAAAGCTTTTATTTTGTCATTCGTCACATCTGTCAACCGCAATATAATTTAGCTTGTTTTGTGAAAGATAATCTTTCATGTGTCATTATGGAAAAACATATTTAAACTTAGAGGGTAGAATCACATTCGATGTTTTGAGCTTTTTAATCTTAGATGTTAGATGTTATCTAAAATTAAAAAGCTAAATGTGTATTACATAATTTAGCTTTTAACAAAAGCTTTTAGGACTTCCTTTGACTATAAATTTAATATTGTTTAAAACTCGTATACTCAGCAGTGTCGTGCTGCTGCACATATTTCAAAATTGTTTACATGCTTGTAACGAAACAGCGTAGACAATTGATTTTTGGGTAGACAATGTCGAGAATTGGTAGAGTATGTCGAGAGTTCGTAGACAATTTAGGTAATTGCTTTTGTGGCTGTTTTTATCGGTACGAGGACGTCCTCTTATAGTTTTCCGTGGAGTTTACGTATAATTCAAGATATTCCAAATTATTCAAAAAAAATTAATTAGCATTCCATATGGTGTTATCCTTAATAAATCCTAACGTCACAAATTACACTTTTTGCCTCAGAAGTCTAATATGACAATCTTAAAAAATTATTCTAACTAAACTAAACTGAAAAAAATGTGACAAAAATTCCTTTTATTAGGTAAATAAAAAATTAGAAGCACCACACCTTTGAAAATTAAACTTAAATATGTCGTCCGTATACAAATTGTACATATAAATTTGAGATAAATTTAAGAAGTGCCCATTTGTTAATCAATACCTTCGATGTTGATACACCCATAGGTGATTTTAAATTCAGGGGCGGAATTGCCACACGGAAAGCTTAAACGGGAATGAACAAACGACACGGTTAAAGTCTTGGCGATTACCGGGTTCGAATCCCGATAGAGGCAGGATGCAAATGGGAATTTTCATCAACAGATTACGATCTGCGACGAATTGAAACACGACTAAGACCCTCTGTTGCAAAACTCATGGGCCGACCCATCTTCCATGTCTGTATAGGCTGGCATAGAGCTATGCAATGTGCAGATGGTGACAAAATCGAACCTATAACCGATTTGGCAGGCGACTGGTAAGGTAAGGACGTGAAAAGCAAACTGCGAAAGAGTTAGGAGCTTCGGCCCCAGAACAGATTGCAAAGATTAAATAATGAAAATAAAAAAATAAAAACGGTAATGAAATTTTAGCTGTGTTTTGTTGAGAAACAAAATATTAGAGGCCAGTTTTGAAATAAGCACTGTTTGTATTCTAATTGATCATACTGAATGAAAATTGTTCATCATGGTTGGCGTTTATCAGTAGTAATAATAATTGAAGGTTTATATAAGAATCATAATTACTACTGGTATAGAAGCCAACTATGAAGAAAAAATTTCTTCTGCTATGACAAATTTAGAAACCAACATGGCTAATTCCAAAACCGGTCTCTAATATTTTATTTCTCAACAAAGTACAGCTTTTATATGAGAACAGCAACAATTTTGCCAGTTTCTCCATTTCTTCACAAAAATATACAAATAGCAAGCCATAAATATTCAAAATCATTCGTCATCTTTATAACATTTGTAAGGTTTTTTGAAACAACAGAATAAAATCGATAGAATTGTTTCTGCTTTTCCATATAAAATTGATGGGTTACCGTAAACGGGGTGGAGCCTCGTTTATCATTCCTCGAGAAAAAAAACGTACACTATAAGCTCCCGTAACTTCCTTCCTCTAAAATTTCCTGATTTGAAGTATTGATGCAAAATAGGCGTCGATGTAATCCTTCGACAAGATCCGGAAAATATAGGAGTATAAAAAATTGTTTCTGGATGGAGCGCTGCTCATTAAATTAAAAATGTTTGTACCAAACAAGTAAAATACTCATAATCATAAGGCTGTTCGAGACTAAATCCGGCTTTAGGTTTTAATTGACATTCTCTGTTCAATGTGCCGCCTGTCGTGAATATTTTCGAAACGAATACTTCATTGCCAATTTTAAAATTCGATTGTTCTTCAACATAGACGGCGTATACAGAATTGGCAGCTACACAACGAATTTGAACACAATCGAATGGTTTGTGTGGGTTTGCCACATTAAAATTGTATATTTTTTTCCTTTATCTCGAATTAAGAAGCATAGGGTGTCTACTAGGCTGGGCCATCTAACTCTTCTTGGTGCTATTGCTGTGATTTTCATTCTTGACTTTCCTAGTAGTAACAGCATCTGCTGGCTTCGTTTCCTTTTCTCTTGTGGGTTTCATTTGAGAGATCTTCTTGTTATATCATTCGGCGACTTCCACGGCCAATCCATCTCCACTTGCGCTTTCTTATTTCAGTTCCAATTACTATAGCTTATTCTTTATCTTATGCTTATGCATCCAAATTTGGCAACCGTATCGCAGCATTGATATCACACACGAATTGAACATTCTTAATATGTTGAATGTTGTTCTGGTTTTGTTGATTCGTTTCTTTATGTCTAGATCTGTTTCACCCGTTTTCTCTAGTGTTCCACCAAGGTATAAAAATTCATTGGCCTCTTTTAATTTTTCTTGGTTGATTTGCATCCCTGCACATATCTTGTATAAAATCAATTAATTTTTTGGGAACATCCAATTCAAAAAGTATCTTCCATAATGTGCTCCTGTGTATTGTGTTGAATGTACGTTCGAAGTCCACTAGGAGTAGATACATAGGTGATTTTGTGTTGTGTTATATGAACGGCGTAACTTAGTCCTGTAGCACTAATCTGGTTTTCCCTAGGAATAGGGAATTGAGAAAAATATGTTCATATCATTTTTTGTTTCAATTATATTTTTCTGGCCTACCGATGGAATCAGTTTGGTGTAAATATTTACGAAACGAAGTTAATTGGGAAATAAAGTTTCCTTTTCTTTATTTTTTAAAATATTTACACAAAACTGATACCATCAGTAGGACAGAAATATACCATTCAAACAAAAATGCTATGAAAATATGTTTTCTAATTCCCTATTCCGAGGGATAGTCATAACAGTACCAATGAAATGAAACCAGCTTGTTCCTTTCTTAATTTCGAGTTGGTTGTCGGCAAAAATCTATCCAGGATGATCATTGCTAATATCTTTTGCATGTGTTGAGGAGGAATATGCATTGGTATTCAACCGGAACTCCATACTTTGTCGATATGCGATATGTGTTGTGCGTCTTGTAACGCCGCGTTGCCCACCACAGCGTTAAATTTGTGTAGAACGTATAATTGTCGTGACGTCGCATGTACAGTCAATCAAACCTGCTTGGTATTGAGCATGTAGACGTGGATGCTTGCTTCGTTTTGCACAGTTAACACATTTTTTGATTATGAAGTTGACGAGGGACTTGAAAATTGGGAAGAGATGATTAAGTTTTGGATTTTGCTATCGATCGGATCACATTATTTGGTTTTTTTAAGATAATTATTTAAGTGAACCGAAATAACTAAATAACTAAAATAACTTAAATAACTAAATATAAATAATTTTTCTTATCGAGAAACGAAATATTAACCTGATATTTGACGGGTTTGTTTTATTGTATGCGACCGATCGCGTAATTTGTGCATTTTATGATAGTTTTTCTTGATATTTCTTTTTATGATTTCACAGTGCAAAATTAAATTAATTACATAGAGTAGAACTAAAATATAGTTAAATTATAATTGTAAATTAAGTAAAATGTGGTCTTATTATCAACATTAAAAACTGTGTGAGTGGTTCCAAGACGTGGTTCGAAATAATTGGTTAATTGCATATGAACCATGTGAAATTACGTGTGGCTCAAAATCAAAAAACTGTGAAATTTGAGTTTATAAAATTAACTGTCATCAAATACAGTGAAAATATTGTTTAAAATTCGAAAAAAAAATCTACCTAATTTATAATAATCTAATAATAATAAACGTAATAATAATAAGTTCTAAATGTGACATAAAATTATAAGCATTGAACTTCTTAAATGAATTGTGCATGAACTGTAAGTTACCGTTAGAAATACAAGTGCTTACTAAACTGTTAAAATTAAAAGAAATATCGCGGTATATACAAATCCAGTGCCATAAGTGGATTTTGTTAAAGTGGATTAGGCTTTAATTTAAAATGCACATATAAAAATCATATAATAATACAATTTAATACAACATAAATCACCTAACTTAAATAAAAACAATCTTAATATAAATAACATATTGCACATAAACGCCATTTGTGTTACGGTTGCGTCTACACTTACGCAAACCATAAATTTTCCACTGGGCTATCATTCGAGACGGTATACAACGAATGGCACAACGTGTATTGCGCGACCACAATCATTACAGCTATCAACATGTCATCTCTATTCATCATTGCCGTACACATTTTACCAGGTTCATATTTTCTTTCATTAATAATTTTTTTTTATATAAACTCAAAGTGAATTAAGTAACTAAAAATCTAATTCTTTCTATTGTTAAGTTAAAGTTTGTTTTGTAATTTAGTATAGAATTAGTTAGGCTGTAGTATATAAGTTCTTTTTAGTTTGATTTTGCATATTCGGGAACGGGTTTTATTCATTAATTTTAAATTCATTTCGGTTACTTTCTGTTATTTAATATTTTTCCCGATGAATAAATTGAATTTTCCCATACCAATTGTAATTTAAAAATTAATAAATTTATGAATTTATTTTATATTATGTATGGATTAAAGCCAATAATTTCAATTATTATTATTATCATTTAATTATTATGAGGCAGTGAACGAAATTAAAATGAGACCAAGGTAGGTTCCGTCATGACAAGCAGTGTTTCAACATAACTACCATTACGATTCTGGCGATTTAATTGTATATTCTAGTTCTGATGATCGTTTTTCCCATTTTCTTTAATCTCAGCTTCCTGTTTTAATAGTTTCGTCCCGGTCAGAATCCCTTAAGTGGAATAGTTCGTTTTCTAGTTTATCATTTCCAAATCCGCTACCATTTTATATCGCTTATACTGTTAATTAAGTACAGCCGTCGTTAGTGTCATAAATTTTGTTTATCATTTCTCTTCTTTCATTTTTTTTAACTCCATACTCGCGGTTTAGCCAGACTGATTCAACCCTTAACAAGCCCACCCCTTCACTCCTGAGATCTAGCCGCGCTATACGTGACCGCGTAAGGGCTCTGAATTAGTATTGTACCATTATAAATTTCTATAACAGCATGTCTCTAAAGACTGTGACTGTTACAGTCTACGCGTATATCAGAATTGTTTACATGTTGGTGTCGAAAATAACGTGGATAATTGATTTTTGCGTAGACAATGTCGACGATTGGTAGAATATGTAGACAATTACTAGGTAAATTAAATAACTACTTTTTGTTGTTTTATCGAATTTTGAAATTTTAATGTGGAATGTCAACACTTTAAAACGCCGTAGGTGCCATTGTAACAGAATGTTTAGTACTAAAGCTACGCCATCTCTTAGAAAATCCAGAACACTAAGTTATACATCCAATATTATTTAAGTTAAAAGTAAAATTTGGGTTAATATTATTGTAATTCTTTTCTAATACGTTTGATATTTGTAGTTTTATTATTTTTGTTTTATTTGTTACTGTTTTAATTATTTTTTTATTTGGATTTGCTGTAATTTGTTTATTTGTGTTCAATGGTGGCCTACTTTCAAAGGGTTC
The DNA here is from genome assembly GCA_963691935.1 of Nephrotoma guestfalica. Lineage (NCBI taxonomy): Eukaryota > Metazoa > Arthropoda > Insecta > Diptera > Tipulidae > Nephrotoma > Nephrotoma guestfalica. The sequence continues at coordinate 183,964,067 of OY829915.1, read as the reverse complement.
AATGTTGTCTATATTTAAATTGTTTTTTGATGTGATTTTTGAAGGAACTTGTACGATTTGTTTTTAGTCATCATTTTTAGAATGTTTATTACTTTCAGTAATTCCAGTTTGCGAAATTACGAAAAGATTTTTTTCCGGCTTCAATATATGGAACACGATCGATGGTTCTGATTTTGGTAATTTCTTTTTCACTTTTAAATACTGGACATGAATAATTGAAAGTAGCATGGTCACCGCTGCAGTTTACGCATTTTAAGTTACATGGTGTCGCATGGTTTTCACCCAATATTAATAAACATGAAGCACAGGTGGGATCAGCTGTACATCTCTTTTTACTGTGGCCACATTTCTGACAGTGTGTACATCTAAGAGGAGTGGGGATAAACAAACGAACTTCTAATTTTAGATATCCAGCTTTAATTTTCGTGGGGATTGAAGGCGTAGAAAAAGGTAGTATTACTCCAGGTGTGTCTTCCAATATCCCATCTTTGCATTTTTTCTTTCGTCTGGCACTAGTTACCTTTTCACTTGAGAGTCGATCAATTATTTCTTTTTCCGTAAGATTAGGAATCTCTTTACAGTAAACAGAGCCCTTGGAGTTGTTCAAATATAGATGTTACCATAGTGAGCGCTTTATTCACAGCAAAAACTGATAATCCTCCAGGGTTTTTAATTTTTCGTCAACACTGGTTATTATTAAATATTTTTCATTGTCTAGATTTTGATAAAAAACTTCCGTACCGTCATTTTATTGGTTCAGGTAAATCTACAAAATCTCCCTCAGAAAAGAGAGACCTGCAAACAGGAGTTGTATTATTGAGATTTGTGCTGGACAAAGTAGTTTGTTTTTTTTTTAAATCTCAATAAACTAAATCACTCCACAAAGCGTTTCTCTAGAATATAAATATTTTTTAACTGTTTTAACTTTTATTTTTATTTTTATTTGTTGTTTTTTTAAATTTTTTATAAACACACCTATTCTGATGAGTAGTATCGAAATAAAACTAGCAAAAATGTTAATGGAAATTTTAAATTTTCCGGGTTGGTGCCAGTGTTGTGCTTCTACGCGTAATTTAAAATTAGCGACATGTTGGTGTCGAAAATAGCGTAGACAATTCATTTGGCGTAGAAATTGTCAACAATGCGTAGAGTATGTAGAATATTTGTAGATAATGTAGATTATTACTTTTTTGTTGTTTTAACTTAGGTCTGTCAAGGTCAAGTTATTTAAGTCCTGATAAAAATGATAAAAAATGATCCTCGTCCAAAACCAATTTCCTCGACGTTTGACGGTCCTTGATAAAAAATTCTAAGTATGTCCTTTTCGCCAATCTTCTTTTATTTTTAATTTGGTGCACTGAATTCATATTTCTACCTCAAGGAAGTCGGGTACCTGTCATAGGATATCACCCAATAGCAAGACATTGCTTTACATTATTCCTATATACTCGTGTAGAAGATCGTTTGAAAAATTTTGGAACAGACAACGATTTCTATTAAACGTTGGTTCATAAATCCGCCATTTTAGCGCTGGTAGCTTTCGTTTATTTTTCGTATATTATAAAATATATACTTGTCGTATATCTTTGAAAAGGCCTTGAAGAATGCCTTGAATTGCCTTGAAATTTTCCAGACAATTTTAGTACTAAAAACTACCGTTGTAGCGCTGGGAACAGTCACAACTTTTATTATTTCAAATTATGTTTAGCGCTGGTAGCTAATTATTAAATATAATATTCATTAATTGAAACAGTATTGAGGAGTGCCGTAAAATTTTCTGAAGTGCCTTAGTACTTAAACTACAGTTGTAGTGCTGGAAGAAGTTACAAGTTTGCTCATTCCCATATAATTATGTGTGTTAGCCATTTAGTTGATAAATCCACCGTTTTGGCGCTGGGTGCGAATAATTGATTTATTAGAAAGATATGATAATGAAAAGTTCTTGAATAATGTCACAAATTATCTGATTAATACTCCAAAATACCAATGTGGCGCTGATAACAAATATTTGTTTTTAGATTTTGAACGAAAGAAAGTTTTTTATCAGCAATTTATTTCTCAAATTCAGAGTTTTGGCGCCGGTAGCAAATTGTTTCTTTGGTTACGCATATATACGTATCTCATATCATTGGAAGGTTTTGAAGAATGACTTAAAATAAATTGAAGCACGCTTGTACCAAAATTACCGTTATGGCACTGAAAGCAATCAACATTAGTTCATTCCAATAAAAGCATGTGACGCATAAAGCAATCATGGTTGAAAGGTTTTGGAAAAGTAACAAACTTATTAACACGTTCACAAATCCACCGCTTTGGCGCTGGTGACAAGTTAATACTTTGGTATAGAATATCTAAAAATACGATATATAATAATATACATGAAAAAATTTTACAAAACAAAAGAAGAATCAGGAAATTTTTCTTGAATCATTCTGTGAAGAATTTTTTAGTAGAAATTGTCGTTTCTCTTTTTATGTCAATTTTCCGGGTTGTGCACCAATAAAATCATATATCGATTTCAGTCCCCTTTCGTAAATTGAAAATTTGTTGGTTTACAAATCTGTCGAATAATATTAAATGAAACTATTATTAAGTGTTTGGATTAATATAAGTTCGCGCTTGCTTAATTTGGTGCAAATTTGTTTTCTCGTATATCACTCGGTAAACGCCGTAGAATCAGTCGCGTGATTTGTATATCAGTAAATAAGCATACACCGGTAGTTTGCTTAACTTTAACTCCAAGTGTTTAACCCCTGATTTAATATACCATAGATACAACACAGTTGTCGATGTAATCCACTTCGTGTAGTTAGTCATGGAACCCGGAAAATCGGAACATGCTCAAAACATTTTTTGCATCCAGAAATTATAAACTGCAATTCTAGTTGGAATTCAGTTTATCAAGATATATTTTAACGAGACCAAATAAAATGTTGTTACGTATCGGCTCTATCGATAATCATCAAGTCGTATGAGGCTAAATTCGCGGATCTGAAAGCAATTCTCTATTTAAAGTTTCTATGCATATCTTTGAAAATGATACTGTATGAGAACCTTCATTACCCAAGTTTAATATCTATTTCTTAAACAAAAGGGCGGTATACACATCTGGCGGCCATGCCCGAAGAGAATAAAACTGAATGGTTTAAATGGTAAACCATTCAGTTTTATTCGTTTATACGAATTTTATTAAATACGAAAATGAAGTATCTGGCAACTTTTTAATAAATCTTACAATTCCTATTAAACTTCTAACAAACGTTATAATTGTAAATTATTTGTATTTAAAGTCAAGTGGCCGCTTCCCTTCACTATATTTCCAGAACCTAAAGTATTTGTTTGTTTGTCTAGACTCTTACGTTAATTTGTGTATGATGGCCAATTGTGTAATCTTTCCTAAATGGCATTTTATTATGTTAATAACGTTATATTATGCCTCATCAAATTTTTACCTTAACATTACACGCTGTTGTTTAGTAATTTTATTTAATTACAGATCTACTCTAAATTAATTATAAACATTAGATTGTACATGTGGCCATATGCATTTGTTTAATCTGTTTTATTAGGTTTGACAGAAAGTTGCCACATATTTATTGCTCGTTATTACATTTGTAATTATTTTCAAAGATTTTTATCAATTTTTTGACATTGACACGGCAAACCTATTTCGCAAACAAACAGCTATCCAAAAAGTGTCAATTCTTGAGAAAAAGAGCCTTACCAGAGGTTAGGACAAGCCATGATAAACGTCTTTATATGAGTAATGAGGCAAATATTCGAAAATGGCTTGTCCTAACCCCTGGTAAGGCTCTTTTTTCTGAAGAGTTGGTATTTTATGGTTAGCTTTGTTCATAAAGCACCTAACCATATAGGTCACTATCGTGTCAGATTGTTGTGGATATTTGAAAAAAGTTAAAATGTAATAAACGTCTTTATATGAGTAACGAGGAAAATTTTCGCAAGTGGCTTGTCCTAACCCCCGGCAAGGCTCTTTTTTCTCAAGAGTTGGTATTTTATGGATAGCTTTGTTCATATAGCACCTAACCATATAGGTCTCTATCGTGTCAGATTGTTGTGGATATTTGAAAAAAATTGAAATGTAATAAATGTCTTTATATGAGTAACGAGGAAAATTTTCGAAGATGGCTTGTCCTAACCCCCGGCAAGGCTCTTTTTTCTGAAGAGTTGGTATTTTATGGTTAGCTTTGTTCATAAAGCACGTAACCATATAGGTCACTATCGTGTCAGATTGTTGTGGATATTTGAAAAAAGTTAAAATGTAATAAACGTCTTTATATGAGTAATGAGGAAAATTTTCGCAAGTGGCTTGTCCTAACCCCCGGCAAGGCTCTTTTTTCTCAAGAGTTGGTATTTTATGGATAGCTTTGTTCATATAGCATCTAACCATATAGGTCTCTATCGTGTCAGATTGTTGTGGATATTTGAAAATAGTTAAAATGTAATAAACGTCTTTATATGAGTAACGAGGAAAATTTTCGAAGATGGCTTGTCCTAATCCCCGGCAATGCTCTTTTTTCTCAAGAGTTGGTATTTTATGGATAGCTTTGTTCCTAAAGCACGTAACCATATAGGTCACTATTGTGTCAGATTGTTGTGGATATTTGAAAATAGTTAAAATGTAATAAACGTCTTTATATGAGTAACGAGGAAAATTTTCGAAGATGGCTTGTCCTAATCTCCGGCAATGCTCTTTTTTCTCAAGAGTTGGTATTTTATGGATAGCTTTGTTCATATAGCACCTAACCATATAGGTCACTATTGTGTCAGATTGTTGTGGATATTTGAAAAAAATTAAAATGTAATAAACGTCTTTATATGAGTAATGAGGAAATTTTTGTTTTACTTTTTTTACTTTTAATTTGTTTAACAATATTTAATTTATAATTGCCTTTTATAAATTGAATACTCATACTGAAATTGTAAATTTTTTTATTTTATTTGGTTTTCATTTTTTTAAAACTGTAATTTGTATTTTTTCCTATTAGAATATTATACATTTTTGCTAATCGAAAAAAATTCATAATAACGAGACTTTGCAGTTGTTGCACTAGTAAATGCATGAACATAGTGTTGTTTTTATTTTAGGACACATTTAGGACATATTTCACCAACGTTGATTTACAAGGTTTATACAAATATCGGGGTATGTGAGCGGTTTTACCGAAATTAAATTTCTACTGTGTGATAGCCGTTGTTATCCATTCATGGATTTATGCTTTAACATTTTATTGCGGGATGATGATTTTGTTCAATAAAGTAACATGGCTCAAAGCAGTTTCTACTGACAACTCTATATTTGGTTTAAAAGTGTAACGTATATATAGCCACCGGTGTGAAGTACTTAGCGTTAATAAAAAGTGTAGCTACACATTTTAACGAGAAGTGTACACTCAAAGAGTGTAGATACATAAATTATCGAAAAATGTAGCTGAAAAAGAAAAAAGTTTGGAATTCGAAATGCGTGGTTTAATTAAAATTATTGAAAATAAACAAAAAATATTGAGGATCACAAAACTACAATAATAAATTCTAGTAACACCTTTTTCATAAAAAAATTATTTTAAAGTCTTTTTAATTCAAAAATATCATCGGAACAATGAGTGCCGAGTGTGGAATTTAGTGTTCTCAACTTGGCTTGGCGTTTAAAATGTGTACAACAAATTTCAAGACAATTTGCATGTTGTGATTGGCGATATAGCGCTAGACGTGAAAGTGCCTTTGGGGCCAAATTCAATTAATTCTTTCATAATTTAAAAAATCGTCGGAACAATGAGTGCTGAGTGTGGAATCAACTTGGAATGTTGTCTGAAATGTGTACAAAAAATGTCGAGACAATTTGCAAGTTGTGATTGACGATATGGCGCTACACGTGGAAGCGTATTTGGCCAAATTCACTTAATTCTTTAATAATTCAAAAAATCATCGGAAAAATGAGTGCGGAGTGTGGAATTTAGTATCCTCAACTTGGCATGTTGTATGAAATGTGTAAAAAAAATTTCAAGACAATTTGCATGTTGTGATTGACGATATGGCGCTGCATTTTAGTCATCATGCCAAGTTAAGAACACTCGGCACTCATAGTTCCGATGATTTTTTGAATTAAAAAGATCTTAAAATAATTTTTTTCTAAAAAGGTATTACAAGAACTTATTGTTGTAGTATTGTGATTCTCAATATTTTTTGTTTATCTTCAATCATTTTAATTAAACCACGCATTTCGAATTCCAAACTTTTTCTTTTGCAGCTACACTTTTCGATAATTTGTCTATCTACACTCTTTGAGCCAAACTTTTCGTTATAATGTGTAGCTACACTTTTCATTAACGTTAAGTACTTCACACCGGTTATATAGTCCTACATTTTATAACATAGGTTTTTACCTATTTTGGTATATTTCTAAAATTGTACTAAGCCAGGTAAATTATATCCAAGAAATATCCATTTTTTCTTATGATACCGTTTTCCGAGCATAGCAACACATATTAGAAACACAGGAGTACGCCATTGCCGTACATAAAAACTTGAGTTGAAATTTGTCAAATGTGAGTTAGAAATGAAGCTCCATGGAGCCGAAATCATAGAACTATACTGATTTTTAACAGAAACAATCATTTTCGACATTATCTACATTTTCTACATTGTCGACGTCATTTTTTTAATTATCTACATATACTCTCTACACATGTAGAACATTATTATCTACGCGGTGTAGACAATACGGCACAACACTGGTTGGTGTTATCTATTCCTTACCAAGTTTTCGATTCATTGTGTATCTTCAAAAATTGTTAAAACTCGTCAAATTTTCAAAGTCAATGATGATCGTATATTAAAAGCAACCTGAATCATTTTGTGACCAATTTTCTTACTGGAAACTTGCGATGTTTCCGAACGAACTAGCTTTTCTGCTATCCTAAGCATTAAATTTAAATAATAAGAAATTTGATGTTAAATTTCTTTTCTTAGTTCATTTTTAAAATCATCTAACTCCGCTAATTAAAAGCATGACAGAAATACTTGGTATCACATTATTTCCTAGCTATCATGTCTCACAATCATGTCTTCTTAATAATGCGACCCTCACACCTAACTTTCTGTGTAAAATAAGCTCCCGCCAAATTATACGGACTACAAACATTGTTCTTTAGTACATTCAAACTCGTACATACAACGCACAAGAAATAGGGAAGAAACCACGTCTAAAAATGTGTCATTCTGCCACACAGGCAAGAAGAAGCGGAATGGGAAAACGTAAATTGTTTTCTTTATTATACCAAGAAAATAATGGGAAAATTTAAAATGAAACAAAAGAATGATGAATTTTGTTTATTTTTCCTACCCGCAAGATGGACTAAAAAAACAATAAGACGATGGCGTTGTATATGGATGTACCCATTTGAAGGAATATACGGGTAGAATACCAAACGGAGATGAAAAATTACGTAGCAATAAAAATCCCTGTCGTTTAGGATTTTTAATACAATTACAATGAATGTCTTTTATATTGTGAAAATGTACTGGCCGGACCATCATCAAACCGTATAAACTGTATGTACGAAGGATTGTAATACTCGTGTATTATATATGAGCCCAATATAAAAGCAAAGTGGAGATAAATTCCCATACATATGTTTTATGTCTTGGTTTCGTGTTTATGGCTATATGGATGTTGATGAGATACTCAAAACGATATGACAAATTATTATCGCCTTATATACGTACGAGTATGTAGTCGACCGTACATTGAATGAATAATGTCATCATACATCATCCACTTGGTTACGCTGATTTTATTAAGTCCATCTCGCCAAAATGATTTATGGTCCATAAAAATATTATTAATATACATGGGTTAGGTGATGTACCTTACCTGTGGTTCGCAGTCTTCACTGTTTATTTTTATTTTGCAACTCTACGAGCACCACAGAATTAAATGAAATAACAATCACGTCCAGACGGAACTAATAAAAATAATTACTTGTGTTTGCTGGAGTTTTAATGTAGCACAACTAAATTTTACGGTTGCGGTTTATGTTGTTGGAACATTTCTGACTAATTGAATTTGTTGTACGGTTTCACACTTGTGTTATCGCTTTGAATTTGAATTTGTTGATTAGATTTTTTAGTGAAAGCAAAAACAAAAATTTTTAATAAATATTAAGTTTTGTAATGGATTGTTTCTATTTATTAATCGGTCTGCCTCCACGCCATTTATGCTAACCATGTGCAGCTACAAGTAGATCATGCTCTGATTTGATCAAACTCTTAACTGAAGGTTATGGAAGCCACAATTTGTATATACAGTAACGTCATTTAACGGTTCGAAATATGCAGTCTATCATTCAGAACTCATAAGTTAGGGTATTCAGTAAGGTTTTCAAGCACTTTTGATATCAGGTGGCGATAGTTTGAATCATTAAATGCCGGTGAGGTTAAGTCGATATTTTGGGCTATCATCGTGAATTTTGTGTTCAGCTCATTCATAAAGTCACAATCTATTCTCGATAGAGCATCTGGCACTATATTCTCCTTGCCCTTTTGGAGGATGATCTCAAAGTCGAAGCTTCTTTTTGAAACAGGACTCCTCTTAAACCTTATGTACTCGCATCACATCGAATATAAAAGTGTTTAGAGTTATCCGGATTCGGAAGAACAGGAGTTGTCGACAGCAAAATTTTAAGTTTCTCTGAAGCATCCTGTACTTTATTTGGCCAAGTTTCGGCATAGTTGTGAATAAATCTCCGAAACCAACCCGCCATCCCAAGGAAGCGTCGTACTTATTTAACGAATTGTGGTATCGAGAAGTTTATAATGGTTTCAACTTTAGCGGTTCAGACGCCTTCTTCACAAACTATGAACCCAAGGTAGCTGAATCTCCCTCTATGAGGGGTGATATAATCGTCTAATGTACAAAATGATTTTGTACATCAATCTGGCGGTTCGGGCAATGTAAACGCTGTCATTTCTCTCGATTTTGTTCCATTGAAATTTGCCATATATATTTAGTATCCTTAAGTCGAGTTATAATTAGTAGTGGATAAGAGTTTTTGACAGTGACGCCAATGAATTTTCGGAAATCAAGGCACAATCTTAATTTTCCATTGGATACTAAAACAACCGGGGACGAATACGATCTGTGACTCTGTTCTATTACTTGCAAGGCCAGCAGCATCAATACATAAATTTTCGATTGGACTGTAGGCTCATGCAAGGCTCATTGCAATGCGAGGCTCATGCAAGTTGGTACATCCTAGGCCCAGTTCGTTAAAGAATGGAAATTTGTAAATAACCGGGTTTAGTTGAGGCCGTTAGAAATTATTTAAGTGGCGTATTTTTCATTATCCAAATTCACACCACAAATAATCACCTCACCAACCATTTATGGAACTATGCTGAAGCAACTCCAAAATTAATCCCAAGGTACAGTCAGTTTTTCAAGGTTGGAACGAAATTTCACTACATTGGTTGTTTGGAGATATTTTACTTAACTTACAGTGATTGGAGTTGATCTATTTTAATAAATTCACTGCGCCTTCTCCCAATATACTGGCACGACTAACCAGAAGACCTTATGCAGATTTTCCACGAATTATATCGATCTGAGGACGTTTAAGTTTTCACTCGCAAGGGTTGATGATACACATTCTTTATGCAGTATAGCTTTCTTGGTATTCCAGTATCGATTTATTCTCGAAACTTGTGGTCATACTTGGACAACAGGAAGCATTTGAATCTTTGTCGAGAAAAGTTTATTTGCCGCAACTTCATGGCTGTGGTGTAGAAAATTGACAAAATTAGGGTTCGTGACCGTCTCGTAAATGTAAAATTTAAAGAAAAATGGTCTTACTTGCGCCTTCTTGAGATTTGATTTGCCTGGGATGACGAAATAGAGTCGCACTCTCCATCCCAGTTTTGGAAATGTTCGCATCAGAAGCAGAATATTCCTAACAAATCTCCAGTTTTGGTAAAAATGTGCAGCTTTCCAGCAGTTCCAATAAATCGCGAAACGAACCCTATTTGGTGGGAGACTGTCGAGGGTGTTTACATAGTATCCACTCAAATAGCCTTGTTAGCATCGAATCCGTATCCAGATTACTTCGACCACTTCTTTCGAAGATAACCCTGGGAATATAACCCAAATATATTCATATGTGCGACTCAACGCACTCGCAACTCCTTTATAGTTTGAAGATTGGCTGACACTATCTTATCTTAGAAGTAAACGCAGAATGCAATTTGATTTTGATGATATCCAGGAGGTTTATTTCGCTGAAATGAGCTTGATTCAGTCGATTGTTTAAAGTTTGAATACTCAAAATGTAATTGCTGCTTGCTAAACTTTCGAATTTAAATAAAAAATCACTGATGTTCATTTCTTTGGAACCATCACAATTTTAATTACGACATTTTGGAAATGTATCTAAACCAGGATTATGATTGGAATGAATGAAGCGCTGGCGGACCTGAATATACATTAAAAGGTGGAAAACGGGTCTGATTAAATACATTTTGACTACTCGCTGTCGCTTGTTGATTTTGGCGCTTGATATTGTGGAGGGTTTGGTCGGTATAATAAGGCATATGAAGTTAGCCCAGTTTTTCATCCCAGAAAAAAATAAAATTTCTTTAAACAATACATTTCATCTCATCCCAGTTTTTTTCTATTTAAACTTGTATAAGACGGAAAATATTTTTAAGTTGAGTAAAAAACAACATAATATCCATCCCAGATTATTTCATTTTATTGTTGTTTTTGTACTCGACGTATGAATAAATGAATATAAATAGCTTTTCTAAGTAATATGATTAATAGGTAATAATTGTTTGTTTTGATTAAAGATAGCGATTGAAACTATTTTAAAACATTAATAGTGCGAGCTTACAATGACTAAGAGAGCAGTACCCGCCGTATGGTAGTATTGGCGCAAATGACCAAGTTCCATATGGGCCCATATAAGAATATGAGGAAATCGTGCCATTTTCCTAGAAATATGATTTGCCGGAAATAATTCTTTATGTTTTGAATAACCTATAGGACGGTCTAACAGTGGCCGGTCGGGCAACACCAGCCGTATGGTAGGATTGGCGCAATCGGGCCAGATTCTATGTGGCCCAATACAAATATTAATAATTGTCATTCTCCTAGCAATATGATTTGCCGGAAATGATTGATATAGTTTTGAGCTGGTAATAGTAAGGGCTTACAATGACTAAGAGGGCAGTACCAGCCGTATGGTAGTATTGGCGCAAATGGCCAAGTTCCATATGGCCCATATAAGAATATGAGTAAATCGTGCCATTTTCCTAGAAATATGATTTGCCGGAAATGATTCTTTATGTTTTGAATAACCTATAGGATGGTCTAACTGTCGCCAGTCGGGCAACACCAGCCGTATGGTAGGATTGGCGCAATCGGCCAGATTTCATGTGGCCCAATACAAATATTAATAATTGTCATTCTCCTAGCAATATGATTTGCCGGAAATGATTGATATAGTTTTGAGCTGGTAATAGTAAGGGCTTACAATGACTAAGAGGGCAGTACCAGCCGTATGGTAGTATTGGCGCAAATGGCCAAGTTCCATATGGCCCATATAAGAATATGAGGAAATCGTGCCATTTTCCTAGAAATATGATTTGCCGGAAATGATTCTTTATGTTTTGAATAACCTATAGGACGGTCTAACAGTGGCCGGTCGGGCAACACCAGCCGTATGGTAGGATTGGCGCAATCGGCCAGATTCCATGTGGCCCAATACAAATATTAATAATTGTCATTCTCCTAGCAATATGATTTGCCGGAAATGATTGATATAGTTTTGAGCTGGTAATAGTAAGGGCTTACAATGACTAAGAGGGCAGTACCAGCCGTATGGTAGTATTGGCGCAAATGGCCAAGTTCCATATGGCCCATATAAGAATATGAGAAAATCGTGCCATTTTCCTAGAAATATGATTTGCCGGAAATAATTCTTTATGTTTTGAATAACCTATAGGACGGTCTAACAGTGGCCGGTCGGGCAACACCAGCCGTATGGTAGGATTGGCGCAATCGGCCAGATTCCATGTGGCCCAATACAAATATTAATAATTGTCATTCTCCTAGCAATATGATTTGCCGGAAATGATTGATATAGTTTTGAGCTGGTAATAGTAAGGGCTTACAATGACTAAGAGGGCAGTACCAGCCGTATGGTAGTATTGGCGCAAATGGCCAAGTTCCATATGGCCCATATAAGAATATGAGGAAATCGTGCCATTTTCCTAGAAATATGATTTGCCGGAAATAATTCTTTATGTTTTGAATAACCTATAGGACGGTCTAACAGTGGCCGGTCGGGCAACACCAGCCGTATGGTAGGATTGGCGCAATCGGCCAGATTTCATGTGGCCTAATACAAATATTAATAATTGTCATTCTCCTAGCAATATGATTTGCCGGAAATGATTGATATAGTTTTGAGCTGGTAATAGTAAGGGCTTACAATGACTAAGAGGGCAGTACCAGCCGTATAGTAGTATTGGCGCAAATGGCCAAGTTCCATATGGCCCATATAAGAATATGAGGAAATCGTGCCATTTTCCTAGAAATATGATTTGCCGGAAATAATTCTTTATGTTTTGAATAACCTATAGGACGGTCTAACAGTGGCCGGTCGGGCAACACCAGCCGTATGGTAGGATTGGCGCAATCGGCCAGATTTCATGTGGCCTAATACAAATATTAATAATTGTCATTCTCCTAGCAATATGATTTGCCGGAAATGATTGATATAGTTTTGAGCTGGTAATAGTAAGGGCTTACAATGACTAAGAGGGCAGTACCAGCCGTATGGTAGTATTGGCGCAAATGGCCAAGTTCCATATGGCCCATATAAGAATATGAGGAAATCGTGCCATTTTCCTAGAAATATGATTTGCCGGAAATGATTCATTATGTTTTGAATAACCTATAGGATGGTCTAACTGTGGCCAGTCGGGCAACACCAGCCGTATAGTAGGATTGGCGCAATCGGCCAGATTCCATGTGGCCCAATACAAATATTAATAATTGTCATTCTCCTAGCAATATGATTTGCCGGAAATGATTGATATAGTTTTGAGCTGGTAATAGTAAGGGCTTACAATGACTAAGAGGGCAGTACCAGCCGTATGGTAGTATTGGCGCAAATGGCCAAGTTCCATATGGGCCCATATAAGAATATGAGTAAATCGTGCCATATTTCTAGGAAAATGGCACGATTTCCTCATATTCTTATATGGGCCATATGGAACTTGGCCATTTGCGCCAATACTACTATACGGCTGGTACTGCCCTCTTAGTCATTGTAATCCCTTACTATTACCAGCTCAAAACTATATCAATCATTTCCGGCAAATCATATTGCTAGGAGAATGACAATTATTAATATTTGTATTGGGCCACATGGAATCTGGCCGATTGCGCCAATCCTACCATACGGCTGGTGTTGCCCGACTGGCCACAGTTAGACCATCCTATAGGTTATTCAAAACATAATGAATCATTTCCGGCAAATCATATTTCTAGGAAAATGGCACGATTTCCTCATATTCTTATATGGGCCATATGGAACTTGGCCATTTGCGCCAATACTACCATACGGCTGGTACTGCCCTCTTAGTCATTGTAAGCCCTTACTATTACCAGCTCAAAACTATATCAATCATTTCCGGCAAATCATATTGCTAGGAGAATGACAATTATTAATATTTGTATTGGGCCACATGGAATCTGGCCGATTGCGCCAATCCTACCATACGGCTGGTGTTGCCCGACCGGCCACTGTTAGACCGTCCTATAGGTTATTCAAAACATAAAGAATCATTTCCGGCAAATCATATTTCTAGGAAAATGGCACGATTTCCTCATATTCTTATATGGGCCATATGGAACTTGGCCATTTGCGCCAATACTACCATACGGCTGGTACTGCCCTCTTAGTCATTGTAAGCCCTTACTATTACCAGCTCAAAACTATATCAATCATTTCCGGCAAATCATATTGCTAGGAGAATGACAATTATTAATATTTGTATTGGGCCACATGAAATCTGGCCGATTGCGCCAATCCTACCATACGGCTGGTGTTGCCCGACTGGCGACAGTTAGACCATCCTATAAGTTATTCAAAACATAAAGAATCATTTCCGGCAAATCATATTTCTAGGAAAATGGCACGATTTACTCATATTCTTATATGGGCCATATGGAACTTGGCCATTTGCGCCAATACTACCATACGGCTGGTACTGCCCTCTTAGTCATTGTAAGCCCTTACTATTACCAGCTCAAAACTATATCAATCATTTCCGGCAAATCATATTGCTAGGAGAATGACAATTATTAATATTTGTATTGGGCCACATAGAATCTGGCCCGATTGCGCCAATCCTACCATACGGCTGGTGTTGCCCGACCGGCCACTGTTAGACCGTCCTATAGGTTATTCAAAACATAAAGAATTATTTCCGGCAAATCATATTTCTAGGAAAATGGCACGATTTCCTCATATTCTTATATGGGCCCATATGGAACTTGGTCATTTGCGCCAATACTACCATACGGCGGGTACTGCTCTCTTAGTCATTGTAAGCTCGCACTATTAATGTTTTAAAATAGTTTCAATCGCTATCTTTAATCAAAACAAACAATTATTACCTATTAATCATATTACTTAGAAAAGCTATTTATATTCATTTATTCATACGTCGAGTACAAAAACAACAATAAAATGAAATAATCTGGGATGGATATTATGTTGTTTTTTACTCAACTTAAAAATATTTTCCGTCTTATACAAGTTTAAATAGAAAAAAACTGGGATGAGATGAAATGTATTGTTTAAAGAAATTTTATTTTTTTCTGGGATGAAAAACTGGGCTAACTTCATATGCCTGGTATAATACTGAATTTATATAATTTTCGTTACGTGGAAGCCACAACTCTGGTCATACCTGGAATTTGGATGTTTGGCTCAACGTTTTGATGCTGATTTAAAGGAGCGGGATACCATGCCTTTCCAACAACAGCTTCCTATCTTTCATCGGAGTCGGTTGATTGCCCTATTTGACTTAGATAAAGTGCTTCAATTTTACTCAAGAGTAACCAGAATATGATTGAGTCCCTCACCGATTTCGACCAGCATTACCGGTCAGAGCGGTTGGCCTTCTATTATGTTCTCTTCGTGAGTATTTATGTTATTATTATTCGACGCGGCTGCGGTGTAGAAGTGTTTGGCATATCAGTTTGTTTAGGAACCGTACCTATTCTGGAAACTGTTTTAGTGCCTCTTTACTTACAAACTATATTAAGACATTCAGACTACTCACAAGCAGCACATACTTCGAAAAATGGCTTGCTGCGTATCCTAAGTTAAAGCGTAAGCAATCAACGAAAAGTGAATTGTATCTCCTTTTAGATTTACTTCTTTCAAATTAATTAGTTGTGTCAATTGGGCAGTCAATTGGGCTCTACACTGAGCAGTTCTCATTCGCGTTGAACCAGTAGTTTGAAAATTATTAATAGAGTGCGAGTAGAAATTAAGTTAAGCCGCATCATCAGGACGCACTCCAACCTTAGCCGAAATCTTTTCTCTATCGTAACAGCTACGAATTTTTACATTGGATAAGTTAATCGTAAATTCGGGGTTATCTAGTCTCCTTGATGGGTTATTGTCATTGTCGTTATCACGATATGCTAACTGAATGGAATTTTTAACCTGATTCATAGCATTTTTCAGCTGTCGGCCTTAAGTTTGGTGAATTGCAATTTGCGCCCCTAATGCCTCAAACTCATCTCTCTTGAAGAAGGTTTCTTTAAGGGACTCATAATCTACTAAGAACACAGTAGCGGAAGTCCTCCGAATCATCAGCTTCTATTTAGATTACTAATTTAAAATTGTTACGGCGGCCTAACAGAGTCAGTCACTTATATTGTCTTCGTCAACAATTTTCTTGATAATGAAACTCGAACAGTGTAGTGAACTCAACGATTGCCTCGTTATTGACATACTCGTCGCGTGAATATCTACTAAGAACACACGGGTAGATCAAGAGACATTCGACGGTTATATTCTTGCAACACGTCGGGCTGCGATGATGTCGTTCAACACCTTCAGGCTGAATTGGCTTTTTCGGATCGTCGGGCATCAGAAAATTCAGAACTTCGTCGATTCTGGGCATTGCTTCCTGTGAATCGAAAACTGACTGTACCAAGGATCTAAACCAGCATGTGGTTGACCAAGAAACCTGGATCATGAAATAAGTTCCTAGTTGGCATCTCCGTGAAAGCCATTGCAACTGAATGAAATGAATTAGTCGGACTGCAGTTTTCTGTTTGTATACGACACCATATAGGATCGCTCATATTATCGCGGGAAAATGTGATCGCGTGATGTAAAGATTTTCTAGCGTTCAGTAACTTCTCAGTAGCCTTGAAGGTGTTTTATGCGAGAAGAGTTGCTAGCCCTGTGAAGCCGTAGTGACCGAGATAGTTTCTCGGTCTATCAGAGAAAGATAAGTCTTGCAGCGTTTATGGTCACCGCAAAACAAAAAATGATCAGGAAATCTTACCTTAGAGAGTTGGATATAAACTATCATTGACCTAACCTATTGATCTTCTTCAACAAGCAATAGTTAGAATGAGATAATGAAGCAACTCGACGTAACAGTACTATTCGTAAGTATCCCAATTGAGCAATCATTGGAATTAAGAAGTGGCTTGTAAACGAAGATGTGAACCATCACAGTGGTCCTCCCCGAGTGCGTATGATGGAAAACTTTTTTTTAATTTAGGGGATAACTGCGAGTAGTGGTGGCGAACTGGATCAGTGTTGATTATCCGTGAAGGAGGCTGTATGGAAAACTGCTGTAAGCGGCGCCAGGAAAAAATTTGGAAATATTTCAGTAATCTCTGTCTGGGACGAAGTGGTATAAAAAAATTGAGTGTCAGTCTAACTTACGTCTCTATTAAGAAGAGGTGCTGAAGTAAACGCTGATGCGACCAAGGACATTTTCAAGGAGCTAGAATGCTAGTATGCTGTGAAACCCAAACTACGCAAGGCATCCCACAGCCGAAAAGTACCGAGTCATCGTTCCGCTAGGCACTGAAGCAAAACGACATGAAACTGTAAACGAAGATAGTCGAATGAAGAGATCTCATTGATTGAATACACCTAAGAAAGTGGAACAGGGGACTAGCGAAACTGTCGATACTAATGAGACTCCAAATTGTATTAAAAAATTATTTGCTGCAGATACAGAAACCATAATATGAACATCAATACAGAGGGGTGTGATGTGACGAAATACCGGAGGTCTAATCCGCCCATGAAGATAAATTTGTTGTTGCCATTACAAAAAATCTGGAAGGATAAAACTGGACAACTGACCTAACAGACAAACCCGCCATCTGGGCTTGCGGCAATAGGATCTAACTGGAGAAAAATTAATTACCATAATAAAGGATTTGTGCGAGTGGAATTTGGTGGCTTGCTTATATGTATACAATTGTTACACCTCAATCGATCAACTTGAGTATTTCTTGGATCAATTGATTGCTAACGCTCGATTCCGAGACTCGGCTATCATTCCTGTTGACTTTGATGTCTGAAAAATTGAATGTGGAGGTGAAGAAATGATTAGATTACAGATGGCACTTCTCGATTCAATCTCATGTTGCATTGCTTAATACTACACGCATAGCGACCATAAAACCAAATCGTCGTTCATAAATCCTAGTGGGCCAAAGGGCAAGCAGGTTTGAGGAAACTTATTTATATATAACCTACTGCAGATTATCTATATAAAGACTAATAGTTTACTAGCATAGTGGTTAACTGAGCAGAATCTTCAATTGCGCCGAATATGTAATTACACACGAAGGAAATGGCAACGTGCCTTGGTTACGGAGTCCTATCCTACTCGTAGTTTAAGCAGAAATTACTTAGATACTCGAAACAGCTCAAACATTTCATCAGGCAATCAAAGAGAAATTGCTGGAAAAGCCGCACAGTGATACAAATCAAAATTGAAATTGCCTTATTGCAAAGTGATGTGATCCCTGACATCGTAGTAGTATCTGGCCTGGAGTACCCTGGTATAAAGTCACTGAACCTATAGGTTATAACAACAGGTAGGGAGAATAAAGCAAAACTCTGAAGAATGAATATTGTTTAGAATACATATAAAGCGAACAAATATTCCTACTATTAAGTATCAAACGCACGATACTTCTCCGGACACAGCTCAGAATATACTTTTACGCTACAGAGCAGAAGAAAAAAAGAAAGAAACTTCTTTGACCTTCTAATTGAGTAAATATTTACACTTGTCAAGTATTTTCAACAAAAACCTTTTATTACTTAGTCTCGTCACGATCTCGAGGTATACAAGGTGGACGAAATTCAGAGAATTTGTTTACATCAAAAACCCATTTTCATTCGATGCATCATTCGATTCTGCAATATTTAATTAATTTCATTCAGCTTGAAGCATGTACATAAGTATATCCTAGTTTTCCAGTACACTGTATAAACATCTACCCACATGTACTTGGAAATTTTTTCAAAACATCCCAATCCAATTTTACCTTTCCTTATTACCTTTCAAAATATCATAACATGAATATTAAATGAAAGTGCCACTCTCAAAGGAATAACAGCAGTTGAAAATAAATTTTTTAATTCTTGAGTTAACCAATTTTACCAAAATCATATTTGTTTGATTAAGGCTGGAAACATAAAACGTAAAATGCTTCAAAATGCCAATAGTTCAAATCCAAATTGTATTTGCTTGCTCATGAATGACCAGGCTTTGTCCCTAATTAGTCGTATAAGGCATTTGGTTGAAATTGTTTACGGCATTATTCCTAAGGGAACAGCACTTTTATAAACATCGTACATGTTTTAAGAAACAAAAATCAGAATCGGACGTACCAAATACAATATATTTTACTTATTTAAGATTTTTTCGGCTTTTTAGACAAAATATTATTTTTAATGACATTCACAATGTGTACGACTTTTTTTAAGTCACTGAAAACCAAGAGGTCATTTACTCACAAGTCACAATATATCTACCACAAAAAGTACAAAACTTTACTCACCGCATTTTTAACTCCAGGGTACTTGTGTAAAGACACACAACTCTTACAAAAATGAGAACTTCCTTAAATTTATTCTTGGCAGTTTGGTTTCGTACTGATAAAATGTTAGTTTACTCATCAGGTTGCAACGATGAAACTCCAAAAATTCAACTCTTGCTTTGTACCTATAGTAGAACACAAGAACTTATCGATTTGGCGAATTATATCACCAAATCAAAAAATCTCTAGAACTACTACACACACATAGTGAGATTTCCAGAGGTTTATTGATTTTGTGATGTAATTCACTATAGGTACAAACAGCCGAAAAGATCTTAAATAAATTAATTAAGGCAGACGAATTTAAAAACTTTTTAATTATTTTACTTATGCATCTCTCTGCTTGTAAATATAAGTAAAACATCAAATATTACGAAACCAATTATGTGCAAAGAGGCTCGGCGTAAGTATTCGAAATAAACCACCGTTAAGCAAAATGCATGCATACAATACATTTGGTTGTATGAAAGAATGTTAACGGTTTTGGCAAAACTAATGGACTAGTTCGGAAATATACTTAATGCTGGATTTTTCCCCTTTTCTGAAATTTTAAGATCAAGTGTTTGTTCTTCCATAATTTAAGAAAGGTTAGTCAATATTACCCTAAATCTGATTAATGTTGTGTGCCTGCCGCATTAAACACCAGGTGGCTAGCGGAAAGTCTCCTCGCAAGTTTAGTTATTAATTTATATATGCTTACTTATTTTGTTAGTGCATATTGGTATTTTAAATCGCATCTAGTTAGCGCCACTTCCTATGCGAATGAAAGGCGATATTTGTTTATATGAGAAAAAGCCTCAGCCATTTCATTATTATTTCATCATTTGTTACATTAATCGTAAGCTAATTGAACATTTTACATAATATTCAGCCGAATTATAGTCAATTATGAAGTTATCACGATATTTTTTATCAGCTTTCGCCATAAAACGCACTCATTTATCACAAAAAATAAAAAGAATATTTTTGACGCTGGCTGTCAAAATTTGTATACATTTTATTTGATAGATTTAAACTATTTTGAAAAAGTCTTAAGAATTAATACATATTAAATTTTTGTTAAAACGTCAGCAATGTTTTGACGTACATAATCAATATACAGGGTGGGCCATCTAACTTTTTTTTTTAACTAGCGGTTATTTTGAGTATGGTAAAGGTTATGTCACTTCTGAAAATCATGGTAATGTTTCAGAATGTGTGCGAAAAGTGCGTGCGGGTTTCGGAAGAAACGAAGCGCCGGGAGCTCCATATGTGCGTTATTTTGTGAATAAAGTTAAAGAAACAGGCTTGCTAATTAATAAACCAACACGAACCAAGCAGCCAACTAAGCGTACACCCAAAAATGTTGATGCTGTAGCCGAGAATGTGCGTGAGTCGCCGGGAACGTCAACTCGTCATCGTGCTCAAGAATTAAATATTTCACGCACAACATTGCGACGAATTCTGCATAAAGACCTTGGTATGACACCGTATAAAGTTCAACTGGTTCAGGAATTGAAGCAAAGAGACCATCCATTGCGTTTTCGGTTCGCTGAGTGGGTTTGCGATCGACTTGAAGAAGACGCCGATTTTGGCAAAAAAATCATCTTTTCGGATGAGGCGCATTTCCATCTTGGCAGCTATGTAAACAAGCAGAATTGTCGCATTTGGGACACGGAGAACCCGCACGTGATCGTAAAGAAGCCGATGCATCCTCAACGAGTGACTGTTTGGTGCAGATTTTGGTCCGGTGGCATCATTGGGCCATTTTTCTTTGAAAATGAGCAAGGAGCCGCCGTTACTGTCAATGGTGAGCGCTACAGCGCCATGATAAATAATTTTTTGTTCTCGGCACTTGAAGCGGAGGACATAGGCAACATTTGGTTTCAACAAGACGGCGCTCCGTGCCACACAGCACACGTTTCAATTGATCTTTTGCGGGTTCTTTTAGGTTTTGGTGTTTTAAAAATTACTTTTCGGAAACTTGGGTTAACCTCCCAACTAGTATGTCAAAATTTTGTAAACAAATAAATAATAATAAAGTAAGGTTCGGTTCGAATTTATTCTTTCTATAAGTTTATATTGGGTATGCTCTTCATAAGGTAAAAGTAAGAGGCAAAAGTCATAAGAAGCATTGGGGATGCGGTGTTAATCACATTTGGCTCTAGTTTTAAAATCTTCCGTCAGATGTCAGTCACATTGCGTTAAAAGCAAAGCTTGTTTTGTTTATTATTTTTAAATTACAGCGTGATCCAAGTTATTCCATCGAATGTAACTTAGATTTTGGGACCGTCGACGTATTTAGACTTTAATATTGGCATCTTGTCTTCAAATTTTCTATAGAACTTTTTTCTTTACTGAAAACATTAATAAATTAGCATGTTTAAAGAAAAGGAGTTATTATAGTCAGGGGCGTCAAAGCCTATTGATTTTCGTTATCGCTCAGTAAGTAGTATCCAGGAATAATGCCGGACACTCTTCGAAAATGAGGAACACCGCTCATGGATGAAAAAATTTGCCTCGTCTCAACGGTTATTAACATACTGAGGCTGCGTAAAATACTGACGTGTTGTTTTATTGACCGCGGGTTGAGTGTCATCATTTGAGTAGATAGGGAGAGGAGAGATGAATTACTCTGGACGACTAAAACGGAAGTAAAAAACCTATATAAGACAGGAATTCCCTGAAGATAGGTGGCGAATGTAGAATAGGAAAAATAGAAAAGAGACTGTCGTAGTTACTTAGAAGCCGACAACGATATTAAAGAGAGTGGAGTAGATATAATTGCTCTCAGAAAAACGAATGTAGATGACGTTATGATCCAATTGACGGAAAGAGCCGAAATTTTATTGGGAAGAAATTTTAAGTAACGGCCTAAGACCAGAAAGAAAGATCGAGGAAGGAACAATCGAGTCCGATGCGAAACGACTGCGCTATTAGTGCTATCAAAAGGCGCTGCAACTACTCAATACGGTGCAGGAAAAGGAGTTGCCTGGAAATTGTTCCTGAACCACTATTTCGATTCCAATTTCGATATGATATGTTTAATAATTCAGCAACAAATAAAGGATGATTCTAGATAGGTAACAGAGAACAGCTAGTTTTAAATTTGGCTGCATCAAGATATTTCACCAATTTCAACGTAGGATAAATACCTATAGATTCGAAAGGGGCTTCTATGGGCTGTACTACGAAATCTCGGTTTTAAAAATCCCGGTTTTCTTATCTTTTAATGAAGACTTTATACTTCATTTTAAAAAAAATATTTTTTGTTAATTCGGGCCGGCCGGACTAATAATATTTTAACATTATTTAATAATATTTAGCCCAAAAATTTACTAGAAAAAACCAAGGCTGCAAAGTCAGAGGCTCGAGTCGGTTTCGTGGAGTCGGTGCTATTTTATCGGAGTCGGAAAACACTGAATTCCATTTTTTTTTGTCAAATTATAACAACAATGCCATACATTGACACCCGCCCTAGAATTAGTCGAATTCCAAGTTATTGATGGTTTTCGAAAATTGAAATTGCAATTCCAATTTCTTGAAAAATAAAAAACGACTATAACAAAACTAAAACAGTAAAATCCGTACACAGTAAAAAAAAGTAAAGGATTGGGATAAATAATTCGGGTCGCGGCGCTTCCGTAACCTCCTTCCCTAATTAGAAAAAAACTTTAGTTTATAGGAATTTAAAAATCGATAGGAGCGGGATTATAGGATCGGGTAAAATCAGCCGGGTCGCTGCGCTCCCGTCGCTTTGCTTCCTAGTTAGACTAGCAGGGAATGGGTACGAACGGCCGAATTTCAAAGGGCCAAATGTGACCAAGAGCCGAATGTGACAAAGATCGAAGGGCCTAATGTAGGAAAAGTGCCGAATGTGTCGAAGGGCCGAAAGTGCCAAAGGAGGGTTAGGGTCATTTGACGAAAATATCGAAAAATTGTTGATCTAAAATAAAAATGTCGAAAAAAATTTAGTCGAAAAAATATAGTAAAGAAAAAACATCGACTTTCTTTTAATCGAATTTATGGTTGAATTTCGACTTTAATATTTTAAATTTTAAATATTTTAACAATATTTTGTTAATGCAACATTTTGAAATGCAATAATTGTAGAGGCTGACGGTTTTGATAACTCTCTCACGGACACACAAGTGGTCGCGCTGCGCTCACCCCCCTCCCCCCCTCTTAGCCCTTCGAGGGGATTTAGATTTGAACTTCGGGGGACATAGGAGCTGGGATCAGCAAACATGTCGGGCTACGTGCCGCACGTGGGAAGGCACTATATAGAATCTGTTAATGACACCTACTAAAAAGAAAAATAATTGCACCATTTTGTTATGCAAGATTTTGTAATTGCAACATTTTGAAATGCAATATTTTATACCGATCCCAGAAAAACTATTTCACTACATTTGAACTAAATCGGTTAAAAAACAACCTAGTTCCATAGCGATGGCCATATTTCAGAACTTTACCAAAAAATCATTTTAGAAATCCATTTCCATCGCACGTGTAGAATTTCAACAAAATCGGTTGAGAAATGGCCAAATTCCATCCCTATTAGCCATTTTCTAGAACTGTATCGCAAACTCATTGTTGAATTTTGTCAAAAAATCCTTTAAGAGTCCCATTTTCCCACATGTCAAATTTTAAAAATTCAAACCGGGATTTCCTAAAAATCGGGATTTTTTTCATACAAAAACGGGATTTTGAAAACCGGGATTTTGTTACACACTTGCTTTGCTTCTATAGTTCCACTTCGAGGAAAGACTCGGTGATCAACGGTACATCTTGTTCGAGCTTATTACAAGCGGCTGAACTAGGCAAGTGCAACGGAGCGTCAGTGTTAACAAGAGCTGGGGGGTGAGTAAAATACATTGGTTAAGTGTCCGATTATAAAACGTCACCAGGAATCCCCTATCATTACAACACTGTAGAGCAATTAGTTGCAGTTAGGGATGCATATATTAACGCGTTGCAACCTAGAGGGCACAATCGGAATAAAGCTGTATATTGGTGTACCTCAAGTATTGTTGAGCTACGTCAGGCGGACTAGATGACTTTCCACCAGAAACTATGAAAAATGCTTCAAAACACATATGCCACTTAAAAACGAGCCACGCATATATTGACTCGCTGTAAATTAGGAATCCTAATTCTTCTTCCCAATTGAATCAGTTGTAGTTGCAGATAGGAGAGATTTCAAAACGATTACTTAATCGATGTGTATGACTTAATCACCGATGCTGCTTTGAGCACATAAGACGGTTTTAAAAGAGCCTGCACACGAGGCAAAAACCATAATAGGGGTATAACTCAAACTGAACAGAAACAGTAGACAATAGACGTTCAGCAACTGAAGTAATGCAAATATTGTGGTTTCGGTTGCTGTGAGGAGAGAAGGCGTGGCTTTTAATCTTTAATAGTCGTCCTTGAGGATTTTGATAGTCGCTGCTCCGATTCGAAACTTTTCGCTTCTCTCTTTTATTTTTAATTCGTAGAACTAAAAATCTCTTGGGTACCCTACCTCAAAGGGATCGGGTATCTGCCGTAGGAAATCACTCAAAAATTCCCAACACAATGATATTGATTTGCATTACTTACATATGCTCGTGTAGTATATCGATTAAAAGGTCTTGAAACACAACATTTGACGATGCCACTATAGTTCTTAAAACAAACAGAGTTAGTTTGTTTAGTTCTTAAACAGTTTTGGCGCAAAAACTAAGTTTTATTGTCATATATCGTTGAAAAGGTACTCAAAGTACTCAAAACTACCGTTGTGGCGCTGGAAGGAGTTACTTTAAAGAGTTCTTTTAATTCCCATTTAAACATATGGCATTTCAAGCTTTTAAAAAAGCCACAATTTTATTACTAACCTTTAGTTCACAAACCACCGCTTCCGCGCTGGTACCTAATATGTCACGTATCATTGAAAAGGTGTTGAAGGATGTCATAAATTTAACTTTAGCACCCGAAATTAGAAATTGTGTTGCTGATAACACATACGTTTTTCTCAATCCGATGTATTCATGTGTCTTATTTGTCATGAAGACATGTTAAATCTGGTATAATTTTCATGATGACGATAAACTTTTCTTTTTCAAAATCAATGATGGTCGCATTTTGAGCTTTTGTTTTCCTGAGTCGTTTAGCGACCAATTTACTAACTGAAAATTTGAAATTTCTAGTTTCCTAATTTTCCGTGAATTTTACGGGTTTGCTAATTTTAGACCTAAGTTCTAATTTGATTTTGTTCCTGGGAAAAACCAAAACGATTGACTTTTTAAATTTCCACGTATTTGAATTTAGATAGCATAGGGAAATATCGCTACGAGCCGATCGTCCTTAGATTGCAGGATACCTTGTATGGTAGAATCGAGTCGAAAAAATGTATTCAGTTTTTGATTTACTATGTTTCTCTTGTCTCCATAGAGTTACATGTTTTGGTCAAATTTCTGGTGAAATGACGATAATGCAGATTCTTTAACTTAGAACTTTTTTGAATAAATAAATTCGTTAAGCAAGAAAACGCGCGTTTCCATTTATTTCTATAAAAAGAAAGTATTAATTGTCCAGTGGATTTACCCCTTTTCATTCACACACCACCCAATCACACAATTACAATATACCACCTGCTTATTGCAAGTTCCATGTCAACCTGTACACTGA
This sequence comes from Nephrotoma guestfalica, assembly GCA_963691935.1. NCBI lineage: Eukaryota > Metazoa > Arthropoda > Insecta > Diptera > Tipulidae > Nephrotoma > Nephrotoma guestfalica. The sequence goes on along the minus strand of OY829915.1, from coordinate 183,938,227 downwards.
CATGGACGGTGGGACGGTGTTGAATTCTGTACTCCAACAGAGTGTCTTAGTTGTGTTTATTAACATCACCAAACGTAATCGCGCTTTGCATCCAGCCTCTGGTGGGATTCGACACTCTTCCGGATAGTGAGTTCTCTTCCTTTAAAAGAGCAAGGCTTATTTTGAATAATTATTACTTGGAATCTGGGATCGATTACTTTCTTTGATTACCTCATTAACCATGACTAAACTTTTACTTTACACAATTAAAACAACTTAATGATCAAATTCTTGGAAACCTATTTTATCGCCGTGCCAGTATATAGTGTATAGAGCTAATCATGATTTTATACATGAACATTTCAACTTTTCCAATTATAAGTTTGAAGAAACATGAATTTCGAACTTTCGAGTTAATACTGTTATAATCACTGGTCTTGAAAATAAACATGCCTGCACGGTTGTACATATATGTATATGGTAATAATATGTACCCACATGCTTACAGTTTCAAAATAAACTGGATCAAACATTTCTTCTAAATTACACGTCTCTTTGTACTCTAGAAAATCCGCATTCCGTTCTAATACATAGCTAAAAACCCAATAGAGACTCTACATGCTCGTACATATATGAGGTAGACGTGAGTAAAAACCACACGAAATGCTATAAAAACTCATTTGAATCTTATAAAAATGTTCAGCATATCTATTTTATTTATGGTGGAAGAGTGGGTGGTCGACGACTGGGAGGAAACCAAACATAAATGGAAAAACAATTTTAGTATTTCTATCGTGTTCTGTATCCTCATCGTATATATGGCATTAAGATGTATTAGGTCTGCGGTTTCTAAATAAAACTAAACAATAAAATCTAATTTGCTTTCAAAGTTTTGCCTGTATATACGTTTTGGTGGTAACCGCAAATATTTAAAATGTTTTTAACATTTTTATTTTTTAGATACACTGTCGCAAATTATGTCAAAGGAGAAGATTTTTTTCACTCACAGATGTGAAAATATTCATTATGCTGGAAGCTAGACAAATAAAGTGAATTGCACATTTACTAAAAAAACCACTAATTGTATTTTGCGGTTGTAAATTTTACTTGTTTACGACTAGATCGATTGATATCAATCGCATTGATTCAATTCATGTAATTTTGATTTATTTCAACTTGCGTGGCGGTCAAATGGAATACGGAATTTAATATTTTCCTTAAGTTTGATATTAATGTACTTACTCAGGTTGCCATAAATGATTTCCACGATGAAGGTATTCTGAAAGAAGAATAATGAAAATTAATGTTAATGCAAATATATTAACAACAACAACATTGATATGGTTTGCTTGATTTGACTTTCAAAAAACAAAGTGTGAATTCTAAGCCAACTGTCTAGAATTATTTTAGTTCAAATATAATTAAACCACTGTTTGATTTCGGTGGTGTACATCGACTACTCGAAATTTATTTTTAAACGAAGTTTTTATACAATAGGAAAAATACAAACAAAGCATAAAATAGAAATAAAATGTTTTTCCCACCAAACCAGAAAACTATGAGAATGAAATCGGATGTAACATTTTAACGTAGACGTTTTGCATTGTCTATGCATATCAAATGATCATCCGGTCGCACGCTTCACAATTGTTTGTCTTGGTGGGAGAAAACCTGTTCATGATTTAACATACTCCCGGGCCACTGGGAAGGATGTATTACGCTGTAGCATCCACCGATTGAGGTTGCAGCGGAGCTAATGGGCGCTGGCGCCGGATGTAAGCTATGATCCAGTTTGTTCCGATTATAAAAGCGCTCCAGAACAGAATATGAATTATGGTATAGTGATGAACATGATGTTGATTTTGGTTAGTGAAGAACTCATTATGGATCATCACGCACCTTGGTTTTGATATGACTTCCAAGATCTTTCAATTGTTTGGAAGTGGTAATGCCCGAGGTTGATTTTTGAAAAGCCTTGCTTATACTATTGGATGCTGCGCCTACAGCTACAATGTATAAATCCCTGTCTCGCAATATGCAGCCTACGTCGATGCTAATTATTTCCGAGCCTTGAAGAGTGTGCGGACTAGAATGAGATCCACATAAGATATCGACTGTAGTTTCGTCCGGAACTGTATAAATCCATTGATTTGGTGCCTTCAGGGGAATCCATATATTCGTGGAATTGCTGGTTTGAAAGCTGCAGAACTGTTCAAGAGCGGATTTCCGCTGCAGGATGGCTATCTCAAATCGACCGTTGTTAGTGGATGCGTTGAAGACTGGTGATGTCTTACATAAAAAGTGAGATGAGGAGACCATCTGGCAACGAGATAGTTGCTCCGTAGAGAAAAACGCGAAATGTTTCCTCGATGGCTGTCCATGGCCAGATGTTCAGTTGAAGTTACTATGCTTGATTGTGTGTTGTCATGCAGAATGTCTGGCTCGGCAATGACGGATAGAAGCGTGCACTCTATTGCGAGCGCTAGTGGGATGATGATTTCGATGATCACGTTCTGACGTTCTGATCACGTTAGACTCTGATATACATGTATTAAATCAGACAATTGGTGACCAGGGACACTGACTGATGTCGGTACGTGTTGCCGAACCAGCGAAAGTTGTTCTTCTAATTGGGCCGGCGTGAGTATAGAGGGATGCAAAATATCATGATGCGCGGAGTACACTATATCAGGTAGACTGTGTTGGGTGTCTTCCAAATTCTGTAGGAGGTTAACTCGATTAAGTTCATTATCACCGAACGAACCCTGTCCTCATAGCTACGATACTCTTATAGCACGATTAATTCTTGCCTTAACTGCGTCTGCTTGTGTAACAGGTTGTTCATGGACATCGTGGTGATGTTGGAATGTTTGTGTTTTTTGAATGTGTTTTCTTTTATGGATGTTTGATTCTGCATTAATTTCATTAGATGGCTTTCACCTCGTTGATTGTTCAGCATCGCGTTGCAACAAGATTCCAAATATATCGCCCAACGCAATCCTGAGTGTATCTCCTAATCCTCGTTTGGATCGCTTGCGCTCCTTATTACTATATTCTAATAGCTTGTTTTTTGCCATGAGGTTGTTGAGTCGCCATTGCTAATGTTGTAGGGTCATGTTACAGTTGAATCCTTACAGATCTCTACAAGCTCCTTCTAGTTGGATTATGGCTTGCTTGCAGTTTCGTACCTCTTTCCAATGATCGGTTAAGTTGCAAAAAATTACTAACTTCCATTTCATTTCCTCAAAGTGTATGCCTGATGGATGGTCGAAGGGGCGTATGTTGGTGATACCGTGCACCAACCCTAGTATGGTACATACCTATAATAACGCCAAGACTGTTGGCCTTTAATACACCCTTAGCTCTTGGAGCCTCGTTGTTGGCAGCTTCAAATTCTGGAATGTATGTCGTCTCTGCCTCTGTGGAAAGTTTGCATAGTTTGGTGATTGGTCGTTGCTACACATTGTATTTACATTTAACAGTAGCTACGCGAACTAGACCATCAGTACCAGCTTGAGTCTCGATAAGTCGACCCAATTTCCAATATGTTGCTGGACGTTGGTCGTCTCGTAAGAGGACTAAGTCGTTTATCGATAGGTTTGTTTCCGACGTTTTCCATTTGCTGCATTGTTGTAATTGGTGTAGATATTCAACTGACCATCTTTTCCAAAAGTCTTGTATCATCCGTTGTACTAGATACCATCTTGTAGTTAGGGGTATATTGTCGCCTACGGTAGAAGGTTGGCTTTTGAGAGCATCAGTTAATGCTTAGATCGGAGGGATCATTGGTTAGCGACGTTAATGGTCGCGAATTTAGACACGCCTCTATTTGAGTGGTTACAGTACTTAATTCTTCGAACGTAATCGTAGTCGCAATGTGCTCAAGGCGATGCGAAGATTCTTCTTCATTTCAGCAGCGGCTCCAACGAAGTAGGTGCCATTATCTGAATACAGATACGTGCATAAGCCTCGTCATGACGTGAATCGTTGGTAAGCAGCAATAAAAGCGTTCCTTGTTAAGCTGCTAACTATTTCTATATGCACGGCCTTGGTTACCATGCAAACAAATAGGGTTATCTATCCTTTGTAAGATTTATTTATGACCTCTGCCTTTTGTTGTTCTCAGCTGAATAGGTCCAGCATACACGATCCCGGTTTTGGCGAATGGTCTGCCTGGCTATACTCTGGAATCTGGAATATCTCCCATAACTTGCCTCGCATTTTGTTGTTGGTGACGGAAGCATATAACACATTTTTTTATCACGAGTCGTACAGTCCACCTTCCATCGAGCATCCAATATCTATCTTTTAAGTGTGATAGTGTCAGCTGTACTCCTCCATGCAACATTAACTTGTGGGCCCTTTCGATGAGTTTCCACATAATTGGATTATTTTTACCCAAAATAATCGGATTTTTGGTGGCTGTTAGGATGTTTGCGTTTTGCAGTCGCCCTCGCATTCGCAATACGCTATATGGACTCATGCGGAATATAATGGTTTAGGACGCGTTCGTCTTGCTACCACTCGTTTTAATTTGTCATAACTGGAAATTCTTTGAACCAATTTCAACCAGACGTTGGTTAAATTCGTTGCTGCTGTTAATGTTACCTTCTCCTCGTATTCCTCGGGAGGATAGACTTGTGGGTTCGTCTCACTGTTTTGCTCGATATTTCCAGAGAGTTCTCACTGATTTGACTCATGTTGTAGAAACGTGCGACCTTACGTGATGCGAAGTAGTTGTTGGTAAATTTTGTCTTAAGCAGGAAATGTGGTTTGCTACAAATGTTTTGAAGCGCCTTGGTTCTCCCTTGATCCAGCTTAATGTGATGGTCGAATCGGCCCAAGCGTGCATTTAACATTCACTTAATTGCATCGCTAGTTGCCTTAATAGTTTAGCTAATAGTCTAGCCGCGTTTAATTCCAATCGAGGAACTGACAGCTTTGTTTTGATGAGGGCCACCCGCGTTTTTGCCATTACAAGATTAGTGGCTACTTGTTCTGCCTCGTTGGTAGTCCTGCAATATACTACAGCGGCATATGCAGATTCGGATGCATCGGCAAAGCTATGTAGTTCCTTTCTGGTGCTCCTTGTTGTTACTCCAAATCCGACAATTCTCTTTATATACGTTTCCATTCAACCAAAAGTGATCTTCATCGCTTTTATTTGGAAAATCAACATCAATATCAGTTTGTGATTCAGCCCATTGACCGAATTGGCGGTGGGTGCGATGGTCGGATAGCTTTAATTCCTGCCCACGTTGAATTGTATAAGCACGTAATCTAAGATCCTTAAATAAAATCTTCCATAAAGTGGATGGACAAATCTCCGGTTGCTGCGAACGACGACGAGTTGATTGAATTGGGTCTTTCTCAATGCAATACTGTACAGCGTCTATCGCTTGTTCGGTACGCACTGTTTGACGTCTTACTGGTTGCGTATTATCATTTAGAGTACGTGATGCGAAAACGATCCTTAGTTAACCAAATTACCCGCTCTGACGGACGATTATGACGACGGTAAAATGGGCGTAATGCACGATAAGTATGGCGAACAGAACCATTATTTTGATAAAAAAAATTGAACAATTTGCAAGCGTTGCTCTGGCGTGAGTCTATTCATTATGAAATGGCAAATCAAACTAATGACAAAGCAAATGCTAGCTGTCAAATAGGTTGCCAAACAAAACAGTGTTGCCAAGTTAAAGATGTGAACCTCTAAAAAAACACCCTTTACATGTTTCCCATCTTTCGGGCAATTTGTGAATACCACGCCAGTAAAAATATTCCCCTTTTGCTGTGAACCATTCATCAAGCCATTTTTTTACATCTTCGTACTCAGTCTGCTGAGTAAACTGCATGGAGTAGAACTTCCCAGCTGAGCGATTCCAACGTGTCGTGAACCAGTTTTGCCGTATGTGATAGAGCATTGTCATGAAATAAACTGATTTTATGTTGCCCCTTTCGGTATTCTGGCTCTTTTTCAGGCAGCGAACGGTTCAAATCGGGCAATGGTTGTTGGTAACATCTAGTGTTAACCGTTTCCCCAGGTTTTAACAGCTCATAATAGACCACGCCCCTCTGCTCTTCACAGAGCATCGTGTTTCTGACAAAGCAATTCGGTCTTGTGGTCGATGTGGATGGTACGCCTGAGTCCACCCATGATTTTTTGCGCTTGGTATTTTGAAAATTAATCTACTTTTCATCCCTTGTAACTATACGATGCAAAAATGACTTTCTTTTATACCGAGCAAGCAAAATGTCAAATGTGTTTTTGGGCTTTTCCATTTGCCTGTCGTTCAACTCATGTGGTACCCATCTACCGATCTTCCGAATCTTTTCCACCTCTCGTAGCCGATTGCAAACAGCTTCTTCACTAACACCCAATTGCTCGGCAAGTTGTTTTTGTGTTTGCGAATCATCTTCGTCCAACATTGCTTGCAATTCCACATCTTCGTAATTTTTTGGAGGTTTTCCACGTTGCTGGTCTGCAACATCGATGTCACCACTTTTGAAACCCCGAAACCATCGTTCACACATATCTTGTGATGAAACATGTAAAGCATAAGCTTCTCGAAGTAATCGGTATGATTCAGCAGCAATTTTTTCAAATGGAAACAAAAAATTAATGCTGTCCGCGAATGCTCTTTGTTCGGTATAAATTTAGACATATTGAACACAACAATACAACACTATGCACACACATTTCCAAATTTATCACTCATGCGCGTCTGACACTTATTAGTGACACAACAAAATAGCGCAGTGTCAAATTTTTATAACACAAACTGCATTAGTACACCATTTATTGTCTGAAATCCAGTATTGTGCGTCTACGCGTATTCCAGAATTGTCTGCAGGTTAGTGCCGAAAATAGTGTAGACAATTAGTTTTTGCGTAGACACTGTTGAAAACTGGTAGAATATGTAGACAATTCGTAGGCAATGTTTATCATTGTTGTTTGTTGTTTTTCCCGTTGTTTTTTTGTACGAAGTTGTCATCTTACAGTTTTCTTTTTGGAAGTTAAAATTCAATTTTAATAATAAAGTTGGTCTGAATAGAATATCTTGGTCAATCGATGTCTTCGATATTGGTACAACCATAAACGATTTCATTTTCGTTCGTGGAATAAATTTTATAAATCCTGGTTTAATGGTTGCCATTTTTTTAGCGTATACTGATAGGTTTCGTAACTTTCATACCAACCGTTTACACGATCCTGTAATATTTTCTGATTTGCAGTATTGATTCTGAATTGGTGTCGTTGTAATCCTTTGAAGAGGAGATTTTTTAAGATTTTTTCAGTATGCAATGGGCTTAACAGAAATTAATAGTTTTCATTCAGGTTGAAATCGATTTAGTTTTTAACGAGATCAAATAACATATCGGTATGTAATGTATTTTCATGAACTTAATCGATTATCATAGCGCTATACGAGGCTAAATTCAGCTATGGTTTAAAAGAAATTCTCTGTGCCAATAAAATTCTCTATCTATCATGAACTTGAGCATCGTAATCGGAGTTACTACCAGTAGTTCTAGTAGGAAAAAGTTTTTTGATTTATTTTACTGTTTTGAGTTTTTGGTTTTGTATCGACTCCAATTAAAAAGAATAATTAAAAAGAGTTGGCTACAGATATGGCGGTCACACGACGAGTTTGTGCACAACCGCTTGTTCATAAGGTGTTTCCAGACTAAAATTGTCTGATAACTGTGATTAATCTTTACTTGAACAAGAATTCAAATACAAGCTGGCCATAAATCACGCAAGTTAGTATCACAAAGTAATGGAAATTCACAACAGCAACCGGCGCGTTGTTGTTCCTATGTGAGTGAACGATTCGGCCTGCCACTCACACAGTCATGTAAATTAATGAAGTCACAGTAAATTAATGAAATCTCAAATGGCTTCAACTAGGCAATGCGTCTCACTTGCGAGAAATTGAAGTTATGAATGCCATAATTGCTGGGTGGGTTGACATTTTGTATTTCATCTAAAACAATTTCATTTCCGTTATTCCTTTTCCTTGTTTGACCCAATTAGTGGATATCTTGACAATCACCTCGTAGCGAGGGTGGAATTGACTGTGGTTGGTTTGTTCTATTTAAATTTAAAATGATTTTTTTTTAATTTAGTTTAGTTCTTTTAGGATAAGAAATTTATACAGACGAACTCATGGTAGAATATGACATAAGGGGAATTCACTATGAGGCTCGTCGACCAGCGATAATTGCTCTGGAAGAAGCCCTTAAACAAGAGCGAAGAGGCATTATTTGTGCCCCGCTATTTGCGCATAGAGCAGCCCAAGAATGTGCACTTCGTGAGGCGATAGTGTGCTTCAAAAAGTTGGTGTACATTCATAAATTGCTGAGAACTCGGATATGAGGTGGTTTAACTGTAGGCGAGTTGAAACCCGTTTTTTACACCAAACCACTTGTTTTAATGTTCTAATTCTGTAATATTCGACGATATAATTGTCGAGATGAGACAAGCATGGAATACACTATGGGATATTGGAGGTCCATAATATGGCACGATATAACACTGCGAGAATCCGATAATGAATTAAACGAATTATTAGCAGTATCCCACGAAATAAGAGTACTACTTGGCGCGTTAGACGAACTCAAGCTATTGCGAAAATTGATCCAGGAGCAATGTCGGTCAAATAAATCAGTAGATTCCACCATCAGCACCACGAACATCTCAGTTAAACGATTCATAATGTTCGGTTCAAAAAACATCAGATAGATCAGATTTCCGAGCCGGAAGGTAGTAATAATAATCAGGTAGTTCAAACCAAAGGTAGTAGTAAACCATTGCGACATGTATCACAAATGACGTTACGATCAACGTTAAATTCAAATAATGTATTTGGCTCTAATAACATATCATCAAACATCTCACCGTCAACCTGTGTCTTAGAAGACGATAAAAATCTTTCGGGTGGTGTAGGTAACCAGGTTGATGAACGAAGAAATTTAGCTCAGGTTTCTGATAAACAAGCATTACGAGTTGTCGAAACGATTCACTTTTCCCCCCATTTTAATTAATTATTTTTTTTTATCCGATAAACTAGGCTATTCAAAACCCACGCCGTTCCCCTCTACCCGACTGAGCTGCGGAAATTCTATAAAACTGGGTTGGCTTTAGCGGTAGCTTTCGGATAAACCTGGAGCAGGCAATATAAAAACTGACATTATACGAACAGTTTGTTGCAGCAAGTTTCAATTAAGAAATGAAATTTGTTCAAAAAATTTGCTTGTGATAGATTTCCTGGAATCCTGGTGATATGGTCTTAGGTGATTTTAACCTACCGCAACAAATCGTTTGTGTCTAATGAAAACCTTATACTATACAAATATTTTGAAAAATCTTCTATTGAAATTTTGATCTGATGTCTCCTCTGCAACTTTTTAATTAAAAATCTAGAGAGCACGTCTCGACTGTATACTCTATGCAATAAACAAATTGTTGCATAAAAAAAATTGGGATTTGTTTTTTAATCCATATTTCACAGGCATCCAGGCACAGGCGCATGTTAGATGTCAAACAATTTCAACCCTGCGAAATAAATGAATAGCTGGGCACCATTGACGTTAGCAAAGTACTTGTGAGTAGATATTTGCAAAAGTGTTAGTTTGAAGCAAAACATAAGAAAATTCAATTTTTAACTGAGTAGTGGTGAGCTACAAATACCTAATTGCGAGTTCTTTGTGATCGCCAATGGAATATGGCCGTTTAAAAATCTTGACATACCAAAATGTAAAAATTTTTTGTTTGTATTTTGAATTGACTTTTCATTTCGTCTGTTACAAACGATTAAATTTTTTTGTTCGAATGTTGTCAAAAAAGCACTCTTGCAAGTTGGAGTAAAAATCGATCGAATACGACATAAACTCTGCACTTGTTGTTTATTTCCAGATACATTACAAATTAACGTGAGTTGCACATTTGAGCAATGATTTTTAAGAGAAGTGAGCTTCCATTTTATATCGCAGCTTCTCGTTTTATTTTGCAAAGCGGAGTAAGTGAAACAGAACTCGTGGAGCTTAGCTCAAACCACCCGTAAACGCTGATTTATTTAAATGCTTTATTTACTCTCTGTGGAATACATAGGGGAGCAACGTAGCTTAACTCACTAAACGATGTGAGTTAATTATAAAGTGTGATCCAATAGGAGGCACTTTTTCCAATTGGGATTCATGCGACCCAACTGCCATGTTCATATGACGTTTGTGTTCAATATTCATTGACTTTGCACCATGAATAGACATACGCGAGAACAACGTTTACAAATTGTGTAAATTTATTTCAATAATCAGTGTTCAGTGAAAAATTGTTTTCGTGCTCTTTGACCATTTTATGGTGTTCATAATCGTCCAACTGAACGCACTATTCGCGATACAATCAATAAATATCGAACCAATTTTTCATTATTGGATGTTCATCAACCGAATAGAGTGCTTTCAAGTCGATCTTTTGTGAATATTGCTGCCGTAGCTGAAAGTGTACGTGAAGACAGCGATCAATCAATTCGTCGCCGTTCTCAAGCTATGGGTCTCTCGTATGGCACATTGTGGCGTATTTTGAAGAGAGAGACGTGTTTGACACAAATACAGCTTGTTCAAGAATTGAGGCCGGTTCACCTTCCTTTGCGTCAACCATTTGGTCTACGGGCGTTGGAACAGAAACGGACCCGAGATTAGATTACTTTTAGTTAGATTACTTTTCATGGGGGTATCTGAAATCACTTGTTTATATAGATAAACCACAATCGATTTCTGCATAAGAAGCGAACATACCACGCGTAATTAATGAAATATCGGCCGAAATGCTCGAAAGAGTGCTCGAAAATTGGACCTATAGAACGGATCATCTAATAGTCAGTCGCAGACAACATTTAAAAGAAATTATTTTCAAACATTAAATGTCATAAACGGAACTTACGCCACAAATACAATTTTTGGTTATTAAATTTTAACCGACCAATCAAGATGCAAAAGGAAATTTTCATCAACAGATTACGAACTGTAATTAAAAGTAACACAAACCCATCTTCCATGTCCAGTACTATAGGCTGGCATGGAGCTATGCAATGCGCAGATGGTAACTTAAATCGGTCCTATAGCCGTACGTCCTAGATTTGGCGGGAATTGCGTAAAGTAAGACGGGAAAATCAACCGCTAAAGAGCAGGGAGTGCTTCGGCCCCAGAAAAGATTGGATTAAAAAAAAAAATTTTAATGCGTTTTATTTCAAAAAAAACTTCTGGAAGCTCTTATTGAATCACCCTTTATATCTATAAGATTTAAACATATTGCTGGACGGAAAGAGGATGGTCCTGAAATTGTAAAATTAAAATTTAGCTTCTATAAGTCGAAAAAATTAGCTCAAGTTTGCAATGGGCTTAAGGGAGCCGTCTATTTTTGCGGTTTCGTCAAAGTGATAAAATTACAGCAATAACAAATTAATAAACTATTAATTAAAAATAAATAAAACCGTACGTGCAGTGAATTTCCTTATTTATATACTCATTAGACGTTAGAAGCCATACACGAAAGCTGAAAAGTCGTGATTTATCAACATTAAATCTAATTTGTAAATCTAACACGCACACACACACACACACACACTCATATCTTGTACGCAAATATTAAATTCATCTCACATGTTTTGTCACCTATAGATGAATGTAGCGCAACACTAATTAAGTTTTACCTCGTTTTATACATAAACACATAATTCATGAGACATTTTCCTTATCGAATTTTCTTTTATCCATTAATTTTCTACTTTTTGCTCCTACATTCATTCATATCAATATTCTTATACTACACTCAAAAATAATTACAACTCTCATTACAGTTAATTATATTGCCATCAGGTGTTTCTCGTCAAACGATAAACGGGCGCGCGGAACAGAAAAGGAAAAACCGGCAATCGTTTAAAAAGGAAACATGAAAGGCATAAAAAAGCAAAATAAGGAAAACGGAAAATGTATTTCATGTTAAATTTTCCTCATACCTTTGCGTGTGCGGCGCGATATGTCGCACGACATCATGAACGATTTAAGCGAAATACTGAACGTGTAATTATACGAGGGTGGTTTGTAATTATTTAACTTTAAGATTTTATTTTATTGGTTTTCGATCGTGGACGAAATACGTCAAACTTGCTATACCGTCAATAATAGACGGTAATGTACGAAAATATTTTTTAGAAGGCCGTTACAGTTAATTTTCTAATTATTCAATTAGAATTATCTTGTGTATACGTTAATTCAAAATTTATATTGAATTTTATAAGAAAATACGTTCAACCGTCGTTTTGTTGTCGTCGTCGCGATATGTCAAGGAAACACTGTGTGTGTACATAAAGATTTTCTAAATGGGTTAGTCGCGCAGTTTAATTATATCGTACAAATAAAACATCCATTATTTACAATTATACAATCGGTTTAATATTATGTAAATATTGTATATAAGGCAGAGATATATAAAAGCGAGAATAAATATTTTTCATATGCAAATTAGGAATCACGTGCCGCACACATTGTTTACGCTCGACGATATTATGCCATTGTCTATTGCTACATAATTTCATTTGTCTATTTCCATACACCACATTATGGAAATTCTGTTGGACAGAATTTTAAATTGTACAACAATACAGTATATAATACAATATAAAAGTGTTATCAGAAGGTGTACGCCGATAATGAGGGCAGTGGCCTCTCGTTTAAATTACTAAAGCTGCAGATTTAATTATTAATGTAAAAAGTGGGGAGCACAAAAAGTCTCTCGCACTTTAATTTACAGGTAATAAAATTAGCGTGTATAATGAATCATTTATACGAAGCCCCCGAAGTTAGCCTCGTCCTTGTCGCGGGGCGGGCACTGCTTCGGCAGTAGCAAAGTGCTACCGGGGACAAAATGCGAGTGGTATAAATTGGCTAAAACAAACAATGAACACAACAAATGCGGAATGTAATACTCCAGGTGGTACAGTATCAGATATGCTGCCAAATCCACACTCATTGTTTAACCCATTTGGACGAAGTTCCAAATTATCAAGATCACCAAAATCTTCAACTGGAAATATATTTTAGTACGAGCAGGAAAATGTTGAACTCCGTGAACAACTAAGAGAAACAAATTCTTGGAATTTAAATTACAAAGAGACTTACCAACGCAGTCTTATGAAATTGTAAAATCTTACATATTTAACTGACACTTTCGTGTTAAATTAGATAGCGAATACTTAGAAATAAAGAAAATATCAGCAGGGGTACCACAAGGTAGCGTTCCGGGACCAACTTTAAATGTTATATACACCTCGGACCTGCCAACGATAGAGGAGACTAACATAGCAAAGTTTGTGGATGACACGACCATCTTAGCAGTTGCTAATAGAAAAATTCACAAGCAAATTGCAAAGAACTACTAATATTATCAGACCCTGGACCAAGTGATGGCGAATAAAAAAAACTTAATGAAACAAAATATGTTCACGTTAAACTTTACCAAGAAAAAGGTCAACTTCAGGTCATCATGTGAAAAAGAAAAAAGAAGAGTTAAACATCAAATACAGAGAGATGCATTAGCACTTGGGAAGAAATTCTGGACTATCTCTACATAATAAATTGCTGCGATACCGGCAAATTCTAAAACCTGTGTGAACTTACGGTATTCATCTTGAGGGCTGTACAAATAAAACCAATGTCAATATCATCCATTCATTCCAAAACAAAGTCCTACTTGGAATAGTTAATGCACCGTGGTACAGAAGAAACTACAACCTCCATAGAGATCCATTGAATGGATCTGGAGGATGGATTTCATCAGTGAAGAAATAAGCAAGCACGGGAGAAAAAACATGTAACGTATTAGTTTAAACCAAAATGCTGAGATACGGCGTATGTTGGATGATTCAAACTCAGTAAGACGTCTGCGATGGAAGAAACCACATGATCTACTAAATCCAATCAGGATCGACTAAAAATATAATAAAAATGTAAAGAGGTACAACCCTCAAAACAAGAATATAAGGTCCTTGGGAACAGGAAGAAGTCATTGTGGCCAAGTTGGGGCTGTAAGGTGGATGACCCATCAATTCGATCGTTTGAGTGCTCAAATCCTCGCTTGTATGATGTGATGTGTATGAGCTCGCACTATCGTGATGCAAAGTAATTCGCCGTTTTGGGTTGTTTTCTCTCAATTTTTTGAAAACCACAGGCAAACAAATAGTCGTATACCAAGCTGAATTGATTGTCTTTTGATTTTCAAAATCCACAGTAGCCACGTGAAGAAACACACTACAATTTGCTTCCCAACGCTCAGAGCTTGCACAAATTTTGTTAATCTTTCTTCGAAATGGAAGACACAAACAGTCGATTGCCCTTTTCTTTCCGGCTCATACGCATATAACCAAGACTCGTCATCGATCACGATCTTGTATACGTTTTTGGAAGTACCACCAACGAATTATTCAAGAATTTGGCGGCACTAATCGACACGAACTATTTTTTGTGCGTCGGTCAACAAATGTGGAATCCAACGTGGTCTAGGTATGCCTAAATTTCACGATTGGTCACATGACGATCCTCTTCAATCAATTTTCTCACAGCATCGATGTTTTCTGGCACAACAGCTGTTTTTGGACGACCTTCACAAGGCTCACTCAAAGATTCACTCATGTAGCGTCGTTCGCGTTTAAATTCATTGTACAAAATATAAATACTAGCCCAGGATGGTGCTAGCCCCTTTCGAAATTCGTAAAAAATCATCACACAAAACAATACCAGCGAAAAGGCTTATAGTGCCGTCATTTACGTAAGATTATTGGGCCTCGAAGGCTATTGCGTTAATTTAATGTGTTCAAAATCTCGAGTTGCTCCATTGAAAAAGTTAGTTTGCGTCGGCTAGAGTTGTGTGCAGCGTAACTTCTGGCCAAACTCATGCAAAAAGTTATGGGTACCATAAATTTCAAGGTTGATGCATGTTATTTCTGGACGGACTCGATGATAACTTTGCATTGGATTAGATCTGCATCATGGAAATGGAAGACATATGTTGCGAACCGTGACTTCGAAATTGAAACGAGATCCGATTCTGGTAAATGGCTGCATGTAGAATCAAAATTATATCCAGCCGACTTGATTTCAAGAGGAGTTGTTCCTGAGATGATTATGATGTCCGATCATTGGTGGGTCGGACCTAATTTTTTGCATTCACCAATTGAATCTTGGAGTGATTCACAAGAACTGAATACACAACCATTTGAGATCATCGAAGAACGAAAAACGTTGACGGCTATGACTGTAGGGGTGGAGTCCGTTGATGATATCTTGGATCGATTTAATTTAAAAAATTCGTTCATTCGTTCAGATAACATTTGCCTTGGGCCTTTGAATGTAGAAGAATTACAAAGTGGTTTGAATACAGTAATACGTTTAGTGCAAGCCAACTGGCCAACCTGGTAAATCGTGATTCCACATTAAAATCATTGTCGTTATTTATGGACGAGAAACATATAATTAGAGTGGGTGGTCGTCTACAATTTGTATCAATTTCGTAAACATGTCGACCTCCAGCTCTGTTACCAAGCAAACATTATTTCACAACCACTCTAATAAGTTTCATTGACAGAAAGCACGTACATGTTGGTTCACAAGCATTATTAGCAACCGTACGACAATCTTACTGGCCGATAAACGGAAAACAATTATCGAAGAGGATGTATAAGCAATGTGTGCTTTGTTGTCGAGCAAGACCAAAACTTCCAGAACAATTAATGGCAGCTTTACCATCAGAAAGGGTCAATTCGGCACCACCGTTTTATAAAGTTGATATTGATTATGCAGGGCCGGTTTATACGTTATACGTGACAAAGTTCCAACCAAAACATATACCTAGCCATTTTTGTATGCCTTGCAACAAAGGCTGACCATTTGGAGCTGGTATCAGATCTTACAGCTGCTTTATTTATTGGTGCATTCCGTCGCTTCATAGCTACAAGAGCGCTGTGCAAAAGAATATTCTCATATAATGGGACCGCCATTTTTGTGGCCGCAAACTTTGAATTACACGGCTTATATCAGATGTTTCATAATTCAAAACTTCAACAGCAAATCAGTTCTCCAAGCATTGAAGACCAAATTATCTGAAAGTTCTCGCCGCCAGGTTCTCCACATTTCGGCGGCATATATGAATCTGCTGTTAAATCAGCTAAATATCATCGAAACGCCAACCTGACCTACGAAGAACTTAATACTTTAATAAAACAGGTCGAGGCAATATTAAATGCACGTCCCATCACTCCACTCACTACCGATGACAACACAGAAATTCTAACACCGCGTCATTTTCTCATCGGGCGACCATTATCCACAATACCGGAATTAAATAAGACAGATTCTGGGACCATAAATTATGTTAAACGATGGGAATTGGTCAGCCATTTACACAAACAATTCTGGTCGAGATGGTCTACAGAGTATTTACAACAATTACAACATCGGTACTTGTGGCAAAATCAACATAAAAATATTCCGAATGGTACAATCGTAATCATTAAAGATCATAACTTACTACCTCTCAAATGGAAATTTGGAAGAATTATCGAGCTGCATCCTGGTCCAGATGGCCTAGTACGAGTGACATCAATAAAAACTTCAACTGGAACAATTAAACGAGCCATTGTAAATCTATGTCCCTTACCAGTAGAAATTGAACAGCAGAGTGTTCAAGATAGGGGAAAGAAATGATAACGACTAGCACCGGCCAGTACAATTTAAAATTACAATTTAATCAAACATAAATTAAAAATTATCAAAATCAGTTAATTTCCGGTCTAAATATCTCGCATTTGTAAAAAATAATAATTTCAATTGACAGTCTATTCTTGCAATCGCTATAAATCTATCGAGTTGCCTAAAATATGTTGGCAATAAATAAATTGTTAACTCTTTTAATTTTTGCAGCATATCTGGCTATCATCAAACAACAGCAGCGGTTCAAACCAGGAACATAATTCGTATTTATTCGAATTCGACGGGACGTCAAACGCTTCATCCTCATTATCATTGTCGACGCCATTCTTTTAATTGTCTACATACATTGTATACACATGTAGAATATTTATTATCTACGTGGTGTAAACAATACGGCACATCACTGATGGTCATTACGTGTACAGCAAAGTGATTTGAAGTATTAGAATGATTTTTATGAGTGTGGGTCAGTTAGGAAATATGGGGGGCGGTCATTAAGATTAGTCATTTAAATAATATTAGTTTTTTTTTATATATTTATTTATTACAACTGATTTATAAATCATCTAGTAATTTATCTTTCATAATTTATATTCTTGTTTGGAGGGTTGTAGCCCTTTGGCTAGTCCCCTTTACAATTTTACGACAGCCGTCTTACTGAATCATCCAACATACGAGGTATCTCAGCATTTTGGTGTAGACTAATACATTGCATGTGGTTTCTAGCGTGATTGCTTATTTCTTCATTAACGAAATCCATATTCAGATCTCTATAGAGGTTGTCATTTCTTATATACCACGGTGCATTAACTATTCCACGAAGAACTTTGCTTTGGAATGACTGGATGATATTGACATTGGTTTTCTTGGTACAGTCCCAGAGCTGAATATGACTAGCAATTTATTACGTACAGTTAGCTGAGAATTTCTTCCTAAGAGCCAATCCATTTTTCTGTATTTGATGTTTAAATCTTCTTTTTCACATGCTCTTTCCATTTTAGTTTCGCGTCTAGAGTCGTGTCTAGATATTTTGCCGTATTTGCATAGGGAATTTGCTGGGAGTTCAGTTCTACTGGTATCCAGTTGATCTTCTTGTTGGTTTACGTGAACAGATTTTGTTTCATTAAGTGTTATTCGCCATCTCTTGGTCCAGGTACTGACAATATTAGTAGCTCTTTGCAATTTGCTTGTAGATTCTTCTATGCAATTAGCAACTGCTAAGATGGCCGTAGCATCCGCAAACGTCGCTAAATAACGAACATATAAAGTTGGTCCTAGAACGCTACCTTGTGGTACCCCTGCTGATATTTTCTTTATTTCTGAGTATTCGCCATCTAATTTAACTCGAAAGTGTCGGTTAGATATGTAAGTCTCGTTGTAATTTATATTCCAAACCTGTATGCCATACTCTGTCAAAGGCCTGTGCTACATCCAAGAAGACGCTTGAACATACTTTCTTTTTTTCAAGTACGTCTTCAATTATGTTTGTAATTCCGGGTACTTGTTCTATTGTTGAATGGTTTTCTCAGAAGCCAAATTGATGTGGAGGAACAAGATTTCTTTCTGCTATTATTGGTTTTAGTCTCTTTATGAGTAGTTTCTCGAATAATTTTGAAATTATTGGAGGTAAGGAAATCGGCCTATACGAATTTTTGTCATTAAGTGGTTTGTTTGGTTTAGGTGTCATAATTACTTCTTCTACTTTCCATTGACTTGGAACGTGTTTAAGTCTGAACACTGCATTAATTATTTGGAGTAGTTTACGTAGACCTTTTCCAGGAAGAGCTTTTACTATTTGTCCTATAATTAAGTCATATCCTGGAGATTTCTTTGTATTTAGGTTGAGATTGATTACCTCTTTTAATTATTGTAATGTGGCAGCAGATATATTGCAGTTATCCATTTTATATACTGGTGGTATGTTTTCCTCTGCAGTTTGTCTAGGTAGAGGCTGAAACGTGTTCTCGAGAAGCTTTTTACTTTGCACTTATAGTCCAAGTGCCATCTTCATTTTTTACTGGTGGAATTTGTAGATTAGGTCGTTTAAACTTTTTGTCGCTTTCCAAAGGGAGTAAGGCCACTCACGTATTTATTAATGGATTCGGTTTTAATTTCTTTAATTAGCAACTTTAGTTTATTGGATAAAAAATTTAGAGTTGTTTTATATTCTGGCGCTCGACTTCTTTGCCAGGCCTTTCTTGCTATTCATTTTGCTGCAACCAGGTCCCTAACTTCTAGAGGATAAATAGCATTTCGGCGCATTTCCTTTGAACTTGAGGAGGTACTACTCGACGCCGCTTCTTGTATACTGCTGTTGAGTTATTCTAGTTCTTCTTCTAGCTCTAACGGGTTTTTAATTAGCACCTGAAGATCAATATTATCCTCAACAAGCTTCTGGAATTTCTCCCAGCAGGTTTTTTTGTTCGTTAGCGAAGGTGGACTAGTTTTTTTAACAATCGTTGCACTGATTGTCATAATAACAGGCGTGTGATCCGACATAATCCCCTCGCTGCTTTCTAGGTATATGTAGTTTTCGTCTATACCTTTGGTGATAAAGAAGTAAATGATATCGGGTATTTTGCTTCTATCCGTAGGCCAATAAGTTGGTTGATATCCAGAATGAAAATCGCAATTGCATAGTCTTCCTGCTGCAAACAGCTCTCTTCCTTTTTTAGAGGTTACTCTTGATCCCCAGTAGGTGTTTTTTGCATTAAAATCACCTCCGATTATGAAACTTGATCCAAGTGATTTAAATAACGTGCAATAGTCTTGTTTAATTAAATTATATCTTGGGGGGCAATATATTGACGATACACTATATTCTTTGTTGTTATTTACAAATACTTTTAAGGTGACTACTTGCATAAATTCCTCTTCAATTTTAAGATCTATAAAGTGTTTGATGTTTTCTTTTATAACCACCGACGATCCTCCCCTTGCCCTTCCTGAACAATTGTATCCATATATTTTAAGATATGAAGTTGAAGTAAAATGGGTTTCCGATACTAGGCAAATATCTATTTTTTCAGTATTTAGGAAAATTTCTAATTGTGGAATATGTTGCATTAGCCCATTTGCATTCCAGGTTACTATTCTTAATGTTTTATTTGTTGTTGTTGGCATCATTTCAATAGAGCATGGATTTCATTTCATTTAGAGACTCTTGCTTATCTAATCTGTTGCTTAGAGCTTGAAGGCATTTATCTTGTTTAGCTAGACGAATGTTTAGAGCTTCCATGCTTCTTAGTTTCTTTTGGAGCACTGCTGTACCTTCAGTAGTTTCCTCCGAAATAACTGGTTTTGTCATGACTACTTGCGAGTACAGTTTTGGTTTTGTTTCTCCAGTTTTACTAGCATGAGGTTTAGGTTCCTCTTTGATGGAAGTTTGATAATTTTTTACCGATATTCCTGGAATTTGTTCTCGCGTTTTATTTCTTATTCTTTGTAGTTCCTTAGCTATTTCACAACCCCGGTAGTTTGCGGGATGTGACCTATTGCAATTGACACATTTTGCAGCAATATTTTTACTAACCGGGCATACCTGGGCATGATGCTTTCCGGCACATTTCACGCATCTAATCTCTCCTTGGCAATATTTCTGCGTACGATTAAAACCTTGACATTTTTTGCACTGCAATATTAAACCGTTATTCTTTTTCAATGGCTCTGTTTTAACTCTCATGCTAAGTATTGCCTTGATATTATACACATCTTCCACCTTGTTTGTTATTAAAAGTGAGCATAAATAGTGGAAGCCCTCTTTTGTTAACTTGAACTCCTTGTTCAGTTTCGATTTTTTCTTTCTTAATAATGTTTACGGCATTTTCTATTTGATAACCCTTTTGCTTGAGATCCTCAATAATTTCCTCTTTTGCACAAGTTGGGTGAAGACCTCTAGCCATAACTTTAATTTGGCGATCATTCTTATCCTCATAGGTAAACGACTGATGCCCCTCGGAATTAAGCTTTGTAGCCAAAGCTATAGTGGAGAAATTTGATATCCCGACGGCATTTATTGGTGGAGGTGATTTTTCTTTTGGTTTAGCTGGTTGTTGTTCTAGAGCTAGTTGTTTCTTGATGATTAACTGATTTATGGAAACCTCTTTTGAAGTTGATGGTAAAGTCACTGCATATTTCTGGTGAGTGTGTCTTTTATTCCGGTTCAACATCCAATTTGTTTCTCTTTCTAATTCTTCTTCATCCGTATGGAATGAATTAATGCCATCATCGACTGTTGTCTAGGTGTCGTCCCAAGTTCTGCACGTGTTTCAACTGCTTTTTTGAGTTCTTCATTTTCTTTCTTTAAAATTGTAAATTCTTCTTTCAATTTAGTAGTAAATTCTTTTATTTCTCTTAGTTGTTCACGGAGTTCGGCATTTTCCTTCTCGTACTGAAATATATTTCCGGTTGAAGATCTTGGTGATCTTGATAATTTGGAACTTCGTCCAAATGGGTTAAACAATGATTGACATAATAAGTGATTTAAAGAATCACGCGGCAAAAATGCTTTTAAATTGAAGGAATATGATGTTAGTAATGTAAGTTCTGAGAACTATTTCTGAGATTTTGCAAGATAGTTTTGCCTACATCGCTCTTGAAATAAAATAGTATGGCCAATTATTTTGAAATCTGTTCTTCTCTCCCGCTTTCGTAACTAAAATAAGCAAGCATTTTTCTAAATTTTACAAAAACTATAATCCCCGACAAAACATGTCCAAATTTGCTTATTATGTACATGTAGACTTACTAATATACATAGAATATTTCCAATACGAATGAAATGTACAACACATAGTGTATAAGCGGATGATATCCTCTAAAGCCACATTTAAATCAAATAAAATTAAATCCAATTAAATCTTTTTTATTTTATTTTAAAAAAAAAATTTCCCGACAAAGAATAATTTTCAAGCTGTCATTTCTATTTCGCACAAAGCTGCAAAAAACTATAACAATGGTAAAACTAGTTCGCTTACTCGTGTATGCATATATGATGTACTCGTTATAGTGAATTTGTCTTAAAATTGTGTATTCAAAAACTATAAAATGTCATTTCAGAAGTTTCCATTATTCGTCTTCATTCTCAGAATATGCATGCTAATGTACAGTATTGTTATATAGAATACATAAAATAGGATAGAAAAGTGGTGATAAGGAGACGGTACGTAATTATGACATTTTCCATATGTCCAACTATTTTTAGTGTAGTGGGGCAGTGTAGATACGAGCATAAAAAATTGTCCAATATGAACTTAGTATCATCACCCCACAAAATAAAATTTGCTGACTCTGGCACGTTGTACACAAAATAAAATCGAATTTTCCTTCATTTCCTCACCTAAAACTAAAACAGCAAATTCCACCTGTCATAAAAATTGTCAACATCAACCGAATTTTATAGTTATATACGACATGTGATTGATTTTATTGATCTAGACAATAAAATCGTATCCGGACACATTGATAGTATTGTAAAGCAGTATAGCCCATCATAATAAAACGCTCAACAGGGGGTTACACAACATTATGTATGTGGGAATTTTATTAATTTGCAACACGCACACAATTTCACATAAATTAGCAAAAAAAAAATTTGAACACTGAACATAAAATAATTTTTTACGGTTGGCCTATACAAAGAGCAAATTGCGATCCGATGTGGAAAATTTAATTGTAATTTTCCACATTTCCCAGCAAATACAAAAAAAAATATCCAACTGTTGGATTTTGGAATATAAAATTAACCATATATGTAATTGTATTTTTAATGCTCGATTTATATGCTTTAGGATACATGTGTGTGAAACAAGTGGTGCGCGTGCTTTAATCTTTACCAGTAGATAAATTAAGTGGTCGCATAATACAAAATAAATAAGTCCCTGTATACAAATACATATGAAATCCACCTTGCCTTAATACATTTTGTTCTAATTAACGATATATATTTTTGGAAAAACATTTTGTTCGTCTTCATTTTTGTAGAATCAGCAGCAGCAGCAGCAAGAAAAAATATCAAATTTACTTTTACGTTCGAAGAGGCACCGAAAACGGAAAAATCCCATAGGGAGTTTACTAAATTATTCATGAGGATATATAGGTAGTATGAAGAGCACAGGCAACACAAAAATTGGAAACAAGTAAAAACATGAATTTCCACAAGGAACGTGGACAAGAGACATTTTCGTGAATTCAAATTAAAATGCTAAGTAAAAGCGTGCAACAAGTGATTTCAATTGTTGTTGGTATAATATTGAATATTGTATCAGTGTAGGACACTAGACAACATGGATAAACCTAAAGAGGCCTAATAATCGGGTTTAACGAGTACAATTTATAAATGTTGATGATTCCCAACATTTAATGTGCATACGAAAGTTTACGAATCAAAATTGATTGCAAAATAATTAAATAAAAGCCAATTCACCAAAAAGGACAATTCATCAAAATCTCAATTCGTCCAAAAAATACCTTGTCGGAAACGACAATTCACCGATATGTCACCGATGACAATTTACGGGAAAAAATTAAACAAATTATGCCACCAATCATGGAACCCTTCTGAATTAGCATCCAACTTAGCCACAGGCTCGGAAACCTCTGAGATTTGTGTTATTCGAGAGAGAATATTATTTGAGAGTACCACAAACTTCTTAAACATCTAAAAATAAAATATTTGTCTTTATGGATTACACAGAGGTGACCAAAGTAGTGCTGAATTAGCTTTGGATGTAAGAAACCCAAATTTTCGAGATTTTTGTTATTCGAGAGAGAAAATCGCTGATACAAAATTCTTCAGTGGTCCTAAATTAGCTTGTGATACAAGAAACCAATCTTACTTAGCCACAGCTTTCGCCACATTATTATGTAACTCGGATTCTACGGATTGCACAAGGTGACTGAAGTGGTTCTAAATTAGTATTTGATGTAAGAACTCAATCTTACTTGACCACATGCTCGGCAATCTCTGGGACTTATGTTCTTCATAAGAAAAACCGTTGAATGTCATACAAGGTTAGCTTAGGCTAGCTTTCAGTGGTTGCTAAAGCACTCTTAGGCCAATTTTGGCCCATTGTGATACCACAGGATCCAACATCATTAAACTCCCTTTAAAACCTAAATGGTAACATGAAAGATCTCGCACATTACAGCTTTCGATATCAGAGAGGCTGTCCATAGTGTATTTGTCCCAGAGATCATGTCTTCTGCTAGCTAGCGCAGGACATGTGCATATGAAGTGAACAAGAGTCTCCTTCTCCTCTTCGTCATTGCAGCTTCTGCAGAAGTCATTTGCATCCAGATCCAGCAAGATCTCCGAAAAGGCAGTGTCCGGTAAGTACCCTTACAATTCTACCTAATTCACGCTTCCTTAGTGTGATTAAGATCATGGATCGCTTCAAGCTCTGTCAGTCGGACTGCCGAGCCTCCTAGCATTTTCCAATGCTACCGCATTCCTATGACTCTTCTATGCACAGACATATGCCATCGTACACATTCTCTCCCTGGTTCTAGTTGGAGAGTGGTACCGTACCTTGTTAATTCGTCTGCCCCGCAATTTCCCTCAACGTCAGAGTGGCTCGGAACCCAGACCAACTGGATATTGAAGTGTTTGGACGAGGTACACGAACATATAGACTTACATTTAATTCCCCACAGAACACACCGACTCCCACTCTACCATCGAGCTTGGACCCGTCGGTGCAGAATTTAACAATCCCGGTCTCCATAATGAGACCATTCTTCCAATCCTCTCTAGGGGAGAGAATCACCTTAAAGCGCTTGCAAAAACACAAAAGGGATGTTATCTAATCCAAATTCACCAGGTCGTCTCTCACAGAATTGGCTATAGTTGAGTGCTCTTTTCGCAGGCACTTACACCGCCCTTTGCTTACCGATAATATCCAACGGAAAACGTAGAGCATGACCTCCAAGACACTAGTAAGGGTCGATTTCCACGCCCCGCTAATGAGCAAACAGGCTGTGCTTTGCACCTTCGCCATCATGTTCCTGTATGATAACTTCACCAGAGCTGGCCACCATGCATTCACACCATACAGCAGTATGGGCCTAACAATAGCCGTGTAAAGTCAGTGCACCAGCTCAGGTTCCAAGCCCCATTTCCTTCGATGGCATTTTTACAAGAGTAGAGTGCCAGAGTGGCCTTCTTCACTCTTTCTATCGTGTTTGGTTTTCAACTGAGCTTACTGTCGAGAAGAATCCCTAGGAATCTCGCGTTATCAGTGCAGGCCAACGGGCCAGCATAGTACCATCTAAACTTGGTGGAACCATTACCGGAGTTTTATATCTTCTAGTGAAAAGGACCAGCTCTGTTTTATATGGATTAATCCCCAATCCACATCTACTGGCCCAATCCGTAGTAATAACGCATTCTGCATCACATCTCTGATTGTACCCAGGTGCCTTCCCGAGACAGCTATCGCTACATCATCGGCATAAGGAACCACACCTATTCCTTCCCCTCCAGTTCCAATAGTAGTCCATTGATTACTACATTCCAAAGAAGCGGAGAGAGGACACCTTCCTGGGGTGTTGCTGGAAGAACCCGTTTCCTGACGGAGACTTCCCCCACCCTCGCTATATCCTTTCTGCTACTTAGCAGGTGATTAATTAGCCTGGTTACTGGGTATTCATTCTCTAGTGGTAACAATCCTTTTCTAATTGCCGCCACCTTCACGTTGTTGAAAAGGCTCTGGATATCGAAAAACGCCACCAACGAGAATTCTTGAAAATCCAGTGACTTCTCAATTTCCCGAACCAAGGTATGGTATGCCGTGTTCACGAACTTACCCTTATGGTACGCATGTTGAGACTGTACCCAGACACCCTTTGAAGATAACCTCCAGCCAGGGAAGTAAGACCTTTAAGTTCTTCTGAATTTCGGCTGGTACAAAGCCATCCGGACCAGTTGACTTAAAGGGGTTAAAACTTTACACAACAGTTGGACGTTGCTGTCATCCCTAGACCCACAGGCATCCAAAGGTCTCGCAATCGACGCATCCTCACTCCCCGGGAAGTGAGTTTCCATCAAGAGGCTCTTCACTAGAAACAGTCCATTCGTCATCCGGTTTTATCTGATAGCCTGGAACAGCTGGATTAGTAAAGAGAATCTTACTTAAGCGCGAGGTATCTGAGACCCCTTCCATTATATTACAGAAGACCGTCCACGATCTCCTTCCTTTGCGAGGAATTCCTTATAGAAGTCCCAGTCTTGACTTCCTCTCGATATTTTCGCTTTATTAAAAGCAAACCCACAGACTTTTCACCACTCCGCAAGTGACGAGGTCCACCAAACAGGTTTTCGCTTTCCCTTCAGCTTTCTTAATGGATAACCTTCTCTCATAGAGGTATTGTAAGCCCTAGTAAGAGTATCCATCATTGAATCCAAATCACTACCCGTGGTGGGGAGTTCTTGGACTCTAGATGGAATACTGCACGCCAATACCTCCCTATATACGCGCCATACAGCTCTCCTGGAACTTCTGACGCTGACCTGGGATGCACTGATTTGTAATTTGAAGATTGAGCTTAAACGTTAGGTACCGATGGTCACGGAAGGAATGCTCCTTCGCCACCCTCCATTCCCTGATCATAGGTGAAATAAAATCGGAGACCAGAGTAATATCCAGAACCTCCTATCTAGTGCTAATAATAAAGGTGGGTTCCTGACGGTAATAAAAAATTCGTAACCATTTAGGAATTTTTTTCTTGGTTGGTATGGATCAAACAGAGATTACAGAATGGATCCTCTATGAAATCCGTAGCAACCAAGATAATTGATAATTTCTGAATGTTTAAAAATTACAATTAACGATTTTCTTTCTCAAATAACGAAAATAGCTTGGCTAACCAAGATTCCTTATATCAAATTCTAATTCAGAACACTCTGTGCGATCTGCAGATGTTTAAGAAATTTTGAATTAGACTCAAAGATGTTCTATCTCAAATAAGAAAGTTCCCAGAAATATCCGATCTTGTGGCTAAGAAAAATTGGCTTCTTACAACAAATAACGGGTTATCCAATTCGAGGTTGATAAAGTAGAAATCTGTATACCGACATCTGTCAAAGATAAACGTCAAGTACGCTGTCATTTATTTAGTTGACATTCTGCCATTTAAGAATATGGAGCATTTAACAATCGACCAACGCGTTAAAATTATTAAATCTTATTATAAAAATAGTGATTCTGCCGTATCCACATTTCGCGCTTTACGAGCAGATTATGGTCGTCTTAATCGTCCTACAAAGCAAACCATATTGAATACAGTGAATAAATTTGAACAAACTGGATCTGTTACTGATATTGTAAGGTCTGTGCATCATCGAAACATTCGCAATGCTGAAAATATCGCTTCTGTAGCTGAAAGTGTGGAAGAAGATCCAAATTTGTCAATTCCTCGTCGAGCTCAACATTTAGGCCTATCTTATGGCTCATTATGGCGCATTTTGCATCTGGATTTGCATCTTCATCCGTATAAAGTCCATTTGACACAAGAGCTAAAGCCTGCTGACCATGGACAACGAAGAACATACGCAAATTGGGTGTTGGAAAAACAGGCCGTCGATGGTGATTTTTCGAACAAAATTTTCAAAATTTTTTGCTCATTTTTCGCTTGGTGGATACGTTAATAAGCGAAACTGTAGAATTTGGGGCTCAGAAAATCCACAATTGATTGTAGAGAAGCCATTACACCCGGAAAAAGTCACTGTTTGGTGCGCATTGTGGTCTGGTGGTGTGATTGGGCCGTATTTTTTTGAGAACAACCATGGACGAACCGTTACCGTCAATTCTGAGCGCTATGGCCGCATGTTAACCGATTATTTTTTTACGAAAATCGAAGATTATGATCTTGACGATATGTGGTTCCAGCAGGATGGAGCAACCAGTCACGTAACACGAGCAAATCGAGATCTTTTGCAAGAGAAATTTCCTGGACGTTTGATTTCGCGATTGGCTGATGTCAATTGGCCTCCAAGATCCTGTGAATTAACGCCTTTGGATTTCTTTTTGTGGGGCTACGCGAAAGATCGTGTTTACGCAAACAATCCTCAAACTCTTGACGAATTGAAAACTAATATTCGTAAGGTAATGGCCGAGATACCGCCCGAAATGTGCCGAAAAGTCATTGAAAATTACCGCAAAAGAATCAAGGCCTGTAAGAAGTCCCGTGGAGGACATTTGAATGATATCTTGTTTAACTAAAAATGGCAAGGATCAATCTGTAAAATGAAATAAAAATTACAATACATTCCGAATATTTTGTGTGTTTTTTTTAAGTTTACTTTATCAAGCTTGAATTGGATAACCTGTACTAATTCAGAACCATTTTGATCACCTTTGTGCGTTCCGTAAGGACCGAGTTAAATAATTTCAAATGTGTAAGAATTTTTATATTACACTCAAAGGTATTTTCTCCCGGAAAACAATAATCTCAGAGATTTCTGAGCATGAGGCTAAGTAGGATTGGTTTCTAATATAAAATAGAATTCCAAACCACTTTGATTATAACTGAGCGACCCGTCAACATAGGTTGTCAACATACTCAGAGGTCCCTTAATGAAATTTGATGATCTTCTAAGAGGTAAGTATTCAGTGATCTTAGGTTTCGAGTCGTCTATGATGACGATATATCAAGCACGTGCGATATAAAACTTCTATTTTAGATTCGGTTCTTTGATTATAACTATGTTTCCAATTTCTATATTTGGCCTTTCTTCGTGGCATTTTATCTACGTTGAAATGATGTTGAATATTCACACGGTCTTACTCTCTAGAAATTTATACCAGCTTCTGAGTCAACTTCCAACGATTGCCTAAGGTATAGACTCCTTCACTAATATCTTGATCATGTATTAATGATTCCCCCATAATAAAGTGTCTAGGGGTTAAGATGACTGTTTGCTCGATATCTGAAGACGTAGATCACAGTGTTCTCGAATTAAGACATGCTTCTATTTGGCTTAACACTGCTGATATTTCTTCATATATCAATACTTCACCGTAAATTCTTTAAGTTGGTATTTAACTGATTTTACGGCTGCCTTCCACAATCCACTGAAGTGGGGACTTGCCAGGCATTAACGTGCCAGTCGCTGTAGGTAAGGCTGCACAGTCCTCGATATAAAGGCTTTTGTTGTTAAACCACTAACAACTTCTAGGTCTGTATATTGCCTTTGTTGTCATACAGATGAATACCGCGAGGCCCACTGAAGATTTTAGTTTGATTGGACATAATCAATTCCCGTGTGTATCGAGATGCATTCGTATCAGTTTCGTGTATCACAAATAGTTATCTCAAATGTCACTTTGGTGTATTGGTGGTTGCGTGATGATTTTGATTTTATTCAGTTCATTCTGAGCACTGAAAACTGGATGTTTTGCTGATAGCAGATTCACACTTTGAAGACATTTGAGCACAGACTACCATTGGTTGCTGTTTCAGATTTATTTAGGCGCATGGCATCGTAAACCGATGTCACTGGAGTTATCTTTCGAGGAACCAAAAGGCTGCAATGATATTATTTTGTATTTCAGCTACACGATTCCCTACGAATATCTTCCATTTGTTTGAAGGCCCTTGAATCCATGCAAGAAATATTGTTGAATCCGTATATAAGCGTATTTTGATGTTGGCGACTCTAATGACTGCCTTACGATATTCATTAATCTAGTCGTGGTGATTTATTTTCTTTATTTGGGCTACTCTGGTTTATTTGATGCTAGTAACGCAATGGTCAACACACACACACACACACAATCTCCTGATCTTAAAATCGTCCTGCTGTATATGGCAGCAGCATATGTCGTATTCGAAGCATCACAATGATTAGAATTAATCCACTTAGGAATTTTAATTTTGCTTCTATGCTGTAAGTGTTGTTGGAATTTTATCCACTGGACTTTCAGGTGATTAGAGAATTTTTCGTCCCAACCAATGTTTCATTCACATAACCTTTGCACCAATATTTTCGCTGTTTTAGTTATGGGAGCTATCTCCATTCTAGTGGATCAAATATTCTTGCGATGTTTCATAGTATATTTCGCTTGGCGTTAACTTTTTGTGCAATTAGGGTGGTTGGTACCCCTCCATCCCAGTATACCTAATGTTCTTACATATTGATCTTCTGTGATTTCAACTTTCATAAGTTCTCGGTTTTCCTCGGGAACTGTTTGTAGTTTCACCCTTGAATTGATGCGCCACATTTCAACATATTTAATTAGCTCATTCTGCAAGATCAGTATTTCGTCTAACGATCGTGCACCAGGTAACACATCATTGACATAAAAATCTGTTTCTAAGATTTCTGCTATTTGGGATATACACTTTCTTCGTTATGTGCCAGCTGATGTAACGTTTTTAAGGCCAGATATGATGCTGAAGCGAAATTGATCTTATGCTAATTACTGAAACGCACTTAACCGATAAACACAAGTTCAGAATAAATGAATAGGAAGTTTAGGATACAAAACATCCCTTGGCCAGAAGTCGAGGAGGACCTACTATTATTATAAAAAGCGGATTTGCCATTACATTCTAAATGAATATATGGCACTGAGGAAATTCAAGCAACTTCTGTATGTGTGGACCTAAAGAAAGGTTAGTCATCGCTTCAATATAGTGGCAGATATCTACAAAACAATTTTTGCAACTCTGGGTTAACGTTTTATGGTCGCCGGCGAAACCACTACGATGTCGCGTCGTGTGCCATACAACTTATTGGCCTTCTGATGGCCGGAAAATCCCTGACGTCCTTGATTTTGCAGTCAAAAGTAAAATAAACCGAGAAATAATTCAGGCTAAACCACTTTTAGAATTATCTTCGGACCACTCTCCGGTCTTACTACATTCACAGTTTTACCAACTGGTTGGAATTCAAGATGTACATCAGTTTTCATATCGACCTAACGTCTCTGCAGACGGCTAACGATATAAACATTCCTATGGAAAACTTTAACGGTTTACTGGTCAACGCAGCTATTTCAGCCTCGCCTAAACCAAAGAACAAACAAACAAAACACACCATAACATCCGCTGAAATAGAAAAATTGTTAACAGAGAAACGCTGCTTAAGACGTATCTGCGGCAAAATAATCGGTCGCCAGATGCGAAACACAACTTTAACCAAGCGAAAAGAAAACTGCAAAGTCTACTAACAAAAAAACAAGATGGATAATATGCAATACTACCTTAAGAAATTATCTCTCCATTCGGACACAAACTATTCATTATGAAAACCACTAAATACCTTAAACGGCCTCAACAACTAAATCCGCCAATTCAAATGGGCTATACACTCCAAACCTTGGATTATCGGTGGTTCAAATAGAAAATTTTAAATTTATTTAAACAGACCTGAGATGAAATTTAAGATAAAGAAACCACTAGTAAAGTTTATTATTGCACATCAAATTCAATTAAATAAAGCCCCTGGGTTTAATCGAATTATAGGTGAAATGCTTAAAAAACCGCCTGAGTGTGCCTTTGGACGACTGGCTCAAATTTTTAATTCAATCTTTGAATCAGAATATATCCCCGAGTGGTGGAAACTATTAAAATGATCCCGAAGCGTGGCCAGGGTTCTACCAAAGACTCGTCATATAGTAATTGGCCTACTACAAATCATTTCGATTAATTTAAAGATACACAGAAATGAGGCCAGCATACGAAGAGCAAAAATACTGCTCCGCCGTCTTCTTGGATGTTGTCCACGCATCCGATAAAGTTTGGTACGATGGTCTGCTTCATAAAATTAATCTTAAATTGCCAGAAAATTACCAACTTATGAAGTCGTATTTGTCAAATCGCAGATATTATGTCAAATACAATATTCCTTAATCGGGCGAGAAAAACATTCTGGCTAGAATTTACAAGGCGCAGTGTGCTTGGCCCAACGTTATATTTAATATTCATTTTAGATCTACCAACGTCTCCGCAAATTATAACATCTACTTTCGCAGATGATAGACAAACGGCGTCCGAAACTTTGCAACTACATATTTATGACATCGAATTCTGGTTAAAGAAATGAAATATAAAGGTCAATGAGAAGAAATCGATCCACGTAAAATTCATATTAAATAACCTTACTTGTCCGCCTGTCACAATGAACAGAATACAAATCCCTCAATCAAATGGAGCAAAATACCTAGGCGTCCATCTAGACCGACGGTTAACTTGGCGAAAACATATTGAAATGAAACGAGACCATAACAAAGTAAAAGTTGATAAGTTGTACTGGTTGATGGGGAAATATTCAACCATTGACCTAGAATACAAACTTCTCCTGTATACAACACAATGATTAAACCAATTTGGTCATATGGGTGTCAATTATGACAATCATCCTCAACTTAGAATATTGACATTGTCCAACGAACACAGTTAAAAATTAACTTTCGTAAAAAACAAAAATATACCAAAGCTGAATTACAAGAGATGCGGATCAGCTATGCAAGGAAACTAGGTACTATCTCATCCGAATACCTATGTCTTCACGATTAAAGAAGAAAACGATGGCTGTGACAACATAGTGCAGGAAACACATGGGCAGAATTCTGAAAGCAGAAAAACTAAAATTCACACGTTTATATGATCCGAAATACATGTATTCTGCTTTGCGATCAGAATTCTAACTCATGTCTCTGTTTCTAATTGTTCTGCCTCGCAGTAGGCTGCGCTACGTAGGAGAAAACAAATCTAACAACCGACAGATTTTTACTTCATTTTATTTTTTATCTTGACATATTACCATTGAGTAACCAATCAAAATGGAGGAAAATATTGTAGAGCAATAAAGAAAAGCAATACAAAAATTCTGCTTGTCAAAAACGAGGCTCAAGTAGTTCACTTGAAATTCTAACGGCAGCACTGTCGGCAGAAAATTTGCTCATGTGTTTCCAACATAAATTAAAAAACTTAAAATTTATTTATTGATAAGAAGTAGATTCTGCTCCCACAGAATTACATAATTACCTTAGTGATTAAGATTTGACAACTTAGGGTTATTTACATGTTGAAAGATTGAATAAATAAACAAAATTGTTAAAAAAAACACCGGTACGCCACTACATAATGTGCTTTAGTTAGTCTTAAATCGTTTCGTTTAGCAACAGCAGGAAAAGTCTGACATACAATAATTTGTTAGAGTGTCTTCAAAAAATGTTCATTCTAAGCATCTGGACTAATGAGTCATTATTTAGCTAAAAATTCTTTCTAAATAATGTCGATATTTTTCTTTAAATTAAACCAGCTGTCCCTTTTATTTGGGAAAATATTCATTATTTTCCTTCTAGCGTTTCAAATTTCAACTACCTTTTATTTCGAGTGTGGTAACACTTACGTCACTCGTGTTGGAAATATTGGAAACTTACTTTCAAAGTGGTGAGTCCCTACCTAAACTGTAAGAAATTTACGTAAAAAATTCAGTAGAAATGAAAAGCCACAAAACAATTTGTGGATCAATTAGTGAAGTAAGCTCGTAAAGCTGGATTGTTATTGGATACACCAACACGTGCACGTGCATTGCACGAAGGCTACGTCAACAAGCAAAATTATTGCATTTGAGTCTCATAAAATCCACACCTAAACATGGAGAAGCCGTTGCTTCCACCGCGAGTGACTATTTGGTGTGTATTTTGGACCGGCGACATCATTGGTCCATTTTTTTCGAAAACGAGCAAAGAGCCGCCCTTACAGCCAATGGGGAGCGTTACCGAAGCTTAATAAACGAGTTTTTGTTTCTCAGAATTCAAGAGGAGCACACACGACATTTGATTTCAACACAAACGGTGTTTTGCACACTGTCTTCGAGGATCGAATAATCGGCAGTAACGGAGATGTCAATTCGCCACCACGCAGCTGCGATTTGGACTCTTCTCCGTTGGACTTTTCTTGTGGCAGCTGTTAAAGATAAGTGTTACACTAACCATAGTGCTAACCAAACCAAGTTGCCATTGATGAGGTAGGAGCTCATACTATCGAAAATTATCTGAAAAATTGGCTTGACAGAATGGAGTACTGTAAAGCCAGCCATGGAAGTCATTTCAATAAAATTATGTTCCATAATTAATAGCAATGTATGTATACTCTTTCTATTGTGTTGTTCGGAAAAGAATTTCGAGTCTTCCCAACGAACTTAAGCTGCCCTGTTATTATATATTTTGAGCCCACCTGTATGGCTTATTTGTGCAAAAATTTGTTTGATTCTGCCTAATAGTTTGTGGTTGGTGCCATATTAAATATGGAAAATCAAATTCAGCATTATCAGCATATTTTAGGTAGTTTTTTATTAACGAAAAGGCAAAACTGCTATTCAAGCAAGGAAAATTTGTGTGATGTGTATAGAGAAGATGTATTGACAGGACGACAGTGTCAAAATTGACTTTAAAATTTTCTCCTTGCAAATTTGATGTTGAAGCAGCAACACGTTCTGGAAGGCCAGTTGAAGCTGATGAAAACAAAATAAAGGCATTGATTGATGTAAACCATCGAATAACAGCTCGTGAGATCGCTGACAGATTAAATTTATCGAATTCGATCGTTTATGATCACGTAAAACACCTTGGTCTAGTTTCAAAACTCGACATATGGGTTCCACATGTTCTTACAGAAAGAAATTTGCTCCGTCGCATTGACGCCTGTGATTTGCTTCTCAGACGTCAAGAAAATGATCCATTTTTGAAGCGAATTATTACTGGGGACGATAAATGGGTTGGCGATAACAATGTTAAACGCAAGCACTTCGAAAACCGATATTCATCCCAAAAAAGAGTCTGCTGCCTGTTTTGTGAGATTTCAAGGGAATCGGTTGCCATCAGCTTGGGTGGGATGTACTACCACACCCACCATATTCTCCAGATCTGGCATCTTCAGATTATTACTTGTTCTGGTCTCTACAAAATTTTTTAGATCAGTGTTTTACCAGCAAATATCAGAAGTTTTATGGTAATCAACAGGTATTGGATCAAAATGGAGAATATTTAATTAAATAAAATCTTTTAATAAAATCAAAATCGTCTTTCATTTTCACCAAAAAAAAGGAAATTACTTTCCGAACAACCCAATAATAAAACAAACCGCTTTGAAAAATATTCATTCGTCTTTAGACTAGATCTAGACTTACTTAAAATAATTTCTCGAACACCTCTTTAGTATAACCAGTAACCGTTACTCCTTAGAGAGTAGACCGTGACTTAGTAAAATATAGTTTCGTTCACGGAATCGTAGTTTTAAATTTTTTTTTTGTTAATTTTCGCGTTCGTAACCCGCAACCTCCTCAAATCAATTTTAATTTAAAATTAGAAATAAACATATAAGATCATTTAAAAGAAACGCGTTTTATAAGCTGAATCCAGATATCAAATCGGTAAACTATTTCGAAGGTCGAGTACACGCTAAAACAGAATCATTAACACATTTTTTTCAATTTATAAATCTTAAAATGTATAAAAGTACAATTTTCTTGAAATATCTCACGGTAATTATTTACATTGAGTACGATGATGAAAGGTGCCGTAACAAATCCTATTAAAATACTTGAATTTCAATATCGCATCGACGAAGGCATTTATTTTGCACAACGAATTTACCTGATTCGTATATATATACCCAAAAGGTAACGTAACCGACTACAATTTAATTTACAAGTAAAGTATGCAAATTTATTCATAAAATATTTGTAACCTTTTAACCCGCATCAACATCAGAAGGCGTCAATATTTTTATCGCAATTTTATCAAAAATCAATTAGTATTGAAATATGTTCCTCTGTATCGTGTTACTATGTTTCTGTTTGTGGTTTAAAAGTTGTTTAATTATTTTTTGTATTTAAATTAACGTCTCTCTATGTACACATATAAAAAAACTGTAATCAAATTTTTAACCTTGATAAGAAAATCGAGAAAAGAAAACGTCATGAATCTCATTACCATAAATTACAATTATACCAGATTCTGCAGAATTAAAGTTAAAACTAATTTAGAAAAACTATCTAAACACGTATTAAGTAATATATTATGGTGCATAAGATGCAAAATACAATTAACTTGCGTAGATGGAGATTACCAGAATGGAGATCACCACAACGACAACGAATCAAACCACCGGCGATTTAAAACGGTTATTTTATGTAAATTTCCACTTTACACGTCTTTTAAAAGTTTAATTATTTTTCTTTATAGTTTTGCAACCTTGTATACATCTTATTGGATTTTAATATAACAATTACATTATATGTAGTGCATTTAAATCTATTTATTATTTAAATATTGATTGTATTTTATTTGTGCATATATATAAGACGAAACGCTGCTGTATAAATAGTTTAAGACTGTAATCTAGGCGGAGATAATACGAGTATAACATATATCTATGTCAGGGAGATAAGAATCGCAAAATTTTCTTCGTTCGATTTATTTTGTAAATACATGCATTACATTTAGCAAAGACGCTGATAACAAACAGCAAGATAAATAATTTAAAATTATTTTCCGACATAATTTATTAAATTAATATTAGTCGTACCTTATTGCTCTTAATAATATACCACACCACACTGTACGACTATGTAGTTGTAAATTCACTAATTAGTATGCACTTTTTGAAAACCCAACAAAATTTCACTCAAAAATAAATTTTCTAAATATTTTTTTTTTATTTTACACCAACAAACCACACTTTAAAAAACACTTAGCACTTAGCAAACATAAAAAGCAAAATAATTTCCTTTAAATTAAATTAAATTAAATCTAATATAACAGAAACAATGCGATAATACATATAAAGATTCTTTTTAATTTGCAAACTCAAAAATAATAATTTTTTCAGTTATATGTGCATAGGACAAAAGGCAGATAAATGAAAACCACTTGAAACACTTTACGAACGAACCAAACCACCAAAAAAAAATTTATTTTTTAATAAAATAAAAGTAATAAAAATTAAATTAAAATTAAATGTATATTTTTTTTTGTTTTAATATTAATTTATATTTTTAACAACTGAACCGATCTAGTAAAACACTTAAAAGATATTTAAGAGGCCACGGTTAAATTAAGACTAAATAAAAATATTTTGTACAAGAACAAAATTTATTGAAAAACACTTTATGTTCGGAGTTTTTATTTTCTGTATACACAAAATAGCAACAACAACAACAAAAAGCAAACCAAAAAATTTTCCGAAACGTCTTGAATTCAAGATCACACAACACACTGGTAAATGATTGCACGTACCGAAAAATATTATGTGAAACAACAACCAAAAACGTCGAGCGAAAAACGTTCAAAACAAAAATTTTTTTTTTTCGAAATACCAAAACAAAAAAAAACACTGTAGTCGGAAAAACTACCAACAAATTGTGTGCAAATACACAAGCAACAGTAAACGTATAAATTTTTTCGATTTTCCAAGGCATGGAGAAAAATCATTTTTCTTCGTTGGCATATAATGTGGAGAATATTTTTACAGTGTACGGGGAAATTTAGTTTACATTGTGCTCTGTTTGTGTATCGTTTACTCTCTTTTGAAATCTTGGAAATTATTATTGCCTATATTATGTTTATAAAGATTGAGATGAATTTCATATAAATATAAGTACAGTAGAGTACGAAAGTGTAGTAAAAAATTATTTGAACAAATATAAATATATGACACATTGAAATTTAATGAATATGTGCGTGCGTGTCCCGGAAATTATTACATACTTAAAAATCTTAAATGCTCTTATCAAACTCAATTAATTTTTGTGCTTATAACGAAATACTTGACAACATTACGCCTCCAAAAATTAATTGAATATAAGATTGATAAAAAATGCTTAAATTGTATGTTGAGATATAAATAAAAATTATAATTTTTAGAGTTGGTTTAATTTACAAGGACGTGTAATTTGGAAACTATGCTTGTAGATAGCCGAAACAAAAATACAAGTAAAGCCAAAGCTAATCTAAATAAATCAAACAACCCTTTTAAATCGGACTTTCAAAGACGGAAAAAACAAAAAATTAAATTTTCATACTAAAAATAATTTTGGGTTAATCTGGGTGATATTTAGTAAGATATTACTTTTACATCGAGGTGAGGTTACCAAGCCGTTGGTAGATTAGTTTCGACCTAATAAAATATTGAATTTTGTAAATAAAAAAAACTCAAACAGCGCTAGTTATATGCTCCTGGGCCATGTTTGGCCATTCCACAACTATGACAAAATTCTGAAGATCGTCGTGGATATGAGCATTTGGTAGATCTAACATAAAACATAGTGAGATCGATGATCACCTTGCAATATCTCGACTGGTATTCCGTTGAAGTCGAAAAAACTCAAACAGCGGTAGTTATATGCTTCTCGGCCATGTTTGGCCATTCTACAACTATGGCAAAATTCTGAAAAAGTCGTGGATATGGGCATTTGATAGATCTAACATAAAAACATAGTGAGATCGATGATCACCTCGCAAAATTTCGACTGGTATTCCATTGAAGTCGAAAAACTCAAACAGCGGTAGTTATATGCTTCTGAGTCATGTTTGGCCATTCTACAACTATGACAAAATTCTTAAAATCATCGTGGATATGAACATTTGATAGATCTAACATAAAAACATAGTGAGATCGATGATCACCTTGCAATATCTCGACTGGTATTCCGTTGAAGTCGAAAAAACTCAAACAGCGGTAGTTATATGCTTCTCGGCCATGTTTGGCCATTCTACAACTATGGCAAAATTCTGAAAAAGTTGTGGATATGGGCATTTGATAGATCTAACATAAAAACATAGTGAGATCGATGATCACCTCGCAAAATTTCGACTGGTATTCCATTGAAGTCGAAAAACTCAAACAGCGGTAGTTATATGCTTCTGAGTCATGTTTGGCCATTCTACAACTATGACAAAATTCTTAAAATCATCGTGGATATGAACATTTGATAGATCTAACATAAAAACATAGTGAGATCGATGATCACCTTGCAATATCTCGACTGGTATTCCGTTGAAGTCGAAAAAACTCAAACAGCGGTAGTTATATGCTTCTCGGCCATGTTTGGCCATTCTACAACTATGGCAAAATTCTGAAAAAGTCGTGGATATGCGCATTTGATAGATCTAACGTAAAAACATAGTGAGATCGATGATCACCTCGCAAAATTTCGACTGGTATTCCATTGAAGTCGAAAAACTCAAACAGCGGTAGTTATATGCTTCTGAGTCATGTTTGGCCATTCTACAACTATGACAAAATTCTTAAAATCATCGTGGATATGAACATTTGATAGATCTAACATAAAAACATAGTGAGATCGATAATCACCTTGCAATATCTCGACTGGTATTCCATTGAAGTCGAAAAACTCAAACAGCGGTAGTTATATGCTTCTGAGTCATGTTTGGCCATTCTACAACTATGACAAAATTCTTAAAATCATCGTGGATATGAACATTTGATAGATCTAACATAAAAACATAGTGAGATCGATGATCACCTTGCAATATCTCGACTGGTATTCCGTTGAAGTCGAAAAAACTGAAACAGCGGTAGTTATATGCTTCGGAATGAGCAAATTCCATCGTTGCGGCAGGCTCATGCACTGAAAATGGCCAATAAAGAAAGGAAACGATTATGCTTCCTGCTACGTATTACAGGCGTAGCACCAATGTGTCCTATCCTGATTGGTAATATTGTATCACCTCACAAAATCTCGACTGCTATTCTGTTGAAGTCGAAAAAACTGAAACAGCGGTAGTTATATGCTTCTGGGCCATGTTTGGCCATTCCACAACTATGACAAAATTCTGAAAATCGTCGTGGATATGGGCATTTGATAGATCTAACATAAAAACTTAGTGAGATCGATGATCACCTCGCAAAATCTCGACTGCTATTCTGTTGAAGTCGAAAAAACTCAAACAGCGGTAGTTATATGCTTCTCGGCCATGTTTGGCCATTCTACAACTATGGCAAAATTCTGAAAAAGTCGTGGATATGCGCATTTGATAGATCTAACATAAAAACATAGTGAGATCGATGATCACCTCGCAAAATTTCGACTGGTATTCCATTGAAGTCGAAAAACTCAAACAGCGGTAGTTATATGCTTCTGAGTCATGTTTGGCCATTCTACAACTATGACAAAATTCTTAAAATCATCGTGGATATGAACATTTGATAGATCTAACATAAAAACATAGTGAGATCGATGATCACCTTGCAATATCTCGACTGGTATTCCGTTGAAGTCGAAAAAACTCAAACAGCGGTAGTTATATGCTTCTCGGCCATGTTTGGCCATTCTACAACTATGGCAAAATTCTGAAAAAGTTGTGGATATGGGCATTTGATAGATCTAACATAAAAACATAGTGAGATCGATGATCACCTCGCAAAATTTCGACTGGTATTCCATTGAAGTCGAAAAACTCAAACAGCGGTAGTTATATGCTTCTGAGTCATGTTTGGCCATTCTACAACTATGACAAAATTCTTAAAATCATCGTGGATATGAACATTTGATAGATCTAACATAAAAACATAGTGAGATCGATGATCACCTTGCAATATCTCGACTGGTATTCCGTTGAAGTCGAAAAAACTCAAACAGCGGTAGTTATATGCTTCTCGGCCATGTTTGGCCATTCTACAACTATGGCAAAATTCTGAAAAAGTCGTGGATATGCGCATTTGATAGATCTAACGTAAAAACATAGTGAGATCGATGATCACCTCGCAAAATTTCGACTGGTATTCCATTGAAGTCGAAAAACTCAAACAGCGGTAGTTATATGCTTCTGAGTCATGTTTGGCCATTCTACAACTATGACAAAATTCTTAAAATCATCGTGGATATGAACATTTGATAGATCTAACATAAAAACATAGTGAGATCGATAATCACCTTGCAATATCTCGACTGGTATTCCATTGAAGTCGAAAAACTCAAACAGCGGTAGTTATATGCTTCTGAGTCATGTTTGGCCATTCTACAACTATGACAAAATTCTTAAAATCATCGTGGATATGAACATTTGATAGATCTAACATAAAAACATAGTGAGATCGATGATCACCTTGCAATATCTCGACTGGTATTCCGTTGAAGTCGAAAAAACTGAAACAGCGGTAGTTATATGCTTCGGAATGAGCAAATTCCATCGTTGCGGCAGGCTCATGCACTGAAAATGGCCAATAAAGAAAGGAAACGATTATGCTTCCTGCTACGTATTACAGGCGTAGCACCAATGTGTCCTATCCTGATTGGTAATATTGTATCACCTCACAAAATCTCGACTGCTATTCTGTTGAAGTCGAAAAAACTGAAACAGCGGTAGTTATATGCTTCTGGGCCATGTTTGGCCATTCCACAACTATGACAAAATTCTGAAAATCGTCGTGGATATGGGCATTTGATAGATCTAACATAAAAACTTAGTGAGATCGATGATCACCTCGCAAAATCTCGACTGCTATTCTGTTGAAGTCGAAAAAACTCAAACAGCGGTAGTTATATGCTTCTCGGCCATGTTTGGCCATTCTACAACTATGGCAAAATTCTGAAAAAGTCGTGGATATGCGCATTTGATAGATCTAACATAAAAACATAGTGAGATCGATGATCACCTCGCAAAATTTCGACTGGTATTCCATTGAAGTCGAAAAACTCAAACAGCGGTAGTTATATGCTTCTGAGTCATGTTTGGCCATTCTACAACTATGACAAAATTCTTAAAATCATCGTGGATATGAACATTTGATAGATCTAACATAAAAACATAGTGAGATCGATGATCACCTTGCAATATCTCGACTGGTATTCCGTTGAAGTCGAAAAAACTCAAACAGCGGTAGTTATATGCTTCTCGGCCATGTTTGGCCATTCTACAACTATGGCAAAATTCTGAAAAAGTTGTGGATATGGGCATTTGATAGATCTAACATAAAAACATAGTGAGATCGATGATCACCTCGCAAAATTTCGACTGGTATTCCATTGAAGTCGAAAAACTCAAACAGCGGTAGTTATATGCTTCTGAGTCATGTTTGGCCATTCTACAACTATGACAAAATTCTTAAAATCATCGTGGATATGAACATTTGATAGATCTAACATAAAAACATAGTGAGATCGATGATCACCTTGCAATATCTCGACTGGTATTCCGTTGAAGTCGAAAAAACTCAAACAGCGGTAGTTATATGCTTCTCGGCCATGTTTGGCCATTCTACAACTATGGCAAAATTCTGAAAAAGTCGTGGATATGCGCATTTGATAGATCTAACGTAAAAACATAGTGAGATCGATGATCACCTCGCAAAATTTCGACTGGTATTCCATTGAAGTCGAAAAACTCAAACAGCGGTAGTTATATGCTTCTGAGTCATGTTTGGCCATTCTACAACTATGACAAAATTCTTAAAATCATCGTGGATATGAACATTTGATAGATCTAACATAAAAACATAGTGAGATCGATAATCACCTTGCAATATCTCGACTGGTATTCCATTGAAGTCGAAAAACTCAAACAGCGGTAGTTATATGCTTCTGAGTCATGTTTGGCCATTCTACAACTATGACAAAATTCTTAAAATCATCGTGGATATGAACATTTGATAGATCTAACATAAAAACATAGTGAGATCGATGATCACCTTGCAATATCTCGACTGGTATTCCGTTGAAGTCGAAAAAACTGAAACAGCGGTAGTTATATGCTTCGGAATGAGCAAATTCCATCGTTGCGGCAGGCTCATGCACTGAAAATGGCCAATAAAGAAAGGAAACGATTATGCTTCCTGCTACGTATTACAGGCGTAGCACCAATGTGTCCTATCCTGATTGGTAATATTGTATCACCTCACAAAATCTCGACTGCTATTCTGTTGAAGTCGAAAAAACTGAAACAGCGGTAGTTATATGCTTCTGGGCCATGTTTGGCCATTCCACAACTATGACAAAATTCTGAAAATCGTCGTGGATATGGGCATTTGATAGATCTAACATAAAAACTTAGTGAGATCGATGATCACCTCGCAAAATCTCGACTGCTATTCTGTTGAAGTCGAAAAAACTCAAACAGCGGTAGTTATATGCTTCTCGGCCATGTTTGGCCATTCTACAACTATGGCAAAATTCTGAAAAAGTCGTGGATATGCGCATTTGATAGATCTAACATAAAAACATAGTGAGATCGATGATCACCTCGCAAAATTTCGACTGGTATTCCATTGAAGTCGAAAAACTCAAACAGCGGTAGTTATATGCTTCTGAGTCATGTTTGGCCATTCTACAACTATGACAAAATTCTTAAAATCATCGTGGATATGAACATTTGATAGATCTAACATAAAAACATAGTGAGATCGATGATCACCTTGCAATATCTCGACTGGTATTCCGTTGAAGTCGAAAAAACTGAAACAGCGGTAGTTATATGCTTCGGAATGAGCAAATTCCATCGTTGCGGCAGGCTCATGCACTGAAAATGGCCAATAAAGAAAGGAAACGATTATGCTTCCTGCTACGTATTACAGGCGTAGCACCAATGTGTCCTATCCTGATTGGTAATATTGTATCTACTTCCTTGCCTCGCTGACCGACGAGGAGTCCATTCTAACTTATATCGGTTCTGTTCCGTAAATTCTTAATTATCAATCGCCAGGACCGGAGGCTACTCTGCGACTGGCCAGAAGATGTGATCAACAAATCTTTAGGTTTCACACATCGCCAATAAGGTTTCCTGAAGGCGTGCTCAACGCTTAACGCTATTCAGCTCGTTACCAGGCTGACTGAAAGCGTCATCGATTGTAAGAAATGGAAAGAAGCCCGAAAAAATACCTCGCCATTATTATGTTAGATATTAAAAATGCATGTAACACAGTAAAATGGCAACAGATTATGTCTTTAATACGCAGGGCCCATTCCTTGTATGTATTAAAGGCATAACCTGTTTCGATTTTTTGGTTTCCGCTGGGGGGTGTAAGGGGAACAGAGTTACTTGTGGGGTCCATCATGAATAGGTCCAACTCTGAAATATTTTGTCCAGAGTTGGGCGTTTACCATCTACTAACTTTTACGTGATCATGCCGACAACGTCAACTTCTCGTAGATCACGTCGATAACTCGTAGACTAATGTCGACTATTTGTAGAAGCATCGACTACTCGTAGACAACGTCGACAACTAATTGTAATCCACGCCAGTAGTGATTGTATGATCCACATATTTTGAACTTCTGGTTCCGGAGATTTTAGTTAATGGAAGTTAGCACTACTAAAGTAAAATATATCTCCAAGTAAGTTATACTGTGTGTGTCAAACCGTTTTTTCGACTAAATTATGAGTTTGAAGTTTACACAAACCCAATAAGAATATTCTAGAAAATTGCATGTGTTAATTTCTACACTGATAAACACATTGTTGAAAGAGACCTCCATACGATATTAGCAAGAGATGAAACACTCGCCATGTTTTTTCAAAAAAGGAATAAATTAAAAATTAATTTCGTCTCTTTCTAATGGTAATCAGCTCACTCGCTCATTAACATATAGGGTGCAATGGGGGTTAAATTTGCCGATATTTTGTTAATACGAGTTGTACGGTGATTTTTTTTTGATAGTTGTCACGTACAGACCACTTGATGGAGAAGTATTCAAACCAACAACGTTTAATTATTGTAAAAACACATTACAAAAATGGTAAAAGTTTTGCGAAAACAGTTCCCCAATTACGTCAAGTCTCTATTTTTGAGTATAATTTCAGTGCACTCATGGAGTCTGAGTGGAATACTTCTAATTGCCAATAACAAGACATAGCAGAGTTTGTACCAAAATGCCACAATTATCGGATAATTTCTATAGGCCAAACTTTCCAAATGAAATAGGTTTGAATTCCCAACCAATCAACCACTGACCAGTGCTTTAACATGAGAAGGATTTGAAAAAATATCGACAGTACAATATAATCATACATCAACGATATAAACTTCCGACAGGCATAGTATCAATCGCGAGAACCTCCGAATAAATTCGCTTCGCT
Organism: Nephrotoma guestfalica; assembly: GCA_963691935.1. Taxonomy (NCBI): domain Eukaryota; kingdom Metazoa; phylum Arthropoda; class Insecta; order Diptera; family Tipulidae; genus Nephrotoma; species Nephrotoma guestfalica. The sequence continues at coordinate 183,893,432 of OY829915.1, read as the reverse complement.
GTGTAAATTAACAAAGTTTGGGTCTGTTTACCGGAAGTGAGACTTGGATACTGACCTCTAATGATTGAAGAATGCTACCTATGGTCTTTCGTTTCATCTTTAGTCAAATTAAAATTACGCATAGCAAATATGATTCGCATGAAATGCAAGGTAAAATTACCGATATACCAATCCTAACGCGTGACAAAGTGTTCCATTAACAACTAGCCGGAGGGCTGCGTAGAAGACGACCCCGATTGCGCTGGTATGACGACGTTGCACTAGAATACTATACTGCGTATAACAGGAAGTCAAAACTGGAAAACGAGAACAACACCGAAAAAGATAGAAGCCCACTGAAAGATAGAGAGAGAGATTGAAATTCAACGAAGTCGATAAATGAGATACTCAAAAAAATCTATCGTAACCAATTCTTCAGAAAATCAGTTCTATATTCTAAGAAGAAGAAGAAATGTTAAGCTTAAAAGATTTATCTAATAAAAATAGCATTTTGGTAAACACCCTGCAATGTTCTGTTATTGGCCGTTAATGTTACCATTAAACAACGTCTATGACATGTCTGTGAAACTAGCACGTAAAGTTAGCACGATATTTGCAATGGTAACACTCTTGGTTTGAATCTTGTATATTGCATTTTTAGTACAAGATAGCACGAAAAATTTAAAATAATTAATTGGTCAAAAACAAAATTAAGATGAAAATTTATCAAACTTACAAAACAAAAATTACCACGAAAAACGCAACGGCTGATAAAAAATAAGTAAAATAAAACATTTGACCAAGCTTGATATAAAAGCGCTTCCAAACATTTGTCGGACATGAAATTGAATTTTAATTGAAATTGAATCCTTAATGAATTTCTAAGACAAATTTCAAAGCAATCGTATGGGTCAGACGATAGTACTAATGGTTCGAGCTGGCTTTTTCCAAGGATTTGTCTGACATGAATTTAATTTTGTATTGTAGAAGAATCCTTAATGAACTTCTAAGACAAATTTCTTACCAATCGTGTGGGTCAGACTGTAGTACCAATGGTCTGTGCTGGCCTCTTCCAAGCATTTGTCGGATATGAATTTAATTTTGTATTGTAGAAGAATCCTTAACGAATTTCTAAAACAAATTTCAAAGTATTCGTATGGGTCAGACGACAGTACTAATGGTCTGTGCTGGCCTCTTCTAAGCATTTGTCGGACATGAATTTAATTTTTTATTGTAGCAGACTGAACTTCATAGACAAATTTCAAAGCAATCGTATGGATCAGATGGTAGTACTAATGGTTCGAGCTGCTCTTTACGATTGCTTTGAAATTTGTCTTAGAAGTTCGTTAAGGATTCTTCTACAATACAAAATTAAATTCATGTCCGACAAATGTTCGAAGAGGCCAGCTCGAGCCATTAGTACTATCGTCTGACCCATACGAATGCTTTGAAATTTGTCTTAGAAATTCGTTAAGGATTCTTCTACAATACAAAATTAAATTCATGTCCGACAAGTTTGAGAGTGGTTATTTGGCGGTTTACATCTATCAATGCCTTTCTTTTTGCTTCATCAGTGTTCGTTTTTCCATATTTAATATGCCACCAAACACAAACTGTTATAGGCGTCGAAATATATAACAACAATGCGGCTTAAGATTGAAGTAGGCTTTGAAACATGGCATTTTAGTTCTCTCTCTGTTGGGAAAAAACGAAATTACTTTCGGAACAACCCAATACTATAATTAAATAATCTTCAGTTTGTTTATAGCGTCTTAGATGTGAGTGAGCTTATCCAAGTTAGTTTTATCATACGGAAGCTCTTGCTGCTATCATTCTCGCTCTTTCTAATTATTCAACATTTGACCAGTAAAAGAAATATATTTTTTGAATCTTTAAAATTTGAAGTTGATTTTTGCCAAAGGTGCCAAAAAGTGTTAGAAGGATCGAGCGTCGCCATTAAAAAATTCTACGATATATTTAACGGGCTTTCGTTCGTAAACACTAATTTACGTATAACATCTGCATTTTGAAACACGATTGCCTTATAGTTTGCATAATTCATCCTCGAGCAAATCTGATACACTAAATTAAATTAAAAAATCAATTTTAATTTAATTCGTATAACCTTTTCCTCCTTATTTGATATTTCATTTGTAATTTTCTCTGCACTCAGTCCACATTTGATAAAAAATGTATCAGATTTTACGTTTGCGTGTGGTCTTTACCTTTTTATTTTATTAAATTTGTGTATCAAAGAATTTCCATTCAATTGTCTTTTACTGAAAATTATACCGGATGTATACGCCAAAGTGGGGATGATTGTGCTCTATATAATACATGATACGTATACGTTTATCTGGAATGATTTCCCCTCCTTTATAGAAATGAATTGAGAGAAAATTCATTTTACCGCTTCTCAAAATTTTTGTTCGCGCGCTCTGCCAATTTCCCAACGAGCTATAACACAACACACAAAGTAAACATGCTTGTGGCATTCAGAGCGAACAACAACAAACAAGTTTTTTTTCGAAAATTTAATAGGATTTTTGAGTTGAAAAATATTGAAAATGTTAGGAAATTCTTATTACATTTTTCAATTTGAAAACAATAAGCGACGAGCTATTATGCGGGAAAACTCCATAAGTAACACCTAACGATGACGGCAACGACAATAACATTATATCAAAACATAATGAAGATGGCATGAGGAAATTTTTTTCGAACTAAAGAAAAAGGAAAAATGAAAATTATAACCTGTTGAGTCGGTCGTTCGACTCACAACAAAATGCAAAAGAAAAGATAAAATTATGACGAAAATAGAAAACAACAGTTGCGTACTAAATACGGTGGAAAATTGAAATGCGATCGAATATTGAAAATCAATTGGTGTCATGGGAAAGTTTTTCTTAAATTTTATTGGGGGAAAATCATTATTTAAATTTATTCGTTTTCTTAAAGTAGGATGTCTGGTGCATCGACGACTTTAAGGCCTTAATAAAATTTAATTTATGTAACCTACATACCAACGTTGGAAAACTTAAACAATTTTGACGAATACAGACTATGGTAATACCGGCCTTGTGGCGACTAAATTCGTGAATTTTTAAATTATTTTAAATTTATACAACAGGTCGGCCGTCGGAACACAAAGATATATGTTCAATTAATTATAAAGTTGCGTTGTTAGTGAACAGTAGTGATTACATGTTTAATATGAATATTCAACCAATAACCTAGGATGTTAAATTAAATTTTTGATTAATGGAGAAATGACTCAATACATCATAAATAAGAAAAAAGATGACATCTGCACATCGGTAATCTGTACTATAGGATTATTTCGATACATAAATGCAATCTAAAATCGTTGAACAACTCTCAAATGCTCTCTTCTGAGATATCTGATGCACAAAAATACAAGGAACTATCGCAGAAAATTTGGAAGTAAAATTTTAGCAGAGGGAAAACAATTTTGGTCGAGAAATAGCTTCCAATCGAGAAGTTTTTGAAATTTGAATTTCGGACGTTCGATATATTATATTCGTACACGATTTTGCAAATAAAACACCCAGTAATTTAAGTTACAAATTTTATTTACCAACAGCTTTAATTTCTGTAGCAATTCACAAATTTCACTCGTTCACTAATTCAGTTTAACTGTTCACTACTTTTTGCACCGTATAGTTTTCATTTTTTAACTTGCACTGTTCACGGGTTAAATCACAGCTGTCTTATATACACGCGTCTCAAATTGCTCGAGCTTATATGTATATTTGTTTATCGCTGTTCGAGGTGATTCTTTTCATTGCATCTGGCGATGTATGCGTTTTGCAATTGTCAATCACTATCAGGTAGTTATATTCGCGAATATTCTACGTCATCAATTCTTCTATCTTGATGATTAACGCCGTTCTTAGTTCTAGTACTTTCCATGACGATTACACCTGCATTTAACAATTGCCTCCGTTATCTGCATATTGAAATGCCATTCTAAAATCCAATTTCCAATCAGTATTGGTGGAAAACTTAATCCAACAATATCTTTGATGTAAAAAAGAATAACCGCTTAATAAAATAATAGTCTTCAACTGAGTTCAATACTTTAACAACTCGACTACCAAGTGATATGCTTTGTCTCGAACTTGCTCGTCCATTTTCCTCATATTTTATCGTCGTGTCTATGTCAATGTGAGGAAACATCCATCTTAGTTCTGGGGCCTAGTTGAATCCAATATACAACATCATTAATTTGTTTGGTGACTTTATAAGGCCCTTCCCAAACTTGTTGGAGTTTCGATGATAACCCTTTTCTTCTCATGGGATTATAAAGTCAAACCAAATCCCCCTCTGCAAATCCCTCATTATCTGCTCTTAGCTCATGTCTCGTTTTGATCATATCGCGCCTTTGTAATTTTGCTTCTTACTTCATTATGAATCCAGTTCATTCTCCGTCTTAGATCGGTTACATGCTCATGCTGCGCGACTGTTTCGGTTTCTGGTAACCTAAAGTTAATATCACATGGTAGGTGGGGCTCTTTGCCAAACATGACCATTGCAGATGAATTTCCAGTCATATCATGTACTGTGCTACGATACCCCAACATGAATAGGGGTATATTCCGTTCCAGTTATCCTGATTGGCATTAACTTCTTTCCGCAAATGCTCTTCCAGTGTCCGGTTAAACCTCTCTACCATTCCGTCTGATTGTGGATGTAATTGTTTGGTACGAGTCCTTTTTATGTTAGAAGTGCAGTTCGTGCGGTACTCCAAATCTTCAAATCCAATTGTTCGCAAATGTGTCGGCTTTTGTTCGGGTTTCCTAATTTACAATCGGATAGACTTCCACCCACATGTTGAAGTAGTCAATATACACCAGTACGTAACGCAACCATCTTCTGTTTCTGTAAACGGGCCGGCAGTGTCCATTGATATTCGTTCGAATGGTCCTCCAACATCGTATTGTTGCATTCTTCCTCTCGCCCGAGTTTGCGGTATCTTGAACGAAGCACACACTTCACACTGTTTGCATCAATCTTTAATGTCTTAGCGACAATTGACCCAATAAAACCATTGAACGGATAGAATTTATTGTCACCGATTCTGTATATTTCGGTTATGTTGAGTTAATAATGTAAGGAAAACATATTAATTCTTGTGCCATGCAGATCATTTCGCAATGAGTTTTTAGCACTAGAACACCATTGCACAAACTATAGGGAAAACAATCCCCATTGGTGTCTAAATCATTCAACACCATCGATGACCTACGAGAATTTGACTTTAATTTATCGAAGGATAACTTCAAAAAATCTTGAAGAATTATTTTTAAATGTTAAATCTAAATTTGGTTTCTAAAAATCTAAGAAAATGCGAAAAACCCGAAAGGATAACCCGAAAAATCGCAAAAAAAATCGGAAAACCCGAAATTGGCGTTTTGTATGGGAATTTTGAATGCACTTAACACCACCAGAGAGCATTGTATTTCGACAATGAGCATTCATTTATATAGTCACTTCGGATTTCAATAGATGGCGTTGGTGGCTGGCGGCCCTATCGTTTGACAGCTGCGCCATGTATTACATATTTCTGATTCGATTATTCACACCGTGCGGTTGTGCTCAAACATTTGAGCGAGAATTTGTGAATTCTAATAAATTTAAAATTGGTTTTATTCGAAAAAAGATTGTGGATTTTGAGAACAGAATTGGTTAAAGCGAATTTAATTACATTACATTTTGCGAACAATCATTTTGGTCAGCTGTTCTATTAAGGTAAATTAGACATAACCACAAATTCATTTTAATGTGTTTTAACGAAGCTCAGTTTTGATACACGAGAATTTCAACATTGTAAAGTTCTCAGTGAAGAATAACAAGGTAATTTCTTCCATTACAATGCACTGATGGCCAGCGCGGGACGGACAATGAAAATAGTCGTATTAACATGATAAGGTCAACGACAAGCGAATAGATTCAGAATGCAACAATTTCGTGAATATTAAACACAACGCTAGCGAGCACAACACAATGAGCAGGACCGATTGCGCCAACGCGGTGGTCTCATACATCTGGAACGAGCGGCATTCCATTACGATTGGGAAATCCATTACAGTGCGCACAGATCAGAAAGGATTGGAGAAAATTTAGCGGCGAAACTCCTGGATTGTGTTGCGCAGATGCAGAATTGCCACAATTGGTCCCACCACCAGAGCCATTACACTCATTGATTTCTGAAATAGGACGTCATACCCATTTCAAGGTAATTAAAACACAATGCCCTTTCGCATCATTCGCCGTTGCATCAGAAAACACACTGAAATCATTTAACACAGTCAATTTCACATTACCATTGCAGATTCAAGGACAAATATATAATTTAGTAGGAGCGCTGTCGCCACCATCGAATTCGAAGCATCAATTCTTAGAAATTAATTACATGGGCAATTCGGAATTCCGCTGAAGTTAGCTAGTTAGTTAATTAAGCTTTGTGCTCACAATCCGACAAATAAGCGAGCCATTGTCGGAGAATTACAAACGCTTCTTCATCAGAACAACGAATTGATCAAATTGTTCAAAATTGCGTCGGATCGGATGCCATCCGACAGCCATATCATCGTCATCAGGGCAGATACAATTCCGGCGGGTGAGCATGCAAGAAGATTCAATTCGCATGACAATCGACGAAGTGGCTGTTGTTATTGGCTGAGAAATTTTGCAACCTAAGGGGTATCGTGCTTCATCATCGGAACAATGAATTGCAACGTGAGTCCGAAATTCACAGGATTTTCGATGCGCTATTCAATATCCATTGATCTTTTGGCAGGACGAGATCCGTTCTCGCCCTGCCAATAGATCAATGGATATTGTATAGCACATGGGTAAATATAACAATTTCAATAATTCATTCGTTGATTTTCTTACATCGAACCGTATGTCGATTGCTATTACAGGCGCCCAAACCAATAAAAAAGTCAGTGCTATGAATAATTTTTATTCATATACAGACTTATGATCCATGAAGATGAAGAAAATTACATTTTGAAATTACGCCGTCTTTTCGATCCGTTCGAGGTTTATATGCATGTCAAAATTGAGACTGAACGATTGACATATAATCGTTTGAACCAAAAGCAGATCTGAAAAACACATCAATCTCCGCGATGCGAGTAATGCCGATTTTGTCGGCCAGTTACATCGCAATCCCTCGCCACATACACGAGTACACGCAAGATGCGATGTCGTATATTAGACAATATTGGGCGGCGGACCTATTCATAACATACAGCTGTAATCCTCAATGAATCGAAGTCAAGAAGAAACTATTACCCAGCCAAACACCAGTTGACAGACATGACATCACTGCTAAAGCTTTTAAACAAAAATTAAAATCTTTGATGGATTTTATCATAAAGCGCCGCGTGTATGGCCAAATTCGTTGTTGGAAATACACCATTGGATGTCAAAAATGTGGTCTGCCTCATGTGTACATTTTGGCTTTTTTCTTTCGAAAAATCAGACCGGGTGAAATCGATTCCATCATCTCAACCGAAATCTCGGATGAAGCCGTTGATCCGAAATTACATGCAGTGGTGACTAAGAATATGATACATGAACCGTTGGATTGTGCCATATTCGCCGATATCGTTCAAGGCTTTGAGGCTCACATAAAAATGGAACACTCTAACTCCGTCAAGTCGATCAAGTACATATACGAAAGACATCCTACAGTTGTACATTTGGTAGTGCATCTAGAAAGCAGACAACGCGTGTATTTCAATCCAGGGAACGCATGGGTATTTCAATCCAGAGCGGCACGGCCACCGTCAACAACATTAACAAGCCTCTTATCGGTTGGTCAAGCAGATGATTTCACTCCCACTTTGCTGCATGCTGAAATGCCACTACACATGGAACGCATCATCGAAATAGTTTCAGCGTAGGAAACAAGGAACACCAGTTGAAGGATATCTAAATGTATTTGCGTCAGACGTTCTACATTGTGCATCCAAATAACGACGAATGTTACTACCTTCGATTGTTGAATGTTTGTGGTCCAACGTCGTTTCAACAACTGAGAACTCTTACAGTTGCTCGAGAACGATTCGCATTGGGACAATACGCTCAAATATTCCGTCATATCTTCATCATCGTATCAAACTCGCACATTGTTTGCGATTATCGTTCCATATGTTCATTTTCCTATCCGAAAGATTTGTGGGTGAAATATAAGAACGACATGTCTGAGGATGTTTTCCATCGTGTATGTCGCCAAACTTCAAATCCGACATTGCAAATGACAGTAGAAATATGCAATGAGGCATTGATTATGATAGAAGTATGTGTTTATTGATGGCTAATCGTTCAATACACGATGCATTCAACCACGAATTACAAAGAGAACAACAATACGACACTTAACAACACAAGACTGCGTGCGACTATTTGATGGAAGCAGTGATGAATGGAACTGGTGGCATTTACTTTCGTAATGCTCCCGAAGGGACTAGAAACCGTTCTTAATGTCATTGTTTTTGCCGTCGATTTGATCACAGCATTAGCTTCATTTGGAATAGCAGCAACTTTGGTAGAAGGCGGACGAGCTACACAGTCTACCTTAAAATTGCCACTGAACGTGCAAATCAACAAGACACCAACTCTCAACATTGCCAAAAACAGCGCAATGCCAAAGATTCTACAGAAATTCTTCATGGCAATCAAAATATTTTTGGTGGAGCCATCATTCTGATGTCCGGTGATTTTCGTCACACTCCCTGTTATTTCACGTTGAATGCGTGGGTTACGGAAAAATCTCAGTTGACAGCTCGACCGGATTCATCACATTGCCCACTGATTTCTGCCAGTTGACGGAATCGAAGGCAAAGTTCATCCGACATATTTTTCCGAACATAGTGCAAAACTTAAAAAACCATGATTGGCTGAGCGAACGAGCCATACTGGTGCTGACAAACAAAGATTCAGGAGCGACCATTCAAAGTTGCATTCCGGGAGGATTGTTTTCCTTCAAATCAGTTACACAGTTTTCAACCAGTAGTGAACTATCCCACAGATTTTTTGAGTTTGCTGGAATTGCCCGGATTATCACCTCACAATTTGCAATCAAAAGTAATGCTTATGAACAACATCATCGAGGCGACGATTATGTAGGGAAAGTACAAAGGAGTTGAAAGATTGATTGGGATTCATAATCGCTTAAGAAGAGTTACAATCAAACCAATTGTAGGTGGTACGAAGTTCACCGAGTGATTTAGTAAATAAATAAAAGCAAGTATGAATCCGTAAGAACAGATCATCGGTAATATTTAAACACTGAGTTAAGGTAATATTTAAACACTGAGGCACCGCAGTCTTGATAAAAAGAAGGTTAAAGCACTACGAGCTCCAGAAATATGCTAAAGATCACATCCAAGCTACAACTATTTGTTTGGACGAATGGTCTGGGAAATTTGTAATATCGGCTGTTTACTGTCCACCGAAACATGCAATTAAAAAACAGCAATTTATCGACTACTTTAATCAGTTGGGAATCAAATTTCTAGCAGGCGGTGATTACAACGCTAAACATGTGCAATGGGGTTCGAGGTTGACGTCACCCAAGGGCAAGCAACTCTACGAAGCAATAAACGAGAAAAACCTAGATTATTTATCATCTGGACATCCTACTTATTGGCCTACCGATAGAAAGAAAATTCCTGATTTAATAGATTTCTGTGTAATACGAGGAATAGCACGCACCAATGCTCAAGTCGTTGACTGTTATGATTTATCATCAGACCACTCACCAATAATTGTAACACTAAGTACGCAAGCATTAAAAACTGAACCACCCCAACGTTTAACAAACAAACCAACGAAATGGGTTCTGTATAGAAACATAGTAGACGTAAATTGTCATCTGGATGTCCCACTGCAAACACCAGAAGATATCGATGCCGCGATAGAAAAGTTAAGACAAATAATGGAAATGGCTGCAAAAAAAGCTACTCCGGAGTACAAAAATTCGGAAAAAAATAGTAAGCTTTCAAGTAACATTCAAAAGTTATTGGCAGATAAGCGGGCGACTCGGCGGCTATGGCAGCTGCACCAATCTCCTTTTCATAAATGGAAATTAAATAGAGCTATTAAAGCTCTAAGAGAAGCAATACGGGAAGAACACAATCTTGGAATGCAGAATTACCTAAGTGAGCTCACAGCAACAGAGAAAACAGATTACTCACTGTGGAAGGCAGCAAGACATTTAAAAAGGCCAGAGCTATCGAACCCACCGGTAAGGAAACCAGATGGTCATTGGGCCAGAAGTGATTTAGAAAAGGCTATCGCTTTCTCTAACCATCTACAAAAAGTGTTCACTCCAAACGAAAAAAATAATGACTGCGTACTACCACAGTTTACGAGGGACGAGTCGAACCCAAATCCAGTAAAATTTAAATGGGAATGCGTCAAAACGGTTATCAAAAACAGGATAAATCCTAAGAAAGCTCCAGGCCATGATCTAATAACTGGAAAAATGATCAAAGAATTACCCGATAGATGCATAAAATATATAACATATATTTTTAATGCGATTATGAGATGTGGATACTTTCCCCAAAAATGGAAAATATCTCAAATTATCATGATTCCTAATCCAGGTAAAGACGAAACCCAAGTCTCGTCGTACAGGCCAATAACTCTACTTCCGATAATTTCAAAGCTCTTTGAAAAGATGCTACTAGAAGAACTAATACCTATATTAACTGTAGGTCGCCTTATACCAGATCACCAATTTAGGTTTAGAGAGCAGCACGGCACAATAGAACAGGTGCACAGAATTGTAAACACAATTAAGCTCTCCTTAGAAGAAAAGAAATATTGCTCGGCAGTTTTCTTGGATATTGCGCAAGCTTTCGACAAAGTATGGCATGAAGGATTAAATTACAAAATTAAAACTCTTCTGCCTAGACAATTTCATGCAATTCTTGAAAACTACTTAGCCCAAAGGATGTTCCAGGTGAAACAAGGTACGGCCACTACTGATTTAACCGAAATAAAGGCAGGAGTACCGCAAGGTAGTGTATTGGGACCTGTGCTATACTTGTTGTTCACAGCTGACTTACCAATAACTGAAAACATAATCACTTCAATTTTTGCTGATGACACAGCTATATTGTTTTCACACAAAAATCCTCAAACAGCATCGAGAGAATTACGAGAACATCTGCACAAAATAGAAGATTGGCTAAAAACTTGGCGGATAAGGACGAAAGAATGTAAATCAACACATGTAACATTCACCCTGAATAAACGCACATGTCCGGCAGTAAAATTAAACAATATCACAATTCCTCAACAAACAAACGTCAAATATCTCGGTCTTCATCTCGATAGAAGATTGACATGGAAAAAGCACATTGAAACAAAACGTAATCAACTAAAAATAAAATTTTCTAAAATGTACTGGTTGATCGGAAGAAAATCGAAACTCTCTCTCTAGACTGCAAGGTTCTACTATACAAAGCGATTCTAATCCCCATATGGACATATGGTGTCCAACTATGGGGCTCAACTAGTGCCTCAAATATAGAAATTGTACAAAGAACGCAAGCAAAGATACTTCGTAGCATTACAAATGCGCCCTGGTATATTCGAAACAGCAACATCCATAGAGACCTAGGAATCAAAACGGTTAAAGAGACAATAAAATCATGCAGTCTAAAATACCATCTGAAACTGGAATCACACCCTAACGAATTAGCTAGAGAACTACTAAGGCAACCGAAATACAAACGGCTTCGCAGAGCAGATCCTCTAGATTTAATCAACTGAAATATTTAATAATTACACGCATGTTGACCTAACACACTTAAATTAAGTAATTAATAATAATTTAAAAATAATAATGCATACTAATATTAAGTACTAACATACTCGTAGGTTAAGGCTTAAGTAAAAAAAAAATATAGTTTTTAAGAATGTCACACTTCTTGTTAGTTTCGTATAAAGAAAGATTCAAGAATAAAGCCTTTGGCAATAGTTACAAAAAAAAAAAAAAATATTTAAACACTTTGTACTTTGTCTACTTTGTTGTTTCGCTGAAACCTGTGTGGATACCTGTAACAACCAAATTACTAGCACAGTTCTGAGCAATAACATTAGATTACCGACCGCTTAAAAAGTAAATTATTATTAACCAAAAGCTACAAAAGAGACGGCAGGACACATTTGTACATTAAGCGCTTTATGGGTCAGCGGGGCATAGAAAGCACTACGTTGGAGTTGAACCAGAAATACATCATGCGTAACTCGCCATTTCAGATAGGTTTTAGAAGCATAAAATTTTCATTTTCAGTAGCTCGAGAAGCTTTAGTAACTAAATCGAGCACAATTTGTTGTTGCCAACAGTATTTGTGTTTCGCATTTTATCATCACCACGCAGGTTTTATAATGATATGCTTGTAACGTAAATGTCGTAAAACTCGAAAATACACGGTGTGTGTGTGGTATACGAGTTTACCAACTTCTGGTACACTAATAAAAAATTAAGATACGAAAAATGCCATATCATAGAGAATAATTTGTACCTAGGTATTCAACCATAAATTTAAAATAATAACCGCACAAGAACACAAAATTCGGTTTTTATGCATAAACCATAACATAATATTCGCTTTATTATTTTTGTTGTGATTATTATTTACCCGGAATTATTTATCATCAGGAAAGCTTCCCCCGGCTCGCAAAAACCCATACTAAAAACAAAAGAAAACGCGGAAAATAAAATAACGGCAGCGGGAAAATTTCGTACACGAGTACCAAGCTACAGTATATACAGGGAACACATACGTACCAAAAAATTGTTCAAAGTGAACAATATAATAAAATACCATTAATAATGACGATAATGATAGCAATAAATTTGAGACGTATAGCATAAAAATAAAGGATAATAATAAAAAGGAGAATTCATAATTTTTTCACAGCAACAACAATACGAGTAACGGCAAAATAATATAAATTTTATGATTAAAACATTCTGTCTTCCCGCCGCGGTATGTTTGTGTCTAAATTTTGTGTCTAAATATTCCTCCATCTACTCCTTTCTATGTTGCTTCTTGGTTATGTGGTTACTGAAAATATATAATTGTGTTTGGCCGTTGGGGCAACAAAGTCTGGCTGTGTTTATTACCATAATATTCCATTTTGTGTGTTTATCTTCAAAAGGAATTTATTAGCGACAAAATATGCCACAGCATATGCATACACACATTTTATGCTATAATAACATAATAATCATGTTGCTTATTTACCCGCAGCTTTATGTAGCTCTTACTTGATTTTTTGTCGAATATTAAATTTTATGTAAGGATTTTACTTTATAATCGAAATAAAATTACGGACGGTAATTTAAATGTTTATGTTTGTGCGGCAGCCTACTCCATTAAATACAAACAACCTTTTAAGAGAATCAATGTTCGCCCTTTAAGCTTATAAAATTTTATTATTATGGTTTTTAAAATGTGTGCGTTATTTTTAAGACCACACTCTTACCTTTATGTGCCGACTGTTATCTGCCAGATTATCTCACTCCTTTGTTTACCAACCTAAGCGCCCGACTTACTAAATTGTAGCTGCCTATTTGTCAACTTTTGACCAAATTAGCCCGCCTCAATGAACCCCGTAGCATAATTTGTTACACATTTAATCCAAGAAATCACGATTTTATTACAGTTACCGCTTTCGAGTAACGGGTGGTCGGTTTAGCTTACAATTAAACCTGCACCGCCAAAAGAGTTACTTTTAATGTAGCATAGAGGTGAGTTTTCCACCAGATGTCACGCGTAAGATTCGGAATTTTAATTTAAATAAAAAAATTTATTTAACTAAAATATTTTTGTTGTTGGTTGCTGGTGAGTGATGATGTGGTGGTGATGTTGCTCCGGCAAAAATCCAAATCGAATAGACAGAAGAATAGTTAACTTTTTATCTCCTTGCCATACATAATTGACCAAGTACTTGTAAATAGGTCAATTTGCATATCGTAGAGTTTTTCCGATCATTTTTCCCAATTCCAGTAAACACCGCTACCAAATACTAAGCGCACTTTTGAGTTTTTCTGGATCAAAACTAACAGGTAAACACCATTCCATTGAAAAATTTGGGGGCCCCGGGTGTTTTAGGAAATCAAATTTGTAAAGAAGTCAATTTGCATATCGTAGGGTTTTCCGAGCAATTTTCCCAATTCCAGTGAACACCGCTACCAAATACTAAGCGCACTTTTGAGTTTTTCTGGATCAAAACTAACAGGTAAACACCATTCCATTGAAAAATTTGGGGGCCCCGGGTGTTTTAGGAAATCAAATTTGTAAAGAGGTCAATTTGCATATCGTAGGGTTTTCCGAGAAAATTTCCCAATTCCAGTAAACACCGCTACCAAATACTAAGCGCACTTTTGAGTTTTTCTGGATCAAAACTAACAGGTAAACACAATTCCATTGAAAAATTTAGGGGCCCCCGGTGTTTTAGGAAATCAAATTTGTAAAGAGGTCAATTTGCATATCGTAGGGTTTTCCGAGTAATTTTCCCAATTCCAGTAAATACCGCTACCAAATACTAAGCGAACTTTTGAATTGTTCTGGATCAAAACTAACAGGTAAACACCATTCCATTGAAAAATTTAGGGGCCCCGGTTGTTTTAGGAAATCAAATTTGTAAAGAGGTCAATTTGCATATCGTAGGGTTTTCCGAGCAATTTTCCCAATTCCAGTAAACAACGCTACCAAATACTAAGCGCACTTTTGAGTTGTTCTGGATCAAAACTAACAGATAAACACCATTCCATTGAAAAATTTGGGGGCCCCGGTTGTTTTAGGTAATCAAATTTGTAAAGAGGTCATTTTGCATATCGTAGGGTTTTCCGAGCAATTTTCCCAATTCCAGCAAACACCGCTACCAAATACTAAGCGCACTTTTGAGTTGTTCTGGATCAAAACTAACAGGTAAACACCATTCCATTGAAAAATTTGGGGGCCCCCCGGTGTTTTATGAAATCAGATTTGTAAAGAGGTCAATTTGCATATCGTAGGGTTTTCCGAGCAATTTTCCCAATTCCAGTAAACAACGCTACCAAATACTAAGCGCACTTTTGAGTTGTTCTGCATCAAAACTAACAGGTAAATACCGTTCCATTGAAAAATTTGAGGGCCCCGGGTGTTTTAGGAAATCAAATTTGTAAAGAGGTCAATTTGCATATCGTAGGGTTTTCCGAGCAATTTTCCCAATTCCAGTAAACACCGCTACCAAATACTAAGCGCACTTTTGAGTTGTTCTGGATCAAAACTAACAGGTAAACACCATTCCATTGAAAAATCTAGGGGCCCCGGGTGTTTTAGGAAATCAAATTTGTAAAGAGGTCAATTTGCATATCGTAGGGTTTTCCGAGCAATTTTCCCAATTCCAGTAAACACCGCTACCAAATACTAAGCGCACTTTTGAGTTGTTCTGGATCAAAACTAACAGGTAAACACCATTCCATTGAAAAATTTGGGGGCCCCGGGTGTTTTAGGAAATCAAATTTGTAAAGAGGTCAATTTGCATATCGTAGGGTTTTCCGAGCAATTTTCCCAATTCCAGTAAACACCGCTACCAAATACTAAGCGCACTTTTGAGTTGTTCTGCATCAAAACTAACAGGTAAACACCATTCAATTGAAAAATTTAGGGGCCCCCGGTGTTTTAGGAAATCAAATTTGTAAAGAGGTCAATTTGCATATCGTAGGGTTTTTCGAGCAATTTTCCCAATTCCAGTAAACAACGCTACCAAACATTAAGCGCACTTTTGAGTTGATCTGCATCAAAACTAACAGGTAAATACCGTTCCATTGAAAAATTTGGGGGCCCCGGGTGTTTTAGGAAATCAAATTTGTAAAGTGGTCAATTTGCATATAGTAGGGTTTTCCGAGCAATTTTCCCAATTCCAGTAAACACCGCTACCAAATACTAAGCGCACTTTTGAGTTGTTCTGGATCAAAACTAACAGGTAAACACCATTCCATTGAAAAATCTAGAGACCCCGAATGTTTTAGGAAAACAAATAAAATTTGTAAGGAAGTCAATTTGCATATCGTAGGGTTTTTCCGAGCAATTTTCCCAATTCCAGCAAACACCGCTACCAAATACTAAGCGCACTTTTGAGTTGTTCTGGATCAAAACTAGCAGGTAAACACCATTCCATTGAAAAATTTGGGGGCCCCGGGTGTTTTAGGAAATCAAATTTGTAAAGAGGTCAATTTGCATATCGTAGGGTTTTCCGAGCAATTTTCCCAATTCCAGTAAACACCGCTACCAAATACTAAGCGCACTTTTGAGTTGTTCTGCATCAAAACTAACAGGTAAATACCGTTCCATTGAAAAATTTGGGGGCCCCGGGTGTTTTAGGAAATCAAATTTGTAAAGAGGTCAATTTGCAAATCGTAGGGTTTTTCCGAGCAATTTCCCAATTCCAGTAAACACCGCTACCAAATACTAAGCGCACTTTTGAGTTGTTCTGCATCAAAACTAACAGGTAAACACAATTCCATTGAAAAATTTGGGGTCCCCGGTTGTTTTAGGAAATCAAACTTGTAAAGAGGTCAATTTGCATATCGTAGGGTTTTCCGAGCAATTTTCCCAATTCCAGTAAACACCGCTACCAAATACTAAGCGCACTTTTAAATTGTTCTAGATCACAACTAACAGGTAAACATCATTCCATTGAAAAATCTAGGGACTCCGGGTGTTTTAGGAAATCAAAGTTGCAAAGAGATCAATTTGCATATCGTAGGGTTTTTCCGAGCAATTTTCCCAATTCCAGTAAACACCGCTACCAAATACTAAGCTCACTTTTGAGTTGTTCTAGATCAAAACTAATAGGTAAACACCATTCCATTGAAAAATTTGGGGGCCCCGGGTGTTTTAGGAAATCAAATTTGTAAAGAGGTCAATTTGCATATCGTAGGGTTTTTCCGAGCAATTTTCCCAATTCCAGTAAACAACACTACCAAATACTAAGCGCACTTTTGAGTTGTTCTGGATCAAAACTAACAGGTAAACACCATTCAATTAAAAAATTTGGGGCCCCCGGTGTTTTAGGAAATCAAATTTGTAAAGAGGTCAATTTGCATATCGTAGGCTTTTCCGAGCAATTTTCCCAATTCCAGTAAACACCGCTACCAAATACTAAGCGCACTTTTGAGTTGATCTGCATCAAAACTAACAGGTAAATACCGTTCCATTGAAAAATTTGGGGGCCCCGGGTGTTTTAGGAAATCAAATTTGTAAAGAGGTCAATTTGCATATCGTAGGGTTTTCCGAGCAATTTTCCCAATTCCAGTAAACACCGCTACCAAATACTAAGCGCACTTTTGAGTTGATCTGCATCAAAACTAACAGGTAAATACCGTTCCATTGAAAAATTTGGGGGCCCCGGGTGTTTTAGGAAATCAAATTTGTAAAGAGGTCAATTTGCATATCGTAGGGTTTTCCGAGCAATTTTCCCAATTCCAGTAAACACCACTACCAAATACTAAGCGCACTTTTGAGTTGTTCTGAATTAAAACTAACAGGTAAACACCATTCAATTGAAAAATTTGGGGGCCCCGGGTGTTTTAGGAAATCAAATTTGTAAAGAGGTCAATTTGCATAACGTAGGGTTTTCCGAGCAATTTTCCCAATTCCAGTAAACACCACTACCAAATACTAAGCGCACTTTTGAGTTGTTCTGAATTAAAACTAACAGGTAAACACCATTCAATTGAAAAATTTGGGGGCCCCGGGTGTTTTAGGAAATCAAATTTGTAAAGAGGTCAATTTGCATATCGTAGGGTTTTTCCGAGCAATTTTCCCAATTCCAGAAACACCGCTACCAAATACTAAGCACACTTTTGAGTTGTTCTGCATCAAAATTAACAGGTAAACACCATTCCATTGAAAAATTTGGGGGCCCCGGGTGTTTTAGGAAATCAAATTTGTAAAGAGGTCAATTTGCATATCGTAGGGTTTTCCGAGCAATTTTCCCAATTCCATTAAACACAGCTACCAAATACTAAGCGCACTTTTGAGTTGTTCTGGATCAAAACTAACAGGTAAACACCATTCAATTGAAAAATTTAGGGGCCCCCGGTGTTTTAGGAAATCAAATTTGTAAAGAGGTCAATTTGCATATCGTACGGTTTTCCAAGTAATTTTACCAGTTCCAGTAAACACCGCTACCAAATACTAAGCGCACTTTTGAGTTAATCTGGATCAAAACTAACAGGTAAACACCATTCGATTGAAAAATTTGGGGGCCCCGGGTGTTTTAGGAAATCAAATTTGTAAAGAGGGTAATTTGCATATCGTAGGGTAAAATTATCAGCCGAAATGCTGATGTGAATTGGACGCCTCGGAGCTGTGATTTGACTTCGTTGGACTATTATCTTTGTCACGATTAACGCTCCTAAGAACAATATTCGCATTGCCATTGAAGACATAATGCCGCATACCATCGAAAATGTGCTCAAAAATTGGACCGACCGTATGGGGTACGTCAAGGCCAGCCGAGGCAGTCATATGAATGCAAGTCATACAGTCATACGAGTCATACAATGAAAAAATAAATTTGAAAAAATATTGAGAACTTTTTGTTTAATTGCATTTTAAAAACAAAATTATTTGGCCCACCCTATACATACTATTGAGTGACACAGACGAAAAATGAGTAAGTCGGTTTGGGACAAATATGGAAAGTAATCAAGTTTGATATTGATAATTCTAACATGAAAATAATTGAAACTTAATCTGTACCGCACACACGAAAATGTGGGAAATAGGCATGACGTTTACTTTATTTAGATATTGGTGAAGATTTATCATCACGGTCATGCTGATAAGATACTTTAAAGAATTTATCTATTTATTGGGATAGGTTAGTAACGGAGTTTGATGGAATTCCGTTGCAACTCAATGATTGAAGCTAAGACCTTTTTGGATGGAACTTGGTACAAAACAGAGAATTAATATGAAGTTGTTTTATTGTTCCATGAAACTTAGCCAGGACATTGGTCAGGATAAAACTTTTACCAACTTGCAAATTACAATGATACTAATCCGTTCTGAGCTCATCGAAACAAATCTATGGAACATCGTATGTATTATGAAAATCAGTTCACAATTTGGCTTTGGGAAATTGGCAATTTAGTAGAACTGAAGCGTATTTCAATCTTGCATTGCCTTATTAAAACTGGATTACAATAAGAGTTCCAATTGTGGGGAAAAGTGGCCAATTTTAATGGTACTTAGCTATTTCTGAACTGATTGAAATTAAGCTCGGTCCGTATGTTTCGGTATCCTTGGTTTTAGAGATCCTCTGGGTAGGAAATGTTGCAAAGTTGGAAGTTTTGATCACAAGTAGTAAAATTTGGTAAACTTATTGCCACAGGCTACAAGAAATATTCGACGTATTTGGCAGCCTGAACCATATTTCGAGACTGAATTTTCGACAGTTAAAAGTATCAAAGTCAAAAAATTACAAAATAAGTGGTCATCCCGAATTTGATTAAGATTAATTTTAAAATTAGGAGTATTAGTCAGAGCACCGCACTTTTGCAACATTTCCGCTGTTATTCCAAACCAAAAAAAAATTGCCACCACACTGAGTTATTTAAAGGCGTGGTCCATTCTACCCTGTTTGCAGTTGGATGGAACGAGAAATGATCGGGATAATTTAGTTGGAATGAATGAGATCTGCTGTTTTGATTTTATGAAATCAGTTTGGCCAGTTTAAAGATGTATGGTCTCAGAAAACGAATTTCTGGTTTGTTTCTAAAAAAAATTTAAATACAAACATTTTGTTCTGCAAATATAGCCGTTTTTCCATAGTTTCCGCCTTGTCAAGTAATGATGCGGATTTAGATAACTCCATGACTGTTTGATGCAAATTCATAAGCTTTATTAAATTTAAAGAAAAAACACTAAATATGTATGTTGTTTTATTAACATACAAATTTTTATTTCATTTAATTTTACTCCATACAACGACCGTCAAAGATCAAACAGCAAAAGATAACTAACTAAAAATTATTTTCGTACTTTAGAGTTTTTTTTTCTCTTTTATCTAAGAGTGTTGCCACAAGTACATAAAAATATAGCATTTGGGTTTAGAGTATTACCCACACATATAGGGCAAACACAAATTAGCGTAACACTGTCCCAGAAAACATCCGAATCCTCCTTTGCAGTTCACTGTTTTGACTGTATTTTTGATTCTGGAGTGTAACGGTGTATGTTTCATGCAAAAACTCTGATTTATTGCGCCTAACCTGCGCCAACAAAGCGTTGGAAATGTACATTCGAACAGGTTTCTGGTCCAAAGTGAGCAAACGCGGCACCCAACGTGCGGACAGCTTTCTCATGCCTAAATCTTGATTCAATATGTGACAAACACGTTCTTTGGACATACTCATAGCCTCTTCTAACAGTGTAACTTTAATTCGATGATTGTCTAGAACCATTCGGTGAACTTGAGCAATGTTATCGTCATAGTGGTTGCAGTTTTTTGACGTCTTGATCGTTCATCGGCTGCCACGTTTAAATTCAGCTACCCAAAATTTCACGGTGATAAGTGATGGTGTAGAATCCCCGTACCAGCAAACAACTTTCAATGCATGGGCAAACATACTCCGCTACTTTTATTGGCGAGTGCTGCCATCATCATGTTGGGATCGGAAATTTTTCAGACAACCCTCGAATTATGATATATTAGAGAACGTTGACCGAAGGTTCACACTTAATCGTTCTGAACCGTTACACAAACGACATAAATCATTTCAAATTTAATTGCAAAATTAACACTTCTAAGTCGTGGAAATTTATGGTATTTGAAAGATTTTTATATTTATATGTTCCTTAAATTAAATTGATAATCTGATTCTGTATAGCGTCAAAAGTACATATTATTTTCCCTCAAAGTCACCAGACCCCACCTTACAAATCAAATCCAATTTTCCGCCTATTTAAATCACGATAATTCAATTAAAATTAGGATTAGGAAAAACAAAACAAAATTCAACAAATTTATTACTCGAGTAAAGTACTCGTACATCCTTAGTTAGCTGAATGTGAAAACGACACAAGACATAAGGGAATAATCTTGGTGCTGAGTCTTCCCACGCACCAACCTTATTTCTCAAATTTACTGTACCTTTTTATGCTTTACGAAATTACAACATTAATTGTATATGCTTTTATCTTACAACAGTAATTTTGTTTATGATATAAGAAATTAAAGTTATGAACGGTAAACGTAGAATAAGAAGTTTTTGAGATTAAAATATTTACAACTTAATTGCAAATTTTTCCAACTACCATCAACAATTTTAGCCCAGGCGTACGCATATTTACGGAATTGCTGGCAGACAAATGGAATGAAATTTGCACGGAAAAAAAATTTAATAACGAATTGTTACTCGTAATTTAAGATGTAATTTCGTAAGATATTTCCGGCAACTACGAGAGTACGCGGCTCTTCGTATACGTAGGATAGGTAGAATGGTAAATAATTTACGTGTAAAAAGAGATGAAATAACTTACTTTGCGGAATATAAGAAAAGCAAGCTACGCGAACCGGATAAAGAGAGAGGATTATTTATTGAACAAATTATTTAAACCGGCCGTTCGGAAATATCGGACACACTGTTCTAAACACACATTCCACACTCCGATTTCCCGATAGTACAAACAAATTTCAAAAACATTCATGCGGCGTTTCCATTTCCCACGTTAAACCGCAAATAAATGTTACGATGTACACTTACTACGGAATTTTGTATATTTTTATTACGATTTTTCGTAAAAATCATAATCCGTTAACACATTAATTTAATATTATTTTTAGAGCTGTAAAAAATTTATAATCTCATTCAATTTTTTTTCCAGTTTTAATTACGAGATTAACTTATATTTACGTTTATGATCTAAGATTTTGAAATTTTTTTTATCTGTAATTTATCGACTGGCGAGTAAAAATAACAAATTATGAAAAATAATCAAAAAAATCTATTTTATTAATTACGGATATTTATTATGTCGATCGAAAATTCGGAACCAACGAATTCCTAAAATAATCTGTATATTTAGTTCAGTTTATAAAGAATAACTTAATGGCGAGTTTATATAAATGTGTGAATAACATGCAACGGCTGCAGCGGTACAGTTAAAAAAGTTGCATCGTCTCTGGGCGCTACCGCATCTCTACCACAGGGGTATGCGATCGCTTTGCTGTTGTTTATTTATATTCCTACCGTTAGCCTGATAAACAATTTAAACAAAAATCTGGGAAAATTCATCTCAGCTCCACAGTTCCCGAAGTGTGACTTTCAAAACAATTAAATATAATTAAAGGTAAAGATACAATTTAGGGGACCAAACCGGTAATAAAATTCAACAATTGTTAAATCCAAAACAAACTAACGATTTTAATAACTACGGCTGTTTCAAAATTACCTGTAATAATTGTTTCTAATTTTTTAACGGGCAACCCGTAGCTTGTTCGAAAAAATTTTCAAGAAGCACACTTAGGAATTTAACTCTAGGGTCAATGTATTTGTCAAATTAAACTACGCCAAACGTTTAAAAGAAGAAATCGGTGATTACACCAAAATATAAACCAATATACAGGGTGGGCCATCTAAGTTTTTTTTTTTTGAACTAGCGGTTATTTTGAGTATGGTAAGGGTTATGTCACTTCTGATTTGACTGAAAGTTAGTTTTACCCTTCCGCTGAACGAAAATGGTTGTGTATTCGCTTCAACAACGGTGGAAAATATTGAAACATTAAAGCAGCCAACCAAGCGTATACCCGAAAATGTTGATGCTGTAGCCGAGAATGTGTGTGAGTCGCCGGGAACGTCAACTCGTCATCGTGCTCAAGAATTGAACATTTCACGCACAACATTGCGACGAATTCTGCATAAAGACCTTGGTATGACACCGTATAAAGTTCAATTGGTTCAAGAATTGAAGCAAAGAGACCACCCATTGCGTTTTCGGTTCACTGAGTGGGTTTGCAATCGACTTGAAGAAGATGCCAATTTTGGCAAAAAAAATCATCTTTTCGATTGAGGCGCATTTCCGTCTTGGCGGCTATGTAAACAACCAGAATTGTCGCATTTTTTGTTCCCGGCACTTGAAGAGGAGGACATAGGCAACATTTGGTTTCAACAAGACGACGCTCCGTGCCACACAGCATACGTTTCAATTGATCTTTTGCGCACTGTCTTCGAAGATCGAACTAACAGCCTACGAGGAAATGCTGATGTGATTTGGCCGCCTCGGAGTTGTGATTTGATGCCGTTGAATTATTATCTTTGGGGTGACGTCAAAGATAAGTGTTACGCCGATAAACCAGCAACGATTGACGCTCTCAAGAACAAACAATATTCGCATTGCCATTGAAGACATAATGCTGCATACCATCGAAAATCTGCTCAAAACTTGGACCGACCGTATGGGGTACGTCAAGGCCAGCCGAGGCAGTCATGTGAATGAAATAGTATTCCATAATTAATCGGAAGGATTGTTCTTTACAATGAAAAAATAAATTTGAAAAAATATTGAGAACTTTTTGTTTTATTGCATTTTTTAAAAAAAAAAATTATTTGGCCCACCCTATACATTCTTCAAAAAATTTTAAAAGGTTGCATCGGAAAACGGTATGCTCTCTGAAGATAGAACTGAATCTTTCATTTACAGTCGATTTCACTTAATCGGGACACCGGTTAATATGGACAGCCGCTTAATTAGGACAAATCATTATACAGAATGGAAACAAAATCAAGCAATCCGCGTAATCAATACAGTTGTGCTAAACAAAATAACGCAGGCTGCACAGAAAAATCCAACGACTTTATCAGCTGTGGGTTCAGCACAGTAATGCTAGAGAAATATAAAAACAATGACTCAGATATACTGGAGAGTGGTATCTCTGATCATCCAGGATGCTAGGTAGTCAATCGGAGAGTAGCAATGCTATGGACACACTTTCGACTTCTTCGGAGACCTCACATTCAGACGAGGAGTTTGATATTATTGTACTCATTTTATCCAAAACGGCTTATTTTTATAATACGAATTATTGCTAGCGACATCTGTGTTTGGATATAAGTTATTAGTTTTAAGTGTATCCGCATGGCATACTCATAATAGTAAGAAGGAAAAATATTATTTAATTTTATGGACGTAAACATAAATCGATACAAAATCTGTAAAAATAATAAAAATACGTTGTTTTATATAGGGTGGGCTTTTCGTTCATGCGCCTCTCTCTGCTGGCCTTACAGTAAGCCATCCTATGAGTCCAGTTTTTAAGAATTTGTTCGATGATTTCGGCGCCTATTTCACGAATAACTGCCGCAATGTTATTATCCGCATAACATCTATCCTTAACGAAACCACATAGAAAAAAGTCCAACGACGCCAAATCGCATCTCCGCCAAGAAATCGATTGTTGGTTTATTTGTTTGGCATGTGTCGCCATATTGTTGAAACCAAAGTTTGTTCACACATATAGTGTCGGCTTGAGGTCATAAAAAGTTGGTCAGCATGGCTCTGTAATGGTTGGCGTTTTTGAAGAAAAATGTGTCAATTATTCCACCACTCCAAAATTCACACCAAACAGTCACTCTTAGTGGATGCATTGGTTTCTGTTCGATTACGTGTGGCTGCTCCGAACCACAAATTTGGTAGTTCTGCTTGTCTACATAGCCTCAGAGATGGAAATGCGCCTCGTCTGAAAAGATTATTTTTCGACCAAAATCGACGTCATTACGAAGCTGGTCTATGGCCCATGCAAAGAACAGATATCGAAGCGGACGGTCATTTGTTTTCAACTACTGGGTAACCTCTTGTACTCTTCTGTTATCCAATAGCAAGCCTTTCACGAACTTTCTTCCCTAATTTCCCTACGGCGGTTCCGCTTGACGTTCTTTTACGACCCATATTTATTTTCAAAATTCGCACGATTTCGGCTACACAACACTGATTTTGAAAATACGTTTTCAGTATTTCGAAACGCTCCGCAAGCGAAAACGATGCGGAATGTCAGACTGACGAGCTGTCAAAATTTCAAGCAAATCGTTTGCAAAGGTGTTGATATAGCCTATAATTTAAAATCAAACCGATGGATGGCCCACCCTGTAGAAAATAAGTTAACGACTTTCCTCTAATCTAGTCTAAATGTTAGTTTAACTTTAAGTTAAGTTAGTCTATTTAACATAGTTACAATCATTTGTTTTGGCTCAAATAAGCGCCTCTTTTTCGATAAATCGTTGCCATTTGGAAGGCAATTACATTAAGACACTTCTCCAAAACGACTTGTCCTTTTTAGCAAAAAAAACTGAGAGAGCCAGTTTTCACAAGCCTCTCTTAAGGCCATTTTTACACCTCGAAGTGCATTTGCCATGGACAAAAGAAGAAGATAATCGGTAGGGGCTAGGTCCGGACTATAAGATGGATGTATACTAATCTCCCAACCTGGAGCTTCTGGCGGGTCATCATGGACGTTTGGGGCCTGGCGTTGACCTGGTAGAACATGATGCCTTTCCTATTGGCTAATTCTAGCAGCGTCTGGTCCATTGCTGCCTTCAGTCGGTTCAGTTGCTTTCAGTAGAGGTTCGAATTTAGAGTTTGGCCATTGGGCAGCAGCTCATGGTAGATGAGTCCCTCTAATCCCACCAAACACAAAACAAAACTTCATGACCTTCAACCCCGTGTTGGTCACTTTTGGAGCCCTTCGACCATGTAACCCATTGCTCGTCGCCAGTCACCATCTGCTTCAGAAATTTCTCAATTTCGTTCCATTTGGCCAAGATTTCTCAGAAGCATTCGCAGATGGAAACACAGTACATCAAGTTTTTTTTGCGTCAACTCGTGCGGCACCCAAACATCGAGGTTCTTTTTGAAGGCAGCTTTGTGCAAATGGTTTAAAACTATTTTGTGGTCGATCGTCAGCCCCTAAACGATGTTGCGACAGCTCGCAGGCCAGTCTACTTCGATAATTTCCAGAATTGTATCGACATTTTCGACGATAGGCCTTCCAGTGCCTGGTGCATCTTTGATATCGAAATAACCGGAATGGAATCGACGAAACTAAAATAGCCAATGATTGGCTGTGACAGTGGCGGAACCATAGACACCTTTCACAATTTCAGCCGCCTGATTTGCGTTTTCGCCTTTATCGATCGAAAATTTTAAAATATAGCGAATTTGCCTTTTATTTTCCTCTATCCTCTACACGCTAAAATTCGCAACTGAATCGATCAATCAAAACACTGACAAAATATTTTTTTTTGAACTTGAATCCGCCGTTCCAACTAGTATAAGTATCGCCCACTGCGACAAATATATCACGAGATATATTTCACTAAAGCCATCTAGCGAAAAAATAATGAATTTCTTATTCCCCAACCCATTATATAAATATACTCGTATATACAGGGTTTTGGAAAGGTCTCGAACGATTTTCATGAAAATTGCAGAAATTGATTGCGATGGTTATTGGTTTATGGGACCAGGTTTCGTAAAAATTGGTTTAAGGGGTCATTCAGTGGTGCATTCAGGGTCGAACGACCAGCCCGGGTCTCGTGTTAATTTCTGGAAAATCCCTTCAAAGAGCCGTCCGGTGGGACCTGGGCTTATTTTTTTATTTTTTCGGCATTACCAAAAACGATTGTGATGAGTTATGATTTCACGAAAACTCATTTAGGGGGTCCCGTTTGTTATTTATTCTTTACTAGTATGAATTTGACAAAAATTGGTGAAGAAGGGTTTTCAATTGCCGGGAATCGATTGCGATTGGTCCACATTTCAAAAAAATTAGTTCAAGCGGTTGACCCCGGGTCCCCTCTGCAATTTTTCTTTGGCTTACTCGAATTTTATAAAAGTTGGTAATGGAGGGTTTATGAGTGCCAGGATTCGATTGCAATGGGTAGTAATTTCGGGAAAATCTATTCAACTCGCACGATTTGTATAAAAATTACCTAAACCGATTTTGTTGGGTTCTTATTACGAAAATATTTATTATGGAGGTCATCTGGTGGGAACCGGGAAGCTTGAAGCTTCTGTTAGCGGACCAGGTTTTTCGAATGCAAAGAAATCATTACAAGGAGTTCTGATTGCTGGATAAATCATGTAGGATTCCCCGAATGGGCCGTCATGTTGCACTGCACCGTGTTGCGTGACTGTGCGCCATGTTGCATCATGTTTCACCATGTTGCATGATGTGCACCATGTTGCAAGATGTTGCACGATGCTGTTGTGTGATGTTGCGCTAAGTTATGGGATGTTACATCATGTTACCTGAGACCCTTTAATATTTTATTTGGCTTGAACGATGTTGATAAAAATTGGCAGGACATGGTTTTCGAATGCAAGGAAATGATAACAATGAGTACCGATTTCTAAATAATTCAATTAGGGGTCCTCCGGATGGGCGGTCATGCTGCACCATGTTGAGCAATGTCTCACCATGTTGAATAATGTTGTACCATGTTCCGCTATGTTGCTTGATGCTGCACAATCTTGCACAACATTGCACCATGAGTTTTCATCATGTTGTTTATTGTTGCTTTTTGCACTGTGTCATGTTGCTTTGTGTTGTATCTTGTGTTTCTCGTTAATTACTGACTTTTCATACACATGTACGTTTACAAGTAAAACACCGTTTTTCTGATGGTTCGCCTGCAATAGCTCAGACTCCACAAGAGCTCAAATATCAACATATTCGTCGCATTGCAACAGCAAACAACAATGCTGTATGAATTCAATATAAAGTAAATTTTAATTAAGAAAATTATTCAGTTGTAATTTGGATGCAGAACAAATAAGTACAGAATAAAAATTTAATCACAAATCAATAATTAATTTAAGTTATGCATGCATATACTCGTACGTGAATTGATCACATCCGATGCGAATACTCATACTCGCTATATTAAAGCGTTATATGACACGATTAAATCTAGATCCACATAGAGGTGAGATTTTGAATTAACTTCGATAAAAACGAAAGATGATTTTACGTATTTCTAGCTCGAGATATAGATTTTCTTCTTCTCGCAATTATTTTTTATACAGATTTTCATTTCAAAAGGAAATTCTTTATCGTAAAAATTTTTCCTTTTTGGTATATTTGTGTAAAAATAAAATAAATAAATTACCAATTTAATATAAATGTAAAGTATTTCAATTTTTTTTCTATTTTATTTAAAGAAGTACAATGTCTGCGCATGAGGCGTCTACGATGGTGCGGTGCAAATAAAATGATGTAAAATGTATAAAAGGCATCGCGTTACTTCCGTGTCGCTACATATTTTTAAGTGATTTTTGTTTAAACAAATACCTTGCGCCTTAGATGCATGGAAGTGTACACACACACATAGATATATAGTACAGGTGTATTTGTGTAACTAAACGTATTTATATTTAAATCAATCCATTAAGGCTAAATCCATCAGAAACCTATCGTTAACTTTATCACTTTTTGTTGTTTCTGCAAAAAACTTTTATTTTACTTACAAAATTGTTCTGAAGTGAGTTTCCAACTTTCCCTCGTATACATTATGATAAGCTGTACACGTCGTTATGTGTAGTTATTTAGATTTGAAAAGGGAGGAATGAAATCAATGAAATTGACTGATGCCATGCGATTTTATGTATGTTGATGTGATAAGTTGTTGCTCGCAAAACTTAAAGACTTATTGATTTGAATGTTTTCGTTGTGAACATGAATTTGAGACAGTTTGACATTTGTAAGAATTTAGAAAATATGTTAGCATTTGTAGTTAAAGGAATATATGTCTTATTTTAAGGCACATAAATTATTCCGGTTATGACAATTTTAATGTTCAACTCATTCGTTTTATAGGTTTGAAATGTTTCTTTCGCTTTGGGATTTGTGACACACATTTTCGCATCCCGTATTCAGACAGAATAGGGGCAATTTCATTTTTATCTTGTATGGGGACAATAAATTTACATTTTATACATATATTCAATATACAACTTCCATTATATATATGTATATTTCGTCCTGGATTATGTTCGTGTCGCTTTATTATTCTAATCCAAATGTATCTGTGTGTGTGTGTTGTGTACATAAAAAAGGTGCTGGGAAATTTTTTTGTTCAACTTCAACAATTTATTGTTTGAACAAGGATTAGTGGTATAGAGTTTATTTGGTTAGTATTAAAATGATATGTAAACTCAAGAGCAGGCAGGGGTTGAAGCTTAGTTTAATGTTGAAAACATTAATTTAGACCGAAAACGAGATAAACAATTTATTTCAGGTATGCTGATTTGAGTGGTGTTGAATCGTTTACAATGAGAAAATTAGATCTGAACATTAGCATCCAAATAATACAAAAAAACAATATTTAATGGGGAAGACATTCAACGATCTATAAAGGCCAGCACAATGACGATCGAAGTTATAGAAGTCGTGGATCAAAATTTAAAATTTCTATTTTATCAAATTTTCTAATAAAATCAATCAATTCAACAATTTTTCTAGTTAATTCAACTGTTTTGTACAATGATAAAACCTGTACAAGGAGGGCAGAAAGTTTTACAAACCACTTTCATGCTCTCAAAAAATCTTAAAGCCAAATCAAACATTTTAATTGTAAAACTAACACTTTTGTAGCTGACGCAACAATTTTGCTTCCAGTTAAATTAACAATTTTCCTAGTCAATTCAACTATTTTGTACAAAACTTCAGAAAACCTGTACAAGGGGCGCAGAATATTAGACAAAACAATTTCTTGCACTCAAAAAATATTAAAGCCGAGTCAATAATTTGTACCGTGAAGCTAACAACTTTTGTAGTTGAAGCAACAATTTGCGCCCAGTTAAATTAACAATTTTTCTAGTTTCAACTGTTTTGTACAAGACATCAGAAAATCTGTACAAGGAATGCAAAAAAATTTACAAAACTCATTCATGCTCTCAAATCTTAAAGCCAAATCGAACATTTTAATTGTAAAACTAACACTTTTATAGCTGAAGCAACAATTTGCGTCCAGTTAAATTAAC
The DNA here is from genome assembly GCA_963691935.1 of Nephrotoma guestfalica. Taxonomy (NCBI): domain Eukaryota; kingdom Metazoa; phylum Arthropoda; class Insecta; order Diptera; family Tipulidae; genus Nephrotoma; species Nephrotoma guestfalica. The sequence continues at coordinate 183,863,358 of OY829915.1, read as the reverse complement.
AATTTTTCTAGTTAATTCAACTGTTTTGTACATCAGATAACCTGTACAAGGGGCGCAGAATATTAGACAAAACAATTTCATACTCTTAAAAAATACTTAAGCCGATTCAATAATTTTTATCGTAAAACTAACATCTTTTGTAGCTGAAGCAACAATTTGCTTCCAGTTAGTTTAACAAATTTTCTAGTTAATTCAACTGTTTTGTGCAATGCAATCATCAGAAAACTGGTGCTAGAGGCGCAGAAAATTTGACAAAACACTGACATTTGCTAAAAAATTCTTAAAGCCGAATCAACCATTTTTATCGTGAAACTAACACTTTTGTAGCTGACGCAACAAATTCCTTCCAGTTAAATTAACAATTTATCTAGTTTTCAACTGTTTTGTACAATCCATCAGAAAATCTGTACAAGCAATGCAGAAAATCTTACAAAATACTTTCATTCTCTCAAAAAATCTTAAAGCCAAACCAAACATTTTAATTGTAAAACTAACAATTTTGTAGCTGAAGTAACAATTTGCGTCCAGTTAAATTAACAATTGTTCTAGTTAACTCAACTTTTTCGTACAATACTCGACCAAACTTGCCACACCCGAAGCATCTTTTTGACTTTTGACGTCACTTGGCCCTGCACATGGCTTTTGTAACTCTTTGTCACTCCCATAGCTTTATGTTCGTTGCTTCAACTCCATCGATTATTCTCGGAATAAAGCGTACACAACTTTATTATATCAGTAGCTAAACTTGCTCTGAGTTCACTTTTGGTCTGTTCAACACACTGCTAGTACATTGCCATAAGCTTGACGCTCTCTTTCGAGGTCTAGGCGCTCCTCACGTAATTGCCATTTGCTTTGGAGTTGTATCTGGCATAGTTCTCTAACGTGTGACTTTCCATATCATAGTTCCAACTCAGTCATAAACCGCTCTTAACTCGCTTCCTTAGCTACTACAGTTTGTATATGGCTTGGATCCCCTGCGCCCCAACAAATAGGATATACTGCCGATTAGAATTGCATTTAAAAATTCTAAAATGGGATCGGGCAAACAATTGTCGAAGGCCCCAAAATTCCCGTTGAGCTGTCGGCAACTGGTTCTGTTCAAAGCGTTTTATTCACATGGCATAATAGTTTAGGAGGATCGTTTAAGAGCTTAAAGTGCAAGGTGGTCAGGTTGCCTACTTGAGTAAACAGCAGAACATACAGAACGAAAAATTCGACCAAACCCAGGATACTCAAGAGCTTCAACTGTTGAGCTGTAGAGCTTCAGTTGTTCGTTTTGTATACGTCTGCTATTTACGAAACTAGGCAAGCTGACCATCTTGCTCCTCTCGCAGTTCTGCCAATTGAGCGCTTTATTCTTGAGATACCATAGCAAATTGGCCTCCATGTTCGTCTAATTACTGATAAAATTTGTCAAGTTGCTCAAAAAGAGTTGGTAAGAATTTAGCGTCCATTCTCTTCAGTTGAAACAAACATGACTTCTTCGTGTCTCTCATGTTCAAAGATGTGTTTTTTTTTTGTTCAGATGTAAGCGGCTGTAGTTTATATGATTGTTTTTGTTCCATCCCTCGCTCCGGATTTTTTACTTCTTCGTCACAGGGCTGAACAGTCTGCTGCTGCTCATCATTTGGTGTAACTTGCTTTATCACTGATAAGAGCTCGTTTTTAATGACTTCGGCTGAAAGCCGAAGCTTATACTTGGCGTGCTGGGATGTTTAAGTGTTTATGGTTTTAACTACGGCGTTTATATGCAAAATCCCACTTCTGACACCAAATGTTACGAATTTCGGGCGTTCGATACGGATTCATACCAGATTTTGCAAATAAAACATTCGGCGTTTAAATTACAAATTTTATTTACACCAATAGGTTAGGTTAGGTTAGAGTGGCTGCTATCGCTCACTTAGGCCAATAGTGGCTCATTGTGATACCACAGGATCCTATCTGCCCTTTACTCCTGTTGAAGCCATCCAGAGCGTAATGTAACGTAAAATATGTCGCACTTCACAGTCCGCGAGTTCCAAAAAGATGTCCATACCGTACATACCTAAGTGCTTATGCCTTCTGTCTGATAGTGCCGGACACGAGCATAGGAAAGTCTCTTCCACCTCTTCGTCAGTGTCAACAGTGTCCTGTCAGTATCCCTACGACCAATCTTGCCTCCCGTTTTCCCAGGGATACTAGTGCCTTGGAGCGCTGCAAGTCCAGTTTGACCAAACCTGTTTTGTTACCCTGCACGTGAGAGTGTTGGTCCACCTCCCATTTGTCGAGGTGATTGCCTTTTTACTGAGCGCCAATTTGATCACTGCTATAGGCCTCCCCAGATCTGCCCTTTCCGGCTGCATCTGGAGAGTCGTACCGTACCTAGCTAGTTCGTCTAGCTAGCTCGTTCTGACTGCCGCCTGACTGTCCTCATAAATTGCGATATCCGTCACGGATACCACATTATGCTTCAACCATGTCACGACTTCCCCGATTGTCACCACTTCAGCCTGGTACACGCTGCAGTAGTCAGGGAGACGAACAGATATATTAGCATTAAGCTCGTTTTCCAGTATTGATCCGTTCCTCCAGGATTCCTTCGAAGGACAGATGGTCCGGAAACCTTTATCGAAGCACAACATTGGTTTAGTGTAATCTAGATTCGCTAGTTCTTCCCTTAGCGATCTAACTATCGTCGAGTGCCCCGCCTGAAGACACTTCCACTGAGAGACTTCCGAGAGTCTCGTAGCCACATTGGCTGCCATCTGCTTACCAAAAACTTCGATTGAGATAAGATGGCATATAACCTCTAAAGCGCGTGTAGGTGTTACCCTAAGCACCCCGCTTATAAGCCTAGCTTCTACATCATCCCTATATATGTTACCTTATCCAAAACTGGCCACCACACGCCCACCTCGAACATCAGTACAGGTTTTACCACTGCGGTAGAGAGCCAGTGTACCAGCTCTGGTTTCAAACCCCATCTCTAACCTATGGCGTTCCTATATGAGATGCATTAGCTTTATTCACGCTTTCGGTAATGTTAGGCGCCCAGCTGAGCTTACTGTCCAAGATTATGGCCAAAAATCTCGCTCTGTCAGCAAAAGCCAGTCTAATGCCGACACCAATAACTACGAGTATAATTTCTTCAACAATTCACTATATATCACTGTTCACTATTTCACTTTTACTCTTCATTTTTATTTTTCGCACTGTTCACTTTTTACTACTTATAGCTTGCACTGTTCTTTGTTAAATTACTACCTGCTCTTATGTACTTGTGCATCGCTGAGAAAATATGCCATTTATTACATTGGTCGATGTATCCCATATTAATTGTAATTCACTTGCATGTAGTTGTAGTCGGGAACGTTCACTTTATCAATCCACCTGTCCTTAAAAATAACGTCAAAATGTCATGTCTCGCTAAAACTTCAATATATCGACAAATAGTGGTATTTTTTTTACTTTTAGACAATTTTTTTTTTACTTTTAGACTCATAAAAGTCATAAAAAAATAAAATAAAGTAAAACGGACTCCAGTATCGAAAAGAAGACAAACTTTCCTTCAATTAGAAGCAAAATTATATTTTTGAAAAGTGTAATTAAACCAAGCTACAAGCGTTCAAATCTGGGTATTTTATTGGATAAAAATTCTGCTCCGATTTTTTTTTAGGCGCAGTATAGTTTAATAGTTTAGCAAAGTTTAACCCCCCAGAAAACTAGCCCAAAGGAAACAACCATTTAAAAACCACAAAAATCGATCAAGAAATAGGTACCCTCGAATTTATTACAACAGCCCACACCCACAAAAATCGATCATACTGTAGCGAATTGCCTTCCAGTGCAAGAAATAGGCTCCGTTCGTGACAGATAATGGAAGGTAATTCGATGCATAATGATCGATTTTTGTGGGTGTGGGTCATTGTAATAAATTCGAGGATGCCTGTACAGAAATACAGATAAATTAGTCGATGCATTATAATCGTTTTTTGTGGATATGGGCGGTTGTAATGAGCTGTTTCATCTTTGTCGTTCTCATTAGCTCAGCAAGTAGAATCCTTGCTGTGTAATTCGGGTGTCCCGGTTCGATTCTTGGTGGTGACCAATAATAAAATTGCGACTGAATGTTTTTGACGTGACACACAAGTGCTGGTGCAGCATTGGGGTCATTTTAACTCAACTGTGTTGTACAATACATTAGAAAATGCATTAAAACGCTGTCATGCCCCCAACAAATATTAAAGCCGACGCAACACTTTTATTATTAATTTAACTAATAAAATATTATGTATCACATTAAACGCTTTAAACCAAAGAGCTAGTTTGATCCGAATGTTAACCATTTTACATATTTCGTATCAAAAGTCAAATTACTAAAAAACAATTTAACATTACTCTACATTTTAATGTACGGTTTAACATTCATTATTTCGTTAGAAGAATTAAAACATTTGTATCATCAAGTATCATCCCCTTTTCCACCCATTTTCTACATCCTTTTTCTTCTCTATGCATAAAAGTTAATTTTATATCCTTATTATGTTGTATCCTCGTGCTCGTATGTTTTTATGCTTTGGCCGTTGTATTATTATGTTATGTACAAAGTATATTACCTACCGCAAGTGGAAAACATGTTGAAGCTTTTATCACAAAATAAATTTTGAATTTTCTTTAAGAGTTTTCCTCAGTTTTCTTTGTGGTTGCCGTCAACATCATGTACTAATGGAATGCCACTTTTAACCATGCTCTATAATAAACTCGTACATATTCAGTATAAAATTTATGTTTGTATCCTTATTGCGGTTTATAGATGCTAGATGATACATGTCAACAGCGTTTATTACGTTTTCGGAACGGTTGTTGGTGGGTTTGCTAATAACTTTGGTGTTTCAATGGATATTTGAAATTTACGAATTACAGATACTCGTAGCTTGAAAGCTACAAAGTAAATTAGATATGTAGTAAAATATTGCTGTTCTTAGATAGTTTTTCGGGATAATGTTAAATTGATTTACTGTTGTAAATTGATATAAATAAGCACTCTACGGAAAAAAATGTCCATTATCAAAATTTAATCATTCCGGGGGGAACATACATTGTGCTAAAATTAGTACCTCTCCTCCCCTTAAATTACGTAGAATTTTGTTGAAATATTTTTTTCGATTCATGATAGATGGCGCTGTAATAGCGATATTAAATTTTTTTCGATTTCTCTTGCTGCGAACCTATGCATACGATTCTGCAATACGTTTTAATGATTTTTTTTGTATTTTGTTAAAAATATCGATTCGAATATTATTTCGAAAACAAAAAGATATATTTGCGTTAAACTATTAATACAATACAAAATGGAGTATTTAACTGTACAAGAAAAAATTTAAATGGTCCTGGTTTATGGAGAAGCTGGCCGTAGTCTTGATAATGCTGTCACTCTCTACGCTTCGCGTTTTCCAGATAGGATTCGGTCACGTGCTTCATTTTGCCGTACTGTTAAGCAATTTACTACTGATGGAAGTATTCAACCGAAAAAAAGGACTCGTCAAGCAATAATCACTGAGGAAAGTAATAAAAATGCTGTATTGGCTGCAGCAACTCATAATCCTCATATTAGTACACGAAAAATAGCTAGCGATTCCGGATTGCCCAAACCAGTATTTGGAAAATTTTAAAACGTCATAAGTATCATCCGTATCATGTGTACTATCCGTGTCATAATTATCATCCGTACCAAGATGGGCACGTGAACAAATACAGCAAAGTCCCAATTTTTTTCATGTATTGTTCTCCGACGAGTCGTCTTTTACAAGCCATGGAACGGCTAATCGACACAAAATGCATTACTCTAGTGTTTAAAATCCGCACTGGCTTCGCCAAGTTGAACATCAGCGCCCTTGGACTGTAAACGTGTGGTGTGGAATAATTGGCAACAAACTCATCGGCCCCCACATTATTGAAGGCAACTTGAATAGTCAAATGCACCGAGACATTTTTAAAAATGAACTGCCAGCATTATTTAAAAACTTGAGCTTAGAATTGCGACAAAACATGTGGTTTCAACATGATGGTTGTCCAGCACACTATTCGTCGGTAGCACGTGAAGTACTTGGTCATGATTTCAATGGTCGCTGGATCGGTAGAGCTGGTCCGGTAAATTGGCCTGCCAGATCATCAGATCTTACTTCGCCAGATTTCTTTTGTGGGGCTATCTCAAAGACAAAGTTCACCAACAAACACCAACAACACGTGAGAATATGATTGAGGGAATCAGAAATGATAGTGCCGAAATTCAAGCAGACATGCTTCCCAGTTATGTACATTCATTTGAAATGCGGATTAGTAAGTGCATTGAAGTCGAAGGAAATTATTTTGAGCACTTAATTTAATTAAAAGATGATGAGGCGAGGGGACCCATGTAAATCAAGCACCATGGTACGTAAGAGGCGAGGGGACTTACGTTAATCAAGCACCCCGAAGGGAACAGAAAACTACTACGTCCACGTCGTTGTTCTTGGGTTACGCTGAAAGTAGTTTATTCGCCAGCCAATTACATTTCTGCAGCTAACAATTTCCCAGTTATTCAGATATTTTTAAAACATAATACAAAAAAATCTTTTATTTGAAAAATTTAATATCGTCATTACAGCGCCATCTACCATGAATCGAAAAAAATGTTTCAAATAAATCCTACGTACTTTAAGCCGTAGAATCCGAATCTGCAATAAAAAATAGGGGTTTCTTTTTTAATTTCAAAGTTACCTCCGCGCCACTGAAAAGAAGAGAAGCAGAAGTACAGGGTGTCCGCCGGGAAGATATACTACTTTGTTTGTTTATGATTTTTGATTAAATGAAAGAGAATGGATCTTATATTGATAAATGTTTTATTTAATGTCGGCAATTATGTATGGAATACAATATCAGATAAATGTTCGCCTCTGTTAGCCTCACAAATGCGAGCCCTTTTGAGCACATTTTTCATTACATTCTCACACATTTCACGCGGAATTTCATTAATTTCATCACGAATATTTTGTTTGAGTTGCTCAAGCGTTTCTGGTTTGTTTGCATAAGCCCTGCTTTTTAGATATCCCCACAAAAAGAAGTTCGGAGCAGTCAAATCAGGCGGCCGTGGAGGCCAATCAACATCACCATTTTTTGAAATAACTTGTTGTGGAAAGAGTTCTCGCAGTAATTCCATTGTAATCCTGGCTGTATGCGATGTGGCACCGTCTTGTTGATACCACATGTTAATCAAGCCCAAAGTATGCAGTTGTGGCGTTAAAAAGTTTTCAATCATATCACGATATCGCTCCCCATTCGACCAAGTAAGGTTCAACGATTCCTGACCAAATTGCACACCAGACTGTCACTTTTAATGGATGTAAAGGTGACTACTGATGAATAGTGTGAGGGTTTTCCATTGCCCAGAACCGACTATTCTGTTTATTCACATATCCGTTTAAAAGAAAATGTGCCTCGTCACTCATTATGATTTTTTCATGAAAATCGGGGTTGTCATGGGCGAGCTGTAACATCCTATTGGCATATGTACGGCGGCGTAATTGGTCTTGTGAAAGAGTTTGCCACGTGTCTACTTGACTGCCACTGTCACGTATGAACTGTCAATACTAATATTCGCCTAAATGGCGGCAAAACAAAGTAGTATACCTTCCCGGCGGACATCCTGTACTAATTTTATCACTAATGTATGTTAAAATTTTATTTAATTCTGGTTTAATTTGTTTAGGTATTGGGGACTCTAAAACTGTGCCAAACATATCCAACCATCTATATTTTTACAATAGGTGGCGCACAAGTCACTCTACCAAAAATCGCGAGCCGCTCAACCGATCATCTTGAAATTTTGACCGTGTAACGGGGCCTTTCAAAAGTCACACCTAGATGTCAGTAGTAAATAATTTGTGGAGCAGACAAAAAAATACGTATCGTAAAATTCATGAATTTTTTGGTGTAAATAATCGTCCAAATGAGTCAACAATTCAAACGTTAGTTAAGGTTAGGTTTCGAAAAAGGCCTGGAAGACCAAAAAGTGGACGTTCTAGTGAGAACATTGCTGCGGCGGCCGAAAGTGTCGCAGCTGAAACTTCAACATCGATATCACGACGTTCTCAGGAATTAGGCATTCATCTATCGACTCTTTGGCGAATTTTACATAAGGATTTGCATTTGCATCCTTACAAAATTCAATTAACACAAGAATTTAAACAAACAGATCATTATCATGATTCTTGAAAAGTAAAGTTAATGTGAATAAACCAACAACAATTGCACAGCTGAAAAACAGCATTCGGACCGAAATTGATGAAGTTAGACGTGCCCGTCGTGGACATTTAAATGATATCATTTTTCACATATAATTGTTGAAAGCCATATTTTTACAAAAAATAAAAAACAACAGAAAAAAATTAAGTACAGGGTGGGCCCAAAAGACCGCTTGAAGCACGAAGCCAAGATAATATCGAACGAGTAGAGCTTAAATGAGAACATTGGAACATCGACTCGTAAACGTGCCACTCAGCTTCAAATGTCCAGAACTTCACTGCGTAGAATAATGAAAAATAATTTAAAGCTGTTTCCGTACAATATATAAATGGTACATGAAATTTTGCCACAAGACTAAACAACCCGCTTAAGATTTTGTGCAAAATTTGCCGAATTATTAACGGATGATCCTGATTTTATGAAAAAAAGTATAATGACCGATGACGCGCTTTTCCATTTAAGTGGTTATGTTAATAAGCAAAATTTTAGAATCTGGGGCACTGAAGACCCAAGAGTGATTCAACAGCTTCCATTGCATCCACTTAGAGTCACAGTTTGGTGCGGAATATCAGCAGACAAGATCTATGGCCCTTCTTCCAAGATGAAGATGGCAATGCATTGACTGTAAATGTGAGCTGTCCTTAGAGTTAGTGCGATGTTAATATGAGAGGGTCTAGTCTTCCTTGATGAACCTCTATGATAGTGTCGATTATTGTGGATTGAAGCGTTTCCGTCATAGTGTGAAGAGCTAAACCAGTGAATTTTTCATGAAAAATTATATTGTTCTGAATATTTGTGAATGTCTCGAACTTTCGACTGGTTTCTTCATAATTGTGCTTGATCAAATTGATCGTTGATTCCAGTATCGACATCTGTTGTTGTGGTAATTCCTGTTGATGGTGTTGATTTGCATTTAATTTTGCAAGGAAGTGACCTGGTGTGAGTACTTCTAGGTCATTTATATCATTAGATGTTGGACATAGGCGTCTAGAATTTATCACTGCCCCTATTTGATTTAGAACGGTTGTCAATTCTTCGTAGAACAGTGTGGTATTTCTCAAGATCTTCCTCAGGTGGGTTTTGACTGATTTCACGCCAGCTTCCCATAATCCACCAAAATGTGATGATGCTGGTATTTGGAAATGCCATGTTATACCTTCCGAAGCTAGTTCTTCTGATACGATTTTGATAAAATCCGTTAGAGCTTGTTTTTTTCATTTTTTCAGCTGGTTGTTGGCTCCAATGAAATTTGTTGCGTTGTCGCTGTACATGTCACTGCATAATCCTCGTCTAGCGCTGAACCTTTTGAAGGCTGCAATGAATGCCTCCGTAGTGTTACTACCCCTATGTGGATTATTTTAGTGGTAAGACAGATGAAAATCGCTATATAGCCTTTATAAGTCTTATGCCCTCTACTTTTGTTCGTTTTTAACTGTAGTGGACCTACATAATCAACGCCTGTATAAGTGAATGGCCTCGACGGTTGTACCCTTGGAGATGGTAGATTTGCCATTAGCTGGTTACACCCTTGATGAACTCGAAATCTATAACAAGTGACACATTTTGAAATTACCGTTTTAGTGGCATTTTTTGCACTTAAGATCCAATACTTCTTCCGTAGATATGAGAGCGTAAGTTGGATTCCTCCATGTGCGGTTTTCAAGTGCGCGTAATTGATTATTGCTCTACTGAGCTGGTGATTAAAAGGGGTTGAAAGACCCTGTATAAGTTGCATGTCCAGAACTAACCTTACGATATTTAAGAAGAGGTTGAACTCCGGCGTCTAAGGGCCGCAGTACAAATTTTTATAAGTTAAGTAAAAATCTTATATAAAATTAGTGACATGCTTGAATCCGAGGGGTCAGTCTCCTAGGTCAAGAATGCCTTCCTTTTAAACTGCCACAGCATTCATCCATTCGGTTTCAAACATTGGATTGGAATTTTATACCAATGAGCAGGGTTTCGTAATTTTTTGAAGGGATCGGGTAACTGGGTCTGGTGCTTCATACAAAATTTAAAGAAACCCTCACTAGCAACGATGGTTATCTACTCTATCGACAGACATAATAAAACTACGAAATATCGACATCCATAATCGCTGGGTTGCACCGTATTCGCCATTGCTCTCCAAAACACACAAAGCCCATATTAATGTAGAATATTGCAATTCGGTCAAATCGATCAAATATATCTGCAAATATATCAACAAAGGATCGGACATGGCTGCCTTTGCATTGACCAACAGAAACGATGATATCACAATTGAACAGCGTGTGTATTTCAATACAGCATGCACGCCATCGATCAAATGCACCACCAGCCATAACATTGATATCATTCTTCACATTAAACCAAAATGATGAATTCGCTTGGACCTTGCTATACTCAGAGATGTCAACATAATACAATGGAACACAACGCCAAAAAAATTCCAAAGACGCAAACATGGAAAAGCTGTAGAAGGAAACAACAATTTATTTTCAACCGATGCATTGAGTAGATTGTACACCGGTCATCCCAACAATACAGAATGCTTTTACTGTCGATTATTGTTAGATAATGTACGTGGACCCGTATCGTTTCAACAATTGAGAACAGTTGGTGCCCAATTATGCCAAACTTATCGTGAAGCATGCCAGAAATTAAAATTTCTGGAAAATGATACACATTGGGATACATCAATAGCGGACGAATCAATCACTTGCCAACCGCTTCAAATTCGCACATTATTTTCCATTATTTTGACAACATACTTCCCGTCTAATCCGAAGGATTTGTGGGTAAAATACAAAGATCCAATGAGTGAAGATATTTTGCATCGAGTGCGCACAGCCAGCAACAACGCAAGCACGCAATTCTCACCGGAAATGTATAACGAGGCGCTAATCAGGATTGAGGACAAGTGTTTATCAATCGTCAACAGAACGCTCATTCAATTAGGAATGATTTCATTGAATCGACGCATACTAGTAATTTGCATTAACCTTCAATAGAAGCGCAGAGTTTATGGAAAAATAATTTATGGAAAATAAGAGATTATACTACTCGCCGCAAGTGGCAGCACCATCAGAAAAGAGAATTTATTTTGTTATATAAAACATCCCAGCGGAATAAAATATTCAAACTAATCCTTAAAATGCCCAATTGATAGTTATCCGAAGTAAAGAAATTCGGTTCTTGAAATCTTGAAATTTACAAATATTCCGTCGTTCCGCCATTCTTAAAGAATGATGATGAAATTTGGATAGTAGTATTGATCAGGGATTTTAAAGTAAGCTTAGGACAAAATTCTAGGATCTGTTCATGCTGGACTAAACTTGGCCATTTCATAACCAACCCTTTTGAAAATTTCAAAAGTTTTAGTAATTTATTTTCAGTTTTTGGCCAATATGAAACTACAAGGAAAATTTGGGGAAAATTTATAGATTAGAATTTTCACTATAATTTTTTTGTTTTTCTGCGGCCATTTAAGTTCTTTTCAGCTTTTGGCCAATACCTCAAGAACTTCCACTAGTAACCAATACTGTCGGTTGTTTTTCTAATAGTTTAGGTCATATTGAGACCACGAGAAAAATTTGGGGACAATTTTCAATATAATTTTTTGATTTTCTGCGGCCATTTAAGTTATTTTCAGTTTTTGGCCAATATCTCAAAAGCTTCCACTAGTAACCAATACTACCCTAAGCTATTAGAAAAACAACCGAAATTATTGGATACTAGTGGAAGTTTTGATATATTGGCCAAAAACTGATAGTAAATTAATAAAAAAAAATAAATTTTCAAAAGGATTGGTTATGAAATGGGCAAGTTTAGTCGAGCATGAACTTACCCTAGGATGTCATCCAAATCCCACTTTAAAAGCCCTGATCAATACTACTATCCAAATTTTATCGTTTATTCTTTTAGAAAGGGGGAAAGACGAAATATTGTTAAATTTCAAGATTTAATTTACCGAGTTCCGAGATCAATCAATTTGTCATTTTAAGGATCACTTTTAATATTTTGTTCCGCTGAGATGTTTTATTTAGTGAAAAAAGAGATACAAAATGAATAAAAAGTTTCCGCTGATAATTATATAACAAAATAAATTCTGTTTTGTGACTGTGCTGCCACTTGTGGCGAGTAGCGTAATCTCTTATTTTCCGCTGTCAAATTTCCGCTATCTTTTACAGCATGCAGAATTTTTGGCGGTTTTTCCAAAACGAAATATATAATTTTTCACTCCCCACGCGTGCGACACATTGATTTACCATCACTTCAAGTAGCAAATTGTACCATAGAGCGAGTGGACAAATTCAAGTACCTTGGAGTAATATTCGACAAGCATATGACGTGGGAAGACCATATTAATTCTATTTGTATTAAAGTTTTAAACAAAATTATTTCTCTTCATTTATACCCGATTCTCATGCGCATCTTGTACCTTTCGTTCAGTTGTTAAACAGAAACTGAATAAATTGCAGATTTTATAAAATAGGTGCTGTAAAGCTATGTATACACTGCCTCATCTATTGACTACTGTGGATCTCTATCCATCTAATTTAAATCTCTAAGTCATGGCTATTCAGCCAGAAATTCTAGGCAGTTTAAGTGCCCCCAAATTAGAACTGAATTTGGCAGAAAATCATTAACATTTATTGGGCCATATATTTATATTAATTTACCTTAATGTTTAAACGAATGATAAAATCACATCTGTTAGCACCAGTTAAAGATTATTTGTGATTCATAATGCTCTTCATTCTTAATTAATTAAATTAAATTATATTAATTGTTATGTATTTGAATTTTATTTTTTATTATGCGTAATGCAGTGTTAGTCACTATGCAGTATATGTTTTGTACATAATACGTGTGCATGGCGAACTTTTAAAGGGCATTAAATCCATTAGAAGTCATTCACATTTTAATGATTATTATATATAAAAATTAATGTTATAAGTATAAGTTAAACAAAATAAATAAATAAACAAAATTAAAAAATATCAGGTATCGAAAAAATATTTTACTTTAAAAGCTCATATGCGGTGTGATCCACCACCCCTGGTACACGCAGCGTCATAATGAAGATAACGCGTGACCCACCGGTGGGTCATACGGCAGTAAACGTGTTAAGCATATCATAGGTTACTTACAAAACTATGTGCATTATTGATTGATTGATTGATTGATTTTGAATGTACGACCAAGTTCTTAGGCTTGAGTTCCCGGATGACGCCGGGTCCACCGTACACCCTTTTTTACACATAACAAAACCGAAGGATTGGATGGGTTAGTTAAGTGGGACAGAATCGGCCCGGTTACAGACACCTAGGTATAGCCGATAGTTAGTAACACAAAGACAACACAATTCTAATCTACTAGATGAAGGATAAAGGCTTAATAGGTTAATGGATAACGATGGTATTGGTCTTCAACAATTGCTTCTTTAAAACGGCAACCTAAGAAAAAATATTATTATTTCACATGCATCTGGAATTTTCCTGAAATTTAATTCTATTAATACTTTTCGGCTTCCTAACCAAAATTGGTTGACTCGACCCGTTACAGACACCTATGTAAAGTCGTTAGTAATAAAATGACAACACAATTCTAAACTACACAATCAGCAATTACAATGAAGCATTAATTCACAAGCAAAAAAAATTCATATTTTCCGGCTTCCTAAATAATTGAAACATTTATTAATTTAATCATTCTGCAACTCCGCAACTTACAGTAGAATTTCCTGAAACCAAAGTTATTTGAACTATATTCAAAATAACTCTAAAATTCATTAGTATTTAACCGTTGAATTGGGCGAACACGAAATAGCAAAAAAAAAAAAAAAAACAGATTAACTAGATTAACTACCGGATTGCATTCAAATATCCATCCATTAAAATATCCTAAATAATTTAGAATTCGCAAAAATTTCGTATGTTTACTAAAAATTGTTTATAAAACTGATGAATTTTTCCCGACGCCCATCCTTTTTCACAAGGAAACAAATACTTTTATCACTACTTTTGCACTAGTTCTGGAACTTCTTCTACGTTTGCTGGGGATATATCACATACAATTAATCTCAGACATGACACATGCGACTCGTCTATGACTTGTCACCTCGTATTAGACTTGTCATAAACGATTCATCTCAGACTGGTAACAAACGTAAATTAGTAATTAGTGTGTCGTCAATGGCTTTCCTGCTGGAAGGTAATATTTAAGTAAAGGCAACTAGATAAAATTTGAAAAAATTATTCTAAAATGAATGATAAATAAGTTTATTTTATAATTTTTATAATTAAATATAAATCGAACCAGTATCTTAAAAGAGGGATAATATGTACTCGTATATTAAATATATTTGAATGAGATTTCCTGAGAACCGAATAATTTTAAAATAAAGCTCGGCACTGTACATGTAGATTAATATTTAGGGTTGATTTGAAATTGGGAATTAATAATTATAATTCTTGTACTAAAACAGTCAAGATTGGCAACGTTGCATGTTATGACAAACATCCAGTCGTTGGTGTATTGAAGTATACAAACCTTCTCTTTCTTTTGAATAATTATATTAATTATATCAAATATTTCTAGCTTTTCAGTTGCATAGATATAACGAAGTTGCCGATAAACAATTCTTTATGTTAAGATTGTTAAAATCCCAAATCCAATGCAAATAATATTTCTTTTATAAAGCAAAAATATCGCTAATAAGCTGTGAGAAAATACTAGTAACCCATTGAGTGTCACAAAAAGGCAATTTTGCGGTAAATAATAGGATTCGTTACCAACTCCAACATAGTTGCAATTAGCCTTGCAAAAATGATGGATTATGAAGGAAATACAATATAGAAAACAGCTAATCATAAATTACCTACACTATATTCTCAATGCACAGAAGAAATACGGAAACGGAAAATTCTATCGCTAATCAAACCAAAATAAAAATATAACAATTTATTACACAAACGCTGAATAATAGGATGAAGGAACATCACCAAAATAGCTCTCTCCGAAAATCTCCGAAATCAAAGCGTGGAAGAAACCACCTCTAAGGAGCTAAAATTACCTCGAAACGATCCCAACAGACGGCATGAATCTTCCCACCATGAAACCACTACCATCCACCAAGCGACCTCCTGCCAACACCACCATTCATCAAAAACCACGCTTCACAAAGCCGTGACGAATCCATGACAGATCACAAACGAACCATGGCAACCCTACAGCCCAAAAACTTCAGCGTACGACCGATCATACCAAAACTCCCAAAATGATTCAGCCCCCGCCAAATCGACGGCAAACTCCAACAAAAACACCCGAAGCATTCAGCAAAGAAACCAATTTGGACATACAAATCCAACCTTCAGGCAATGATTCAATACAAAACTGCAAATCCGCCCTCATACACTAACAAATGAGAACTACCTCAAGTCCTAAACAAAACAACTCAACTTACAAAACTATGTGTATTATGTAACAAAATTTAATGTAACTTTTGTAAGCTAATAAAGAGAAAAAATTTGAGTAACTACAATTTTTTTTGTGAAATTTCACCAAGTTCTTGTTGCAAACTAATTCATATACACTCCCGAGCATTTGATTTTAACCACTTTAAATTTTGCCCTAATTCTTCATGTGGTTGTTGTTTTGCTATAATTTTTTATGTCTTTTCTCTTGTTGTGTACTAGCTGATGAGAAAGAAGTTAAAATAAAAAAAAGGAACACGGTCAATTCAAATTTTATATTTTGCGAATATTTAAACATGAGCACTTCATTATAACCATTAATTGGTTTATAGATTGTGTTATAAAATAGTAAAACTAAATTTAAAAAAACGATTGATTTTAATTTTTTTTATTGTTAATAATGTGTAGGTCCCCCATTCTTGAGTACAACTTCAAAAACTCTATCTGATAAGGAATTAAACAGGCAATGTACATAATTTAATGATGTTTGCTCGAAAGCATCTTCAATTGCAGTTGCCTTCCTTCTGCATAAATTTTACGCGATAACCATCCCCACAAATTCTCGATTATGTTGAGATCAGGAGATAGAGCTGGCCAGTCCAGAACTTCCACGTTATTGTGTGCAAACTATTGTTTAACACGTCCTGCTGTATGAATTGGCGCGTTATCTTGTTGAAAAATCCATCGTTGGCCATTGAACATTTCTTGGAAATTAATTTTCTGTATTTCTAATAGTTCAATGTAATTCGCTGAGGTCAGCCGACCTTCCAAAACAATCAAATCGATGGCGCCATGAAATGAAATTTCAGCCCATACCATGACGGTACCACGACGAGACAGAAACTGCACAGATTTCCTTAAATCATGAAAGTAATACTGAAACCCATCAGGTCCATCCAAATTAAATTTCTTTTCATCAGAAAATATCACCTGATGCCATTCTTCCTTCCAATTAAAATGTGTCCGGCAGTACTCTAATTATAGCATCTTTATGACGCTGAAGTAAATGTGGTTTTTTCATAAGTTTTTTTTCCGTTTAAGATGCAGACACTGTTTAATTACTCTGCGTACTGTCCAGATACTGGCTGAAGTTCCAACTTTATCTTTTATTTTGCGAGCGGTGGCAGCAGAATTCGACGCAGCGCGTACAATTAACCGACGCTCTCGTCCTGTTGTTGCTCTTGATGTAAGCCCTTTACGGTTTTTCCCATAGTTTTCTTGATGATTTAGATAATTATTGATTGTCACATGATTTCGACCAATTTTAATCGCTATTTGCCGATTAGAATAATTTTCTTGCTTAAATGCAACTGTTATAAGCAAGTGCTCATGTTTAAATATTCGCAAAATATAAAATTTGAATTGACCGTGTTCCTATGTTTTATTTTAACTTCTCTCTCATCAGCTAGTACACAACAAGAGAAAAGACATAAAAAAAATGTATAGCACAACACCAACCACATGAAGAATTAGGGCAAAATTTAAAGTGGTTATAATCAAATGCTCGGGAGTGTATATTTCTTTAAATTTGAACCATCCAAATTGCCTTAGATTGATCCATTTCTACAAATAATTTATGTTGTTTGATGTAGTTTCCTATAGCTTTTATAAGGATCCTTTTGTGTATTATAAAAGTGAGTATCGTCCAAGTTAAAGGGGGACCATCCAGTCATTACCAAATCTTACTTCCAGTTCACTGCCTGGTTATTTGTATGTACATTTTCAAATAGTAAATATTATTTAAAGATTAAACATGGAATTTTAGGTCAAGTCGATGATGGCAATTTTACTATTTGATATTACGTAAAACTATGTTAAGGAATACGCTCATTGCAAAATACATATTTATATATGCCTCACCCCACATGCCCATTATTTTAAATGTGCTACATATTCGATCGAATACACAGAAAGACTGTTTGTGTATAGGCATATGATTTATATATATAGACTCGTACTCTTATCTAAACAAGGAGTGTGTGGGCCTATCAAAAATACAAATAAATTCCAAAATGTATACAATTTCGAAACGAATTCAACATACAAAAATCTAATTTATCTCAAAATAAATAATAAATCAAATGAACCAAAAATTTGTATGTATATATTGATGTATCGGTATACTCTTATGTATACACAACACACACACGTGTATAGGTAGATACACAGCATGCACACCTTAAATTGATTTTCCACTGAAAATTTTCATCGTTCACAAAAATTCCCTAAATTCCATTTTTGCTTCAATTTAATATTTAATTTATGTATTTGCGATATTTTGGGTACTACTCGTATGTGCAAAAATCAAAGCAAAATAGAAAATCAATCAATCAATAAATATCAGGATCAAAATTATCGTTACATTTAAAAAAAAATATAAGAGTTTAACTCCCACCTCCAAGACGACTCCGATGTTGTGGATGCGAACATAACAAGCAAAATGTTTAATTAAATTTAGCTTCATTGTAATAATTATGACGATGATGAGGATGTTGTTGCTGAGATGAATGATAGATGAGGAGTCGAAAGAAAATATTTTGATAAATTTTCTTATTTTCAATTGAGTCATGCTCATTAATCTCATTTAACATTTTGTTTTGGTCTGTCCATTAGGAATCACGGAAAATGGATTATACACGAGCTCTCTCGTATAACCAAAATAGTTTTGATTTATATTTTTACTAAATCTCTATACAGATAAAACTATAATCTACTACAAAATTCGCAGATCTGTTAATACGCTGGCGATAGATAACCCCGTAAATGTTGACCGGAACCAAAAAAAAAATCGTACCAAATAATATCAAACGAAACAAGTTTTCGCTACCGAAATGTTTACTAAAATATTTTAATTGAGCGAGATAGTAAGTATAACTTTCCAACATTATGCCCACCTGCGCAAAACTCTACACAACAGCTATACTTGGGAAATGGTATCATAATTTTCAATGCTAGCTGGAAAAGTTGAGCGCTGTTATTGGATATTTCTGGTAAAAGCTGGCGGTCGCGAAATTGCCTGGTAACTCACATTCCCATTTTTCCGAAGGATCTGGCCAGGTGTATAGAGTAGGGCCAACTTACAAACAAATACTCGCTGCCCTACCTAGAATACCTAGGCGAGCACGTAAATTATAGGCTTTTGATTAAAGGTCGCAATTTCAGTACCATCTAAATGTATTACATGAAGTATCTTGTAGGTGTCCGCGTGCAATATCATTTGATACCCAAACAAAGCCGTATAAGGTGTAAGTCCTATTGATCTGTGGTTCGAGGATCTTAATGCCGCGAAAATGTCTGTCAAGCGCTCATCCCATATTCGATGGATGGTCTGATTTGATATAGGCCCGGATCGCACTCCACACAGACCGATTTACTCGCTCGAAATCATTTGCCTGTGAAGAGTACACCGGAATTCTGTCGTGATTGATGCCATATTTTGAGCAGGAAAGTCCTTGCTCCTGAATTGTGGTCCATTATCTGAAAAGATATTTTCTCTCCAACAGCCAAAAAGTAGTAATGCCTTTGACTATAGATTTTGGAAATTTTGTTTTTGTATTTTTTTATTTTAGTTTATTATTCATTCTCATACGATAACAACGGCGGATTATCCAGTGAACTTAATGTTATTTTAAGGATAATCCAAGTTGTTATAATACTGTGAGCAAAAAATAGTGACTTTGTTCATAATTTTAAAATTCTTTATTTATTTCTCCAAATATATTTCGTCCCCCTCAAAGTAATCCCCCCGGCCTCAATACACTTGTGCCAAAGATTTTTCCAATCCCGAAACAGTTGTTAAAGTCAATTTCCGGAATAGCCTCCAATGCGTGTAGCGATTCACGTTTAATGTCTTCAATTGACTCAAAACGGTTTCCCCGGAGCGGTCGTTTGAGTTTGCTGAACAGCCAGAAGTCACACGGAGCTAAATCAGGCGAATACGGTGGTTGCGAAACGATATGGGTGAATTTTTTGGCGAGAAAATGACGTAAAACCAAAGCAGTATGAGAAGGTGCATTATCGTGGTGCAAAAAACAAGAGTTGTCGGCCCATAATTCCGGCCTCTTTTTACGAATAGCTTCTCGCAAACGACGCATAACACTCAAATAGTATTCCTTGTTGACAGTTTGGACGGTCGGAAGAAATTCGGAGTGCACCACACCTCGATAATCGAAGAAAACTGTCAACATCACCTTGATTTTTGACTTGCTTTGACGTGGTTTTTTCGGCTTCCGCTCACCTTTGGCACGATATTCGGCCGATTGATCGTCTGTTTCCGGGTCGTAAGCATAGATCCAAGACTCATCGCCAGTTATAATACGTTTCATGACATCCTGGTAGTCGGAAAGCATTGATGCACAGTCCAATCATGCTTTCACTTTTCTTAGGCCCAAATGATCTTTCAAAATGGTTTTCACTGATCCTTCCGATATTTCAACGATGCCAGTAAAGTCTCTGAATGTTAAACGTCGATTCTCGAGCACCAATTCCTTGATTTTATTAACGTGTTGATCATCAGTTGATGTTGATGGCCGTCCTAGACGTGGTTCGTCGTCAACACGTTCTCGACCCTCTTTGAACAATTTGTACCAATCAAAAACACTTGCTCGCGACATACAATTATCACCGATGGCCTTTTGCAACATTCTGAACGTTTCGGCCAAAATTTAATGGAACTTCTTTGTTGAATAATTTCACTCATTGTAAAAATCGCCGAATGCACTTTTTGTACTTCAGAAAGACAAGCGTATACTAAACGCCAATGATTATTTTGATGTGACATTTGGCACAGATGTCACTGACAGTCATACCAACAGGGAAAGAAAAATATTTCGACGAATGGTTTACCGCGCGAAATTTAAATTAAGAAGTCTTAGTACTTTTTGCCCACAGTAGTATAACTTTCTAGTTATGTCCAAGGTTTTGGTGATATGTTCGTTTTCCATACCGCATTTAACTAGTGGAACCAAACTGAAACGTTCATTATTAAAATCTAAACCGAGCGCATTGCTCAACAAGACCTATACTATGCATCCACCATTGTACAAAATATCTCTCGAGTGTTGGACGTGAAATAAAACAAACAGTTGTTCCGCAAATAGTCAAAACCTCCTACAAAATTCAGAGGACAATATGCTGCTTTCTCGCAGAAAATCAAATACACAATGATTAAATGGGCAGTAACTTTTTGGTTCTAGAATTAAATTTACTATTGAAATAATGCTGCTCCATGAATAAAATCTGCTCTTGGTAGCACACTTGGACACTATATACGAGTACACAATGATTTATCGGTTATTTACTTTTATATTTTAACTCTTTTTATATATAGCAGTACGAGCTAATTACAGCTTCTTTCAAAATTCACCTATCAACTTATACACAAAGCAAACCGACGATCAGGTACGACTTGGAATGTTTATTCCTTTACTGCATTTTTTAATTTTTTTTTTTAACATTTTCCGACACTATGCTCACCTATGCAAAACTCTACAGCCTCTAAAGAGGTCCCTATACAATTTCACAAAATTCTCCAACTTGTCGTAGATATGCCAAAAATGTTTGGTATTACAAGCCTGGCTCTTGACTGAGAGCAGTGATCAGCCTATGCGACATTTGGCGTTAAAAATGTCTCAATACCAATGAGATAATAGGGTAAACCTGTTCCACCTGTTGGAACTTTGAAACACTACCTCCACTCTGTCGTCCTTGAGCTCACATATCAAATTCTAAAAATTGATGGTCCTATAATAAATTCAATATCTAGGTGAGGTTACCAAGACGGATGAAGCTTGGTTTCGAGGTAACCTTACCTAGATGTAAAAACAATATCTGGCTATCACCCAGAATGATTGTTCAGGAGACGCTTGAAATCCCGGAAATCATAATCCCGGATTATTAAAATCCCGGAATTTAAAAAAACCGAAATTTGAAAAATCCCTGAACTCAAAAACCCGGAAATTAAAACCTCGGAAATCAAAATCCCGGAAATCAAAATCCCGGAAATCAAAATCACGGAACACAAAATTTAAATATTTAAATTAGGCAGAGCGATTTCAAAGCCGATTGGGGTAACACTTAGATTGTTAGTGCAATAAAAATGAGATTTTGAGTTGTAAATGCAGATTTGGAAAATTGACAATTTAAATGTAAATGTAACCTATTCAGTTCAGTTTAAAAGGCATAGTTTCTGGAAAATGTTCAACTTGAATTAAACCAACCTGTTTCTCAACCGATTGACTTGTATTGGTAGAAAGCTCTGTTTGCGTTATGAAAATTAGTTTTCAGTATGAATTCCAAAATGAAAATGTGGTTTGTTTTCTACGATGAGAAGGCGGGATTCTAGTATGAAATGGCTTTGGGTGTGCTTTTTGATATTAACATATGTTTAACGTTTTTTCTATTATAAGAAAACCAATTCAAACCAATGGAGGTGGAATAAGTATTGGATGAAAATTATCGGTCAAACAAAATTTTAGAATAGGACTTATATTAGTCTGCTAAGGAGAATTGCACTGTTATTGGTTTACAAATACTAAATACAAGATGCCTCGAAAAATTAAAATTCCTCCATGACACCAAAGGTACCTTGACAGCTTTTCTTTAGGAAGAAGATTTACTTTTACTCTAAGTACAGTGAGTAGACAACAATATATATAACATGTGATTTTATGAAAAAAAGTTGTAACATTAAATACTAAAATTGAAGACCGAGATAAGAAGGATACATTTCATGACCTAAGGCTGCTAGTTATAGAAACAGAGAAGCAAAAAATTGGTGTTGCTTATATTTTATGTGATGACACGTCACAACAATATGGGGCAATACGAATTTTTTGTTTAATAACTATGTAATAAAGACTAGCCTATTACTCTGGAACATGCGGCAAGAACCAACATTTCAAAATGCAAGAGAGTCTATCATATAGGTGGTGCTCTCAAGAATCTGTGTGTGGTGTCGTGGCACACTAAATGTCTGTAGCTTCTGTAGAGCCGAAACGGATTCACTGATCGGGATCAAACTTCATACTTAAGCTTTTCTCATAAACAGGAAACGCCAGTGATTTTTGGCTGAAATCGGTCCACCGGAAGTAGAAGCCTCCATAGGAGCTTTTTCGTGTTTTGCAAATATTTAGAAAAGTATATCATTTGCAAGAAGAACGACTAAAAACTAAAGCATTCTAAATTACTTTTTCAACAATATCGGTCCAGACCAGTTTTTCAAAATTTAAGTGAAAATAACAATTTTTGACAAAACCACTGTTTTGAACAAAAAATCAACCTCTGTTCAGCCTAGACGGATTTCCGTAAATTGATCCCAGTAATTTTAGGACAACATCATTCCATCGGAAGTGGCAGCTTTCATAGGAGCTTTTTCGTTCAAAACGATTTCCCAAAAGAAATCCCTTTTTAATGTTTGCAATAATGTTGAAAAGTCTGGCATTTATAAAAACGACGAAGAAATCATTTTTGACGTCTTTTGTAAATTCAAAGATATTTAAAGATTAAATTTTCAACAAGGGTTGACCTTGGGTTTTCTGATATTTACGCAGTGATTTCACGGCTACTGCACAAAACATAATTTATATAGGGTGTTTCAACAGGTGCGCTTCAACTTTTTTCCGATAGGGACGGCGAACGACGCCATATTTTTTATTAATCGTTTGTCATTTGGAAACTTCATTAGTACACATTTCATCATGGAACGCTACACACGTGAACAGCGATTGCAAATCGTGCAAATTTTTTATCAAAATAATCGTTCTGTTGCTGCTACTTTAAGAGCATTACGGCCATTTTACGGTCCATTTAACAAGCCAGCCCGTTCGACAATCGACCGTATAGTGGCAAAATTTGAGTCTACGTTTTCGCTACATAATGTTCCGGTGCCCTCGAGAGCAAGAAGTGCTCGAAGTGTTGAAAACATCGCAGCCGCCAGGGCTTCAGTTCAAGAAGACGCGAATATGTCGCTCACACGACGTTCGCAACAATTGGGCCTTTCTGTGACATCATTGTGACGAATTTTACGTAAAGATCTTGGCCTACATCCGTATAAGATCAAGCTGACACAACAACTAAAGCCGTTTGACCATTTGAAGCGACGCCGATTCGTGAATTGGGCTCAAGAGCAAATCGAAAATGATGCAGATTTTCACCGAAAAATCATCTTCAGCGATGAGGCTCACTTTTGGCTAAATGGATTTGTCAACATGCAAAATATGCGTTACTGGGCAGGAAGCAACCCACACGTGATTCATGAGGCACCGTTGCATCCCGAAAAAGTTACTGTTTGGTGCGGATTACATGCCGGGGGCGTCATTGGGCCATATTTTTTCATCGACGATAACGATCGCCACGTTACTGTTAATGGAAATCGATACCGCGATATGATAAACGATTTTTTTTTGGCTGCAATTGAATGGAATGGACTTGGACGACATGTGGTTTCAACAGGACGGGGCCACATGCCACACAGCACACGATACAATCGCGTTATTGAAGACTAAGTTCGATGAGCGTGTTATTTCGCGAAATGGGCCCGTCCAGTGGCCGCCGCGCTCGTGTGATTTGACAACTTTAGATTATTTTCTTTGTGGTTATGTGAAGTCATTTCTCAATGCCAATAAGCCGGCGACGTTGCAAGAGCTCAGAGCCAATATAGATCGTGAAATTGCTGGAATTTCGGCCGATTTATGCGAAAGAGCGAAAAATGCGAAAATTGGGTTCAAAGATTGGACTTCGTAAAACGTGCACGCGGTGGTCATGCAAAAGAAATCGAGTTTCATACTTAAATGTATATGTTCAAATTCGTTAATAAAAAAAAAGTTAGTTCAAAAGTCGAACAGTTTGTGTTTTATTCAAAAAAAAGTTGAAGTGCTCTTATTGAATACCCTTCGTACCCTTAAACACAGGCCATTTAGACATTCCATTGTCGTCCAAGTTACCAGGAAAGGATACTGAATCACCATTTTTTTTATCACAGACGATGCGTTTCCATTATCTCGGCATATGTTGAAGCCGTTCACCGTAATATTATATCGAGCTAGAATGATTGTTGAGTGCGCCTTAGGCAGATTAGTAGTGCGGTCTCGAATATATCAAAGACCAATTGAAACATCACTATGCACGATCATTCCCACTTTTCTTAAAAAATCTTACTAGTATTCAATCGAAGAAACGTGCCACCAATAACGGTTCCTGAATTTGAAAAAAATTTGGGTACGTAATCTGCCAATTGATTACTTCTAAGGTTGATAGAAGCAGGCTTACCGTGCTCTAAGTTGATACGCTTTATATTGAACATCGTCAAGGAATCCCAGCAAACGACGAAGAAAGTTATATAGAGACGATCTATCCAAGTTTAACTAAAAACACTTTTCGGAGCCTTTGAACTGCAATTATAGTTTAGACAACTTGAATAATGTTACACACCGCAAATTTTTAATAGTCAAAACAACGACTGGGAGCGCAAATTAATGCATTTGTCTCTTTTACGCATAGCAACGCATGTAGAAAAACAAATTTTTCACGTTTCTTAAATTTTCATCGTTCATTGTCTCCATCTAAATATTGTTAAGGCTATTTAGCTCTAATTGATTAGCCATTTGAAGGTCCCAGTAAACCACCGCAATTACCTTTATCGAAACATGGAACTTAAATTGTTATTGGGGATGTCAAAACTGTTGAAGACTACCTAAAAGTTTAAAACCACTTTAATGGGGTAGACATAAAAATTGGGGGGAAACTTTTTAATTCTATTGTTCGGTTCCACACATACATATACATACAACTACATATAGAACCAACACACCCTCTCACATACCCAAAATTCTCATTATTAAATTTTATGTTTGATTTATGCGTTCATTTTATCGCTTTCCATGTTACATTTTTAATGTTAAAAAAGAGATTACGCTTGTTATTTTTATGTGTACATATTCTAATGATTAATTTAAAAATTAGAAGAATTGAACGACTACATTACAGAACCGAACGTTACAGTAGGAATAAGAAGAAAATAATTTGTTGCAATGAAAAGATGTTAATTGCTTGGGATCCAATAAGATTTATGGATCTGTTAATTTAATGTTTGTTTGTATTTTATTTTTTAGCAGCTGATTTAATTAACGGAAAATTGATTGATTAATGGCCGAGTTTTTCTTTTGTTTTGATTAGACTTTGGTAAAGTTTATTTTTGCTAAGAGATTTGTTATACGGCTACACACGCACTTTATTTTATGGTCTATTTCAATTAAAATTTATTACGTTTATAATTTTGGTGTGTTCGTTTCAGTTGTTTGAATTAAAAACATTTATTTACCTGTTGTAACGGAAGGTTTTCGAAACGGAGAATTTTCGTTCCGCGATGGAAGGTAGAGTTCTTGTCACCAGCTACAATGTGCGTGAAGCCCACTATGTTACACATATTAATAAATTTGTGGAAAGGGAAATTAAATGTGAAACAATTCAATTGATCATTCAAATGCCGACCACACAGCACAGTGGTTAAAGCTTTGGCGTTTGGTTGGGGAGGTACCGACAAATGGCCACCACGAAACCTCTGGCACAGAGTTATTCTTTTGTTGAAACGTTTTCGCACAAATGTGGCTGTATTTCACCAATAACGCGCCGTATTTCCTCTTTAAGAAGTTCAAATGTTTCAGGCTTATTTGCATACACAGGAAAAGGTCGCATACACATAGCGCCAACACCAAAGTCCATCGGTGTTAGATCGCACGATCTTGATAGCCAATGTTGATCGCCGAATCGAGAAATGGCACGGCCTGGAAACTTAGTCTGCAGTAACACCATTGTTTCACGTGCGTGGCAGGTCGCATCGTCTTGTTGGAAAAACATGTCCTCAACATCAATTACATCCAATTCGGACCATAAAAACTTCGTTAATATTTCGCGATACCGCACTCCTTTTCAGCAACCTAAATCCGACAGTTTCGCTTATTTACGTATTCGTCAAGTTAAAAATGTGCCTCACCTGAAAAAAAAATGATTTTTTTTGAAAAATTCGCCTTAATTTGATGATGTTCCAACAACCAATCAGCAAATTCACGGCGCTGCGCATGGTCCCTTGTCTTGATTTCTTTTACCAAAATTCGTTGCATAGTGCGTCTGGAAATGTTTAATTCTTGACCACGATGCCGAATGGAAGTTCCTGGATTCTCGGCCACAGGTTCCCTTACTGTGGCTATATTTTCGAATGACCGACAAGGGCGACGACAGCGTAAATTTGGTCTCAAATTTTGTAATTAAACGCCTCACTATCGATTCATTTGGCGCATTATTGCGACCGAAAACTTGGTGTAATGGCGAACTGTTTGGGGTGAATGGGGTAAAAAATACCCCAATGTATTTTGTACTTAAAAATTATTTTCTATAACAAAAATTATTATTCTTACTTACTTATAATTAATTCCTTAAATTTTGATTATTAAAACTATTAAAAAGAAGTCATCAACTTCTTTACGTTGCTCAATTTCATCATCAAATATTGTAAATTATTGCAATCGCCTCACACGGTTTGATGATGCCTTTTGCATGCTGGTTTATCGCAGAAGTGGCAAGTTACGTTTGTTTTCACGTCAGCACTCCGTGGGCATAAATTGCATCTTTATGTTTTACGACTTATGGTTTGTTGGTTTTGAGCGGTTGGTGCTAATCTCAATTCTACAACATTGTATCCTATTTGACTCATTGCTATTTGGACGCTTTTTTCAAGGCCCTGGGAGTGGCAAACCGCTTCTTGGTTTTACTGTCCACCAGCTGCTTGAGCTTCTTGAGAAATTCTTTTCGTTCTGAAGAACCCGATGAGTCATAGAGATGCTGGTTTACTAATTTGTGCAAATTATACGCGGAAAAACCCGCCGCATCTAACATGAACTTGTTGAAGAAGAGTATCATTGGCCATTTTGTCAGTTTTCGCTTGCAGGTATATGTTTTAACCGATTTATAAAAAGTATCCACATCGCCTTTAGTGTGGTTATAATCGATTATGCTGTTAGGTTTACCAGTGGTTGTATCGATTGTGGTGTTGTTGTGTAACGTAGGCGTAGACAGTAATAATACGTTTGTTGACGCTTTGGGAATATAGCTAACTAATGTCATGTTTCCATCAAAACATAAAAGTGATGATCCAATATCTCTTTTTTTTATAAATCTGGTAGATTTCATCGAAGCATCAAACACTACGCGAATTTTGGTAGCGCCTGGTGTTTCCTTAACCACTGCATGATGTTGTAGATAAAGTTTCCCTCTGCCTTGGTCAATCTGTTTCATGTGACCCATCTGGATGTACTCTCGTATGAAGTTTATGTATAGTGATCTCAATTCTGGATCTTTAATGAATTTTGTTTCCAGGTGTAGAAATCGTTGTAGTGCTCGCTGTCGAGAACTTCCGAGTAGATCCAATTGGCTCTCTTTGAAAGGTAATTGCATCCTATATCGGCCATCTTTACCTCACTTGGTGGTGTGTTTGAACAGTGTTTCGCATGAAGATTCCCCTACCGACCAGCTTTTACTGTCTTTGGGAACCTCTTCTAATTCCCAAAATTTCGCCACGTTTCCTTCTGTCTCATTAATCGTATGAGCTGCTACGATCTGCTGTTGGATTGTGCTTTGTGAAGGGCCAGAGATTATCTATCCCAAGCTTGTGCTTATAGCGCTTGGTCTGCCTCTAATTATTCGGTTCCCGATGAAGTCGCTGTAAACGTCCGCCCCTAACAGTAGGCTAATTGGTGCCGAGCGATCAAAATTTGGATCCGCTAAACGTAATCTACTCCATTTATCGTCAGACCTTCGCGATTGGTCGTTCCGGGATATTTGTGGTGATCTTTGGTAACACGTATGCTTCGACCTTCAATCTGTATGGAGGAATCAAAATGAGGTTGAAGTAAAATCTGGACACTCGCTTTTGCCTTATTAGTTGTATTAGCTCCAACTCCTGAGATCCTAACCGTTGTGTGCTGTATTGGTACGCCTAGCTGTTGGACTGTTTCCTCCGTAATTAGAGAAACCTGGGATCCCTGATCTATTAATGTTCGTACATTGAACGGCTTTCCGCAGATAGAGTTGATTTTTAGTTTTGAAAATGGATGCACTCCTTGAGAGAATGATACCGTCCTCCACAATACCTGCCATCAGTCGCATTGTATTTCTCCGCCGATTTGCTGAGGCTAAAGTTTACGAAACTTTTCCGTGTCACGCTGATCTCTGGTTTGGCCAACCGTGCGATGTTCAGTTTTTGTCCTCCGACTGCCTCCAGCGATTGGAATCTTCTCGTCAAAAATTCCAAGCAATAGTCCAGTTAAGGAATCTTGCGTGGGCTAACCAGGCTGCTCTCATATTTCTCCAATGTATCTGTGCCCAACTTTTTCACCACGAGGTGTATGATTAGGGCTTCAAAGGGATTATCTAGCTTCAAGTTGTTGATGTTGTGCAAGATCTTCACCACCGTATCGTTTATGCAATGATAATATAGCATTGAAGTAGGATAAAGCTAACAGCCATTCGTTGTTATATCTGGTCTGTATGATTTCCCATGCTGTCTTATAGTTATCGCCAATGGTTGATAAGTGGCTAATTAGCACCGCGGCTCCCTTCTGCAAATGGGATTTTAGATATGTCATCTTCAGTGTATTTTATAGTTGCTTATTTTGATGAACGAGCCTTGTAAATATATCTTCGAATGCATGCCAGTTTTCGTATTCACCGTAGAACGTTGGTATTTCCACCTTTGGTAGGTTTAATGATTGTAATGATGATGTGGTTGCTGGCTCTACCATCTCCTGATTGATCCGCTGGTGTAATTTTATTACTAATGCCTCTAGCTTATCTTTAGGGTTCCATAGTAATCTTCAGTGAAGTATTTATGGTTATTTTCATCCTCAACTTCCATGAGGAGGTTTTTGTGTATTTGATCAACTTCTTTGATATCATGGTTGATCTGATCGATTTTTATCTTTAGATACTCTTCCGAGTACCTTGTTAAAGTTAGCCGAAAGTTGCCAGCCGAAAGTGAAAAAATCGATAATGCAGATAGTGTCTTGACTACTTGAGCCGAAAGTTAAGTAAATTATATATTAAATTGAAATATCGTAGTCGAAAGTGAATAATCTACTTAACCAGCCGCAAACATATATATCGGGACAAACAACAAATACAATTTCCAATCTAAACGATATTAACTAATAGTTTCATGTGTTTATTATAGCAGCATACGGCCAACTTTCAAAAATTTATTTTATATAGATGTTATAGATTTAACCAGAAAGACATCACAATGACTATGCTGATTCGATAGCCCATGACCATAGGTAGATTTTGATTATAGGTTAGGGGTAAGTCTGATGGGGTTATAGGGGTGAAATTTTTATTTTTCTCTTATTCTGACGATGAAATCGTTCATCGTTCCAGATTTTGGGACATGGACACCAATCTGACTATACCGATTCGATAGCCCATGACCATAGGTAGATTTTGATTATAGGTTAGGGGTAAGTCTGATGGGGTTATAGGGGTGAAATTTTTATTTTTCCCTTATTCTGACGATGAAATCGTTCATCGTTCCAGATTTTGGCACATGGACACCAATCTGACTATACCGATTCGATAGCACATGAACACAGGCAGATTTCGATTATAGGTAAGGGGTAAGTCTGATGGGGTTATAGGGGTGAAATTTTTATTTTTCACATATTCCGACGATAAAATCGTTCATCATTCCAGATTTTGGGACATGGACACCAATCTGACTATGCTGATTCGATAGCCCATGACCATAGGTAGATTTTGATTGTAGGTTAGGGGTAAGTCTGATGGGGTTATAGGGGTGAAATTTTTATTTTTCCCTTATTCTGACGATGAAATCGTTCATCGTTCCAGATTTTGGGACATGGACACCAATCTGATTATACCGATTCGATAGCCCATGAACATAGGCAGATTTCGATTATAGGTTAGGGGTAAATCTGATGGGGTTATAGGGGTGAAATTTTTATTTGTTCCTTATTCCGACGATAAAATCGTTCATCGTTCCAGATTTTGGGACATGGACACCAATCTGACTATACCGATTCGATAGCCCATGAACATAGGCAGATTTCGATTATAGGTTAGGGGTAAGTCTGATGGGGTTATAGGGGTGAAATTTTTATTTTTCCCTTATTCCGACGATAAAATCGTTCATCATTCCAGATTTTGGGACATGGACACCAATCTGACTATGCTGATTCGATAGCCCATGACCATAGGTAGATTTTGATTATAGGTTAGGGGTAAGTCTGATGGGGTTATAGGGGTGAAATTTTTATTTTTCCCTTATTCTGACGATGAAATCGTTCATCGTTCCAGATTTTGACACATGGACACCAATCTGACTATACCGATTCGATAGCACATGAACACAGGCAGATTTCGATTATAGGTAAGGGGTAAGTCTGATGGGGTTATAGGGGTGAAATTTTTATTTTTCCCTTATTCCGACGATAAAATCGTTCATCATTCCAGATTTTGGGACATGGACACCAATCTGACTATGCTGATTCGATAGCCCATGACCATAGGTAGATTTTGATTGTAGGTTAGGGGTAAGTCTGATGGGGTTATAGGGGTGAAATTTTTATTTTTCCCTTATTCTGACGATGAAATCGTTCATCGTTCCAGATTTTGGCACATGGACACCAATCTGACTATACCGATTCGATAGCCCATGAACATAGGCAGATTTCGATTATAGGTTAGGGGTAAGTCTGATGGGGTTATAGGGGTGAAATTTTTATTTTTCCCTTATTCTGACGATGAAATCGTTCATCGTTCCAGATTTTGGGACATGGACACTAATCTGACTATACCGATTCGATAGCCCATGAACATAGGCAGATTTCGATTATAGGTTAGGGATAAGTCTGATGGGGTTATAGGGGTGAAATTTTTATTTTTCCCTTATTCCGACGATAAAATCGTTCATCATTCCAGATTTTGGGACATGGACACCAATCTGACTATGCTGATTCGATAGCCCATGACCATAGGTAGATTTTGATTATAGGCTAGGGGTAAGTCTGATGGGGTTATAGGGGTGAAATTTTTATTTTTCCCTTATTCTGACGATGAAATCGTTCATCGTTCCAGATTTTGGGACATGGACACCAATCTGACTATACCGATTCGATAGCCCATGAACATAGGTAGATTTTGATTATAGGTTAGGGGTAAGTCTGATGGGGTTATAGGGGTGAAATTTTTATTTTTCTCTTATTCTGACGATGAAATCGTTCATCGTTCCAGATTTTGGGACATGGACACCAATCTGACTATACCGATTCGATAGCCCATGACCATAGGTAGATTTTGATTATAGGTTAGGGGTAAGTCTGATGGGGTTATAGGGGTGAAATTTTTATTTTTCACATATTCCGACGATAAAATCGTTCATCATTCCAGATTTTGGGACATGGACACCAATCTGACTATGCTGATTCGATAGCCCATGACCATAGGTAGATTTTGATTATAGGTTAGGGGTAAGTCTGATGGGGTTATAGGGGTGAAATTTTTATTTTTCCCTTATTCTGACGATGAAATCGTTCATCGTTCCAGATTTTGGCACATGGACACCAATCTGACTATACCGATTCGATAGCACATGAACACAGGCAGATTTCGATTATAGGTAAGGGGTAAGTCTGATGGGGTTATAGGGGTGAAATTTTTATTTTTCACATATTCCGACGATAAAATCGTTCATCATTCCAGATTTTGGGACATGGACACCAATCTGACTATGCTGATTCGATAGCCCATGACCATAGGTAGATTTTGATTGTAGGTTAGGGGTAAGTCTGATGGGGTTATAGGGGTGAAATTTTTATTTTTCCCTTATTCTGACGATGAAATCGTTCATCGTTCCAGATTTTGGGACATGGACACCAATCTGATTATACCGATTCGATAGCCCATGAACATAGGCAGATTTCGATTATAGGTTAGGGGTAAATCTGATGGGGTTATAGGGGTGAAATTTTTATTTGTTCCTTATTCCGACGATAAAATCGTTCATCGTTCCAGATTTTGGGACATGGACACCAATCTGACTATACCGATTCGATAGCCCATGAACATAGGCAGATTTCGATTATAGGTTAGGGGTAAGTCTGATGGGGTTATAGGGGTGAAATTTTTATTTTTCCCTTATTCCGACGATAAAATCGTTCATCATTCCAGATTTTGGGACATGGACACCAATCTGACTATGCTGATTCGATAGCCCATGACCATAGGTAGATTTTGATTATAGGTTAGGGGTAAGTCTGATGGGGTTATAGGGGTGAAATTTTTATTTTTCCCTTATTCTGACGATGAAATCGTTCATCGTTCCAGATTTTGACACATGGACACCAATCTGACTATACCGATTCGATAGCACATGAACACAGGCAGATTTCGATTATAGGTAAGGGGTAAGTCTGATGGGGTTATAGGGGTGAAATTTTTATTTTTCCCTTATTCCGACGATAAAATCGTTCATCATTCCAGATTTTGGGACATGGACACCAATCTGACTATGCTGATTCGATAGCCCATGACCATAGGTAGATTTTGATTGTAGGTTAGGGGTAAGTCTGATGGGGTTATAGGGGTGAAATTTTTATTTTTCCCTTATTCTGACGATGAAATCGTTCATCGTTCCAGATTTTGGCACATGGACACCAATCTGACTATAGCGATTCGATAGCCCATGAACATAGGCAGATTTCGATTATAGGTTAGGGGTAAGTCTGATGGGGTTATAGGGGTGAAATTTTTATTTTTCCCTTATTCTGACGATGAAATCGTTCATCGTTCCAGATTTTGGGACATGGA
This sequence comes from Nephrotoma guestfalica, assembly GCA_963691935.1. Taxonomy (NCBI): domain Eukaryota; kingdom Metazoa; phylum Arthropoda; class Insecta; order Diptera; family Tipulidae; genus Nephrotoma; species Nephrotoma guestfalica. The sequence continues at coordinate 183,829,762 of OY829915.1, read as the reverse complement.
CACTAATCTGACTATACCGATTCGATAGCCCATGAACATAGGCAGATTTCGATTATAGGTTAGGGATAAGTCTGATGGGGTTATAGGGGTGAAATTTTTATTTTTCCCTTATTCCGACGATAAAATCGTTCATCATTCCAGATTTTGGGACATGGACACCAATCTGACTATGCTGATTCGATAGCCCATGACCATAGGTAGATTTTGATTATAGGCTAGGGGTAAGTCTGATGGGGTTATAGGGGTGAAATTTTTATTTTTCCCTTATTCTGACGATGAAATCGTTCATCGTTCCAGATTTTGGGACATGGACACCAATCTGACTATACCGATTCGATAGCCCATGAACATAGGCAGATTTCGATTATAGGTTAGGGGTAAGTCTATAACCCCCTATGGGCCCCTATAACCCCATCAGACTTACCCCTAACGTATAATCAAAATCTACCTATGGTCATGGGCTATCGAATCGGTATAGTCAGATTGGTGTCCATGTCCCAAAATCTGGAACGATGAACGATTTCATCGTCAGAATAAGTGAAAAATAAAAATTTCACCCCTATAACCCCATCAGACTTACCCCTAACCTATAATCAAAATCTACCTATGGTCATGGGCTATCGAATCAGCATAGTCAGATTGGTGTCCATGTCCCAAAATCTGGAATGATGAACGATTTTATCGTCGGAATATGTGAAAAATAAAAATTTCACCCCTATAACCCCATCAGACTTACCCCTAACCTATAATCAAAATCTACCTATGGTCATGGGCTATCGAATCAGCATAGTCAGATTGGTGTCCATGTCCCAAAATCTGGAATGATGAACGATTTTATCGTCGGAATATGTGAAAAATAAACATTTCACCCCTATAACCCCATCAGACTTACCCCTAACCTATAATCAAAATCTACCTATGGTCATGGGCTATCGAATCAGCATTGTCAGATTGGTGTCCATGTCCCAAAATCTGGAATGATGAACGATTTTATCGTCAAATTAAAGGAGAAATAAAAATGTCTTCCCTATAACCCCATCAGACTTACCCCTAACCTATAATCAAAATCTACCTATGGTCATGGGCTATCGAATCAGCATAGTCAGATTGGTGTCCATGTCCCAAAATCTGGAACGATGAACGATTTCATCGTCAGAATAAGGGAAAAATAAAAATTTCACCCCTATAACCCCATCAGACTTACCCCTAACCTATAATCAAAATCTGCCTATGTTCATGGGCTATCGAATCGGTATAGTCAGATTGGTGTCCATGTCCCAAAATCTGGAACGATGAACGATTTCATCGTCAGAATAAGGGAAAAATAAAAATTTCACCCCTATAACCCCATCAGACTTACCCCTAACCTATAATCAAAATCTACCTATGGTCATGGGCTATCGAATCGGTATAGTCAGATTGGTGTCCATGTCCCAAAATCTGGAACGATGAACGATTTCATCGTCAGAATAAGGGAAAAATAAAAATTTCACCCCTATAACCCCATCAGACTTACCCCTAACCTATAATCAAAATCTACCTATGGTCATGGGCTATCGAATCGGTATAGTCAGATTGGTGTCCATGTCCCAAAATCTGGAACGATGAACGATTTCATCGTCAGAATAAGGGAAAAATAAAAATTTCACCCCTATAACCCCATCAGACTTACCCCTAACCTATAATCAAAATCTACCTATGGTCATGGGCTATCGAATCAGCATAGTCAGATTGGTGTCCATGTCCCAAAATCTGGAATGATGAACGATTTTATCGTCGGAATATGTGAAAAATAAAAATTTCACCCCTATAACCCCATCAGACTTACCCCTAACCTATAATCAAAATCTACCTATGGTCATGGGCTATCGAATCAGCATTGTCAGATTGGTGTCCATGTCGCAAAATCTGGAATGATGAACGATTTTATCGTCGGAATAAGGGAAAAATAAAAATTTCACCCCTATAACCCCATCAGACTTACCCCTAACCTATAATCGAAATCTACCTATGGTCATGGGCTATTGAATCAGCATAGTCAGATTGGTGTCCATGTCCCAAAATCTGGAACGATGAACGATTTTATCGTCGGAATAAGGGAAAAATAAAAATTTCACCCCTATAACCCCATCAGACTTACCCCTAACCTATAATCAAAATCTACCTATGGTCATGGGCTATCGAATCGGTATAGTCAGATTGGTGTCCATGTCCCAAAATCTGGAACGATGAACGATTTCATCGTCAGAATAAGGGAAAAATAAAAATTTCACCCCTATAACCCCATCAGACTTACCCCTAACCTATAATCAAAATCTACCTATGGTCATGGGCTATCGAATCAGCATAGTCAGATTGGTGTCCATGTCCCAAAATCTGGAATGATGAACGATTTTATCGTCGGAATATGTGAAAAATAAAAATTTCACCCCTATAACCCCATCAGACTTACCCCTAACCTATAATCAAAATCTACCTATGGTCATGGGCTATCGAATCGGTATAGTCAGATTGGTGTCCATGTCCCAAAATCTGGAACGATGAACGATTTCATCGTCAGAATAAGGGAAAAATAAAAATTTCACCCCTATAACCCCATCAGACTTACCCCTAACCTATAATCAAAATCTACCTATGGTCATGGGCTATCGAATCGGTATAGTCAGATTGGTGTCCATGTCCCAAAATCTGGAACGATGAACGATTTCATCGTCGGAATAAGGGAAAAATAAAAATTTCACCCCTATAACCCCATCAGACTTACCCCTAACCTATAATCAAAATCTACCTATGGTCATGGGCTATCGAATCAGCATAGTCAGATTGGTGTCCATGTCCCAAAATCTGGAATGATGAACGATTTTATCGTCGGAATATGTGAAAAATAAAAATTTCACCCCTATAACCCCATCAGACTTACCCCTAACCTATAATCAAAATCTACCTATGGTCATGGGCTATCGAATCAGCATTGTCAGATTGGTGTCCATGTCGCAAAATCTGGAATGATGAACGATTTTATCGTCGGAATAAGGGAAAAATAAAAATTTCACCCCTATAACCCCATCAGACTTACCCCTAACCTATAATCGAAATCTACCTATGGTCATGGGCTACTGAATCAGCATAGTCAGATTGGTGTCCATGTCCCAAAATCTGGAACGATGAACGATTTTATCGTCGGAATATGTGAAAAATAAAAATTTCACCCCTATAACCCCATCAGACTTACCCCTAACCTATAATCGAAATCTACCTATGGTCATGGGCTATTGAATCAGCATAGTCAGATTGGTGTCCATGTCCCAAAATCTGGAACGATGAACGATTTTATCGTCGGAAAAAGGGAAAAATAAAAATTTCACCCCTATAACCCCATCAGACTTACCCCTAACCTATAATCAAAATCTACCTATGGTCATGGGCTATCGAATCGGTATAGTCAGATTGGTGTCCATGTCCCAAAATCTGGAACGATGAACGATTTCATCGTCAGAATAAGGGAAAAATAAAAATTTCACCCCTATAACCCCATCAGACTTACCCCTAACCTATAATCAAAATCTACCTATGGTCATGGGCTATCGAATCAGCATAGTCAGATTGGTGTCCATGTCCCAAAATCTGGAATGATGAACGATTTTATCGTCGGAATAAGGGAAAAATAAAAATTTCACCCCTATAACCCCATCAGACTTACCCCTAACCTATAATCGAAATCTACCTATGGTAATGGGCTATCGAATCAGCATAGTCAGATTGGTGTCCATGTCCCAAAATCTGGAATGATGAACGATTTTATCGTCGGAATAAGAGAAAAATAAAAATTTCACCCCTATAACCCCATCAGACATACCCCTAACCTATAATCAAAATCTACCTATGGTCATGAGCTATCGAATCGGCATAGTCAGATTGGTGTCCATGTCGCAAATTCGCGAATGATGGACGACTTTGCTTGAAGAGCATTAAACTGCTTTATCGACATTATTCGGCTGCATAAAACAAATATGGCATTTGACACCTATAACCCCATCAGACTTACCCTTAACCTATAATCAAAATCTACCTATGGTCATGGGCTATCGAATCAGCATAGTCAGATTGGTGTTCATGTCCCAAAATCTGGAATGATGAACGATTTTGTCGTCGGAATAAGGGAAAAATAAAAATTTCACCCCTATAACCCCATCAGACTTACCCCTAACCTATAATCAAAATCTACCTATGGTCATGGGCTATCGAATCAGCATAGTCAGATTGGTCTCCATGTCCCAAAATCTGGAATGATGAACGATTTTATCGTCGGAATATGTGAAAAATAAAAATTTCACCCCTATAACCCCATCAGACTTACCCCTAACCTATAATCAAAATCTGCCTATGGTCATGGGCTATCGAATCGGTATAGTCAGATTGGTGTCCATGTCCCAAAATCTGGAACGATGAACGATTTCATCGTCAGAATAAGAGAAAAATAAAAATTTCACCCCTATAACCCCATCAGACTTACCCCTAATCTATAATCAAAATCTACCTATGGTCATGGGCTATCGAATCAGCATAGTCAGATTGGTGTCCATGTCCCAAAATCTGGAATGATGAACGATTTTATCGTCGGAATATGTGAAAAATAAACATTTCACCCCTATAACCCCATCAGACTTACCCCTAACCTATAATCAAAATCTACCTATGGTCATGGGCTATCGAATCAGCATAGTCAGATTGGTGTCCATGTCCCAAAATCTGGAATGAAGAACGATTTTATCGTCGGAATATGTGAAAAATAAAAATTTCACCCCTATAACCCCATCAGACTTACCCCTAACCTATAATCAAAATCTACCTATGGTCATGGGCTATCGAATCAGCATTGTCAGATTGGTGTCCATGTCCCAAAATTTGGAATGATGAACGATTTTATCGTCGGAATATGTGAAAAATAAAAATTTCACCCCTATAACCCCATCAGACTTACCCCTAACCTATAATCAAAATCTACCTATGGTCATGGGCTATCGAATCGGTATAGTCAGATTGGTGTCCATTTCCCAAAATCTGGAACGATGAACGATTTTATCGTCGGAATAAGGGAAAAATAAAAATTTCACCCCTATAACCCCATCAGACTTACCCCTAACCTATAATCGAAATCTACCTATGGTCATGGGCTATTGAATCAGCATAGTCAGATTGGTGTCCATGTCCCAAAATCTGGAACGATGAACGATTTTATCGTCGGAATAAGGGAAAAATAAAAATTTCACCCCTATAACCCCATCAGACTTACCCCTAACCTATAATCAAAATCTACCTATGGTCATGGGCTATCGAATCAGCATTGTCAGATTGGTGACCATGTCCCAAAATCTGGAATGATGAACGATTTTATCGTCGGAATAAGGGAAAAATGAGATTTGATTAAGATTTTTCTTTTAAAAATTTGATGTATTATTTGTTACTTTAAAATCTGTATTGGCGGGATTTTTTGATTGAATATTGAAGTTAAACACAATCTGCATTATCGACATATTACGTCATTTCAACTTGGTGTGGAAATATCATAACTGCATTACCACCTTTCGGCTGGGTTATCAAAGACACTAACTGCATTACCATCTTTCGGCTGGAAACTTTCGGCTATCTTTAACAGTGTCTTCCGAGTATTCATTTGACGCCAGTTTCGACTTTATACCATTTCTAATAACCGCATGCTGACATCTTGTTGTTTGAACAGCGTTTGCAATAAATTGAGGCCAGATCCCGATGAATTAGTTTGGCGGTCCCCTGAACTTGATGTTTGTTTTGACTCGTGTGTATCGGTCCATTTTATGCTTTCGATTCTGGGAATCGAACTATTCTTCGTGAATGATGGCGTAACGGCATCACTTGAATCGTGTTCTTCTTTTTCCAGAGACTCACCGGATCCGATGCTCAATTGATCCTCTTTTGGCTGTTCTAACCTATCTCGTTGTTCGTCGTGCTCCGATGTATTTTTCGTTGAACTGTTTGATGGTGTAACTTTTGGCAGAGTGGCGGGTAGCTGTGTTACGTAATTATTGATGTCCTCAATTGTTTTTTACATGCGCGTTGCACCTTTCATCTGCAATTAATCTTTTGTCATCTTCACAATATATGGTGTATACCGTATATGTAATTCGTGTAATTCGTATTCGAATGGCTCGAAGGACCATGTGAATCTGGTAGATTTGATCGTAGGTTGTAAATCCACGATCTACATAAATTCTTTTTGGTTTTTAGTGGAAACTTAATAAACTTACGACGGGTGCGGGAATATTAAGTTTCATTTGAATGAGAACGGCTTTATGTTCTTATCAATTCTGATTTTATTTAAGAAATATTTATTATTTTAGTTTTTTTCTCCATCATTTTTTCTGCTAGCTGGCAATTTGTAAAAAAGTTATCCATTGTGATATTTCTACTTTTGTTTAGATACGGCACAGCCAAACGGTGCGCCAAGCTAACAGTAAAAGTTTGAAACTTTCACTTTGTTCGGTTGGCGCCCAACATGTATTTCTCCTTTCTCCTCAAGATAAACGTTTTCTGAGTCACACACCCAGAATATTTTTATCTCCCAAATTTACTGGAAATATATTGTCCGAAATTACATCGACCTCGTGTTACAACTAGCTGCTCGTCAATTGTGAGATTAGCTGAAGGCTTACATGATTGTCTTAAACTATGTTCGAAATATCTCTAAAGGCTACCAATTTGTCCTCTTTCAGTCGGTCTTTACTGGTGCGATGATTATCAAACCGGAGGAATCGTAAAAGTTGTTGCGTTCTCACCAGAGACATAACGGCTCTATAGAAAGAGCGATTATCAGTTTGCCAAGTTCATCTAATCTTTCGTCCCGTTTTTACGTAAACGCATATATTTCATCGGAGTCCATAGCGTACCAAACCCGAGGGCAATTTGCGTCAGATGTAGATGTAATGTTGTAATAATAATCTTTGGCTTTTCTGTTTGTCTCACATACAATAATATTTACTAATGTTTCTGGAAAAACTCAATTGAAACACATTAGTGGTGGATTTAGATTGTCGGCCAATGAGGCCGATGATAACCCTCCCTTTTCTTTTAAAATGTGAAAATTTGGAACTTTCGAAAAAACATGGGTGGGGAAAACCATAACACAGTCCAAATACGCATCTGAATCATCAACAGTACACTTACACAGGATATAACAGCAATTTAGAAATACTACACAGAATGAAAAAAATTCAGTTCCCGTTAATCTGCAATTCGTGCGTGGGCTGGTATTGGACAAAGCTACACCAATTTTTTCGTATTTCTGTTAATGTTTATTGTATCGTACTGGGGAAGTACTGGAATTTTTTCCCAAAATAATTACAATTATTGCAATAGCTTACAGAAACTCTTTTAAAACCATATTTCTCTGTATAGATAATAAAATTGCTATAAATATCTCAAAGGCGGTATGCTTTCCTCTTTGAGGAGCTCCAATAGACCGATGGCGAGGTAGTCGTTGGTTCTCCGTCGTACTAAGTAGACCAAATTATCCAGAAGCGGTGATAAAACCTCTGCAGTTGCTGATAACGAGTGAGACGGTTCGTTTTCACATCGAATAGTGTTGGATCGGGTGTCTTGGTTGGTGCCGCTCAAATTAAAAAATGCGCTGGCGTGAGGATCGTATAGTCATCAGGCTCATTCGACATGGGACACAATGATCGCGAATTTAGATACACTTCGATCTAATATAGCAGTATCGCCAATTCCTCGAAAGTGAGTAAAGTTTCGCCCATGATGCGGCGTAGAAGAAGCTTGACCGATTATTCTCCTGCTTTCCACAAGCGGCCGAAATTCGGCTCAATAATGCAGCGATCTCAGGATCTACGTCTCTCGTGTTCTGTTGACACAGGAACGACAATTAACGATTAGCTCCAACGATGTTGGTTCCACAATCGGTGTAGAGGTTTTGGATTTTGTCTCTTCGCTTTTGAACGTTGCGATGACACCACGAATGCATGGTGAGCTCCGACACTAGCTCCACTAGCCTTTTATCGATGCACTACTCTGGCCTTTGTGTAGTTTGATGAGTATTGAAGAAAGACACGATGTGATGGAAGATTGGCCATTAGATCGCGAAAGCACACAACTACATTTATGTACTTGGGAGCGCACCAATGTGTTGTGCTTGTGAAATAATTAAATTCGTCTGATTGTCGAATCGAAATTCGATTCGTTAAGCCGCCCTCTAACCCATAGTATACCGTCACCGGATTGGCATCTTAATGCCTCGTTAGCAAATTGTGTCTCTTGAACCGGCTGGGGGGTGTTGATGGGGTATTGATTTTGAGACCGCTTCATTTCACAATATGCCGAGTATACACAATTCTTAAAGTATATGATTTTGGTGGTAACTGTGGTAGGAGATACCCAGCCGAGTAGATCGAATATCAAGGATGCCTGCAACAATATCGGTTGTTTGAGTTGAAGTTATTTTACGGCCGAAGGAGACCAATGTATCCCAAGTATTTTGACTAAAACGTCCCAATTCAGCTCACGTTGACTCTGATGTTATTGGTATCTTATTCAGAAGCTGTTAGCTATTCGAGCACCACCTTTGGACTTCGATTAAATCCACGGTGTCGTCTGAGTCGATCATAAAGTCGTCGGCGTAGAAGTCTCTCGATGCGACTTTGGCTGCAATTAAGAATTTCTCCTAGACATCTCGTGCTAGCTGATGGAACATCATCCGTTACTTCAGAAAACCCTCGAAGTCGCTTACTTATGCGTTCGCTCTTTATTTCCTTTATAAGTTTTTTGTGTTGTAGAGCAATAGTCTGCTGCCAGATTCTTCGAGCTTTCCATTTATCATTAACTTGTTCTCTAACCTCAAGAGGATGATTGTGTTTCCTTGTGGTGTTGGTATGAGGAATAGGTGAACTTTCCCAAGCTGCTTGTTGGTTATTATTATTGAATGCTTCTAGTTCATCTTCCAGCTGCATTTCTGTTGGTTCACCAAGATTTTTTCGCTCTTCAGAAGTCAGAAGAAGTCAAGAAAAGCTGGTTATGCATGTCAGCAGACCAATATGTTGGTTTATCGCCAGAGAAAAATTCACAGTTGTTCTCGAGATTTGCATTAAATAACTCTTTTCCATTAGAGGTTGTAAGTCTAGATCCCCAATATGTATTCTTTGCAATAAAATCACCTCCTATGATAAAATTTAGTCCTAGTGATTTAAAAAGTCGACTGTAGTCTTCTTTTTTTAACTAGTGGCGTGGGGGACAGTAAATAGAAGAGATATTGAGATCACTTTTAGGGTTTTAACTTGCACAATTTCTATTTCAATACCGGGCACTTCATAATGTTTAATATTAGTTTTAATAATTACGGTAGATCCACCGCTAGCGTTCCCTCCTGGATGAATAGTATGGTAGCATTCATAGTCACGTATTTTAATAAACGAAGTTTCTGTAAAATGAGTTTCTGCTACAAGACATATCTCTAATTTTTCTAAGTTTAGAAATATTTCTAGCTCAGGAACATGCCGTGGTATCCATTCGACTTGGAAATAACAATTCTAAGTATTGATATTGCTCATTCATAGCTTCCTGTCTATCCAATCGCTTATATGTAGCTTCTAGACCACGTTCTTGTTTTACTAGGCGTGCATTTATCGTTTCTATACTTCGGAATATCCTTTCCAGTCGATTTATCTGCGTTATCTGCGAGTAGGACCTCCTCTCTGGTCCTATGAGTTGTGGTTATGGCAACACTCTAGTTCTAGTTGAAATCGTTTCTCTTGTAACGTTAGAGTTTTGAGCTGATTGGCGTGTTTTATCTCTCAATCTATGCAGTTGTACCGCTATTTTGGATCCTCTATAGTTGGCTGGGTATAGTCCTTTTCCTTTACAATTTATACACCTTGCAGGTTCGGCTCGGAAACCAGAGCAGTCTTTCGCGTTGTGTCTTTCGACACATTTCACACACGTAACATCTCGCCCGCAATATCTTTGGACGTGGTTATAACCTTGGCATTTCTTGCATTGGGGTGTTAATCTCGTGTTCCTTTTCCGTGATTCTATTTTAACTCTCACATTGAGAATTGCTTTAATATTAAATATATTTTCAATTTTTTCGCTTTTGTTGAATGTGAGCATGAATAGCGGGAGTCCTCTTATAATGATCCTGGTTCTTTGACTATTTTCAATTTTCTACAGTTTTTAACAATTTGCTGTTCTTTCATTTTGAGGTCTTCTATTGTATCCTCCTCCTTAGAGGTGGTATGAAAACCTCTGGCCGTAACCTTAATTTCTCGGTGATTTTTATCTTCATGGATACACCACTCTTTACCACTCACTCTCATACGTCGGGATCTCTTATGTTTTTATTCCAAACATTATCGTTGAGTGCCACTACTCTATAGTCGTTGGTGGACACCAATTTCATTAGAGCTTGGATATTCGCAAACTCTGTAATACCTATCACATTAATTGGCGGTGGTGCCTTAGTCTTCATTGCAACTTTTTTTCATTGACTTTTGTTTGCGAGGTCTCCCCAACTTCTGGCGACCATTCTGCTCTTCGTTTTTTCCTTGGTCTTTTTTTTGTTTGTGCATCCAATCAGTTTCTCTTGCAAGGTTCTCATCAACTGTATGGAGCATTAGGCAAGTATATTGGTTTCGTTATAGTTAGTAAGAGGAATTTCCAGAACTTCTATCAGTTTGGTCTTCTTTCAGTTCCTCATTTTCTTTCTTTAACTTAGTGATTTCATTGCTAAGTTGTGAAGCCACTTTTTCTATTTCACTCTTTCTCCCGTCTTCTGTGTTGTTCAGAATTCAGTTTCGATTTCCTGCCGCAAACTGTGTTTCTCTAGGTGATGGTCTAGATATTTTTGAACTTCGATCGAGTTGGCATTGCAATGGTTGGCACTCACAGAATCTTTCGAGCCGGCCTCGTTAGAGGATATATAATTAGAGGATATAATCCAACCTAGCAGTTGGGGTACCACCTGGGGTAAAAATTCCTTTTTACTGTAAACTCATTGCATAAAGCACTGGTTATTGAAGCAGCTACCAATCTAACCAGTGAAATTATCAGTGGGTCAATGGAGAGAACACCATTTGCGTTGGTTAATTATCAAAGAGAACCACGTGAAGATAAGGTTGACTTTTGCGGTGATATATTGACCTTCTAGATCCATGCCCGTTACCCTGTAGCTGATGGATGGTACAAATTGCGAGATACGGAGCGCTAATAATACCGTAAGTGACCATGCACAAACAATAATGACGAACTGATTCGTCTGGAGAAGGTTACCATTTGATTCGCTGATAATTTTTGTATTCGGGCGCCATCAAGATGTACCGATACATCTGCTTGATTTGTGTAACGAAAACGAAATTATATTTTTGAAAACGGCAACCCGTTTTTCGAAGGTGTTCTGATGAATTGGCTTCCCGTAGAATAAAGAGCTACTCCTGAATTTATTATAACAGCACCCACCCACACAAGTGGATTCTCTGAATCCAGTCCACACACGAATTGCAGCTTAATGGGAACTATAAACAATTTTCTAATGGTGTAACAAATTTGTAATTTATTTGTAAACAGTTCTAGTACCATTTTCATTGGATTGTACTACAAGTGCTGGTGCATCGTTATTAAGTCATAGTTTTGGAACACCCAGAACACCCAGAAATGACCGTACGAGATCATCCTCCGGATATCCCATCTTTGTATGTAAGTTGAGAAAAATATAATGAGATAGCAGTCCCTTTCTCAGTACAACTCATACAATTTTTAATAATATTCAGGAGGAAGATGGAGAAGGACTTAGCGGCCACTTTCCTAAAAATTATGAAGGGAACGGAGGAGCCACTAGAATCGAATCAAGTTGACATCTTATGCCGATCACCGTTCATTGATCCTGTTCAAAAAGGCTGTAGATAGTTGGCCTAGGTAAAGTCTGGCCTAAGAGCTTGCATCTCAGCGAGCCAAAAGACACTCTGAAAATGCTATAAATTAGCAATCCTGAACTGCCGACCGCCGACTGAAGAGTGACCAAGTTGGAGGAACCAAAGACTGACTATAGGCCGACTATTATCATATTAAATAGAGAGTAGCTTACTGCGCTAGCGAGAACTAATGGTTTGATTAGCTATGGTCTCAGCGCAGTCATATACTCAAGATCTATATAGAAGGAATCCATAAAGTAATCGAAGGGATTACTATGTGGATCTATGGAGAAATTACAGTCAACGGAGGGCTCTGATGCAACTGTGGTGGACGTTGAAGTAAAAGATGAAACCTAATGTTGAGGTTCTGCAGAATAACCTATATCACTCCATAGAAGCTTTAAATATTATGACAAACCTAAAATCCTTGGTGAACGGAGAGCTATATAGGGAAATGGCACCGAGCTCAGCTATAAGGCTCAACACCATCTTCATGTGGAATTGTAACAATACAGGATACGCATCTATTCTATTCTAAGAAACAGGAACATCCCATATACAATACTATACCGACTGGCGACTATCCCGTCACCATCTATTGATCTGAAGTGTAGGACTGATATTCTTACCAGAGAGGACTGGTTGAGAGAAGTATTTCTGAATAATCAAGCTGTTAATTTCTTCATTAACGGATCAAAGAGGAATATGAAGGTTGGGGTGTGGTTTTTGTGAATAATTAAATGTAAACCTCTCTTTTCGTGTCCCGGATTACTGCAGGATTTTTAAAGCTGAACTAACCGCGATAAGGAAAGTCGTTAACATGGTTGAGGTACAATATCTTCAAGGCATATTTGCATTTTTACGGGCAGTCAGGCTTCAATTAAAACAATCATAATAGTAGCCCAGAATGCCTCTTATCTCTTAACGAAATAGTAGAACAGGTCAACATCCACCTGATGTGAGTGCTAAGGCATTTCAATATTACGGGGAATGAAATGGTCGATTAACTCGTTCGACAAGGCACAACATGCCTCATTTCACCAAGCAGATGTTGAATACCGCTCGCCAAGATCCAGGCAGATGGTACCGCTGCAGCAGGGGCATATCAGTAAGGGAATATCCTCACATTATTACTGACGTAGTTAGTACTGACTACGCCTCGTTTAGAGCTCAAGATGGTTCGATGAGTAGGTGAGGAGGGAAAACAATGAAGCACGGCTGAGGACCTCATTGTGTTTATACCAGTTCTTCAGCCGAACCACCCTAACTTAACCGAACCTACGTAGTAAATAAAAAGCTCAGGACCGTCTGTTTAAATATTCTCTCGTATAATAATTTTATGCAAATTGCCTAAACCAAATCTGTTATGTGGTACACTGAAAACATAATTATAGTAGGGATTACAGAAAGGATTTTACAGTTCATTCTTCATTATTATTTTAACAAAACACAAATTTTTAATTCAATAAACTTTAAAATTAAACATTTTTATTTTTCTAAATTACTCGTTCAAAACTTAGATAAACAATGAACTCACTATATGGATATTATCTTAACCAATTTTCTTTTATAACTTTTGTTTTAATCTGTTTTAGATATTAGAAAGCAATAACAATGAAATAGAGCAGATAAAAAAAACTACAACAATAAAAGAAAATGCTTTCCCTGGTACAAAAAAATAAAAGTTTACATTCACAACAACAACGGAAAATGTTTTGTTCAAGAAGAAAAGTTAAATTTCAATTAAAGTTTAAATTAACTCACTGGGTGGTTTACGAGTATAAACAAAACAAGGTAAAGTGTTTAAACCTATATTCGCTTCATATTTTTATTCCGTCTGTATTCTATTAGTATTTGTGGTGTGGGATGGGTGCTGTGAGGGTTTTATACCTCCTTCTTGCTGATAATCACAAGAAACAGGTTGTTTACTAACTTCGAATGATGCAGAAGACGAGATAGCATATCGGGCCAGTCTCAAAGCTGTTCTGAATTATAAACCTTTCTTAAGGATTTTAAGTACCCTTTCTTATCATATTATCTGTAATTTCGTTTATAATTAAAATTGGGAAGTTTTAGGACAATTTAGATAAAAAGTAAAAAGCATTGTTTACCAGCACCACTCTAAACCCCATTTAGATATTTACGTAATAATTCGACAAATCTACAACATAATCATTATCAATAATATTTCATATCTAAAATCTTTGTTTGTCAATAAATCGGAATTAAAAAGGATTGCCAATAAAAATTACAATAAAAAATTCAAAAACAAAGCTGTGTGAGAAATTTTTATCTGAACTTCATTCATTTATCAACCAGGGAGAGACATTAAAATCTATTTGAATTCAAAATCATTGTGGTGCTTCGTTTATATTCCTTTTTTTGTTGAAACAAAACAAAATATTTTCAAATTCTGCAAATGGACCGGATTACATACACATAATCGTATAAACAAGACTAGACAGTAACTGTATGGAGCATGTCTGTACATATGTATTTGTGATTACATAATGTACATTATAGGATTTTAATTTGTGTTTTGTTTATTATGAGCTTTATAAGCTTTACATACTGCATACAATAAAAGGATCTGCTCTCGCAAACAAGATGAGTCTTAATGAATGAATTCTGAAAACGATGTGCATGTGCAATGTTAATACTTTTACAGCATTTTTCATTTTCAAGTTACTTATTATAATGTGATGCCTCCGGATACATGGCCGAATTCGTTAGGATATATATAAAGTACCAAAATGAAAACGAAGCTATGCATATTTGAAGAATTCAGGTGGCACCCGAAATTAAAACTATCCAAATGCATAACATTCACTAACGCAAATACTAAACAACTTAATTAGTTCACAAAATTTTTGTTTCTGCCAAAAATTCGTTTGAACTTTTCAATATATTTATCTAAAGGGTGTTTTTTTAGAGTTTCACATCTTTAAGTTGGCCACACTGTTTTGTTTGACAACCGATTTGACAGCTGACATTTGCTTTGTCATTTCATAATGAATAGACTCACGCCAGAGCAACGCTTGAAAATTGTTAAAAAAAAATTTCAAAATAATGGTTCTGTTCGCCAAACTCATCGTGCATTAAATCCATTTTACGGTCATCATAATCGTTCACCAGAGCGGGTAATTCGGTTAACTATGGATCGTTCTCGCACCAGGTATACTCTAAATGATAATACGCATCCAGTAAGACGTTAAACAGTGCGTACCGAACAAAGGATAGGAGCTGTACAGCGTAGAATTAAGGAAGATCCAAATCAATTAATTCGACGTCGTTCTCAGCAACTGGAGATGTGTCCATCCACTTTATGAAAGATTTTATCTAAGGATCTTGGTTAACGTGCTTACAAAATTCAACTTGTGCAGGAATTAAAGCCACCCGACCATCACACACGCCGCCAATGGGCTGTAGCACAAATTAATATTGATGTTGAGTTTCCAAACAAAATTTCGTTCAGCGATAAAGCTCGCTTTTGGTTGAATAGTTACGTTAATAAAAAGAGTTGTCGGATTTGGAGTGAAGATAATCCACAAGCCTTTGCCGAAACACCATTACATCCACAGAAAATAGAGACATGATCTCTAACTTTTTTGTACCCCAATTGGCTGGCAAAAAATCTTGCTGATATGTGATTCCAACAGGACAGTGCCACATGCCACACAGCGCTGGATACAACTAATTTACTCAAAGAAACATTTGATGAAAAACTAATTTCACCTAATGGTCCTGTTAACTAGCCACGGAGATCGTGTGATCTAACTCCATTAGATTATTTTCTTTGGAGATATGTTAAGTCACTTGTCTACGCCAATAAGCCAGAGACAATTGAACACTTGGAACACAACATTCGGCGAGTTATTAGCGAGATACGGCGTGATCGAAAATTGGACCTCCTTTGTGTATGTAAATTCCCCAATTTCGAATTTATCCGAAATTAAGGAAAAGGAAATATAGGAAAAAAAGGTCAGAGACAAATAATTTATTTAAGAACTTTCAGCGTAAGGCCTTCTCGCTTAAATACTATGAAACAAGAACAATATCTATTAATGTATGTATGCCTTAAGAATGTCTGGAAAGTTCATCTGTTACCCTCAATTGTACCCATATAAAGGTCAGAAGCAGATATAATCAATGAGCGACGACCTGTGAATCGATATCTAAGCTACTGCAGAATACGTGCTTGCGTTTGAATCAGAAATCGCATTTATCTGGATATCATTGCAGCTTACGTACGCAATATTTTTCGCAAACTCCTGAGTTGGAGGAGAATATTCGAATCATTTATAAAATAAGAAAATATTTCCAGAACCTCCTGCCTGATTCTCTTTCTTTTATCTCAACTGGCTGCTGTAAAATCAGCAAATTAGCTAATTAGCCCGAAATATATATTGTTGCTAATATGCATACAGGTTACTGGTGTTGAGCCGGTATTACTATACACAACAGTACCTTCATTTTATGGATAAGATTCTTTGATTTTACCTTCATGAATCCATTATCCATCATGAATTAATAAGTAGTGATTGAACCTCCTGAACTCATTTTCATTCTTTGAGCAACGTTTATAACAAACCTTGAGCTTCTAGCCAAGAGCTTCTAGCTTTGAGGCAGATGTCTCATCTAACTAAAACTGTATTATACAGATAAATTATTACTATTAGATAAATTCAGTTTAGTGACTCCCATGAATATACGGATTTATACAGTCTCTTCATCCATTCAAGAGTTCTTTCATTCACGCATCGCATGCTTACTTTGGTCAATCATAGAGATAACAGTTTCCACCGGTGAGAAGAGCTAGGTTATCGTTATTTCGTTAATAATCCCGTTATTTCTGAATTTCACGATGGATGATGGATCCCTAAAGTAGTTCCTTCCTTCGGAAGGTCTGTAGCTCAAAACCAAATGTGGCCTTCGGTATATTTACCGGGTTCCCTGAAATGGTTTAGTTTCTCTGACCTCGTTTATTAGGAGGCACAGGCATTTGTACTTAAATGCACAGGCGTTTGTACTTTAATAATACAGTATGACATCGTTCCCTGCAGTCTCTAATACTTACATGGAATGAATCAAAATCTTTTGGCGAACGAATAACTTCAATCTCGTAAAATTGTATTTCCTAAATTGAAACATTTCGGTTTGCAAGAGTATTGATAAAAATATTTAGATTCGAAGGACCCACACTCATCGTATAAGACTGTTTCAGAGAAAGAGTTGTGCAGTGGTTAAAACTTCGGCACTTAGACCGGGAGGTACTGGTTTCGAATCATACCAGAGGTAGGATGTATAGTAAATTTTCCTCATCGATTACGATCGTTGATGTTGGCATGGAGCTTGCATGTGCAGGTGGTATACTGCTGTAAACGTGTCAGTAGGTGACTGGGTGGTGTGAATGACGTCTTAAAAGAACATTTAATCCAATGGATAATTAATACTTTCTCTATATACAAAAAATCAAAACAAGTTTATGCCATTTTTATGGGACTTTTTCACTGTTTACGTTTTATACGCCTGCATCTCCATGCCGAAAAATAACATAAATACTTCAACATTGTGAAATGGCCGTATGTATACACTGGCAATGATTATATGCACGTAATTTGTTTGGTTTCGGCCGAGAAAATAACTTTATTTTCGATTTATGTACAGACACATCTATAAATCAAAATCACAATCACACATTTTGGAGATTCTCGATATGAAAACTACTATGTATAGTCGATAATACAGATTTAAGTTCAATATGTCAAATCGCTAACCTAAAATTTAATTGCATTCGCAAAACGAAAACATTGCGTAAACTCTTTTAAAATGAACAACTTTATAAATCAAGTTTCTATTAAAAATAGTGCAAAAGTATTATTAACAATAAATAACCGATTGTCAACAACGGCAGCATGTGGCACTGCAACAAAAATACAAATCCCAAAGAGAATAGAACGTGATCCCACCGACATTCTCCGGGCTTTGGCAAGCACCGTAAAACGTGATCCAACTGGTGCACATTTTAAGTTTCACGATGATCCGTTCTTAATACCTACCTCGAATATGGCAAAACGCACATACGCAATGGCTCAGGAAGCCGGCCGTAAAGCTGCGAAATGGGTGGTACAGGAAAATTCTAAATTATTTCAACACAAAGTAGCCGAACCAACAATTGAGAACTTCGTGCCAACCATTGTGTATACCGAAGAAAGTGAAGTAGATTTAAATTCATTGAGTGATGTTTTAGATCGGGCGCAAGTATCAGAGGCTATTTTGGTGTATAATCTGCTAAAAGCTAAAAATGTGGAAGTACCCGCATCCCTAAAGTTGAAACTTCTGGAAACTCTATGCTTCTATAACCACGAAGACATACTTAACGAAGAATTAATTGAAGAACGTTGGTTTAAGCAAAGTTCTACGGGAAAGGAACGGTTACGAAAAACATGGAAGGATGGTTCTTTGGCCGAAGAAATTTTTCACGAGTTTGAACCAAAAGATGAACGCATGTATAGTACAATGATTCGTGGTATGGCAAAATATTTCCAAGTTGAAAAGGCCTGGGCTCTATTTCAGGAAGCATTAGATAAAGATGTTAAACTTGATGTGGCCACATACAATTCTATTTTACAAGTAATCTCGTTTATCAAAGAAAGTAGCGAACTAAGATGGGATTTATTACAGGAAATGCTCAATCTTCTAAATAAAAATAATATAAAACCAAACTTGGACACATTAAACTCAGCGCTTCAAACCATTACTACAATTGGAACTAATCGTATTGCAAAACCTTCAACTTTAAAACTTTTAAAAGAATTCAAGCTCCTCGGAGTGGAGCCATCGTTAGCCACATGGTACTATGTCCTCATAATATTCTGCAAAGAACGTGGACCAGTTAGTCATGTGCTCGTCGATATATTGAACGAAATCGATGGAAAATCCTTTGAAATCCGGGACATTAAGGATACATTTTTCTTCGTAACAGCTATGGGTATTTGCCGAAATTCACTTCACGATAAAGAGTTGGCAAAACGAATCAATAATCTTCTGCACACCAGCAATAATTATAACTTCATTGGAGATTCATACAAAGAATCGATTTATTATCGCAATTACCTTACACTCCTTTCCCAAACCGAAACACTCGATGCCTTCTTTAATGAAACCTATAATATCCTGGTGCCAAATATTTATAACCCCGAACCGAGTGTTATGGATGAAATCCTGAAACAGATCGATGTAAATGGTGCTCTAGAGTTTGTGCCACGAATTTGGAGCGACATGGTTATGTTCGAACACACGAACCGAGAAAATCTTCTAAATCAAATCGTTAAAATTATGATCGACAATCCACCAAACATGGAAATTGAATCACAGAAAAATCTCACTGAAGCATTTAGCAACATTGCTTGGAACATTTGGAATTTAATTGAAACGCAGCCGGAATCACGTACCCAAAAATTATCGTGGACATGTGAAATGTTGGGATCTATATTAGAGTTGTTGGCCCGTAACGGTGATTTTGCAAATGCCCAAATTGTTTTCGAAAAATTAGATAAAAACCAACATATTATTGTGGGCCATATCAATCCTAATCACATCGAAAATTATGTTAAACTGTGCATCGAGGAGGGACAGCCCACAAAAGCTATTTCATGTGTGCAATATTGTGTAGAAAATGGATTTCCAAATAGTGAAGCGCTAGCCAAACAAATTAATGAATCGATGACGCTAGGCGAGCAACATTTAACAAAATTGAAAGGTTTATTTGGCAAAGATAGTTTTTAAGTAGATAACAAGTTTGTACGAAAAATAGTTAGTGAATAGTTTACGAATAAATAATAAACGTTTAAGTACAGTTTTAATTGTGCTTACCTAAATAATTTATTTAGTAAAATAAAATAAAAATATAAACTTAACAACATTCATTTAATTGTATATAAAATTGCACTGTAAATTATTTGTTTGTATAATTTAATTTAATTCTAAACCTTCCAATCGCGAATAAATTTAATTTTATTATTTAATTCATGCATCCATTTAGTGAGATCATTTTGGTTATCCGCCGATAAATAGTAGCTTTTCTTAGTCTGCTCATTCTGATGATAACCAAACACTTCAATAACAAATGTTCGAGAGCGGGGACACAGGCTACGATCAACTAAATTTATTTCATCGTATATCATCCGCGTTAAATCAATTTTGAACTTAAGATCTTCGTACAATTGGTTCGGATAATTCCAAAAATACATAAACAACCCGTCTAAGCGACACCACCGGCGGTTCCATAATATACTATCACTCTCGTTATGACATTCCCCAACATTTAAAAATCCTTCAACAATTTCATTTTTTAAAACTATTTCAGTTTTTAATGCTAGCATGACGTCACCACTCAAATTTGAATTGTACACCATAGAGGATAAATTAAAGTCTTTGCAATTTTCTAAACAAAATTGAAATGAATTTCCAATTTTTTTTATAATTTTCGTCAAATTATGATTATCGTCATCGACATTAGTTGAGGATATGGTAAATGAAGTTAGTTCAATGAATCCTTGACTCTTGAATCGGGAAAATTCTGCATCGAAGTTTAATTTTTTCGGAAGTGATGTGGTCGCTTGAAATAGCTTTCCGGGACTCAATTTCGGTGGGCTAGGGCAAGCCGATAAAAATCCTTTGCTCTCCTAAAATTAAAAATAAGAATTGTAATACATATATATATATATATTGGAGTTTAAGATTTTCAATATAAATAAACTAAAATTTGTGAAGATAACTATTTAATGGGTTCCGTACAGAACGATACATTTCACACAGGCTGGAACTCAAAGATCCCGCACTAAATGCCACAACGCAATTGCGGTTCCATGCTTTGACAAGCTTCATGGCTTGAACAAAGATAGTGAGGACAGCTTGGAAATGAACGAAATGAAGAACTCAACTAGTATGATTGTAAAACTTTAACTTAATTGAACCGAATGAATGGACAACTAATTGCTTTTATTCCTCGCTGTCGTTATTGAAACATACTTCATTCATACCTTTCATTCTAGTTACGAACTTTTTCTAAGTTCTCCAAAATAGGTGCGCGGGCGCTGAACAACTTCAGTCAGGTTTTCAGTATTTCGTGCGCAGTAGATTTTTGCGAACTTAAAATTTGAGCACAGATATTTGTTTAACAAATTGGCTGGAAACCGTAGGGTTCCACACTCAATGTCGTTAAACGGCCACGGCGCGAACCAGTAATTTCATCATAAAACATAGGTGACCTCGGCAGCCTTAGCAAACTTTACAAGCTTCAATTAAGATAGAGCTGACGGTTATTCAACATCCAAGATTCGAGAAGAACTGAAACCGGTGAATATCATTTCTTCAATATCGTTTAGGATGAGACCAATGTGATGAAATAAAAAGCATCACTCGCTCCCGCACTCAAAATCAATCAAATTTCGTGAAATGCTTTTTGCCCTGTCTACTAGTTCCGCATTTTTAACTTTGTTGTTGTTTTAATACATTCTGTGCGATACTGTAGAATTTAGGCCGCACTCGCTCCCGATGTCATGTAAGCAACAATGAGAATTCTCAGTTAATCTTTTCTAAGAATAAAACCGTATTTATTTAGTTATATTAGGTCCCTTGATAAAATATTTGGCCTTGCGACAGCTAAGCAGTCTAGTCACAATTGTCTGAGCACGCAGCAAACTGCCCAGCTCGGAAGATTAATAGATCAAATGCTAAGGGCTAAAACCTCACGAGCTAATCAGAATTTCAGTCCGAAAATTAATAACCCGGAAAAATATTTGCGAGCAACGCACATTTACACTAAGAAAATTGATCGCAAATTGTCTTAGAAAAGGTTATTGAAAAAATTTTGATTTTATAATATGTACTTGTTTTATGTCACCAGGCAAAATTTAATTAAATATTTAAGTAGATTTTGCACCAGACTGATAATCAGACAAGGTTAACCTTTTTCATGATGATATTCAATGGGAAAATTATTGCTTGAAATTTTGACATACTATAAAGAAAAACTTTTAGAAGAATAATATTACATTTTCCAATCCGGAAAATTCACGAGAAAGTCGAGAAATTTCCCTTCAGAAATTCCTCGAAAAACGACTTAAAATATGTTGATCATTCTTCATTGATTTCTATGTCTACGTTCAAAAATTTGAAAAATCAGACGTTTTAATTTATCACGGTCTAAAAACAAGGCTTTTGGATTTTAAGCCAATTTAATTACGGGATGATGTTTTTAAAAAAAATTTATTGCATGTTTCAAGATCTATTATATTCTATAAATGAATAATTTGCCACCAGCACCAGATGGTTTCAAGTGATATTAACAAAATTGCTGCTTGTTTCAAAACCTTTCAAACGATATGTCACATGATTTTACGGGAATGAGAAAAAATGTAACTGCTTACACGATTACAACGCTAGTTTTGAATACTGGCACTTCAGCTAAATTTGTGATTCTTGAAAACCTTGAAGACCATTCAATAATATGCAACACATAAATTAGCGTCTTACTTTGGCAATTTTACAACAACAATGCCATACATTTCATTCCAACCCAGAACAGTTTTATTAAAGTTTTTGTAGGAAAAAGACAACTATTCTACACAAAGTTTTTACAATTTTATGGGTTTAGCCCCCACTTTTCTTGACAAGAAAATTCAATTTTAAATTTGTCAATAATGCAAGTCATTATATTTTTTCTATTTCTTGCGCAAAGAAACAAATAAAATAAACTAAATAATTCGAAAAAAGACTTCGATACCTTAAATTCTCAAATAAGATATATTTACGTCGAAACGTATTTTATATTTTTCGTTATTATTTGTTCTGACTTAAAAGTAAATCGCATACTTTCATTGCTTTTTTGGTATCAACCGATAAAAATAAAACAAAATCATTTGGCTGATAATTCGGACACAAATTTCATTCCTATTCGAATAGGAATAATATTTCCCAAAGTAAGACCACAAATATGTTCTATAATAAATTAATAACCTAAGGCGCTGGTAACAAAAAATGTAACTGCTTCTACTTCCACAAAATACTACAAGTAATTCAAATCATCATCAATTCGGGAGAATAATACCCATCAATCAAAAGCGGCGGGTTTATCCCCATTATAAGGCGACGGCGACAAGGGTGGATCTAGAGGTGCATACATAGGATGATAGATCATTTTAAATTAACTTTGAACAATTACACCTTGGTGGCTCCGGCGTTGCGCATCGGTTCTAGGTGAATATCAAATTTGATTGTAACATCGGTTATGAACAAAAAATATAAATAACAATCAATAGTCCGCCAAATTTTCGGTAATTATATATTTTACAGCAAACGAATATTTACAGCAAACGAATCGGATTTGTGCCAAAGTTGGTTTTTACTTTAAGAAATGATTTCTACTAATTATCAGCCGTATGAATCAAGAAGAAACAATGAATGATCGTATCTTGGATTACGTTTCGGATTTGATTCCACCGTAATTTTTAGGTCTCAGATTTTGACGAAACCATTTATTCCAGGTTTCCCATAAAGTAAGAACGAAAATGCTTTTAACTACTGATTTTACACAACTAATTCAAAACAGGATAAAAACCATTAAAAATAGCGCCTACGATTTTCAAAACAAGTTCAATTATATTGGCACCACGGCGGTTCATTCGAATTTCTGAGACGTCTCCTTAACATTATTTTAGCCTACATATATTTCACACAGACTTTATCAAATTGAATAAACAATATCATAAACAGAATTACATACCTTATTCAAATGAAATTTACTCTCATGGCTAAAGCTTCGAATAGTTTTCCGCAATCGAAGGGCAAAAAATTCCAATTTTATCTCGTAATCTGGTTCCAAATCCTTAAAATGTAAATTACACTGTGGAAATACAATCCGATCGCCTTTTCGCTCTACCGAATTTGTACAAAGCACTCGGTCCTTATACGAGCACATGGCAAAATAGAAATAATTAGACACGTTATCCCGTATTACATTCTCCTTCAATGGGCACTCAATATGATTAATCGACAATGTCCCTAAATTACAATTAGGATTTATTATTTTACCATTCGCTTGGTAATCGATTCGAACTAATTCATCTTTCGCCGCCAGCTCTTTAAAATTCGAAATAAGCAACAAACGTTCAGCCTCAACCAACTCGGGCGAACATTCAAATTCTTTCGTCATACGGCATATGGAGACCGCATGCGAAAGCTGCATTTTGATCGATTTCTGATATGAAATTTGATTTAGCAACTGTAACAGATATTGATCCGTTATTTCGATTTTACTTTCGTTCAATTGTGACCTGAACGTTTGATACAATTTTTCACCCTCACTTTGTATATTAAATTGGTTGCGTTCGAATGGTTCAGGTTTTGGTGATCGCGAATTATCAAAATAATCGGTAATCTTTCGACGTTCCGTCGATAAATATCGTTTCGATCGTTTTATTGAGTTGCGAAGTTTTTCTTTTACACCCCGATAAAATTCAATGGAATTATTAAAGCGGCTCGTATTACTCGGCGATTGTTGTTGAGGCGGTGTAACAATACTTTCGTTTGGCGACTCATACGAAATCAAATCGGAGATATTTCCTAAACTTACTGTTAATTCTTGTGTATCAGGCGTTCGCTTATGTCTAGGTTCGTTTCGGCTGCTTTCAATTGTATCATAATAGTTACTGTCGGTCGCCTCGTTTCCCAGGGCGGCTCGTAAAAATTTCGAAGCATCATAACTGGAGACATCGTCTAACGATCTGTCTGGCGTGTCATACGAATGCTGTTTTTGGTACCCCTCATTTAAACGTTTGCGCTCAATGGAGCAATCATCGTAGGCAGCCTAAAGTGAAAAATAGAATATAAATATATAAATGCGGGTTATATAGCCTACAAACTTACACAACTATTACAATAACATATATACAACTAGGTCACTACATAAAACATAAACTTATATACTAGCCTGTTGCACCGGTTTCGGTTTCTTATCGACAACCGTATACACAGCGGTTGGATCATTATTTACGGTATACCGAAGCTCTGTTATTTTAACATCTCGAACAGGAGAATTTTTATGCAATTTTATTTCCGCATAAATCGGATCATCCATATTATTATCGATTTCGGTACGATTCCGATTAAAATTATTAAAATTTTCTTGTTCTAAATTACCGCGAATATTCGATAAAAATTCTCCCATTTGAACCATTATACTTTGATTATCGTCCGCAAACGATTTATACGTTTCAATGTTATTTTTGTCGGTGGGTTTTGTCTGAACTTCTTGTTGGGGTTGCTGCTGTTGTGACGGCACAGTTTCATTTTTATTAGCAGCATTTGAAAATAAGCGTTTTGGCGACAAACGGAATGATTTGGCTTTGGGCGATACGACAACACGATTAAAATCAAAATTTCGGGCTGGCGATGCATTATTCGAGGTGGTTTTTGATGTTTGGCAAGAATCACATTGAAATTGAGACGGCTGTGATTGGAACAGTTTTTTTGGCGTTATTAATCCTAAATTCTTAACTAAATTAAACTTTTTCTTATTACCACTTAAATCCATGTTAGTGGCTGTTAAATTTGTCTTTTTCACGGGGGTTACATAAAGTTCTGGATCACTTGTATTGTTCTTTTTAAGTATAGGAATTCGTGAATTAAAAAATGATTTGGTCCGCTTTAGAGCGTCGTTTACCCGAGATCTTTTTTTATCCGATTTCTTTAAGGCACATTTTCTACAATAGTTTGGTGGTTTGTCATCTTCCACGGGAAATTCTTCAATATCGACACCTTTCTCTAATTCTATAAATCGTGCCGATTCCGTTTTTTCAGGTGTACTCTTCAACGTTGTATTTTCAACAAAATTTGTAAAATCATTAAATTTTCTTTTTTTTGGCGAATTTCCCGGGCCTATCCGAAAAACCGAATCTACTGTATCGATATTTTCTTTCGGCGGTATTTTGTTTTTGGACTCCACTAGTTTCGACTGCGGCGATGGTTTAGAATTTGTTGTTGATAGCATTGTGTATACGTTTTGATTCGGTTCATAGTTTAACATATTCAAAATACTTTCGGGTGGGTCTGTTTGTTTTCCTGTTTCGTCAACAAAAATCCACCCGGCATCACGTTTCTTAATTTTATCTGGCGCAATCCAGCCGACGTGACATCCCAACTCATCGTATGTGGGACACGATGGTTTAGTATCACTTTTCTCGATCGGCATTGACCACCCAATTTTTTTATCCAAATCTGATTTTGGAATTACATCCTCATTTAATAAATTTTTTAAACGGGTTTGTAACCATTCATCATCACACTCCACTGTCGAATTGGATGAAACAAAGGTTCTGGGTGGTTTCTTAGGAGCCTGATTTTTTGAGTTATCGCTTCCGCTATCCAACGAGACCGAACCATCTAAGACATTGAAACGATTTTCGATACTACTACCCACCAAACTAGTTCGACTTTTTTGTTTCTTTTGTTCCATTTTGATCAAGCGCCGCGCAAATAATTCTCCAATTATTCGGCCAGAATATTTTGGATTAGCTTCCAATCGACTCGAGGCTAATTCATTCGAATTTAAATCGATAATAGAGGATCGCCCATCATCATGTTGCAAGACATCATCAAAACTTCGATTCAAATTATCGATTATTTCGTTACAAAAATTATCAGTTATAATTTTTCGGGTCGGTTTTGGTGATTTCTTAACTTTCTTCTTCTTATTCTGTAGATCGCGAATTTTCTTTTTATTTAAAATTACTTTGGAAGAAATTTCAAGCGAATCGGGGCTAATTTCTTGAATTATATGGATAGCCGGGCTTTCATCATCATTTACAAACTCTCTCCGTACCTTCGGTTCACAATATTCACGATATGAAGTATTTTCGGTTGAGGAATCATTAAATGTAAATGAACCTTCTGTGTTTTCAGTTGATTCAACAATATCGCTAGTCTCATTCGATGTATTACTTATATCTGTAATTGAAAAAATTATATGAAAATGATCAATCTATAAATTAACTAACTAACTCACTATGTTCAGTAGGTTTAGCACTCTTGGCCGTGATTCGAATTTTGATTTTCTTTCGTCTGCCATTTTCTTCCCCAATTTTCACTGGAGTTGCCGGTATCGTAATGCTTTCGGCCGATGATAATTTTGTCGGAGTACGATTTTTCTTAATCTTTGGATTTGGAACAACAGTTTCTTGGCTTTCTGATATTTGATTTCCACTTCGATGAAAATCTTCCGTGTTAGGTTTCTTTTTTATTCCGTTCGAACCTTCATGCCCACCGCTTTTCATAAACAGATCAAATAATTGTACATCATCTTGAACAGGAGAATGTTTCCTAGGTTTTGGAAAAGGTTTGTCAAGATTTTCTGTGATTGCAGTTTTTGAGTTATTACCGCCATCCATAAATAATTTCATTAGCCTTAAATCTTCACTTTCCGCTTCCTCTTGAATTTGTTTCGGTGACAAAGCAGGCGGTGATTTGTGCGGCAACTCGATGTTAACACTATTTCTACTTCGGAATGCGACGTATCTCGGTTCAACAATTGGTTCGAGCTGCTGTTGTTCTATCGGTTGTGGCTGAAGCGCTTGATTATAACGATATACTTCATCAAAATCACGCGAAAGCCGATTTGTAGAGTTTGACTGGACATCATCGTCTTTTTTAGCAATCGAAATAATTTGACTCTCTATATCCAAAATCTGAGCAGTTTCCTCAACTTTTTTCAAAATAGATGGGCGAGTTTCTTTTTTTCTTCGCAAGGAATTTTTTCGATTCGCAAATTTTATACTTTTCAAACTATTACATTCATAGTCATGACTAGTGAAATATTCATCATCATCTGTGGTCGTGCAATTAATAGATGATAAATAGTCGGATAGATTATTAATCGTATCAAGTAAGTTTAATGTACCCGCATTACTACTATTACTATTATGGAATAAATTAATTGGTGGCTCCCTAGGTTTACGCTGGAAATCATCACTATCACTATTAAAACAGTAACAAACACCATGGGAACAGTTTTTATTTAATTTTTCACACACAGAATTTTGGACATTTTCTAAATCGGTACTGTTCAACTCAATTATATTGTTATGAGTTTTGTACTGCGATTTAGTTTTATCGTATTTTGATTTTACCTCATCTGATAAATTCTCCAAGCGGCGTGGCATATTACTGTTTTTATTAGTATCGTCGCGGTGTGCATCCTCATTGAATGATGATAAATTACCTGCGAAAATGATCAAAGAATATTTAATAATTACTTAGCATGTATAGATTTTCAAATTCAGTCCAAATTCACTACTTTACAAACCAAATCTACGGTTTTATAGATCATGCTCATTTATTTCCAAAACAATCTCAATGTATTATGAAATGACCTCATATTTTTCTAAATCATTATCACTTATGTACAAATTCAAAATATGTATTGTAAATCAAATTCAAATTTTTTACATTTTAAGTTGTGAAAATTTCAGAACCTTATGTTAATTATGCATCAAAGTATTAATTTTATTACCTTTGGAATTTCACTTGAATTTCTTCAGATATACTCGCCCGAAGTATCCGAATCATTTTCACAATTTTCGTTATCCGGAGAACTCGTTTTTCTTAAATTAATTTTAAATAACGTAATATTCATAGGTTGAAGTTTATAAATTTAAAATTTTGAATATGTAAATTAAAAATATACAAATTAAACTCATATCATAATTTAATATAAACAATATCATCGCTGGAGCACAGATGTCAAGGATATTCAGACATACAGTAACCTCTAAAAATTATTCTAACCAAGTTCAATTCAAATTAATTAATATAACACAAATCTGTTTTAAAACTAGCCGAATTTAAAGAACTTTTAATTTGTCTTGCATTGCAAAATATTGAATTTGATTTACAATATTGTTAATTTCATTTGTATCTAATGATTTAGAAAAGAATTCATAAAACATCGAGGTTGTTTTGGAAAAAAGTGTGCATGATTTATAAAACCGTGGACTTGCTTCGTAAATTAATGAATGACTGCAAAACCTATAGCAGATAAACTACTAAAAATGTATTACGTTAATCAAGTCTGTAAATTCTAGTCGCGCGGTGTTTTTTGGTCATGTGAGCTTGTGTGAAATATTATATACATTTTCAACGGGGTCAATCACCAAAACGTTTTTTTTACTATTTAGTGTGTGGTTTTGGTTACGAAATTAAACGCATGGGAAGAAAACAAACAAACAAAATACATAAAAACACTTAAACCAGAAGTACATATAGACATTTTAGTAAAGTGTGTTTTAACATATTGGCGGTCAGGGTAATACACACAAAAATATTATACATAACTTTACTGGCACGTACTAATTATTAAAATATTTAAACAGATGTTTCAGTCGTACGTACATTACATTACGTTATGGTTTCTTTCCTTAAAAGAAAACATATCAATCGTATGCGCAGTTGTTTTAATTAACAAAAACACCGGAAAACACTTATATGGTTAATGTAATTAGTAGTCAAGTATTTTCTTGAAATATTAATCAAATTTGCAGGAGCTGTTTTAATAATCAAAGTTTTTATGTTGTAACAGTTTTAAATTAATTAAACATTACCTCTTACAAGAAACATCAACACATTTATCACATCTTTCGATGGTCCAAAAAATACTCGCCACACTTGAAGTGATAAAAATCAGTCGAATTTTTTTCAATCGTAATTGCTGAATGGCAAATTTGGACTATATCATGGATGAAGTATATCTTCAAAAATACGCTCACGTAGAGCAGCCTATGCAACTCTGAATTTATGGCACGTCGTTTTTTGAATCCACAGCTGTAAAGTATTTGTAAAAGTATCCGAATCATTTTGTTTCACATTTAAAGTTTCCTTCAAAGATTCGATACAAAATTTTTATATTGAAGAGGAATCAATCCTGGCCTTTTGCTCTCAATTTTGACAAGTGCAAATCTTCAAGTAAAATCCTAATTATACACTTCTTAACAGAAAGTTTAATTATGTTTCGTTCTCATCACCAATTCAGCATAAGGTTTCAGTTATCATTTGGAAAATGGCAGACAAGCCTTGGTCGAGAGGGTTTCAAAAATGTCGTGGTATTTGGGAACATAGCTGATAACAAATCAAGAGTCTTTTTGAGCCTGTATCATGTTTTTAGTATCAGTTAGGTTCCCGATTAATAAATTAATTTTACCGGACAAGTGGTTAAAGCTTCGGCACTTGGACAGGGAGGTACTGTGTTCGAATCCCACCAGATTGAATGCAAAGCGATCGTCATCGATTACGATCGGTGATGTTAATAAACAGAACTATTAACCTGATCCTGCGCCGACCCCACCGTCCATGTCAGTGTACAGGTTGGCATGCAGCTTGCAATGTGCAAGTATTGTAATTGTGTGAATGGGTGGTGTGTGCGTGAATAAAAAGGTGGGTATTAATTGACCTTCAAAGGACATTAAATCCACTGGACAATTCAAAAAAAAACTCCGGAATTGTTGAAATCCAATGCTAGCTGGAACCTTATGAATGAATTCTTCTATTCATTTTACAGGACGGACTTGCTCTATGAAAAATAAAATAGTTGAAGCTTCTCAACAGGTTACTCAACGATTTTATTGGAGATTAATAATTTCATTCCATACACATATAATACAAAAACTGGCAAAATTAAACTGTGGAAAAATACCCTTTAGATTCCATCAAAAAGGCGGCCCATTTAAATTACATCAATTGTTCTTCTAATGAAAATCTAGCTAAGACCAAACTAGAATACATTCATAAGGTTCGTACCAACATGAAAAGAATCTTGAAGTCAACCAAATACCTGATTCTTTTGGTCCTTTACTGATGCTTAAAAGGAATGTTGCTGCCAAAACTTCATCTGTATCTGCTTTCTTTTATAATAATGCATATTATAAACCTACCAATCAACAAATCAATTTATGTGCATCAGAGTTTACTGCAGCATCTACTCTTCCGACAAGTAACCAAAGATCTTAAATTCTCGCGAAAGTTGACTCCACTATGGTCAAATAATTGTCGGTTCCATGGTGGATGATATTCCAGCAACTGTAGTCAAGAGTTGCTATAATTATCTCGCTAGAGTGAAAGCAAATTATTTCACTGTCAGGTCAGTGAAGAGTGGTGCGTTTCCTGCAATTTGTAAAACGATGAGTATTCAATCATCTTCTACAAAAAGTGAAAAATCATCTCCTACAAACTACCGATCGAATGCTTTGCTATGTTTCGTCAAAAGTTATAGAATCTATCGACAATTTCTTTCTTACGAGCTATCTCGAAGCGCATCTTTCCGAAATATTGCTTAATAGGCATTGAGGCGTATATTAAATAATGTAAATTACACGTCGTCAGTCTTTTAATATTCAAAAAACGGCTCTGCCCACTATCAGGCGATGAGGAAAGTCATTCAAGGAGCTCTCTCTTGGCAAGGCTGATTTAAACAAAATCGAAATACCGTCAGAGCTTACAGAGTTGGATTTGCAGAATACAAAGCTCCCAAAGTTCATTCAATGTCCCGTTCCTGTACTCCGTGAACGTGGGGGGCGCGTGAGAGGTTCAGGAAACCAGGGATCGTCAGCAAGAAGAAATGTGTGTTGACCGACACAGGGCTCTGGTTTCTCAATTTCAATTCAGGAGTTACAATTAATGCTAACATTTCTGACTTATATCGACTTATATTAAATGTTGATTGAAAATGGAAATACCAACCCTCTTATTTGAGACCCATATGTATAATTAGGTGCTGTTATTTGGACTGTACTTTATCCCAATGTTGAGATTCCCGGACAATATCACCTGAAATACTCGATTTCGCCAAATCCTCCAGATTTTTTTTTAAAAGTAAGATACTATAATTGAACACTAAAACGCAGGCCTGGGATTAGGATGCACTCAAACTAAAGAAGTCGACATACATAGTTACAAATGAAACAAAATCCAGGGAATTCCTTAATCTCAAATAAACGTTTGAATTTTTGATCTGGTCCGGTCATAATATATACAATGTAGCCAATACACCTAAACTAAAGTTCCAATCGAAAATAATTTGTATATGTTAATTCTTCGCATTACTTCAAACCGAAAACTTTTTGAGTAATATTCTCCTTTAGAAATGTTATTTAGATAAAAAATCTAATATTCACAATACCGAGTATTAACATCTCTACATCAAGGATATTTTTTGAATTATTTATAAAATTACGATAATATAGGAAAAGTACACAATACTTGTGTAGATGAGTGAGCCAAACAACGGTGGTATACACATATACGTAAAAATATGAACAGTCAATTATTAATTATTATTAAAGTTTTATATTAATAGGTAATAAGTTAACCAGACGCACGGTCAAGTATAAAGACCGGTGTGGCGCAAATGATGCCTGGGGGAATACGAGCCTCTACAAAAAGTGTTAAAATATGCTGAATTAAGACCTTTGAGCCACAATCAAATCAAGCAGAGCCCAAGGAGAAAAATTCTATAGCACAACACAAAAGCATGGTAGGTAGATGTAAGTCCTAACTCCTGACACACGGCCCTACCTAAGGAGGTGAACCTTTGAATTCGAGCTCTCATTCCTGCAACGACCTTCTGAATATGGACATTGAAAAAGAAGCTAACATCTAGGATGATCCCCAAATACTTAATTTGCCGGGTATTTCTAATAACAATACAGTAACTGATACAGCAGTCCATCCATTAGCTAGCAAATAATGAAAGGCAAATACCTCAATTGCTTTTAATAATGGCGATCCAGAACACAGCCGCATAAGAAAACCCGTTTTCCCGCAAATGGACAGGACAGGTAATATAAATTAAGAACCGATTAGGAGACTGATCCCAGTGGAACACCACAAATTACAAATTCAACGTCATTAATCGACGAGTAGAATTTATGGGATTGACATTGAATGTAGAAAGAAGCACTAATTCAACGAATTCAGAAGGACTACCGCGAATTATATGATTAATGTTATACCAAAAGCATTAGGGTTGTCAATTGAAAGATCAGCAATCCTCAAATTGTTGTTTAACTCAGAATAAACAGTACAAACAAATTGTGCCAATTCTGTCTAAGCGTTGGTCTAAATCTAAATCGATTTGAGCTCAGGCAGGGAAACAAGGAAAAACTAATTTCATTTTATAATACAACGAAGACTTAAGAGCGTTCTTTACTAAAATAAATTTGTTGTTGAACCTAATCTAAAAATTAAATTTCAATGTGCTAATTATGCATTTTTCCTTTACGATTTGAACCTGCCTAAAAAAAAGATATATGCATACCAAACAATCCAATTGTATGAGTTAGTTTGTACAATCTTTTCGGAAATTATGGGCAATCTGTATTTTTTTCAATTTTTTCTATAATATAAAGTTAAAATATTTAAAAAGAAACAAAACTAGGCACGAGATTATGGAATTAACTTTATTATTGCGCAACAAATGTGAGTCTGATGTTGGATATTTCGTTCGAACTTGCACAACTTCTCCCAGTTTGAAAGCTAATAATAAAATATTAAAAGAAAATTCCGAGAAAAGGAAAAAAACTAAGCATGAGTTTTCCATAACAGCTATTGGGCGCGTTCAGGACCGCCAATTGTTGGCATCATGATTAGTGAAATCATCGCCAATTTGATTTCAAAATTTCATAGTACTAAACATTTTCATATCGTTGGCTTTGATTTTACTCAACATGTTCCCAACTGTTGAGTGCCCTGAACGTGCCCATTGAATATCAAAAAAAACCTAGCTGAAAATGTTGCTTATCGAGATGCTTATCGAACCTGCTCAACTTACCCTTACTTCAGAAAAGAAGTCGATGTGCGGACGATATATTTTTACATACGTTTCCACAGACAATATGTGTTAAAAAAACACAAACGTACATAATAAAAAAAATAAGAATATTTTTATTTCATTGGCAAAAGTAACAACTCCGATTAGCCTAAAGGAATGGTTCCGTTGTAAGGTTATTTTCATATTCTGTGTAAAAAACATACGAAATAGGTTAAAAGTTAAACAACATTACAAATATTATGAATAAACATTACAAATATTATGAATAAAAATAATAAAAACAATAATATAAATTCTAGATTTAAAATGTAGTTTGTCGAAATGCACCGAAAGTGATAGGTCCTTTTTCAATTTTAAAAGTAATAATCCAGTTTTTTGGAATTGAAATTCACGTCGACAATATGCAAGTTTGGCTGATAGGAATGCCTAAAACAATAAGTGTTAAGCCAAATTGAAAAAAGGGGATCCTAAATTAGTTTGAGGCACGGCTCAATATTGCTTACCACTGAATTAATATGTTTATTATTGCAATAGCAATTTTGTATTTCGCTCATTGGTGATCAACGTGTTAATTAACCGTTTAATTATCAAAACATACGTTACAATTTTTCTATAGCTATGTAGATTATAATACTATAAAATAACCGTTATCATGAACCTAACATACACTTTAATTATCAACAACGATATCCCAACCCGCAGAGGATTAAAATGGTAATGGCAAGTGTACAACAAACCAAAACCAAACTTAACCGTTTTTTATTTAATCAAATGATATTTATATTGCCTTAACTGTAGTTACTTTATGGATAAACATAGTACTACAACATTATTACCGTAATTTTGTTTACATATTATTATTAGCTGTCTCTTGTAATTTGACCTTATCAAACCGATATATAGAAAAAGAAGAACCAGCAAAAAAAAAGATTTATAACACAATGCTGCATTGGAAAGAGCAGAAACAGAAAATGATTTAAAGGCGATTGGAACTAGAAATGGTAAGTGGTCATTAACTGGTTTTTGAAACATGAAAAAACACGTGAAATTGTGCATAATCGTGAATTATTATGTAGCTAAAATTTTCTACAATGATATCATCGTTTAAACTTACCAGCATTACTGAATTCTAGATTCTTAAACAATAGAGAACGATGAACTGTGTCCAAGGCCTCTAAAATCTCAGGATTACGTTTACCATCATCAGTCTTGTCTTCCGAAGACATATTACTCTTAACACTAATTACGGACAATACACAATAAATAGAATTTGTAATAACACAAACAGTAATAAATTTACAACAACACATAAAAATGCAACACGAATGCAATTAAAAATCTTGCGTCGTTTCTTGTCACTTGTTGCTGTCCCTGCATCACATATTAATATTTTTTTAAATTTCAATTCCTTTTCCTATCTTTTCACGAAAACAAGTTTTTCTTTAGCACTTATAAACCGGTATTTATAAATATTATTTATTTTTTATTTAACAATTATAATTCAAAAGAAAGTCATTAATCAATAACATAACCTCACTAATAATATTTTATGTTTAGGAATTTACTACACCCGATTAACGATCAAATATTACTTTTAACAAATTTGTACAATTATCGTTACACAAAGAAAACTAGTTTAAAAACTCGCTCTAATTTATTAAATAAATAAAATGCATATATTATTTTTAACAGAAATACAAAATGTACTTGTCTACCACAGCCGTGTTAACGTACGTAACTTTGAATGTAGAATGAAGATTGAAGAAATGAAAAAAGAATGACATACCAAAGAATGAAAGAAGAATGCAACTGGAGAAAGGTGATTTTTGTTTTGTATGTTTTCTAGCGGTGTGAAGTTAAACGCGATTAACTAATATTTGTTTTAAAAAAAAGTACTGACTGAGCAAGTTCTTGTGACTGTCATATTAATCAAAACAATAATAAAAATTTCTCGATGGTATCCGAGATTATTAACGATAAAAGCTCGATGAATAAGAAGAAATGTGAAAACGCTAAATTATATAAATGTAATTTTTGTAATAAATCGTACGATAAACTAATAAATTTAGAAAATGATGTAAAAAATCATGTCGGTGGCATTCGACAAGATGCTACAAATTCGAGTGCTGCCGAATTTGATTGCATCCAATGTGGCAACAGCTTCGACTCAGAATTAACATTAAAATCGCATGCAATAATAAAACACTCAACTTACTCGAAGCCCTATAACTGTGATAAATGTAATCGGAAATTTAGCAGAACTGAGGACTTAAATATTCACATGCGACATCACAGTGGCCTGATTACATTTGAATGTGAACTTTGCAATCGGATATTTGCACAAAATAAGAGTTTGATGAATCACAGAAACAAATATCATCCAGATATTTTGAATTTCGTAAATAAAATGGACCAACGCGGTTTAGCCAGACAAGAAATGCATTTCATTCGAAAATACAAGTGTCCTTTATGTGAACTAATATTTGTTAAAATGAGTAGCCTTAAAATCCACTGCAGACGCAATCACGATGGGAGATATGAAATGGCACAATTGGATGAAATCGAAAAAAACAGTTTAAATTTTAATGGTGAGGTAGCTTGTGTTATTTCGAAGCCACAACAATGTTTTTTATGTCAAGCGAGTCTAACAAATAAGGAAATGTTAAGAAATCATCTTAATTCGGTTCATAATGGTACAAAACCTTATAAATGTGATAAATGTGGATTAGTATTTGCACATGGTTCAACCCTCGAAAAGCATGTCAATTTCCATTCAATTGATATATACGATTGCAAATATTGCGGGGTAAAATTCCAAAAGATTTATTCGTTATCTAAGCACATCAAACAACATGAAGGGGCCCTTATACTAAAGTGTGGTGTATGTGGTGTTCCATATACAAGTCAAAGATATTTGGATAAACACATGCGGATACATTCCGCTGGAAAACCACATAAATGCCTATATTGCGACAAACGATTTGCTCAAAGTTGTGATAAAGTTAAGCACATGCGAATTCATACTGGAGAACGACCTTATCAATGCAAAGACTGTGGCAGAGCATTTACGCATATAACAAGTCTGAAGAAACATCAAATCATACATTCTGGCGAACGCTCATTTCAATGCACGACGTGTGGCAGATCATTTCAACATAAAAGTAATTTAATTGTACATCATCGCAGCCACACAGGAGAACGGCCTTTCCAATGTACGATTTGTGATAAATCATTTACCGCATCAGGTCACTACACAAATCACTTGAAGATTCATAAAGGTGAAAAAGATTATAAATGTTCAACATGCGGTAAACTATTTCTTCATCACTCGAGTTTCCAAAAACACAAACAAATACATAGCGGCGAAAAACCTTACAAATGCATGATGTGCGATCGAACATTTTCGCAGCCGGGCCATTTGAAGGAGCACACGCGTATCCATACGGGAGAAAAACCATTCTCCTGCCATATATGTTTAACACATTTTCGTCGCCGTGACACTCTGAAAATACATATTTCGAGACACAATGCGGGAAAATCAAATAAAATGAAAATAATGAAAACTGAATAAACTGCCTGTTTGAAAAAGACACGTATCGCTGTTTTAATATTGAGCAACAAAAAAATCGATTATCAAGCAACCGGTTCACAAATTCCCGTTTCCATTAGTCACTCAAAATTTTGACAACTTGATTTTTATTTTTATTTTTGTTGCTTTGTGATTTTTATTATTTTTTATTTGTTTTTGTGTGAAAATTAAGTAAAAATTATTAAAATTTCATTCTTAAATAAAAATAGTACAAAATACAGCGTAGCATAAATTATAAACCGTTGTAAATAAATCATAAAAACGACAAATAAATTAATACGCAATGGAAGCGGAATACGAGGAAATGGAACCAAGTTTAAAAAATGTTATTGACCAAACATCATTGAAATGGATATTTGTTGGTGGGAAAGGTGGTGTCGGAAAAACAACGTGCAGGTAACATATTTTTATTATAAATAATATTCTAGAATAAAAATATACACATATTAAATTATTCCCGATTCAGGGTTGCATAAATCGTTTCATATTATGTCTTTTTACAGTTGTAGCTTAGCAGTTCAATTGGCCAAAGTACGTGAAACTGTATTAATTATATCGACCGATCCAGCTCATAATATTTCTGATGCGTTCGATCAGAAATTTACCAAAGTACCCACTAAAGTTAAAGGTTTTGAGAATTTATATGCGATGGAGATCGATCCAAATATTGGCATAAATGAGCTTCCAGATGA
Source organism: Nephrotoma guestfalica (assembly GCA_963691935.1). Lineage (NCBI taxonomy): Eukaryota > Metazoa > Arthropoda > Insecta > Diptera > Tipulidae > Nephrotoma > Nephrotoma guestfalica. The sequence goes on along the minus strand of OY829915.1, from coordinate 183,791,656 downwards.
ATATTTTGAGGGTGAAAATGAGGCATTCCGTCTATCAAAAGGTGTTATACAAGAAATTGTAGGTGCATTACCAGGCATCGACGAGGCGATGAGCTATGCCGAAGTAATGAAATTAGTGAAAGCTATGAATTTTTCTGTAGTTGTATTTGATACAGCTCCAACGGGCCATACACTTCGCCTTCTATCATTTCCACAAGTGGTAGAGAAAGGTTTAGGAAAATTACTACGCTTGAAAATGAAGATAACACCGTTCATGAGCCAAATGGGGGTTCTATTTGGCCGGCAAGATTTTAACGCAGATACCCTGACATCCAAACTAGAAGAAATGCTGTTAATTATACGACAAGTAAATGAGCAATTCCGAGATCCAAATCAAGCAACATTCGTTTGCGTATGTATTGCTGAATTTTTATCATTGTACGAAACGGAACGTTTAGTTCAAGAGTTAACAAAATGCGGTATTGATACACATAATATTATTGTAAATCAATTACTCTTCCGTAAAGAAAATCAAGAACCGTGTAGTATGTGCTGTGCCCGGTACAAAGTACAAGAAAAATATTTAGACCAAATAGCCGATTTATATGAAGATTTTCATGTAACCAAATTACCGTTGCTCGAGAAAGAGGTGCGCGGTGCCGATCAGGTTAAAGAATTTTCAAATAATTTAACTGTACCTTATGTTCCAAAATAATATTCAATCAAATTTTAATAATATTTCTTCATAATTTATACAATCAAATTAACCATAATTCAATTTTAGATTAACATTAGCTCTTTTCCATGAGTACTGCACTAGAACTCGATAAAAGTGTATGCCTATTTTAACCAGTTTAAACCGAAAAGTTAAGTACATAAAGTTTATATTATAATAACAGTTTAATAAAAGTACTTACACATTTTAAGTATCTAAATACAAATTTCAATTAGTAAGATTACAGCTTTTTGTTATGTGTACATCAAATTATAACAGAATTAGAACAGTTCTCTGGATTTATCGAGTTATAATTATTTAAATCTATGATTACCTAAAATGTATAATTTTTTTTAAATCATTATTATGTGTATGAGCTTTATGTACTTTTTTCAGTTTAAATTGCCTAAAATAGACGTACACTTTCATTGAGTTCTAGTGCAGTACTCCTGGAAAACAGCTATTAAAAAGTAAAATTGGTTTTTGTAAAAATTTGTTCGGCGGTGTTAAATTTTACAAACAAATTTGGTCTTATAGAACGGTGGTTTCAATATTATTAATTGCATTTAACTATCAATAAACAATATAAATAAAATTGAAATGAATTTATTTGTTAGAATTTTGAATATAAACTAGGAGGCTATACCAATCCGAAACGTATACCAATACATCCAATACCTTAAAACGCAAATTACATTAAATCAATATCGCCTTGAGCGATCCGGAGCCCACAAACCTCATGATCTGTCATCATTTCTTTACCCCATCTCTCATTGTTTGTCAGTTGGGGCAGCGGGAAATTTATTTTCACTATGAAATTTCTGATTGCATGCATTTATAATATGTATTGTAATGGTCCTCTTGTTGCGTTTAATTGGATTGTCAAATGAGCATAAAATATTTGAAGAATTCATTAAGAATTGTGGTCGAAAGGTCTTTGGCCTCCGTCGATTTAAATTCCACATTTTCGCCAAAGGCTGGTTCAAAACCATAATTTCAAGACAGCGTTCTAAAAATTCGCCCAAAAATCAGTAAAAGGAGAATGAAGTTCATATGTGGAAAAAAGGACGGCTTGTGAAAAATCTGGAAAAACGAATGAGAGTGTACATCGTCCAGCATTTTTTATGTGGAGCCCAGTTCATAACTATGGATAAAAATCCCACATCCGAGATTTTTTTTAATTTTTTTCAACTCTTCTATGCAAATAGGCGTGTATTGTGTATAATTTACGAAGTTTGATTGGCCAATAAGATGGTTAAAAAGTTATGAACCAGACTAGAAGAATGAAAAGTTGTACTTTTTTCAATTTATAGATCAAGGCTAAATAAATGAAATGAAATCTTAGTATTTATCACTGATTTTATATCTACTTCTTCCGATTTTATCCTGCGCATTACCGCAGTAAGAGAAGAGAGTTTGTAGTGGATGAACATTTCCTTCCTTACAATAAATTATTACAATTAAAAACCAATTACGGTAGTAGTATGTTAAAAATTTAAGCGGTTTTTCAAAACCTATTTTACCTATGAGGATACTTCGTAAGGCTGAACGCAGCCATCCAAACTATCTACCTAGGTATGTATTTTTTGCCGGTTGAGAAAAAAGTATGGAACTACTAAAAGAACTATATAATAACTATGTAAATGTCTGATCGGAAAACAAGAAAACGGTGCTCAGTCTTTTTTAAAAAGCTATCTAGTGACCCCAAACACCATTTTTATTGTTTTTCGAGTAGATTCGAATTCTACGCCCAAAAGTTCGTTAGTTTTGTTTGCAAGTTTTTTAATTCGTGATAGATGGCGCTGTAATAGAAAGAATCATTTTCGCAAAATTATAGACCGAAAAAATGAAAAACAGATGTTTAATATTTTTTAGAAAGCCATCTAGTATCACCTAACGCTAACTCGACCCTCATTCCCTATTGATACACTACTTTTAGCCAAACCCAGGAATCACGGTGAGGACGTTATAGTATTGTATTCCCGTCAGGGTGCTTGATTAATGTGAGTCCCCTTGCCTCTCACAACCAAGGCGCTTGAATGACGTGGGTCCCCTTGCTTCTCACAATCGGGATGGTTGATTAACCTGGTCTTGTTGCCTAATAACTAAATTGTTATTAACAAAAACTTACGCACTCTGAGGTGGCCGTACTCCAAATTTATTGATCCGTCTCGAATCCTGATCTGTTTGCTTTGTACACCAGAGCTTTTTACCACTGTATACTGAAGACATTTTCGGCTTAACTCCACCACCAACTTGTGTATCATGTCAAAATATCGTTTACACTTTCCCAACTGACACCCACTTGAACTTTGATGAGACTCCTCAAGTATCTGAACAACTCGATGCCTCAGCCCAATCTTCAATGATATATTCATTTGGCCGTCTGATCTCTCCCATATCCCTTTCAAATATCCATTCTCCATGAGGAGACATTCAACTGGTCCCAATAAGCCTTCACGGCCTTCAGATGCTACTGCTTTATTCTGATGGTTGGTCCATTCGTCATCAGGTGTAGTATTTAGACATGTAGTACGATATTGGTGATTTACCGAATTCATGCATTCTTGCAAGGACTTGGTTCTTATAAAAGCTTGATCTTAGTTTCTCTCAGCAGTCTTCTGAGATGTGACTCACCTTGTCATATACCCATCTTTTGGGGTTTCCATCGTTTATCTCAGCAATCACACAAGATATGACTCACCTTGTTACAAATCCAACATCTAAGCCTGCAACCATCGTTGGACATCTGGCTATCGAGCACTGAAAATCGTTTTGATGTATGTATTTAGCTACTCGAACTTCTTATTTCACGGTTTAATTATGGCTTCTGCGGTTCATTAATCAATACAGGCGCTATGGTTTTCCGCGAAAGTTGCTTTCAGAGATGAATCCACCGCTCCATGTCTCTCTAGATCCCGAATACCGTCAATTAAAGCACCCCTCTTGGCTCTCTCAACCTTTTATATGCAGTAGTGAATATCCTAGATGCACGTAGAATGTCCAGTGGTTCTATTCTAGACTAGACTATTGCCCAAAATATTCACGAGTACTAGAAAGTACTACCACTTAAACCTAGAGTTCACTTCTTTCACTAAAATAACGTTAATCATAAGGGATATGTATATAGGAGGTCTCAAGTAGTGTAAATTACGGACACTATTTTCTGCACTGACGTGTATATGTTACGATAAAAGTCCGCAATCTGTAAATGTCCGAATCAAAATTGGAAAAAACCGGTACTATTGCTTCGAAATCTATGAAATGAGAGTCCTATATTCCCGATATAGTTCACCCTTCACTCCACGGGCTATTTTTATGGTAGTAGTGCAATTGGGAATTTGGAATAGTATAGGGAATAATGGCTTTACTAATGAATGAAATGAAACTACGGGGATTTAGAGGAAAACGTTCACAAACATTTCCTAACCATCTGACCACTGGTCAACCGGTTTTTAATCGTGTAAACGAATTAAAAAAATTAAAAGTTCGGACATTTACCATTAAAATTTGACCTTTAACCGTAAAATATACATGGGAATATTCAAAATCACCCATTTCTTTCGAAGATTTTCAAATTTCAATATTTTTACCATTTCGGGGTTATTTCACTTTGTATTTGTTTTCTTTAGAGTAAACTAATTGTCTATGCTATATGGGACCCCGTTGATCGTAAGAATTCCATTATTACACAACATAATGCCCCTCATATAGACACCATGTATGGTATAGGAATTTCACGAAAGTTTTAAAAACTCTTCGTGTCTTAATTTGTGAAACACTATAGTAAGTATCCTTATAAGTAACTTTTTTAAGTTACTTAGATGATCTAAAAATCTTTCTTCATCCGAATTATAATTTAAACGAACTTCCTTTTCCCTGAATTGTAGATTCGATGAATTGTGTTCTCTAGGAAGTGATTTGTCTCAAAATTGATATTTTATCAGGATTATGCATTTTGACGAGGAAAAAGAAGTATTACACTGAACTATGTGTGTTCCTCTAGCTTCTGATTTAGCCAAATTTTAACGTCACATTTTTCCATGTTTTCTTTGATGTTCAGAGCTTCTGCTCTAAACGCACGATTCTTCAGAAAATGATTGTCAACTGCCTTAAATATATTAATTTTTTATTGTAACTGCGATGTCTTTCGAGAAATTTCAGCAGCTCCATCTTTGACCAGAGCATATATGTGGTTCCTCTCAACACGTAAAATATATACCGTTCTGTCTGATTCGGTAAAACGTTTTTTACAGTTGACACTTACCCTACCACCACTGGCCAGTACTATTTGAAATTCTTCTAATAGTTCAATTATAGGGGAATTATTTCTTCACTCGAATGAAATGTTATGTGATTAGAAATTAAATCATTTTATTTAAAAAATATCATTGCATTTATTTTTATAAAAATACAGCATTTCTAATTCAGGTTACTATTCAAATCACACCTAATTTTCGCCCAACTTCAATAAATGCATTCGTACACCGATCAATATCTTCAGATGTGTGAGCGGCCGATATTTGTACACGAATCCGTGCCTTTCCTTTCGGCACAACAGGGAAACTAAATCCAATAACGTAAATACCACGTCCTAACATTTCATCGGCCATTGTCGATGCTAATTTAGCATCACCTAACATTACTGGACAAATTGGATGATCCATACCGGCAATTGTAAATCCAGCCTTTTTCATTGTGCTCCTGAAACGATCTGTATTAATCTGTACTTTCTTGCACAAGTCACTGGATTTCATTAAAATTTCTAGAACTTTTAATCCGGTTGCAACTACTGGCGGCGCCAAGGTGTTTGAAAATAGATACGGCCTGGATTTTTGTCGTAATAAATCAATTAATTCTTTCGATCCAGTCGTATATCCGCCAGATGCACCTCCCAACGCTTTACCCAATGTAGAATTAATAATATCAATCGATCCGTTTAGATTATAAAATTCTTCGGTGCCGCGTCCAGTAGGTCCAAAAAATCCAGTTGCATGGCACTCATCGATAAAAGTCAAAGCATTATACTTATTGGCTAATTGCACAACTTTATCAAGTGGTGCAATATTTCCGTCCATTGAAAATACACCATCGGTGACGATTAATTTTACACGCGCTTGGGTTGATTTTAGTTGTTCCTCAAGGTTGGTCATGTCACGATGTTTATAACGTAATTTTTGTGCTCGACACAATCGGATACCATCGATAATCGAAGCATGATTTAATTCATCAGAAAATACAGCATCTTCCGGTGTTAAAATCGCCTCAAATAATCCGGCATTTGCATCAAAACACGATGGATATAAAATTGTATCCTCTCGTCCATGGAATTCAGAAATTTTCTTCTCCAACTCCTTATGAATATCTTGAGTGCCACAAATAAATCGGACTGAACTTAAACCATTCCCATATTTATCTAAAATGTCTTTACTATATGCGATAACCTCGTCGTTCGTCTAAAAAGAAAATATGAAAATGATACATTACAAATGCAACGCGAAAGTATGTAGGGGTGGATATAGTTGAGCGAATACACCTACCGATAATCCTAAATAATTATTTGCGCAAAAATTTAATATGTTGCCTGAACTTCCATGCACGGTAATGCCAGTTCGTTGTGGCGATGTAATCACCCTTTCATTTTTATATGTCCCAGCTGATTTTATATCGCTCAATTGAGTTTGCAATATGGTACGAAATTCCTTTGCTGCTACTGTACTAGGTGCCACACCAAAAAGTAATTTGCCGGTTGATACATGTCGAACAGCACCGTTGTTTAATAAAACTTAAATATTTATAGGAGATTTATAAATTTATAAATTAAAAAATAATGTTTAATTAGAAATAACCACCTTTTACTTTATGCATTGTTATACTTTCGCTTACAACTTGTTACTGAAGTTGAATTTTTTCTTTGTAAAATCTTAGTGTGGAATTCTTGAGACGTAAACATAAGATAAAATATACATAGCATTACTCTATCTGTATGAGTTGGTTTGCGTAAGTAAAAAATAAAGAAAATTTATAAATAAATCGCAAAGCCTTCGGCGCGAACCACAGATCAAACAGGTCCGAACTCATTACAATATGAGTGAGATAGTTGCACAAAACAAAACACAACATTGAACCAAAGTGTAAAAATTGGAAAATGTGTTTTCTTAAATCGCGGGAGCAAATTTGTCGAAAGACAAATAATCGAACACATTACCCTATTATGCTTCATTAAAATGATTTCAAAATAAAATTTGTATGGTTGCCATATCCCATTCCATTTCAAATCTAAAATTTGATTTGTTTGACATACATATTATATTTCGCCTATGTAGTGTGTAAGTACTTTCAAACTCAAAATAAAAACAAATTAGAGTAAGCAATGGTATAACTAACGCGCCAATGTGAGCTCGAGGCTGCGGAAGGCCCATCGTTGCTGAATGCACTCGGCTAGTACAAATTTGTGAGTGTCGACCAAGATATGAAAATTCCAAATTATAACCAGTTGCTTATAAAACAATAATAATTTAATTTTTGAGGTCACTAAACTCTAGAGGATTTCACTTTATTGAATTCATTGTCTTGGATGATTTTAACGTTTGTAACCTTACTTACCAATGTAATAGATAGCTTGGAAGGCATGATCTGTCACTCCTATTTTCTATAACTAATTATATACCATTAAAAGGGAGCAACATTAAGAATTTTTAACCATGCGTCAATATCAGTAAAGTATTAAAATTGTTTTAGTACCGATCCTATACCTAAACTTGTTTGACATTTTAAAAATGTTATTTGGCATTCTTAGGTTGCCAACATTGGTTACTTTGCCAGAAAGAGGATGCCCAATTAACTTACCTTGGTGTTGATATTGGATAAATATCTTGCTCGGTTTAGATTAAAGCAAATATTGTTCTAATCAGAGCCAAAATTATGTTTTGACGTATCGAGATTAATATTAAAAAGAAGTATGTCGAGTAGAGCTTTCCGCAAGTTTCAGTAAAATATTACAGCACGGGCCTGCGTATACTTCAGTCTAGTAGAACTGCTTTGATCAAGAGTACCTATTTTTACGGGATATTGAAATAATTGTTCCTGTAAAATCGGTACGTATACTTAGAATATTAATCGCAAAATAAAATTAAACCCTCCTGTGAGCTGGCATTCTTCTCTCGATTACCAAGTATTATATGAGTGTGCTATTCCTTGTCGTGATTAGCCCATTCTTAAACCTGTTCGTTTCATTAAAATACTTTCCGGATTGTTTGATTGATTCTCCGGTTATTGAATCCGCAATGTTTACATGGAAATTTTTTAATTACATTGATCCCAATCCATTCTTCGCCCCAGCTCTCTGGGTCTGCCACTCTTTAGTGATCAGCTTCACTGCCACACTGAACAGAATCATCCTACCTCATTCTAAGCACAGCAATTGTTGGCTGCTCTCTCACTAATTCCCTCTTCTTCATGAGCCAACCTCTCTTGTTGTTGTGCACAGTCATGTTGCGTTTGAATTTGGGCCCTTTAAACCTATTAAATATTTTTTTGTGTTACGTACATATATACATGCCAGCTAGATCGATGTTATTAATCAAACCAGTTTAAAAATGGCTTAACCATTTTTTGTTTCAATAAAAAAATTTGAATGTCCAATGTTTTTTTTTCACATCGTTCATGTGACCACCACGGCTCCTGTTACAGGCCTGCATTCGAACATCAAAATTTTTGATGACTTTTTCCAATAAAATCATCTTGAATTGTTTGTGAATTGCTTTATACTTTACTTTTCAAAAAACCCGAAAGAAAAAATCTAACGGTTGGCAATTAACATCAGAATGTTTTCAAATTATGCGATCATCGAACTTGATTGCCAATAAGTCGAGTGTTTCACAATTTGTGTGAATGTGGCACCGTCATGTTGTAACCAAAGCTCATCTAAATCAATTTCATCCAATTTTAGCATATAATTGTTGTGAACGTCGCCTCCAAGGAATGCCTGGCTCTTCACACACATTTTCACTTACAGCATTACTGTTTCACGAGTACGAACTGAACGATGGAGTTCTTATGGACGTCCTTGTCTCTGTAGGACGTCCATGTTGACCAAAATCGTCACATAATTTACGAAATTTTTTTTTTACATAACGACCATTTTTGTAATAAGTTTGGATAATCAAAACACGTTGTTGTGTTGTAAACGAACAGTTCGTTTAAACGAACAACTTTGACTTTTTATTTGTCAAGAAAATTTCCGGTTGCCACCGCGCAACAAATATTTTTTTGAACGTCAAGAAAACCAACAGATGGAACACGCTTTTAATGTTGCTTTATATTTACGAAAATAGAAAACCGTTTGGAAAACAACGCATTCAAAACAATTTGAAACCCAAACTACTTTTTACTAATCATCTTAACAATGGCTGGTGAATTCTGATTCATTCAATTAATCTTTTTAGCGTTTGATTTTTTTATTGAATGTAAAATTATCAAAAATCTATTGTTGCGTGAAAACAAAATTAATTTAAACTTTCACTTGATCTTTATTCAAACAATATTCTTAAATAAAATAAGCTTTTCTAAAATTTTAAATATGTTGGGACTTTTTGAAAAACTATTGCAAGAGACTTTCAAAATTCGTGAAAATCTAGCGCTTACATTAAAAAATCAATGAAGACTAAACGGCACAAAACTATTTAAAATTTATTTCAACTATCTGAAACTTGGTACCCTGTCCTATTTCGTCTACGCTAAATTATATATTTTACGAGTATCGAATTCCAACCTTGCGTAGTATATAAATATTATATAAAGGTAGTTTTAAGACCAGAAACCGTTACCAAATATTACATGCACAAATCAAAACTAACAGAATTCCATCTTTCCACTGAAAAATCTAGAAATGCTGAGTGTTTTAGTATATAAGAGTTGAAGTCCGGAATACTAGTCTTTAGTTTTTTTTAGAATGATGTTTATCTGTTAGTTTTGATCCACAATTTATAATTTGTTAAGAGTTCCGAATTTCTGCATATTAAAATACTAAATTTGTAATATATTTCATGCGCATATGAATGTTTTTCTTGTGCTCTTCAGAATAGGCGATTGAGCTCAATATAAAGGGTGGCCCATCTTATGTTTGCAATTAAATTTGGCTCCAATTCAAAACCAAATGAATATTTTTTCAAAGCAGTTTGTTTTATCAGAAATAGTATACATTGCCATTAAGTATGAAACACAATTTCATTCAAATGACTTCCACGGTTCGCTTTACACTACCCCATACCCCATTCTGTCAATAAAATTTATCAGAACATTCTCGGTTGTATATGCTCCTATCTCATCAACGGCAACTTCGATTTGTTCTTTCAAATTCTTTCTTCTTTGTGGTTAGCGTAATACTTATCTTGCCCACGGCTGCCCACAAAAAAATTCAACAGAGTCAAATCGCAGCTGTGTGGTGGCCAATTGACATCTCCTGCTTGCTCCACCCATTGCTGATTATTTGATCTCCGAACACAGTGCGTAAAAGACCGATTGTTGCGTTTGCTGTGTGGCAAGTTGCGCCGTCCTGTTGAAACCAAATGTCGTATGTATCCTCCTCTTGAACTCTGGGTAACAAAAACTCGTTTAACATGGCTCGGTAACGCTCCCCATTGAATGTAAGGGCGGCTCCTTGTTCATTTTCGAGAAAAATGAACCAATGATGCCGCCGGATCAAAATCCACACCAAACAGTCATTCATTGTGGATGCATCGGCTTCTCCATGGTTACGTATGGATTTTTTGAGCCCCAAATGCGGAAACTTTGCTACGTCAAGCAGACGTTGGTGAAAATGAGCTTTGAATGGAACTGGTAAAAGATGATTTTTCGGTAAGAATGTCGAGTTGATGTTAATGGATGCTCAGATACATTCTGAGTAACAGCTGCAATGTTCTCCACTGTATGCGCTGTAAATGCACGTGGACGTGTTGGTTTATCCAATAACAATTCAGTTCTACGAACTCGCTTCACAAATTAATTGTTAATTTCATTTCTACTGAATTTTCCACGTAAGTTTCTTACAGTTTGGGTAGAACACTCACCACTTTGAAAGTAAGTTTTGAATATTTCCCAATTTAGCGAGCGTAAAGCGACTCATTTCGAACCAATTAAACTAATTTTCTGCCATAACACGGACGACGTAAATGTTGCTACACTCGAAATAACCGGTAGTTGAAATTGCAAACGCTTGATGGCCCCACCCGTGAAACACCTAAAGTATAATCTTTGTTAAATTTTGCTGTAAAATATTTAGAGAATTCCCATTTGTTATGAATATTCGTTATTGAGCAGTTTTACAAACACATTCAAACAAAATTAATGTTTCTGTTATATAGGAAGGTATTTATTATTTAAATATTTCATCATCATGCAAATAGCGTGTCTTGGAATGTTACTGGATTAAATTAAATCCCTAAGATCAAAGTTACACCAGCTAGTGGAACGCTATGTACGCTAATTTGTCGAGAGATAGGTGAAAAATAAATTTTGTACTTTGAAAGATTGCCGAAGCAAGTTGGATAACAGAACAAAATAATTTAATTTTGGGAATGAGAATACGATCGCTTATGGTTGTCTAAGAATCGAGGTTAGCCAAATGACCGGACGGCATATATGACGGTGGACTATATTTAACAAATGTGTTAGGTTGTATACTACTGCACGGGCTTAATACGATTACAGAAACTCAAAGGAAGAGCATTGATCGTGGGGTGACATAATTTATCGAAGTTTATTTCTCGCTTCTTTAGAATAAAATGGGACCATGTTTCATTTTTCATAACATTTTTCGGCCTGCTAGATTAAACAATTGTGATATTTCTATTCATTTCTATCACCAAATAATTTGTTTTCGATACTTGAACGAAATTGGAGAAAGAGGTGTGCTCATGTTTATTCTAGTAGGTTGTGATTGCAATAGAAAAGAAATAATCCATAAACGAAAATGTCGCCGATTTCAGTTTAGGAAAAAGAGATATAACATTCGATAATGATCGAAAATATTAAGATATAACATGTCACCCCTGGGGAGTGAAAAGTACAATTGTTCTCAAGAAATTGTCTCGATTTGGCGCAAACGGACACCGCTTTTTAACGTTCACAATTTGTGTTCGATATCGTAAGTAAATAGTTGCTGTAAGTTGCGCCATACTATTGGCTATTGGCGCTTTCAGGCCTCCGATCATGATTAGTGAAATCATTGCCAATTTGATTTGAAAATTTCATAGACATAAACATTTTCATAGCGTTGGCCGCGATTTTGCTCAACTGTTTGATGTTCTGAAAGCGCCCTATTTAACCAAAACATTTGAAGGATTGGACAAATAAGAAAATGTTAAAAATTCTAAACAGATGTAAGCCGGAAGATAGGCTCAAGTTGTTAAATACAGTTTCAATTTAAATTACTTGGAACAGGTGGAGCTGGAAGTTTTTTTTCTATCGGCATGTTTTTTTTCTGGTGGCAGGCAGGTGATACTTTGATAAGTTCAAAATAAACTTTTTAAGTATTTATTATTGAATACTTTTCTTAGAAATTATAAATTCGAAAAAATTAAAAAATAGTGAAAAATGTAAAAAATGTAATTTGTATGGTATAAGAGCAAAAAGTTATTCATTTGTCCTTTAATACTGTGTAATATAGAGTTTAGTAATGACTAAAACAGATGGCATTGCTAATAAAATATTTGGAAATATTTAAATAATATTATTATTTAAAAGTATTAATCGCAACCACGCCAATTTGCAATTGGGAACAATAAGGTGACAACCTCATATTGAAGAAACCAAACAACTACAAAAAAAATATTTTACATTTTCTACGAAATGTCTACGTACTCTAATAATTACCGACATTATCTACACAAAAATCAATTGTCTACACTATTTTCGACACCAACATGTAAATTAATTCCGAAATACGCGTAGATAAACAGCATTGACCAAACCACGACGGTTTTGCCACTTTTTAGAAAATTCCTTAGATTACCTAGATTTGTCTATCCAGAATACGAGTACATATTGATAAAAATACAAATATTGGCCTATTGATAAGATAGTGGCTGAAAACTTTTACTGTTTAATTTAATTATATCCACAACTATGTTGGGCCAAATATAATTTAAATCGAACGAAATTGGTCGGAGATGTTATGAAAACCCAAAAATGTAATAAAATTTGTTCGAACACGAAGAGAGGTTATTAAAAAATTTGTCCTTCGTACGTAAATGATACTCGGTCAAAACTCCATGACGGTCAGATTAGCGGTTCTAGTAGATTTAAAGAAAGAAATGGATACGATTTAAATCGCTTTGTTGTGCATAACACTATTTCTAAAAATCTAATTTCATTGTAGGTAGCTTACCGTGGTTAAAGAAGTATCTTTATCAACAATTTGTGAATAATAACTGCTTTACGCAACCAACAGTGAGCTAGCTATAAGTGGGCTAAGCGTGCTTTGTGTTACATAATCAAGTAATCTTGAAATCACATTACCTTCTTACCCATTTAAAAAATTCGCTCATTTGACGAAATAAAAATCAGTAATTAAATTTTTTTGTATATATATTTCTTTGTTTTTTTTGTAATTTATTTAAACTACAATTAAAATTAAATGTGACTCAAACATTATTAATCTTTATTTATTTATTATTTTTTAAATAATAGGACGTATTTTTATTATTTTTCTGTAATTTTATTAGTTAAATTATAAATTATTAAGAATTTTCATTTTTTATATTTTTTTTAATAATCACAGTGGTTTTTAATTAATTTTTTTTTTATTTAATTTATTTGTTTTTTTATTAACAGAAATAGAATATAATTATATAATATAGTATAGATAAATAATTAAGTAAATTCAAAATAATAATTAATTAATTATTAATAATAAAAACTAGCTGTGACTGAATGAAGACACCAACAAAATTATTTACATATTATGCATTTTTCCTTGTGAATTTGTGTGAATCGTGTGAGTGAGTTGTGTATAGGAGTTTTCTTTGGTTGACACGCGAAAAATTATTTCAGGATGGAATACGTAAATTAAGATGTACGTAATGTATGGAATACATAGAAACTTTAATATTAATTTATTAATTATAATTATTTACAATGTTATAAAAATTGGATGAAATGTTATTATTTATTTACATATTTTTTTTCATTTTGTTTGTTTTAATTAATTTTATATTATTTTTTGTTTCCTTTGTTTTGAGCAAAAACAGATAATGCAAATAAAAAATTAACAATACAAAAATATTTATGTATATTCACGTTAAGTGAAAAACGGTTGAATGTCACGGCTAATTAGTTTGTTTTCATTTCTATTAATAACAATATACCAAAAATATTTTTTTAAATTTTAATTTATGATTATTTTTGGCACAAAATAAGAACAAGAACTAATGATTTGTAAGCACAACTAAAATACTTTATGTATTATTCTGAATTTAGTAAATTTTTTTAGGTTGTTATTACACAACAAAATCTGGAATGTTGCTCGTTAAAATATATTTTATACAAAGTACCTAGTAGTAATCTAGTAATTATTTGATATTAAAAGTCACCAGATCAACGAAGATATCAGAAATGAGTAACAATAATTTTATTTGTACTTAAAGTGGTCGATTTTTTCATGCAATCTACTAAACGATTAAGCGACACGAGACATTTTTTTACGTACCCCCATGTCAAATACGTTAAAGATTAACGAGTTACTATTAATTTTTGCCACCAACTTTACCCTGTAGGAATTTTTTCGTTAATTACAAGTAAGTTTTATTTTATTTTTTCCAAAAAGTTAAAGAGACAATACAATACAATTTATTATTATCTACAATTTTTGAGCTTAGTTTTTTATTTTAGGTTCATTAAATTTTTTATTTATTAGATATAAGCAGATTAATGAGAAAATAGTAAACCTGGTCCCGCATCTGTTAGATTTAAAAAAAAATGCGTATGATACTTTAGATCAGACCGCCAAGTAGGCAGTTGCCTCTACTGTTTTAAATACCGTAGAATACTACATGCTATTCTATTCTATTCCGTATTCTACATTTATTATGTTGAATAATCAATCCGTTCAGCTTTCTTTACAAATTAAAGTATTTTAAGTTTTAAGCGGCATATGAAATTTGATGAATATTTTTACACGATCTGTCTCAGAATTGCTTTGAAATTCCATTACTTGATGTTTAATAAGGTTATTGAAAATTACTCGAAGAATCCGAAACGGAAACCTTTTTGAATTCGGTTGTAGTTATTTTTTGGAAAAGTTCCATTCTATTTACAAATTTTATTTAACGCGACTATTCAGTATCTATTCGGAGTTTAATTTTAGTACTAATAAGTAATACGGATTTTTTAACCCATACCAATGATTGGTATGACGACAAAATGATAAATAATTTGGTGGTGTAGTGTTGTTTACATTAGACATTAAATGGCAGCTAAAATAATATTCCTTATTCCTTTGTCCCCAATGTTATATGAACTTCGTAGAATTTGTTAAATGATTGCTTAATAGATATCATAAAATTAATTCAAAACTTACATATTTATTTGTGTAGAAATTGATGGGAAGCTATAAAGAAAATCATATTGTTTATCGTAACTACCTGCAAAGTAATTTTGAATGTGATGTAGGAAGATATTTATTTGGCTCATTTAATTTAAATTTTAAAACTCCGAAATTTTTTTCCAAATGTTTTCTTCAGCTTTTGAAACAGATAGGAACAAGCATATTTGCAACCTATTTATAAACCAACCTAAACTAGCTAGTTAGTACAATTTCTAGTTCATAATCATTATTGCTTTTGAAGTTTCACCACTTCTCAAAATACGATATAGTAGCGTAAAATTATTTAAATTTTAGCTTGGTTACTCGCGTACCTGGATATTTTTAACCTACTAACATATGTTTTTTCTCCGTTACTTTTCTTTATGGACTGTCTCAAAAATTCTATGATTTACATATTATATAGAAAATGTTGTTCAACAAGTCCCGTCTATGCTTCCACAAACCTAAATGCGGTAAAACCGTAGTTGCATTTTGGTCCAGAAAATATGGGCTCAAAATTGTCACTGATCAAGTAAATGCTAGGAAAACGATTAATCATGCTATATTTTGTCGGGTCATGTAAAAATTTTTTTTAACCGAGCATAGAAATTGCAATCAAGGTTACAGTCACTCCTACAAATTGATAATAAAATTTAAAATTATACCAACACACACCACCTATTGCAGAAGAAACTCTCAAAAAATTGACACAATCATTGAAGTAGGCTCCGTAGATTTTACAAAAATCTTACAAGCTGAGAAGTTAAATATACATTTTGACAAATGCCATATCGTAGAGTCAGAAGGGATCTCAAGATGCTTTAACACATAAGTTTTGTGCGAATCATAAGTTAAGTGAATGTAAAAGTCAATAAGTAAAGTGTAGCAATTGCATTACTGTAAATACAAAGCTGAATTTAATTGTTGCTATTAACCACACCACTTGAAACATGTCTTGTGCAGTATACCAACGAAAGATGAAAACATTGAAAAACCAAATCAGTTATCAATAGCAGTTCGAATCAAAAGACCTTCTCTACACTAATATTCGCAGCTTACCCTCTAATTTCTTAGAGTTATCACAAATAATTATTCATTATAAACCATCAATTGTATTGCTCAGTGAACCTAGAACAACAGAAGACATGTACGACTCAGAATGATTTATTGAAAATTATAAATGTGTACGGTGAGATTCGGATAGTCGTCATACTGGAGGGGTTGTCATGTATATTCACCAAAACAAAAATTTTAAAATAATTTCGAATCTCGAGAAGGACGGCGTTTGCTTTCTGGCCCTTCAGATAATAAAAGGATACCATACAACAGGGATATTTGGCGTAGTGTATATATCATACCAAACAACAAAAGCAGCATTTTTAAATAATTTAGATGAATGGTTCGAAGAAGTTATCAATTATAATAAGCGAACTATATTTATGGGGAAAAGCAACGATTTATACAGTTTGAAATTAAAGCAGTTAATCAGAGTCTGATCACTAATTCAATAAACACTAAGTGTGAAATTATAAAAGAACAACAAGTAAATGATCATTGTATGTTACGTGTTATTTGATGAATTTAAAGAAATTAGATCTCGGAAAAATTATTCTGGTGAAAAATTAAATTGTATTCTAAACATCAGACTGCAGCACTTTAGAACACAGAATAAATTGAATGAGAAAGCTGAAAGCTTTTTACTAGAGTTAAAAATGCGATTAATCAACTGACGCAAACGAAAATTGTTCAAAGTTGAAATAAAATCCCTTGGTTCTCAGAAAATTTGACAATATTAAGACAAGAAACGGAGCGTAATTATAGTATTTTGAAATTGGTAAATTCAAGCGAGAATAAGGAAAACTACAGAAAAGCTAGAAATCTTGACAAACAATCGTTAAGAAAGCAACAATATGAAAGTTTCGAGAATAAGTTCATTGAAAACCAACATAACCCAAAGAAGCAAAGGAAAACTCTCAAGTCTATGTATAAGACTAAAAATACGATGCAATGGAGTATTCAATTTAATAACAAAACACTCACCGATAAACAACAGATAGCAGAAGCCCTAAACCACTCATTTGTGTTCAGCGTGGTAAATATTAACCGTAACATCTCTGAAATGTTGGATTTTGAACTTCCTAATGTTGATTTGAACATACAAAAATTTTAATTCCGAGAAACAACACAAAACGAAATATTAAAAATAATAAGCAGAATAAAATCGCAATATGGAATAGATGGTATAAACAAAATTGGCATGCTGGATGCAATGTAGAATCAAATGTTCTCTGAACATTTTACTGATATAGAGTTAATTGTAGCTTAAAGCAAGCAGTGGTATCAGATTCATGGAAAATATCAACAGTTGTTCCCATTCCGGACATGAGAATGTCCTGGAACGAGTAATTAAAAACCAACAGGTAAATCATATCGCAGATAACAATTTATTGGTTGATCAACAATCTGAATTTAGAGAATTTCATTCTTGCGAAACGGCCTCAAACCTAATGTTCGACAGCTGAAAAACTCAAATATATGACAACAAAGTAGTCGTTACTGTCTTCTTAGATTTTAAAAGGTCTTTTGAAACCATCGAAAGAAGAATTCTACTTTTAAAAGTTAACCAAGTACAGAGTTGTTAGAAACGAACTAGAATGGTTTAACAATTATCTACAGGAGAGGCAACAATATACGAAAGTTGATAATTTCACATCGTCACTAATGCAAAACAATCTCGGAGTACATCAAAATTCAGCCCTGGGCCCGTTGCTCTTTATTCTGTACATCAATGACATAGTCGATATTATACAAAATTGCAAAATAAATATGTTCGCAGATGATACTTTACGTATTATTCCGGCATCAACTCTTCCAGAAGCAAAGGAAATGGCTGATGTTTCACAAACTAACACTGAATATCTCGAAAACGAGGTACATAGTCTTATCAATCACAGCAAAGTGTGAGAGAAATGCAGATATAATAGTTGACAACCAAATTATCGAGTGAGTAAAACAGTACAAATATCTTGGTGTATATTATCGACGACACTTAAGTTTTAACGATCATATGGATTATATCGCTAAAAAGATGAATAAAAATCTTGAACTTTTCACAAGAATTAAAGACAAATTCAAAATGCAGACAAAAATGATTTTTATGAATCAATTGTATATCGATCATTGTTGCTGTGCTGTTTATCATGAATCAAACGCAAGTTACACTTCTTCAAAAAATTTAGAATCGATTTATGTGAAGTATATTGACATGTTCGAAATTTTAAACTGTAAGTCAATCAAACAGGGAATACAATTTAATGTGTTAAAATTATTGTTTAGGCTGGAAAAGGGAGATCCGCGAAAATATTTAAATACTTTGGTTTCTTCTAATAGAAATGTTCATACTTATAATACTAGGCGTGTGTACGATCAGACTACCAATGTATAGTAAATCATTTTCACAACGGTCGCTGGGATTTAGTGGAGTAAAGTTGTATAATTCATTGAGTAACTATTGCATGCTAGGTGAACTTCAAGAATTAAAGTACGGTAAATTTATTAAATTATTACATAAATTCGTTAGAGAAAAAATAAATATTTAGTCTATAAAATAAAATTTAAATACAATGTATTATAAAATGTCATTATTGATAATTAAACAAATAAATAAACTAAAATAAACAAAGGCGGCAATTAAACTGATTGTTATACTATAGACAGACTACTGGTTTCATAACTATAGTTTCGAGTTAACCATGATTTCGTTGTAATGTGTCATGCCAAACCATGATTTACAACTAGGTAAGAACTTAGATGCATTCATAATTTTTTTGTCTGTCCGTATAATTGAGAGATAATTGATAAAACTGTATTTTGAATTGGTTGCAACACGAAATATGCAGTGGTCTCATTAGTTCAACATTGCCCCTAGTTAATATAAAAAGTATAATATGTTTGTGGCTCATTCATAGTTCATCAGTTCCTAAAACTTTATTATTCTGTGATATTTAAACAAATTTGTATCTGACTTGTCTCATTTACTTTAGACTGCAAATTCCAATTTCTACAAACAATTTAGAAACAAAAGAAGCAGGGCACTCGTTTATATGGAAAGCTACAGTGGAAAGATACATAAACGAAAGGGGTGATACATTTATTAAAATACAATTTATCATAATTATTTATATATATCACGGATAAATTATAATTGAAAATATTTTCGTTCGTCTTGGTTTCGTTATTTCCAAGCCATCTGCTGCGTACACCACTTACAACCGTCAATTAAAAAAATTTATAGACGCTTACATTTAATTTAAATGACTGTAATTCGACATATTGATCTATACCTGATTATTAGGATTGTGAGATTCCCAAGGCAAATGTCGGGTCACATCACTTCGATCGACTTAGAGAATATCAATTGAAGAAAGGAGTGAAGATACATTCGTCCCATCGACATAATATATATCTGCATACGCCAGAAGAAAAACACGAACAATTTTGAAATATACATTAATTGTTGTGCAATACCGTGTAATATATGGTCAAACGGCATAATGTTACTTGAATCGACGTTTGTCGATCAAGCCGACCAAGAATGTACTCTTAGGTAAAGATATTAGACATATCATCCCTCAAGATCACCTACGTAGCTGTTACCCCAAAAATAAAAATGAAATGTTAAATGATTAACATCATTATGCGGTAATTATTTATTATTATGGGAATTTGTGAGCTACCTAGAAAAATGGGAGTGGGTACGTCAATGTTTGGTAATATTTGATTTGGGTTAGTTAAAATGATTTGATAAAGTAGAGTAATACATCTGATCACGATGGTTGAGGACAATAAACAAATAAACGAAGAAAGTGGTTTATCGGTTGGTCCAGCAAAACAAAAAAGAGATAAAGGTCAGAAAACAATTTTGTAATAATTTGATTAAATTTTTTAAGTCGAATAATATAATAAATCTAGTGATCCTGTGATAACATGTCCAAATTTATAAAAGTCACAAGTGATTTTGTTATAACCTTAAGTTTATAAATTTTCTTTTGGTGTCTAATGGGCTTTGCGTATGTTTGGCATGCGCGGAACTTGTTTTGCATGAAAATGACCGAGCTAAACGTCCTAAAACATATTAGAACTGCACCAATTAGAACATTTTCTTTATGGCACTTACATGAAATAAACACTTGCGACTTAATTTGTTCAATTTGATTAAGCAACTTGCGACTTAATTTTTTCAATTTGATTAAGAGATTTTTGAGATGTCTCCTTTTTTTGCTGATGTATGATGCTGTGCTCTATGGAAAATGAAAAGCTTGCAATGTACTCTCAAAATATTCAATCGACCACTTATCTCAAGTACGATTATCTTTATAATTTCTGGTGTAAAATTTAACCCAAGTTTAATCTGGAACTCTAAAACTCATTCATATAACTTACAAAAAAATAGTAAAACTACAAAAAATGATCATTTCGGTGGAAATAAATTTGCAACAAAAACACAAAAAACCTAAACATTATAAAAAACAAAACTAAAACAAATCCCTACACTAAAATTGTTAATATATGATTATCAATTCATTTTAATATCCATTTTCTGATTCTTTTTTTAATTTGACTTAATATTTATTTTAATATTTATTTAGGTTTCTGTTCAAAATTCAACTAGTACAGTATTTATATTATATTTTCAAAACAAAATTTAAAATTAAAAACGGAAAACTAAAAAATCAAAAAAAAACACTTATTTCGATGTAAATGTAGATTAGTCAAAATGTTTGCGAAAAATCTTCTGTTGAATTTTGTTTTTAATTTGTAACACTTAATAATTTTGGTTTACCTTCAACTACTGGTGATGGAGGAGGTTGGATTTCCGTTGTTTTAAGTATATGAACTAGTATGATTTAAAAAATGTATATATTTATGAATTTCGTGTACGTGGGTGTGTATGTATTTATTATTTAAAAGGCAGCATTAAAAAAATAAATATAAAAAAAGAAAGACACAGAAATTTTTATTTAAGTTTACTCATGAAATCTGGACTATCATCATTCTTACTTGGGACTGGTACTGTTGGCGCCGCTGTTGGTGTGACGGGAGAAATTGGTTTATCTTCCGTCACGGCGCTTGGTGATGAAACATTACTACTTGCATTTTTATTTGTGTTGGGCACAAGCGATGTAGTTGGTGGAGGCGGAGAAACCACTGCACTCTTATCATTCGCAGCGTTACGAGTACGATCTAAATTTTCTTTAATCGCCTGAATATCACTAGTTATATTGTCGTTCATGCTTTTACAATCTTTATTAACCAAATTTATTGCCGCATTTAAATTATTTGTGTTCGTACGCAAATCTTGCATGTCTTGCGTAACATTTTTCGTGAACTGTTCGAACGATAGAATTGTTGGTTTATGCTGCGTCCAATCATTTTGTATTGATGTTATTTCCGTAGACATATTTAAAATGTCATCGATATTTTTTTCCAGCAACGTATGCTGGTTAGTAACCTTTTCCGAAATTTGGTTGTAATACTCATATAATTCCGTAATATTTGCAGTGAGCGTACCATTTAGGCTTGCGATTTGTTTTAATAAACTCAATTTTAGTTCTTCGATTAAATTGGTTGAATCACTTGTGGTTGTAATTGAAGTTAAGTTTGTTGCATTTAATTGTTTTGTTATTAACTGTGTTAAATTTATAAAGCTTTCTTTATTCAATTGAATATCATTTTGTAGTTTTGGAAGTTTATCATTTGTGATTGTATCAAAATTACTTTTGAAATCCTTTATTGTAGCACCAAAACCGGCAATCTCACTTTGTAATTCAATCATTTGGCTTTCCTTTGATGTTTTTGTTTCTTTGTTTATATTATCCCTTAAATGATTTAACTGTAATAAATTAAAAAACAAAACATTAATACAAAAATAAAACTATTAAAATTTTCGAAACCAACTTAAGAGCGAAATCGACTAATTAGCGAAATTTTAGGGACTCTTTCACTACAACAGTTTACTTATTAATTGACACATAGCCAGTCTTCAACATTATGGAAATCGCCACCCAAATTGAACAAACACGCAGACGATTTTCATTTATCTATCTATTAGCCCAAGGAGTTCACCAGGGGTTCATGGTTAGTAAAACGATGGCTTAATAGAGTTATGTGTTGATTATAGGCATTTAAACGATGATACTAGAGACAAGACCTTCAGTACATTCGACCTTACAAGGCGGTTTTAGCAAGAAGCGATTCATCGCCATGATAAAGCAAAAATGTGACTATGTAGCCAGTACGGCAAATATATCCACCAAGCCGTTCCAGCCATTAAAGCTGTCGAATTAAAACCAAGATTTTAAGATGGATTTTTTTACCTGGATTATCAAAAACTAAGAGGTAATCTGTCGAAGAAAGTTTTTCCACTACTATCATTAAGCAAAAGAGATGTTCATCTTAGCCTATGATGCTAGAATTAACATCAGGATAGGAGCAGTGCTACCGTAAAAGGAAGAATCTAAGGCAGAAAAAAATATTGCGTAACACGAAAAAACTTTTGCTTGCTTGACTGTATAAAATATTTAAGGATGGGTGAACACTAATTCTTCGAACAGACCACGGCTCTCTCTCTCTCTCTCTTTCTCTAGATTTTACATCCTATGAAGTGATTTTGCCGCCTACACTGTTCCTACATCCATCTCGGTTTTGTTCACTATCGTCGCACCGGCGCAGTCTGTTTTCCTTTACCATGTACACCGGCTTGTTGTTATTGAAACACTTTATTTATCATATGTTATTGTGGCGACCTTGCAACGTGGCCCAGCCACCTAACTCGATTGGATTGAGTGAATCCGATGATATCGCTGATTCCCAGAAGTGGCGTATCTCGTGGTTCATGGGAATCCGATATTCATTCTTCCTTTAATTTAATTTTACCTAAGATGGAACAAATTACTCTTTTCAAACGTAGATACCATTCTACAGCCTTTAGAGGTCAGGGTCAAGCTCTTGCTTTCGAGTGCTGGCCAGCACAGGTCTTATAGAAAACGCGGCGTCCGACACCAATTCGGGCTTGTATTTTACCTGCATATTATTTGACGATGTTATTACTGACCCGGGGTATTTAAAATTTTCAACACTATCAAAATTACGGTCGCCGATTCCGCGAATTGCCATGGATATGCAGCGTTCAAGTGGTTAGTGTAGTTTAAGAAACCCACAGTGCAGTTGCTCAGATAATTTGAGCAACTACTAGCATGAACACAGGTCAGGTAAGTTCCACAATAATGCAAATGGATTTTGTAGGAGACCATGATACGTTCAACGTAAAAGATACTAAAGAGCGGTTTGAATTGGTCATTATTATAACTTTCAATCAAATAAGAATACGCCTTTATTAGATAATGTTCGAAAGGAAGTGGAAAATTGGTACAAAGCGTGTGCCGTTAGACAAATAAGAACAAAATGAGTAATGCTGCAATACAATATTGGAGCACCTTTGGAGATAATAGTCTTGGACATTGTCGGAACTTTTCCAACAACAAACAATAGATGAATTTCTAAATTTCTAATACTTTGAGAAATTTTTCAATAATGCTTGTTTCAGAAACTGTGTCACACCCTCACTCCATTCAATTACATCCAAAGATAAACAAGAAAAGGTATAAAGGGATACTAGACGAGTGTCTGCGATGTATACCTTTGTGTTGGGATGCCACAGCCTTACGACAGTAAACTATAATGAAGTAAGATTTAGAAACCGATTTAAACGAGGAATAATTCATATTTCACCGCAGAACGTAAAACATTCATAATATAATGACTATTCTGTTTTAAAATTCATTGATCTCGAGGCGGTTATGTGAACAACAAAAATAAATTTTTGGAATCCCTAGTTTAATATTTTTTAACAGCCGCATTCGATGTTAACCCTACGATACATTGAGTTTCTTTTAAAGAAGAGTAAAAATGTGAAGCAATTTATGACGCAGAATTACATCCTTTCAAATAAAGGAAACTATTTAAAACACAATCCCCGATTTTGCCTCGATCCGTGATTTTTGATCAAAGACTTAGTAAAGATGGCAAAATAAAATTGCAAAGAATTTCTCCCGAATTGTTACTGCTCCCGGAATTGTTAAACGTTGGAGAAGCTAAGCTTAACCTTACCATACAATAATCATTTGTCGAAAATAACTGTTGAAATTTAGAAATTTACTGGATGCATTCGTATTGGCAGTTTGCCCTCTATTCACGGAAACCTTAAGAGTTTTCTTTACTAAAGTAAGAGTAAGTTGTGCAGGTTCGGTAAGCATCTGTGGGAACATTTTCTTCTAATTTTTTTTGATATTCAATAGCTATTCTGGAAAACTCGTGCTTATTTTTTTCCTTTTCACGATTTTTTTTTAATATTTTGTTATTAATTCTCAAACTTCTTTATATAGCTCTCAACAGCAATAAACTCGTGCGCAGTTTTGTTTGTTTTAAATATTTTAATTTTATATTTTAAAAAAATTTAAATAAAAACAGATTACGCATAATTTCTAAAAAAATTTATGAAAACTAACTCAGAAAATGTTCGATAGGGAAGAGAGCCAGGGATTGTTTGGTATGCAAATACGGTTTTTTTGACCGAATTTTTTTTGAAAAATGTATAAATATACGCATCGAAATTTCATTGTTAGATTTTAATTTAGTAAAGAACGCTCCATCAGTTCTATATAAAAAAATGAGTTTTGGCATATCGGTCAGATTGCTGTTGCTACGGAGCCAAATTGGCCGAAAACTAAATTTGCTTCAGGTCAAGAAATCTAGTACAGTTTATGAGTTGTTTCCAAAAAATCACGAAACGATGATGGGCAGACTACAAGCATTGAACTTTCAAAATTAGTTAAACGACGTAAAGAAACGTGTTATTGGTTCTTGTAACTTTCTATAACCAGAGCAAGAACGAATTAATCAAAGTATTTTATCTGCATATTTATTTTGATATGCATGATATTGAATATGGTTTGTTAAAAATATCTTAAATTCTCTGTATAAGAGACATCTAAGAAAATAAACTAAACCCGGTTACTAGCGCGGGGAATATGAGAGATATTGTAAATCAGTTTCCTCAGTTTCCAAATTTTTATTAAATTGACCTTTTGGCAATAAGTTTCATTTTAAATACAAACCATTATTATTGATGTGATCTTTTGTATAGCAAAATATCAGCAATCAAGAGGAAGCGAACAAGTTTGACAAAACAATCCTCAATTCAAGGTGAGGTTTGAACCAAAGGATCCGTTACCAGTGGCACCATTCTAGTAATTCCTCGGGAATAGGGAATTAGGGAAAGAATTTATGTAATTTTTATTTAAACATTATTTTTCTGGCATACAGATAAAATGTTAGTGTTAATTTTTTTGAAACCAAAATTAAATGGGGAATAATTTTACCTGCCAATTTATTCCCAATTTATAAA
The DNA here is from genome assembly GCA_963691935.1 of Nephrotoma guestfalica. Classification (NCBI taxonomy): domain Eukaryota; kingdom Metazoa; phylum Arthropoda; class Insecta; order Diptera; family Tipulidae; genus Nephrotoma; species Nephrotoma guestfalica. The sequence continues at coordinate 183,765,913 of OY829915.1, read as the reverse complement.
TATTTACATCAAACTTTTCTCCTCAGTGGGCGGGAAAAAAAAATATTTGAACAGAAATTACATATAAATTCTTTGTGTATTGCCACAACAAGACTACTATACCAAACATTCCATTCCTTTCAAATCCACGCTCCTTGAATTCAATTAATAACAAGAGTAAGAGTGAGTGACCCCTAGTCGTTTTAGGATTTAATTTTGAGGAGAGTTAGAACTGAACTGAACCGTTCCGAGATTTTTCCTCGTATGAACTAATTTATCACCTTTCGCTCGCATGGGAAGTGACGTTAATTAGGCGCTGCCAAATATATTGCATATTTGCATACTAGGGTCGTAAATCTAACTACAAAAGTCCGATTCTGTGAATTCTGTTTCGCAAATACGAGTCTCAGTACCCCTAAGCTACCCACAAAAATTTAGATATGCCAAAATTCAGAATTAAGAAAGATTGATATGAGAAATAAAATTTGGCTGATGACAAAATATAATCCAAAGAAATGTGGAAAACAGTTTTATAATAACAACGTGAAAAACAGCGTGAATTTCTAGGCAGAAAAGTGTTAATGGTCGAAGACCGAAATTTTGGGAGTACTACAACAAAGACCGCATGGAGCACCAGCCATGTGGTTTTCAAAGGAAATTAACGGAAAAAGATTCTCTACTTTTAAGTTCAATTGCCAATCTGGATTAGAGTGGACATATCTGTGTCATCAGGAATGCGAAGATATACTCGTACATACATAATGTATGCTATGATAAAACACCTGGTAAGGACGGCATTTAACCAGTATTATTACAATTATGCAAAATGCTCCAAAGTTTCCACTTTCATATAAAGGTCAAAGTAATTGGTAACGTTTTTTCGAAGTGTTACGGCTTTTATCAGCAATGTTATTGACGAAATTTTTAGCGGGCAAATGCTTTGGAATGTATGAACACTTACTCGTACATTGACATTTTAGAAAAGTCTAAGTATGATGATTGTCCAATTTTTACAAAAAATATCAATCATTTGCACTATTACTATTCACACTACATTTATTTCAACAGAATTTGTATTTTGGTATAAAAAATTAAATTAGAATATCTTAAATTGTTTTTGACTTCCATTTTGGAGTGTCCGCAGATTTCTATATTATCTTACATGAGGGAGTTTCCTAATGATTTGCATTCCCCACTGCTTCTGATTTTAAGCAGCTTTAACGTTTTTCTATTATCGATCCTACTGAATATTTTTAGTATATTTTACACAAAGTTCTGGCCTTGAAACGATCGGGGTTTAGTTATGGTATTGGATGATATGATGTTGACTGTACTATACAAGGACCTAAAATTCGTGGTTTGAAATTAATCTTCAAGTTTTATATCGCCGGATCTTGAGATACCTAGCGTCACCTACACGGTCGTATAGTTTGGTCAAAATCTTATATATCTATATGCTGAATAGCGATTTTTCATTTTTGTAGTGAAATTACTTTAATAGTTAGATCGTGGCTATGTTCACGGGGTGTAAATTGAAATTTATTCAATAACCATTCTCAAGTAAGCAGCGAACCCGATTTGTTTAACATACAATGGAATGACGGGATTTCTAGAGCTCTGGCAGTTCTATTTTCGGATATTTTAGACTTTCGAGTAGCCTTCCGAGAAGTGAGAGGTTGATTATAACGAATTTTACTAATTGTAACAGAATTTAGATATTTTAACGAGTTTTTTAAGATTTTCAATTCTCAAGTTCTAGGATGTAATTTACTATAGCTTGAAAAAATTCTAATCGTGAAAAGCCCCAGCTCCGTTATTATGATGAAATATAAAGGAATAACCGGATTTCTAGAGCAGTTCACAGTATTATTCTTCTCTTAATCTTCTTTTAGTTGTTTGTTTCGATTCAGCACCGTTCTGCGGATTCCATTCTAACGCCATTATTGTTTTGTCATTGAGTGATTTCCTCAATTTGCTTGCTGCAGTAATTCTTCGTTTGTGATCTTGTTTGGCCAGAAGTATATATCAGCCGTCTTATTTGTTTACAAATGTCTGTAGTGTTCTTGGAATATTTTGAGTGTTCTGCTTTTCATGTTTCACAACCATATACCAGTATTAATTTTACACAGGCAATGAGCGTAGTGTTGTGTTTCATGACATGATGGATGGATTCCCGATTTTGTGGAACATATTGAATGCATTGATACTTTTGTTAATACGTAGATTAGGGTCTTCTGCTGCTCCACCTATTTTCGCTACAGTTGTAACATTTACACACACACATACTTCAACCATGAAACAAATGATTGTTTCATGGTTGAAGTATGTGCGTGTGTAAATGTTCAGTCTCATTGCTTTTGTCTTTCTGATGTTAATATTTAGAACGACTTCCTGTGCCAAATCTGATAACTTTTAGTTTTTTTGCTGCATGTCTATGGCTTTGTGTTAACAGACATATTGTCTGCGTAGTCCAGATCATTGAATCGACTTATTTGGTTTCACTGGATGTCATTCGATGTTTCATTATCTAATTTGCGCATCACACTGTCCAGTACCAGTCCAACAGTAGTGGAAATAGTACACATGCTTGTCTGACTCTTCGCGTGTTATAGTAGCTGTCACTTTGCTGCCCTTTGTATCGAACTTTATTTTCTTATCCCTGTAAATGTCTTTGATGAGTACGATTATTTTCTTCGGAATTCCTGTTTGGCAAAGTGCCTCCCAGATTACGCTTCATTTGATGGAATGAAATGCGCGCTCAAAATCCACAAATAGTAGGTATGATGAGTTCGTTGGCTGGTTCTATCGATGGTGCGACTCAATGGTTTATATCCTGGTCTGAACAGAGATGATGCATTCCTTATATGCTGGTTGACTGTTGGTAATATTAACTCAAGAATGATCATTGCTAATAATTTCTTTGTACAGAGGAGGGTCATTCCTCAACTGTTCTTGTATTCTCTAAGCTGCCGTTTCTTTGGTATCAATTTCTGTGGAATTGTACCAGTGGGTGGAACAAGAATTTCTGCAGTTATAGATGCATTGCCAATGAGAATTCAGTCAGAATTATGGATGCCGGCAGCGTTGTTGTTCTCTTAGTGGATGGTTGTTGATCACTTCGTTATAGTTGCCATCAGGAAGTTGATTATTTTCTTGGATATGTATGCAACCCTCGAAGAACTCTTTCCAGCTATTTAATGATAATTTTTCGAATTGGGACTTGACAATCATTTAGAGTCCTAACCTTTATGTATGTAAATTTAGCGGTCTCTTTTACGCATTGGTGTAGTGTGTGTATGTTCGTGATCACTGTGTACGTCTACTCCTCTTCGAGGAGGAGGATTGACATTTGTTGTTAACCAATACGTGATCGATTTGTTTCTTCCACTTAATGATATTCTGGAATACTTGTGTATATTTTCGATCGAGGATGTTATCGATTCAATTTTTACGTCGAAATCTCCTTACACAATTTGGAATTATTTCGGAGTGTGCAAAATATTGTGGCTTATAATTGTTCGTAGAATCTTTCGTTGTGTCGTTTGCCTCTTCCGCAGATGTATATCACTGAATCATAGTTGTATTTCGTATTTTCAAGTGAAATCGTACTGTTGTTGTTCTGCTACTTATTGGCTTAATTGAGGCAGAGCATTTCAATATTGTACTATACAAAATATACAATATTATAATTCTTTCTCAAGTTGTGCTAGCGTTTCTGTTAAAATTTAGACATTTCTAATTTCCAATTCATGTTCATGTCCAATTCATGCGGTCATTTAAATTTATAATTATTCAAGCAATGGCCCCTGAACGTTGGTGAAGAAATTGCTCTCATCTTAGGTGAGAGGTCTATAATATTGATTCTTGCAATATTTCAAACAAAATTTTGAAATGTTCACGATTTAGAGTTCTTGGGTATATTTTAATACAGCTTAGACCAATAATAATTATTTAAAAATTTTTTTAAAGCTTATTTAAATCTGTTGAAGAATTTAAACATCATCATCATTGGATGCCGCCCACCGCGAATTCAAGTTTCCACTTTGGCTAAGCTATTTGATCATTTAGTTGAGACTTCGTGAACATCTCTAAGATCCGCGGTGTAGTTTTTCCTCTAAAATATTCAACTTTTGAGCTTATTTATGTTAAATTAGGTTTATTAGAATTATGAACAGGAATCGTTGCAAATCATTATGAAGCAAATATGAATCTTTGGATACCTCTAAGACAGGAGTTAAAATAATTTTAAAATGTGACAATTTCATTTCTTATACCAGAATACAAATTCAATTGGAAAGATTAAAAATTTAACAGTGAAAATTATAAATAGCTTGTCAATTCATGATAAACGTGCAAAATATTGGTTTATCTACATAAACAATAAGAGTTAACGTATTTGTTAATTACTCATCTCTAATTAGATATGCACAGAGAACTAGACAATCGTTGGAATATGATAACGTTATTTAAATTGAGTTAATTTTCACACGGTTTTACTAAATACTATAACTTACGCATCATTCATTATTAAATTAATAGGGTTAGGGGGTGTTTGTACCGATTTTAAATAAATTAGTCGATCTTTCGCGAAACTTGTTGTTGGTAACCGTTTATACAAATTTTAATACTTACTTCTAAACTAAAGTTTTTTAATACTTCACGTATCTCCGTGATCGAATTCTGTAACATTGTTTGATTTTGTTCCAATTTTTTTGATGTTTCATGCCAATTTTGAAAGGCTTCAGGAATATTTTGACTGGACGCTGACACTAAACAATCGAAGATACAAAAATATAGAATTAAATTCTCTCAAATATTAGTATAAAAAATAAATATAAAATAAGTTAATGTAATTAGATAACACCTTGTTCAATTCTCATTCGATACTCATTGATTTGTTGCCGTAAATCAAAGTACAGCCAATACATGAAACCAAATGACATAAAGACACATGTTATTAAAACAAATGGACCGCATGTTTTTAAACATGATAACCGTTTTGTACGACAACGTGATGAATTTCTCACTTTTGGCTAGAATAAATTAAAAAATTATTTGAACAATCATCTCGCTTGTCATATCAAAATAATTATAACATAAATTACCCATGTATAATCTTCTTGGTCGTCTGTCGATTGCGATAATAATTGATCTTGTGAATTTATACCGTTTCCAGCTATATTACGTTTACCAGAGTTACAAGCTCTGCATATAAAAAATAATAGTAGCGATATACGTTAATTAAACAATAATAACAAATAGATCAGAGGCCATCCATAAATTAGCGCGCTCTATAAACACGTTTATGTCTACATACGAGTAGTATACACTATTTTGTGGACGTTCTCAAACAAATAAAAAATAATAACAGAAATTTAAAATCACGTGCACTTAAACTATGTACATAACAAAATAATGAATATGCTATTCACAAAAATAATTTTGTAAATTATTGTTTGATGTAAATAAATTTTGCGTTTACCTCTTGGCTAATGAATGCGCAACGAGTGCATCTAGTTCCCGTCGCTTTCTCATCTTTTTACCACCTCCTCTTAATGGCACAGTAACATGGCCAGCCGATTCCATATTATTTCTATATATTATATATGTATTATAGGCAGTAGGTATGTTCGGTAGGCACACAGAACAAAACAAATATCAATTCGATTTCATTAACAAAATTTTTCGTTTTTACTTTTAATCAACTAAATATAAAATAAAAAAAAATATTTATTCAAAGTTAATTTAAATAATTAAAAGAAATAAAAAAAAAACAAAAATATTCAATGTAGTGTGTGACGAAAACCCAATGACCTTGTTCCTCTTACTAGAAACGCAGAGAATTTTAATTTTCCACCGTGCTTTTTAAACTTTGAACTTTATCAAATAAAATTAGAATTTTTTTATGTTTTCGGTAATTTTTTTAATAATAAATATTTAATTATAATTTTGACTTACTAAATAAAAAAAAATTTACTTGAAGGACAAAAGGCTATTACAAAACTAAAAATGAATGTGGATGCTCTTGACGAAAAATATAAAATATGCTTCCCTCTTTTTTCGGTTAATTCGAGGGGGGTAGGAATCGGAAAATTAAAGATAATAATAATAACCGCTTACATTTGACTTTTGTTTTAGAAATTACATTTTGGGTGACAATTTTGTCGTACCTTTATAAATTTTCAAATAAGGATTACACCTTGCGTCTAAATTAAGTTAAAATTCTCTGACCCAAATGAATTCATTAAACTTTAAAACAAATGTGAGATATATCCTTTTTGGTATATTTTAGTTAGTAGAACACACACGAAACATAAAATCCATAATCCCCACAATAAAAATATGTAAAGGATCTTCTATTTTCACACACAACTTTAATTAAAAATATACACCTATATAAATAACAACAAAAACACTTCTATTATCATATTATAACAACGTAACTAAAACAATTTTCTATTTATTAGTTTGTATTCTTTTTATTTTTTTAAATAAACACAAGACGAATTCTAATTGAAAATAAATAGATTTTCTTTTTTATATTTTCTAACTTCAACAAATATTATTTCTGTGTACTGATATTAAAATACAGAATGAATAATAATTTAATGGTTTCCCTTTTGTTTGTTGCGATTGCGCTAAGATTTTCACATACTCTATATGCGATATGAACATAGAAAAAAAACGAAAATTTGAACAAAACAAAATGAAAATGATTAGAAAATATTTAGAATTAGAATTTTATTAGTGCATGGATACGACAACATGAAATTTGAACATGGTTACAGTTGTTTTAGTGTCTTCGGAAATTTGATCGTGGGAAGATCAAAGATTAACTTAATTGCAAAATCAACATTTATTTTTAGCCACAGTTGTAACTATAATTATCTCAGTGTGGTCGCGCTTAGAAAATTACTTATTGCAATTGAGTTACGTACTAATGATACGGCCTCAGTTACCGCTCCGCCGATAACGTATCTCAGTACAATGAAACTTCAAGTAGTTAGGAATGAATTGAATTAGATTGTAGTTATAATTTTTATTGATATAATATGATATTATTATTAGAGTTGTTGCCAAATAATTGGTTCTTCTTAATTGATGTTGTTCTACAACCCACAAATCAAAGAAGAGACATTATTTTTAAAACTATAAAATATTATATTACTTTCGAAGGGAAGTGTGAATAAAATAAAAAAAATTCCAACTGGGCAATTTGATTTATTTATTTATTAAAATAGACGCAAAACGTTAATACACTGGGGACATAGATCCAACTAAAGGTTCTAGGTCTTTCTAGAAAGATTCATTCTTCAAAGATTTATATTTAAGGAAGTGGAACAGCACTACCTCGAAAAGTAGACGACTGACATTTTCCGTTAGAATAAAAACTAAGAAGATTCTTAGTTTCTTCATATATAAAACATTCTTCGTTAGCTCAGGCTTTAGCTTCATAAATAACGTAGTCTTCTATTAGTCGAACTTCTATAAATCGAAGTATTCTTTAAATCGAATTTCAAATTAAGGCAGGAACATTTTTGGCTAATTTTCTGTGTTTGTATATATAATATGTATATATTACATATACATTACTCGAGGAAAATTGGTTTTTTATTTCTTTTACTCGAATTTTCTCTAACTCAAACATATTATTTTGAAGTATGTACTTCCTCATTTAAATAAGGCCTTCGAGTGAAATTTATCCAAACGTAACCAAAAAATATAAACAATTTCAAACTTATTGTTTGATTCTCTAGGTTTTTATATTAGCCGCGCATTTCAAAGTCATTATATGTGGTTTCGGGCCTCAACCTAAACTTGAATAGTACTGCTGTATTGGTCAGATCTGAAAGATTATCTACAAGAAGTTTCATGAATTTTTAAGGAGTCCAACAGTGTCTCGGTCATATAAATTTCAATATTCTTTTAGTTCTAAAGAAGTTTCATGAATTTCTATAGGTCAGACAAACTATTCAATGACATTACAAATTGTAATTTTTACGGCCATAAGTATCAGCGAAAAAAGTGGGCCATATAATATTCGATCTACATCAATCAAGGATTGCTCCTTTTAAAACGAAACGTTAAATCTGAGCCTATGATTTTAATGTTAAAAATTGTCCCCCCTCTAGCATTAAGTTAGAGCGTCTGGACTTTTCTCGCAAAATTAAATATTTTGGAAGTTATGCAGGGTGATTCGTTTTAAATGGAGCACTGTATATATTGTTTCGATTTTGTCTATTGCGAAATCGAAATTGGTAATAAGCTTAAATTGGTCACTTAAGTAACACGGAACCACACTATATAAACATAAATACTAGAGAGAGAGCTCGGTGTTATGGTCATAAAAGAGCCTTTACATTTTGGTGGCATCATTTTTACATTATTCTTCAACTTTTCGCGATCACGTTAATAGGAAATACTAATACTTACTAAAGACTACCATCGAAGATCCAGTCAATAAAAACACGAATAGATCACTTCTAAACTATTAAATCGGACTGACGAGGTGATCCCTAATCGAGGTCTTGCTCCACCAGGCGAGGAGGGCTTTGTTTCATATCCTACCGAAAACGAAATAGACGCAGCAGTAGATTAAACAAATAGAAAAGCAGCTAACCAGCTAAACGCTTGCTAATATTGTACTTGTCAGAATTATTCCCCTCGCCGAAAATATCATCGGTGACTACCACTGATCAGTGTTTCACATTGAGGATGATCTTCGAGAAATGTTGGGAGTACAAAATTAGCATTCACCAACTCTACATAGACTTTCAACAGGCATATATAAGATAGCATCAACCGCGAGAACCTTTGGGCCGCGCTCATATGTCTAGAAATTCCAGAGAAGCTTGTCTCAAGGGAGTGGCAGTATTTGACTCCTTCGAAATAACATCTAGTGTGCCACAGAGAGATGCGCTCGCGCATCATAATAAGGAAAAGTTGTATTAAAACTTCGCGTTGCATATTCAATAAACCAGGACAAATTCTTGGATATTCTGGTAATAAAGTGCTTCTTGGCCGGAGACCAAATGATATCAAAAACAGTATCATCCAACCAGAGGTAGGATGCAAAGTGGTTTTCATCAACGATTACGATCGGTAATTTTAATAAAGACAACTAAGACCCTTTGTTGAAGAACAGAATTCAGAGTCGCCCCACCGTACATGCAGTACGCATAGTACTTATAATGTGCAGGTGGTATACTGTATTTGTGTAAGTAGGTGAATGAAAAATGGAAGTGACCTTCAAAGGACATTAAATCCATTGGGTAATTAATACTTTTTTGATGATAAACACCACATAATGATGGCAACAACAACAAAATAAACTTGATGTCAACACTACGGAGCATGCCTACGGCAAATCTCGGAACAAACGACCAGATCTTTGACAAGGTGGACAATTTTAAATATAGCCCGCTTACCAACCGTACATCGAGTGTTTTATACACAATCAAAATTGTTGCGATCAAAATATCTATCGCAGCTGTGTAAACTCGCACATTATAACACCTGTGCTAACTTTCGGATGGGATAGTTGGACCTTGGCCGCCAATGATTCTACTTTGAGAAAGATCATTCGATCGAATTCGAATAGATCACGAAATAAAGCGCAATCGAACCGAGTTAGATGGCTGGACCACGTTGAAAGAGCCCCATCAGAAAACGCGTCCCATCAATAGCCTGTCGGCGTACGCCATAGAGGAAGACCTAGAATACGCTGGCACGACAACATCAAACAACTATACTATACGCGATTGTTCACGATCGCGATTGTTCAGATCATGGCTACGATTTTTTGAAATTCTTAGGGAATAATCCTAATTAATTTTTTGAAGAAAGAAAGCATGATCACGGGGTAGTACTATAGTGCTTTAATGAACCGATTCAAAGAGCAATTAAAAGAAACACGGCCCAATTTGAATGGCTGCCGCATCTACTGAACTCTCCCGAACTGCCTTCCTGCGACTTCTTTATGCTCCCCAATGATGTTTTCCTGACATGGGTATTTATTGATCCATGCTCGAATATACATAGTATTAATATTATATTTTGTCGTTCCCACTTTTTCGGTTTGTTTTATCAAATGTTTATTAACACGGCGACTGTGCGTCGTTAATAAAAATTTTAAAATATAAATATAGCGACAGTCGGCATTAATAAAGGCAAAGACAGTTCTAGCTAAGTTAGTTTGCATCACTCGAAACAAAACACATAGCTCAAACAGTTTAGTTCAAGTGTGCAGTGGGTACTTAACTACCATATAGTACAAAACCGTAGCTAGCATCACATAGCTCAGCTTAAATAAAAAGAGCAACGAGCCTTTCTAGAAATAATTTCGAATCAAAGTTAATTAGGAAACTGATACCAACAATTCAAACAAAAATGAATAAAAATATTTTTCATCTCCTATCCTCAGGGAAGTGCCACATAAGTCTAGTTTAATGATTTTTAGTTTTGATTGTTCCTTAAAAGTTGTGAAAAAGTTGTGAAAAGTTGTGAAAAAGACACAAGCAATTTGTGATGTTGATGCTTCCACCTGGTAAAAAATTAGCATGACCGATCGATTTAAAAAATTACAATTTGTATTTAATGGAACATGCTTTCTGACTGAATGCAAATTTGAGGCAGCGAAATCATCTGGCCTGTAATTAGTCGAGGTAGAGTGCGGTTTGAACATAAACATAAGCATTACGGCTGAATTTGTAAAAGAACATTAGCAGCCTCCATGATTTAAAACATGCTTTTAAATATGGTAAATTCCCAAATATATCAGCAACTGTTTGAAATTTGCTTTTAAGATGAAATTTTTAGGGCAGTTTAGTTTGGTTTTTGTAGGATTCACATGTAAAACCGTTACAAGGCTACATATCCACAATTTTACAATAATTATAATGCACAGGATAAAAATTTCTAATTGATAAAGCACTTAAGTGTTTATCTGATAACCGCTACCAGCATACTCCTGAGCAATAGAACCAGGTTGCTTAGTTCAACTAATAACTGATTAATTGATCAACAAGAGTATCACAAGAGAGGCTTATACACTCAATTACTCCGTATAAATCACTTCGGCTTCAGTAATTCGAGATCTAATTAATCATGGAAACAAAATGCTATCTAACGCACCTGTTACTCAAGAAAGAACTCAAGCGAAACGACTTGGATGGAAGTTTCACATGATTTGCCAACTGTGGAAGCCTGATGTATGCTATTATTTTCAATGCTTTAAGAGAAGTTAATAGAAACAGCCGCAAAAGCAATATATGTTTGAAAAAATTGAAGTTAGTGACTTCAAATCAAAAAAACAACCTTCCTGCGATTTAGTAGGGCAAACTTCATGACCTGTTTTATACGGTGGAAAGGTGAATAAATTCCAAGGAGGTTAAATCGAAATCTATGGACTTGTTCTACTTTTTTCACGGAATAGGGAATTGGGAATTTTTATTCCACCAAATTTAATTATTTCGGTGTTTCTGATTTTTTTGTTGGGAAAAATAACAGTTTTGACGTTTAATTTTCTACATGATTTTTTAGTGAGAAGTGATTCCTGTATTTTAAAACAAAATTTAATAACAAGGTTTAAATCTTAAATTTTTTTATTTTAAATTAAATTTACAATAAAGTTGCAATGCTTGTTTTAGATTTCAAGTTAAACATTTTTCCCTGGAAAATTACTAGCAGCGTACCAGAGAATAAGAAATATATTAGAAATCACTAAAATTCACAGGCATCAACGCACATTGTTGTCTATTATCCCCCAGTATTCAACAGATCTATTCTGGCTAACACAGGAGTTCGGAATTTTAATCCTATTATAGGAACAAAAAATTATTGTAGTTTTATCCTATAAAATATTTCCTATGGTTTATTCTGGCATGAAAAAATATTTATAGGATTTTTTATCATTAGTTTTGGTACTAAACGACAAGGCGCTGATATCAGTTAAAAGAAGACAAACGTTTCATATTCGGCGTTCTATTGGCATTGCCAAAGTACTCGCAAATATTTCTTAGCTACTCACAACTTCTCAATAAAATTTTTTTTCTAAAGTTTTACTTTTCACAACTAACTTCCATTAACATTTACTCACAAGTACTTGTAAGTACTTTGCTAACATTACGGATTCAGCGAAATGGTTTACGGAATAGATCTGTCCTATTCCAAAAATAATTTAAAATGTTAGTGGCGTAAAGCTTATGTATGACTTGGCCATGTAACTTTATAAGGTGGAATTTTGTGATGATATATATAATTAATTCATAAACAGTATTGGCCAAATATAAGGATTCTACTACGGTGGTAACACACTAAATACGAAGTGTAGTAATGTGGCAAGATAGTTCAATTTTTTGAAACAAACATTCTTAAATTTTTTAACTGCAGAACATTTAACTGCATTTTAATGTGAAAAAGTATCCCATAAACAGGAAACTAAGCTTTCTCGTTTCTTATTTAAATTGTGACTCCGTTTGTATGTGATGATCTGTTATTGATAATTTTAAACTGCAATCGACCAGACATTATTTGGCCTGATATTACACAATTCCACTCCTTCTTCCATCGAAGAGTGTTGATATCCCATTATCTCATTAACTGCGCATAAGCGTTCTGCAACTTCTATCATGTAAAACTAATTCGTATAAAAATATTTTTAATTTAAGTTTTAGATCTGGTAACTTCATTTGTTTAAACGAATTAAGGTTGCGATTTAACGCTTAACCTTATCGTACAATTTTAGTTGACCGATCATTAACATTTTGGATCTCATCATAATAATTAGCATATAGTTTAGTAGTTATAGACCAACATTCCCTTAAGAAACCATTTGAGAAATCAATTATTTTGAAATTTATTCAAATCGCGTTATAAGTGTCCCAAATTCGTGTCACTCAGCTTCATCCACAAATTGTGACAAAAAATTAATTATTATCAGCCTTATAAATGATTTAAAAATTACTCACGAAAATATCGGTTTCAATAGGTGCTATATTTCAATAATCCCGGTTCCTGATTATTTCCTACCTATCTTTGCCTTTGGTACAGATATTCCGAATTCTATTCGGAACAATTCAAATCGCAGACTAATTCCTTTTCAAATAAACTTTCTCAAATTCGGTAAAATGGGTTTGCAATCGGCAGATATTCAAAGCAGATGGTTGTTTTTGGGACCTTCATAGGAATAACAGAATTTCTAGAGTTTTGTTGCCAACAAACATTTTTAATTTACCTTCTCGTTCTGTCAAGTTAGCCATAGCATCGTTGCAGATTTAGATTTCAGACAATATTTGAGAAACACCTCGAACTAATGTAACATGAATTAAGAATTAAAAAAACTGACTTAACATAACGTTGTGATGTGAAATAATTTTTAGTATGAATTATTATCACTAATTTAAAAACAACGACCGCTTATGAACTTCAAATTTACTTGAAAAACTGGTGTATTCACATGAAATGATCAAAGCTGAAAATTTCGGAAATTGAATTTCTCAAAATTTAGAATCATTTTTTTATAATACCAGACATGTCTTGATGGAAATGAAAGGGTTGCCAGACATTTGTAAATATGTTAATTTTTTGGCGCCACATGATAATTCTGAACTATTTTCGAATTGTATTATAGTCATTTAATAATAAACATAATAAATATGTGTCTGTCAGTTTATAATTTAATAACAAACCCTTTGACAGATAAAATTTTTATTCAAACTTAAGCCGTATTTGATTGTGCTGAATTGTCTGAATGATATGAATTAACCGAAGCAACTGAATTGAATAGTGCGTTCCATTTGTCGTCTTCATTTCAGAAAAATTTTTGAGTAACTAAATTACCTCCAGTAGTGGATTCATTTTATTGTTTTTGTTTTTAAATAATAGTTCCAACATTTTTTGTGTGTTCTGTAGAGTGGAGGGATCGTGCTTATTTTGAAAAATTGATATTCAGATGCTTCGTACAATCGAATATATAGCTCTAATTAATGGGACAATTATAATGGGTTTTGAAATATAGCTAATTTTTTTCTAATCTTTAAAAATGGTTCAACTGCTCCAATGATGGTTTGCTTATCCTAGCGGAATCAGGGGATATATTTTAAAATGGAAAACCAAACTAACACTTTCATTATTTATTTTGTGTGATAACCCTTTCGACCATCGAAGAATGCTATATTTTTAACTTGGTACGAAAGTTTAGTTTGGTTTTACAACTTTCTTTTATATGATGGAGTTCAGTCATTCAGTGTGTTTGATTTTGTAATAAGTAACCTGTTAAAACATAAATAAGTTCTTTAAATAAATAAAAATCACATAAAATTCCAACCAACTTCATTATTTTGCCACCTTAACACAGTATTCGTTTTTGTTACGTGCACATTGTGGATATTATAATTTTATTAATAACCCATTACACTTTTCGCAATGTTTTGTGTTTATTAACATTACCAACATGAACCATATATCATACATATATGAATAACCATTTGTCTCAATGCGTTATTTGTTTTTAAAAAATGGCGATGTTGCAAAAAATATCATCACGATATTTTAATTTATGTTATTAAAGTGTGACATTGAAATTTTGTGTTCCAGGTTTCTCTGGTAAAAATGCATTAACGAAATTCCATACAAATACTTTTGTATTATTGACTTATAATAACTAAAACTAACGATAATTCACGATTATTTTGGAGCCCTCATTTGGGAATCCCAACATCATCGCTCGTGTTAACTAAAAACAATTAGATAAGAATTAGCAGTGGCATCCCAGTAGCATTCTGTGTTTTCATATGTATCTAAGTTTAAAAAGTGAGAAAATTGAAAAAACTGGAAATTGTTTTTTAATCGCCCTCATGAAACAAATTTCAAGAAAAGAGCGCCTTAATAGATGCGATAAATTTCTTAATGGACTGACATATGACGGTTTGCGACTAGGAAATAAAATGAATACAATTGTTAGATAAAACTGAAAGTCGGTAAAAGCTTCAATGGTAGCTTAACACTAAGTGGTAAAACACATCGCCATGTTAAAACACGCTAGATACCAACAGAAAATACAGATCTTTCTAGCAAATCTGCTCTGTAATAAGATGCTCCAATTTTGGAATTATTGAAACTTACCAACCAACATAATACGGAAAAAATTTAAGACAAATGGAACTTGACGAGCGCTATGTATTAACACAATTTATTGTCAATATTTCTAATTTATTTTCTTTGAGTACACTTACAAAAATTAATTTTTCACTGACATATTTTTAAGTATAAATCCAATGAAGTGGTGATGAATAATTCTGCTAGCAGGTATAAAGTAATTTAATTGCACAAAGTAGCCCTCAAGTTTACTTAAATGCTGTTACCGCAACTTGGTACTCAGGTTAATTGATTGAATACTAAACTAAATTCTGGAGGTATTTCTACCAAACCTTAGAAAGACTGGAAATTGGGAATTTAAAATGTTAGACACTCCTCGATTTTTATCAACATCCAAGGTGACGAACCTAACACAAAATGGTTATAATATAATCAATTAAACGAACTAATGATATCTATCACATTTCTAAATTGGTAGATATGATTGATATAAAATTCAGCAAATGCAATTCATGACGTTTAGTTTGATTACATAGTTGATAATGATCAGAGGCCGGGCTTTAAAGTTGAATTAAGTTTTCTCATCGTGCATCCGACATTAAGATTGTTTCTGCAACCCCTAAGTTTACAGTTTTATGCAACGCCTAAGTTCTGTTTGAATTACTATGTAGTCCACTGATCAATATCAATCAATATTTTTCGGGCGCCTTCATCGCAATTTCGTAATCAGAAAATAATGGTGACAGAAGTGATTTCACTGTTTATTCGAAAGTCAGTAATTTAATTTCTACGGCTCTATACGTAATTGTTAATTTTTGTGTTTTACACCTGATGATTTGGGAATAGAATCTCTTGTTTTTCAGTAAAGGCTATCACTGTGTTGTAGTGCGGGATTCGGAATGTATTGCCCTTCATATGACCCAAGATATCTAGTACTTTGGGTGTTTATGGTAGTTTGAGTACTCTGATCAGATTGAATTTATAGCACTCAATTTTTGTGCGATTGACGATTCAAAGTTCAAGGATTTAAGTGAAATTGTATTCTGAGTACAGATAATAACACAATTACTGTACACATGCTGTGACCATTTTATTGAAAAATGCTCAGGTAAGTTAAAGTAAATCCTCTAGATAAGTTGTCTTTCCTGCAATGGTTCAAGTTAAATCAATTTCGTAAGACAGCACATAACCGAATTTGAATATTGAATGAATGAAGTCGTTCAAGTAGAGATGAACAAACTCGAAAAATAAATCTTTGTAAAACAATTCGTGAAAAAAAATCGAAAATTCTTCGTGTTATGTGCAAATTTTTCTCTAACAAGCGATGGTTTCTATTAATTCTTTTTATAAATTAACGTTTTTGTTTTTTAGAAATTCCCTGGAAAGACGAGAAAACTATATCCTTACAACAACGTTAATAATATTATTTATTACAATCTTCGCGTTACTCAGAGAAATTGAAGTGGACGTGCTGGAATTGGGTTTTTATTTTTTTAAATATTTATTATTTATTTTATGTAATTCGTATTTTTTTAAATTTTTTAAAAGCGTTTATCGCTATAATTTTTTTTAAACAAAAGTAGAATGCAGCGTAGCGGGTATTTGTTGGTATTGTATTCCAGGAAAAAATAATTCTTAAAACAGTTCTCGGGAACCACTTCGTTGAAAACAGGAGCGGGTAGAGGGAGTTGAAGGCGATATCACAGAAAAATTACTATTCAACAAATTTATTTCCGAATAATTATCTATCGTTTCAAGATTGCGATATTTGTTTCGTTTTAGGTTGCATTTTAAAACAATGTCACAGGATTATAAAAAGTCGATAGACAAAACAGGCTTCAGTATAGCTTTGAATTGATTTGAATTTTGATTAGCTTCCTTTGATATGATTGATTCGATAAGGTAAGTAAATTCCTTGTTTGATCGCGCGACTTATTGATAGTGTCTCGAAACTTGACCTACAAAAGCATATATGGTCTTTTGCAACATGATTTCCTATCTACCTAGGGAATTTAGGGAATTTTTAATATCGTTTAAATTTTTTTAATTTTCGATATAAGATTTTCGTTAAATTTACTTACGTAAAAGTTCTGTAATAATTTTCTAATTTTTCGAATTTTATTTACCATTAATTCGCATTTAGAAAAATAATATATAACAATCTGTGTTAGATGGCCACTTACAGTGTAATCTAATTCCATCGAATTCGATTTCGTTATAACGTACTGGAGACTGGAGGTTATTATGTAATACGAGTTACGACTTACGACAAATGACGTCAAAGGCTCGTTTATTTAAAGCATTTTGGTGTGTCCTAATTGTGACTTTTTGTTGTTTTACTTGTACACATTTCTAGCTTACACATAAGCAGCTCCCAATTCTAGACATTCAAAAGATAGTTTTTTTCTACATTGCGGAGAACAGCGACCCCTGCACAACCAAAACATGAGTAACTCCTCGTGATGATTTGGAGTAATAAATCAGAAGCCTGACTCTTCTCTTAAGTATCAAGAACCATTGTCGGGTTCATTACTCAAGATTTCAATATCCCATGAACACCATAAAAAAGAGCCTTTTTTACATTTTGAATAATTTCAGATAATCTTAATTTAGAAGAAATTTGATTTTAGTAATGGACGAAGCGGAGATAGATAACTATCGATACGTTTTACCAAAAATTTTGCAAATCAAAAAATAAATAAACAGCAACAAAATTGGTCAGATCGATTAGAAAACAGTAATATATCATAGCGCGATATAAGGTACTGTCTTGGGGTATTTTACTCTTCCGTATTAAGTACTCTGAACACCAAACTATTTGTTTGGAAAAATTGTCGACATCCTGTTATCTTCTTTGATATTTCCTTGTGATTGCATTAGTGTAATTTTAAATAAATACAAAATACAAAAGTGAAAATACCTGATTAGTAACTGACCAATCATGATGAAATCATCCTTGATGATGTTTGGGAGGTGGCAAAGAAATCACAAGTTTGCGTTACATGATTGAACGGTGCCTTGATTATTATTTGAACAGCAACTTTTTTGTAACGTTTAGTTCGATTTTCAGATTAGGTGGCAATAAAATAACAAGTTGTAAAATAAAGATGATCGTTTATGTGTAGCAGTTTCTCGATTAACGGTTAATAAAATTTAATTAATGGGACAGCAAAATAGAACTTGTTGAACCTTTTACATACAATAGATAATCCTTTAACACGTTTTATCTATTTGATTAAAAACGATAAACAAAATGATAAAAAAAAATTATGAGCTCGCGCCAAAACAATGTAATAAACAATAAAAACTGTTAAACTTATAACGGATATTATAAAATGTTAAATCTTATATTTGATTAACATTAATACCGATTAAGAGATGGCACTGAAAATAAAAAATCGGAATTGGATTCCCATTGAAAACTTTGAGAAAAGAACCGCAAATATTTTATTTTTAAATTAAACCAAGGTGTTATCATTATTTACACATGTTGCTTATCAAATTTGATAAGAAATTTAAAGTTAAGATTATGGTTGCTACTTACATTTCTCTACTTCTAATTTCAGTCGATTATTTTCGGTATGAATAACTGTGGTCATGTACGACAACAAGAATAGCCACCCGCCCAACATAAATACAGCTATCCATATTCCCAGATTTTTATGACAAGGCAAATTTGGCTCATTCGTATTATGACTACTGTGTGCACGGGAGGATGGTGTTCGGGATCTTGTTTTTCTGTAATATAAAATATCGAGATTTTATAGTCTACTCAGTCAATACCATACAAAAGACTTACCTTCGAACTTTCCGCTTTTTTTGGTTTATAATTTCAGGTAATTCTAAATCTGATAAACTCCTTAAATCATCCGATAACTCGAGTAATTTAAACGATTCATTAGTGCTATTAATATTATTATTATTGCTCGGCATCATTATTTTAAAGACATGTAGTATGTATTTTTATTTTAGATTTGTTTTGCAGTCACAGCACAATTTTGCGTTACAAATACAATAGTATTTCGAATATGTATAATAAAATAGATAATAAAAAATAAATTATATTCACAAAATATTTAAACTAAAGTGTCACGACATTATGTTTATTCAAATATTCTAAATTTATTTAATTTTTTACTTGAAAATACAATTTTTTTTGCCTTTGGTTTTGTAATTCGATCGAAACGTCACTTTTTGTGTGAATTGGAAAAATAAAATTGCTGTTGTGTTTGCTGAATATAAAATGTTGTACTAATTCAGTGCCTAAATGTAGGCGTTCATACGTACTTTGAATTTGTTTACATATATACAACACAACACATGAAGCTGCAGTTCGAGCAACAACGATTTAAGTCATCCCCCAATTTAATTCTTGGTTGAAATGAAATCTAATTATGTCGTTCCTTTCATTGACACTGCCGTATAGAAACAACAATTTTCCAATGACACCATGTTGCAGCCGAGTTGATTTAATACAATTTGATTGGTACAGAATAGAAATATAACCAGAATCGTCATTGCGCAGACCAAGTAATTTTTTTTCTACCTTAAATTTTAATTTAGACGATTGGACACTGAAACTTCTTCTCAGACAAGATAATCTCATTTCGAAAGGTTTATACTTTCAATATTTATGGCCAAAAAGACGAATAACTCTTCGAATATGTTCCATGTTGCCAAATCTTATATTATTTCCGGAATATTTCTCTAGCACTAACATAAGATTATAAATTTGTTATAGCAGAGACTTGCTTGAGGACACAGATTACATTCTCTGGCACTTTATTCAAAACTATATTACAACTAGTTAAATTTACAAAGCAAGGCGAGATTATCCCATGAATCTTCTACTAAAGTTAAAATAAGAGAGGTAAAAATTGCAACATGATAAAAATGGCATACAATTTGAAACTTTTCGTAATGATTTTTTATAAACGTGTATTTATGAACATTAAAATTTAAATTGAGTTGAGCCTAATATTTCACAAAGCAGACAAATTTGTAGGTCTTAAATATTGAATAAATATTTGTTGCAAATCCTCGTGCGAATGACTTTTACGATAAAAACGTGTTTTGTCACCATTAAATGGAAGAGTAACTAATGTTTGTTTAACGTCTTCAAATAAGGAAGTGAATCTTTATTGACAAATCTAAAAACTCTGGTTCAAGAATAGTTCGAGAAGTTTTTCAATTTCAAATTCCATTAAATATATTAAATTCGATAAGGATTGAAAACGATGCTTGTTATACTCTTCAAGTACTTAGGAGATAAGACCAAGGAATACTGTATGTATGTAATTCGACTGAATTTTCCACATATATATATAAATTTGGAAGGCGAACGTAATTAGTCAATTCAATTACGAAGATATGGAAGGATTTCTTTCCTCACAAAAAAGAATGATTTACACTAACGCCTAAATGTTTACTTTCAAAAGTTAAATATTTTTATTTTCGAGCCCAATTCCGCTACATTCAATTATAACTGAACCATTACTGCACTCTTCCACTTTAAATTTAATATGCAACATTGTTTCAATAACGAATATTGCCGTTTGGGTATGAAGAGTTAAAGGTCCAGTTTTAATTCGGCTAATTCCCTTAGCAAGTGCCATAAATAGTATTAATTGGTCTTGTGTATGATCGTCCAAACATGCTTGATATTTAATTGCAGCTTCGATTTCATTTGCTGCATTTTTACCACTTTCAAATGGCTTGTGGTTTCGGTTTCCAAGAGCATCGCCACCCAATATACAACCAGTCGAAGTTTCACACCCTAAGATGATTCCAGAACAATTATCCTTTGCTATTTGAGGATCCTCCTTATATGTCTCTATATCAATAGGCTTGTTTCCTAAGGTTTTTAAAATGGATTTCGCACCATTGGCCATTTCTTGTGCCACCTGCCGAATAAAATGTAACAATGGAATTAACATATTTTTCGGGTTTTATATTAAATGCTTACCCTCATAGGAACATTGTTGGCTACAAAACTCCAACCGAAAAACTTTTGTATTTCGCCAACATCAAGCAGATTAATGGATGTAAAATGTTTTACTGGATTCAATGAAATTTCAACGTGTCCCCCGCCCTTAGGGAAATATCCTCGCTTCACAAGATCAAAATCGAATGTGGCCCCAAATCTTTCCAGATTTGGTCGAAATATTTCAGTTATAAAATCTATTTGTGGTGCCATATCAGCATTGGTACCACCTTTCAACGTTAGACTTACTGGGCCATCGGCAAAATACGTAACTGGTAACGCAATTTGCAGTAACAGTGCAATACTCCCTGCGGTTCCAGTATCAACAAAATATTTTCCTCCTCGTATGTGATTCGGAGAAAATTCCACTTCCGTAGATCCTATCGAATCACCCTTAACTTGAGCACCGCATATTTGTTGTATTAGCTTAATGCCCTGTGAATGTTGGGCGGCTAATCCAGGTTTTTTACGGCCAGCACGAATTTTAATTATTTTTACATTAATTTTACACAGACAACTTAATCCCAAAGCAATTCTTAATATTTGCCCGCCACCTTCTAGTAAACTTCCGTCGATTGTAATCATTTTTCTTTATTGGTTTTAGTTTTATAAAATATTTCGTATTTATGACTAAAATTGTGTCAAATACAAGTCAATAACTGACAGCCGATGTCAAACATGTCATATTATGTTGGTGAATAAAAATGTTAGAGTGAAGTTAGGTATGAGTGCTGAAATTAAATTATATTGACGAGTCCACATTACAATCATTGGATGTATCCAGCCCATGTAGGCCTCCACACATCTTATGGACTGGATGCAAAATATCTCACTAAAAAAAACTAGATATCTCACTATTTAGTGAGACAAAAATTGTCTGCCTAATTTTGAAAATTCTGAGATAAATCTTACTTTGAGGTATTCTCAAATGTAGGCCTACATGGGCTGGATATACCCATTGGCCATTAGGAGTGGATTTTTATCGAGAGTTTTTATAAAAAATCATAATCGGAAGGTTTCGGAGAGTTCAACATTTTATTATAAGCCGTCTTACTTTGGTATAATTCAATCCTTCAGGGATGGAATGAAATTTTGTGTCCAAAGAAAGACAAGAATAATAGTTAATTTTTTATTATATAACTTATAGATAGCTAAGATACACCCTTACCCCATTATTTAATAGAGGTAATTTTTTTGAAACTAAATACAATATCCAACTCCAAATTAATGGGACTCCCAATCCACTCTCGATATCGGATTCCAATACAAACAATAAGTTAATTCACTGGTAACGGACTTCAATCTCATCGGTTAATTCATTGAATTTGTTTTGTATTTTTTTATTTTTATAAACAGTATAATTATAAAAATTAGCTATTAACAAATTACAATTAACTTATTTACACATTACTTATTTTTATAACATGAATAATTAATTCAGATCTAAATTAAATTTCTTTTATATCGTAGGAAAATTAAATTGAGTATTATTTTAATTAAATTAACAATATTGCATAAAGCCAGAAAAGGACACATACTCAACAAACTTGAAGAATCCGAAATTGACAAATACAAAGACAGCAACATCTTATTAAATGACAAATTGAATTCCAAAACCAACAGGATTTACGACTTAATTATAGACAACACTAACTACAGTAGGAGGAGCACAACAAATTAGACCTAAGATTAGTATATAAGCAGCGTAATTTTAAGAAAAGTGTATTAGTTGTAAAAAAGGAACTGAAGAAGAAATTTATTTTCGAAATCGAACTTCCTAATAAGAAATAAATATTGTCACTCTAAGGACAAATTTTACAAGTGTTTTATTAAAAGAATTTAATTCAATTTTATAAGTGACAAAAGTTAACAGTAAGGCTAAAAAAACAAATTTGCTTGTTGCTTCCGAAATATGTTTTCCATTTGCTAGCATAGCTGTATCGCCTGCAAATGCTGTTCCCGTAGTACCTTGAATATCAATCAATGAGTCTCTCGAATAAAGAATAAACATAATAAGACCAAGTACACTACTTTATGGTTTACCCGTTGATAAACTTTTAGTTCAGAATTGAATATGAAGAAAATTTTTTTTACATTTTTACAGAATTTTACAAGCTTGCTCAACACTCAAGTACACTTATTACAATCTGAAAGAACTCACTGCCATATAGTTAACCAAGTCTAAACCGTAACTTACAAATTTGAAAACAAAAACTTAAGAAAATTTCCACTACAATACTCCCACTCCAGCGAAATCGCAGAATACGCCCAACTGTTTTAATTAATCTTTATTTACTGGACCTTGAATTCAATTGGGTTGTTTTGGTGCTAGGTTAAAGATCAAAACAGACTTGTTTCTTCTCATCCAGAATAACTTTACCAAGCACTGAATCTGGAATTGTGATTACAGCTGGTTGTTGATTTAATTGTAAAGCTTTTCTCAACCCATCAGTCTGCAGAAAAACAGTACAAGATTCCAACACTTTATTAACGAAAGGCCTAACGATTGAATGCCATGAAGTAGCCTTCAATTCATTAAAATGATAACTAATTTGTTTCACAAATTCACTTTGCCTTATATCTGGAAAGCTGACCAGATACCCTGATTGTACTTCCATAGACAAGATCAGACTAAGAATCTTGTAACTCTTCACTGAAAGCAGGTCTTAACCTAGTAAGACGATTGGTAATAATCTGGTCCAATCTGTACTTTCGTGACACATTATAGTGGCTTTAAGCGTGTGATGCCATCGTTCAACCATGCCATTGCACTTTCGGTTATAGGCTGTAGTTCTTTTACGGTGAAAACCGTAAAGGTTTGAAAGTTCGAGAAATAGTTCGGCTTCAAAGTGGGCTCCCTGATCCGTAACAATGAAGATTGGAACTCCAAAACGGGATATCCAACACAGTAAAAAAAATGCATTGAATTTTACATGAATTTTCATGTGGGCAAAGTTGCCGAACCTTTTCACGTAAAATTACATGAAAATTGAAAAATACATTTTTATTGAAAATTAAATGGTTTATACCGTAAATTTACTAGTCAAGTTATGTAACAAATTGCAGGTAAATTTTATAATTTTACGTGTTTCAGTGTTTAAAAAAATATATCTTAAGATCTTTAATATATCTTAAATAATCTTTTATTGTATAAAAATATCCAAAGGTTCGAAAGTATCAATTCGGTACAAAATATCAATTCGGTACAAGTAACAATTGATTAAAAACGTAATATTATCAATTGAGTATCTGCACGTTAAATATTATTTCTCTCAAATTTAAAGAGGAAACTAAAATTGGTTGAATTAGTTTGTAATTATACGATTCATTTCATGTCATCTTAAATTCCAGTTGAAAAATACAGAAATCTTCAAAAAAGAAAGAAAATACACGTAATAATCATAGTATTGCGCATTATTACAGTTAAAATTTAATTTTATGAGACAAAGTTGTTAAAATTTACGTTGAAAATTCAATTTTTTTTTTACTGTGAAGTTGGCTTCAGACCAAAGAGTGCTCCAGAAATCTGTAACGGACCGATATCGAGGTAGATTTCTGCAAAACGTTGTGAAGGTAATTGAAAGTTCGCGAGAAGACTCTTAGTTTGGCTTGAAATTTTTGATTTTGGACAGTGCATTCATTGTTGAGTAAAAGTTCTAGAACCTTCCTTGATTGAAGGCCAGATAAAATTTTTAGTTAAAATGTTCGTAGTAGCTTTGATATCAGGATGTGGCAAATTATGGAAAGATTGGAAAATCTGTTTCCGAAAACTTAATGGAATGAATGGTCTTGGTGCACCTGTTGAAATATCACAATAAATAAGTTTATCAGAATTAAACTTAATTGGAACTTGCTTAAGTTTTAACGACATTTCGCTATGCAAAAGTCTCTAAATTCAGCATCATTGGTCTGTGTATCTACTATTGCTGTAAAGTCAATGCTTTCAGGGATATAAAATTGTTCTATAACCGTGAGAGAGTATATCAAACGACAATGTCAACTCCTGACATGTGTTGAATATCAGTAGTGAATTGACCAATGAAATCAAGGTGCCTAAATTAAAGCGAAGATGCTATATCCGGATTCTGATAAAATTCTTTGTCAAAGGTTTATGATCCGTGCACTCGCAACCCTCAAGAAGATACAGAGATAGAGTGTATCGGTTAGACGTATAGAAAGGAAACCTAGTTGTTGCCAAGTATTCGAAACATACTGCTGTACTATGGCTCCGATCGCAAAATCGGATGCGTCAATGATTATTGCTAAACGAGCTTTACCACTTCTGGGTGTGCAAGAAGTATTGAGGTCCATTAAATTGGTGTTTTATAGATCTTTTTGTGTCCTTTCAAGAAATCATTAAGTAAGATTTGATCTCCAGCAGCACCAGGAATAAAATGCCCATATAAAAGTTAAACATTCCTAAAACAAGTTTTAGTTAACAAACTGTTACAGGCAGTTGAAAATGTTTAATTTAATCGATTTCGAAATTGATTTCGTTTCATGTTAAGATGCATTTATCAGAATTAATGATCACACCATTTTCAGAAAGTTTGTGAAAAACAACCCAGAGATAGATGCGATTAAAATATCATCTCAATAGACAAAACAAAAATTAAGGCCAAATAAGATCGAATGCATCAATCTTTGGAAAGTGTGTCTGCAAAGTCATTTTGGTAAATTCGGGTAAACCGAATGGAGTAGTAATTGCTTTCTTTGGAATATCGCGGAATTTGATGATACGCTTGGACAAGGTTTAAAGTAGAAAATATGGTTCAACCTTCAAGATACGAAAAGTCCTGTAGATTCGGTATTGGATATCTGTCCGGAATTATCACTCTATTTAGCATTCGGTAATCACCGCATGGTCTCCAATCTTCTTTTTTATTCTTGACGTATGTTCTTAACGTACTAGAGTGTTATTAAAAAACGATAAGCCAGATGTTAATGAAATCGAAAGAACTCCCGGAACAGAAAAAGGGATTAATTTATCAATGATCCGACGTTTCTGAATATCAACAAGGAAACCTGGAAGTTAAGAAAAGCTTTAACGGGAGTGCCGTTGGTTGCGAATAATTGATGAGTCGAAACCGAATTTTGAAAATTTTTGAAAAACTTATATGGAATAAGTTTGGATTATCAGCTCCTGTGTCAATAAGAAACTTAAAATTAGAATTGATGTCCTGAATAATAAGGCGACTTGTAGAGAAATCTTCATTCAGACGCGCCACAATCTGATAACCATCTAGTTTTTTGAATCTTCTTTGATATTGAAATCAGCAACATGTTCATAACGCTGTAAACATTTATGCGCGCTTGGACTAAACTTAAAATGGTAATAAAAAAATTCAAGTTTGGTAGTAATAACGACGAGCGACCACTAGATCGTGGTCTAGAAAACTCTCTGCCATTCCTAATACCAGCTAAAATACCAGAAATCTCCTCATATCTTTTTAAAACTGATCAAACAAAGATTTAATGTGAGAATCTGACGTTGATTTAGAAACAGAATCGTCAGCACTATGAGGCAATGATTGAACAATGATAGCGAATTTAACCTATGCTAATGTCATTAAATTAAGGTCATATTCGAAGCAGGTATCAATTGCAGCTGAGTAGGAAGTCTAAAGAATTCCGCAACTGTCCCAATGATTTTTCATTGAATTAATGCAGTTCCGGAATTAAGTCGTAATTAGTTCAATAGTTAACGGTTTAATATCTCCTAAGGTTAAGCCATGCAAAAACCGATTTATTCTTGACCGCTCAGAATCTCCGAGGACTCTGATAACTTCTTGCTTAAATTCAGTGTTAAGGCTTTTCACCTTTCTCCCGCATATGATTATGTCAGCGTAGGTATTATGAAGCCTAAAGTCGAGTGCAGTTATCGCATGATAATATCGAGTACCCTCAGTAACAATACCAGCTAATAAAAAATGATTTTCCAGATTTTTGAACCAAACATTAGGATTCTGGTTATATGTATAGTGGCGATGGAGGTTTAGAAATCACTCTACGTAATTCCAAACCCGATTTACCAGCACCAATCTGACCAACATTATTATTTACGGCGTTATTTAACTTTGCTAACATTTTCGCGGTTTCTTAATTAATTAATTCACGTAATTGTTCGGGAGTATAAGACAATTATTTTGCGAAATGGAATTACCTTGCCGCGCATTCGCAGGAGAGGAACTACGAGAATTTAACGCATACATGTCAACATTGAAATTGAAACAATGAAAACCAAAAAAAAATGTCCGTAATTTCAAATTTTTATAACATTTTCAAATTTCGAACCAAAGAGTTGTTTCAAACTGGAACAAAATATACTTACGTTTACAAATTGAACTTTTCTAATTGAAGACTTAGAAATACGTTATATCTAATCTCGGATGAGCACTCTAAAAGAGAAATGAGACGGAATATAACTGATATAACTGTTTGCTGAATATAAAATGTTGTACTAATTCAGTGCCTAAATGTAGGCGTTCATACGTACTTTGAATTTGTTTACATATATACAACACAACACATGAAGCTGCAGTTCGAGCAACAACGATTTAAGTCATCCCCCAATTTAATTCTTGGTTGAAATGAAATCTAATTATGTCGTTCCTTTCATTGACACTGCCGTATAGAAACAACAATTTTCCAATGACACCATGTTGCAGCCGAGTTGATTTAATACAATTTGATTGGTACAGAATAGAAATATAACCAGAATCGTCATTGCGCAGACCAAGTAATTTTTTTTCTACCTTAAATTTTAATTTAGACGATTGGACACTGAAACTTCTTCTCAGACAAGATAATCTCATTTCGAAAGGTTTATACTTTCAATATTTATGGCCAAAAAGACGAATAACTCTTCGAATATGTTCCATGTTGCCAAATCTTATATTATTTCCGGAATATTTCTCTAGCACTAACATAAGATTATAAATTTGTTATAGCAGAGACTTGCTTGAGGACACAGATTACATTCTCTGGCACTTTATTCAAAACTATATTACAACTAGTTAAATTTACAAAGCAAGGCGAGATTATCCCATGAATCTTCTACTAAAGTTAAAATAAGAGAGGTAAAAATTGCAACATGATAAAAATGGCATACAATTTGAAACTTTTCGTAATGATTTTTTATAAACGTGTATTTATGAACATTAAAATTTAAATTGAGTTGAGCCTAATATTTCACAAAGCAGACAAATTTGTAGGTCTTAAATATTGAATAAATATTTGTTGCAAATCCTCGTGCGAATGACTTTTACGATAAAAACGTGTTTTGTCACCATTAAATGGAAGAGTAACTAATGTTTGTTTAACGTCTTCAAATAAGGAAGTGAATCTTTATTGACAAATCTAAAAACTCTGGTTCAAGAATAGTTCGAGAAGTTTTTCAATTTCAAATTCCATTAAATATATTAAATTCGATAAGGATTGAAAACGATGCTTGTTATACTCTTCAAGTACTTAGGAGATAAGACCAAGGAATACTGTATGTATGTAATTCGACTGAATTTTCCACATATATATATAAATTTGGAAGGCGAACGTAATTAGTCAATTCAATTACGAAGATATGGAAGGATTTCTTTCCTCACAAAAAAGAATGATTTACACTAACGCCTAAATGTTTACTTTCAAAAGTTAAATATTTTTATTTTCGAGCCCAATTCCGCTACATTCAATTATAACTGAACCATTACTGCACTCTTCCACTTTAAATTTAATATGCAACATTGTTTCAATAACGAATATTGCCGTTTGGGTATGAAGAGTTAAAGGTCCAGTTTTAATTCGGCTAATTCCCTTAGCAAGTGCCATAAATAGTATTAATTGGTCTTGTGTATGATCGTCCAAACATGCTTGATATTTAATTGCAGCTTCGATTTCATTTGCTGCATTTTTACCACTTTCAAATGGCTTGTGGTTTCGGTTTCCAAGAGCATCGCCACCCAATATACAACCAGTCGAAGTTTCACACCCTAAGATGATTCCAGAACAATTATCCTTTGCTATTTGAGGATCCTCCTTATATGTCTCTATATCAATAGGCTTGTTTCCTAAGGTTTTTAAAATGGATTTCGCACCATTGGCCATTTCTTGTGCCACCTGCCGAATAAAATGTAACAATGGAATTAACATATTTTTCGGGTTTTATATTAAATGCTTACCCTCATAGGAACATTGTTGGCTACAAAACTCCAACCGAAAAACTTTTGTATTTCGCCAACATCAAGCAGATTAATGGATGTAAAATGTTTTACTGGATTCAATGAAATTTCAACGTGTCCCCCGCCCTTAGGGAAATATCCTCGCTTCACAAGATCAAAATCGAATGTGGCCCCAAATCTTTCCAGATTTGGTCGAAATATTTCAGTTATAAAATCTATTTGTGGTGCCATATCAGCATTGGTACCACCTTTCAACGTTAGACTTACTGGGCCATCGGCAAAATACGTAACTGGTAACGCAATTTGCAGTAACAGTGCAATACTCCCTGCGGTTCCAGTATCAACAAAATATTTTCCTCCTCGTATGTGATTCGGAGAAAATTCCACTTCCGTAGATCCTATCGAATCACCCTTAACTTGAGCACCGCATATTTGTTGTATTAGCTTAATGCCCTGTGAATGTTGGGCGGCTAATCCAGGTTTTTTACGGCCAGCACGAATTTTAATTATTTTTACATTAATTTTACACAGACAACTTAATCCCAAAGCAATTCTTAATATTTGCCCGCCACCTTCTAGTAAACTTCCGTCGATTGTAATCATTTTTCTTTATTGGTTTTAGTTTTATAAAATATTTCGTATTTATGACTAAAATTGTGTCAAATACAAGTCAATAACTGACAGCCGATGTCAAACATGTCATATTATGTTGGTGAATAAAAATGTTAGAGTGAAGTTAGGTATGAGTGCTGAAATTAAATTATATTGACGAGTCCACATTACAATCATTGGATGTATCCAGCCCATGTAGGCCTCCACACATCTTATGGACTGGATGCAAAATATCTCACTAAAAAAAACTAGATATCTCACTATTTAGTGAGACAAAAATTGTCTGCCTAATTTTGAAAATTCTGAGATAAATCTTACTTTGAGGTATTCTCAAATGTAGGCCTACATGGGCTGGATATACCCATTGGCCATTAGGAGTGGATTTTTATCGAGAGTTTTTATAAAAAATCATAATCGGAAGGTTTCGGAGAGTTCAACATTTTATTATAAGCCGTCTTACTTTGGTATAATTCAATCCTTCAGGGATGGAATGAAATTTTGTGTCCAAAGAAAGACAAGAATAATAGTTAATTTTTTATTATATAACTTATAGATAGCTAAGATACACCCTTACCCCATTATTTAATAGAGGTAATTTTTTTGAAACTAAATACAATATCCAACTCCAAATTAATGGGACTCCCAATCCACTCTCGATATCGGATTCCAATACAAACAATAAGTTAATTCACTGGTAACGGACTTCAATCTCATCGGTTAATTCATTGAATTTGTTTTGTATTTTTTTATTTTTATAAACAGTATAATTATAAAAATTAGCTATTAACAAATTACAATTAACTTATTTACACATTACTTATTTTTATAACATGAATAATTAATTCAGATCTAAATTAAATTTCTTTTATATCGTAGGAAAATTAAATTGAGTATTATTTTAATTAAATTAACAATATTGCATAAAGCCAGAAAAGGACACATACTCAACAAACTTGAAGAATCCGAAATTGACAAATACAAAGACAGCAACATCTTATTAAATGACAAATTGAATTCCAAAACCAACAGGATTTACGACTTAATTATAGACAACACTAACTACAGTAGGAGGAGCAC
The DNA here is from genome assembly GCA_963691935.1 of Nephrotoma guestfalica. Taxonomy (NCBI): domain Eukaryota; kingdom Metazoa; phylum Arthropoda; class Insecta; order Diptera; family Tipulidae; genus Nephrotoma; species Nephrotoma guestfalica. The sequence goes on along the minus strand of OY829915.1, from coordinate 183,734,992 downwards.
AACAAATTAGACCTAAGATTAGTATATAAGCAGCGTAATTTTAAGAAAAGTGTATTAGTTGTAAAAAAGGAACTGAAGAAGAAATTTATTTTCGAAATCGAACTTCCTAATAAGAAATAAATATTGTCACTCTAAGGACAAATTTTACAAGTGTTTTATTAAAAGAATTTAATTCAATTTTATAAGTGACAAAAGTTAACAGTAAGGCTAAAAAAACAAATTTGCTTGTTGCTTCCGAAATATGTTTTCCATTTGCTAGCATAGCTGTATCGCCTGCAAATGCTGTTCCCGTAGTACCTTGAATATCAATCAATGAGTCTCTCGAATAAAGAATAAACATAATAAGACCAAGTACACTACTTTATGGTTTACCCGTTGATAAACTTTTAGTTCAGAATTGAATATGAAGAAAATTTTTTTTACATTTTTACAGAATTTTACAAGCTTGCTCAACACTCAAGTACACTTATTACAATCTGAAAGAACTCACTGCCATATAGTTAACCAAGTCTAAACCGTAACTTACAAATTTGAAAACAAAAACTTAAGAAAATTTCCACTACAATACTCCCACTCCAGCGAAATCGCAGAATACGCCCAACTGTTTTAATTAATCTTTATTTACTGGACCTTGAATTCAATTGGGTTGTTTTGGTGCTAGGTTAAAGATCAAAACAGACTTGTTTCTTCTCATCCAGAATAACTTTACCAAGCACTGAATCTGGAATTGTGATTACAGCTGGTTGTTGATTTAATTGTAAAGCTTTTCTCAACCCATCAGTCTGCAGAAAAACAGTACAAGATTCCAACACTTTATTAACGAAAGGCCTAACGATTGAATGCCATGAAGTAGCCTTCAATTCATTAAAATGATAACTAATTTGTTTCACAAATTCACTTTGCCTTATATCTGGAAAGCTGACCAGATACCCTGATTGTACTTCCATAGACAAGATCAGACTAAGAATCTTGTAACTCTTCACTGAAAGCAGGTCTTAACCTAGTAAGACGATTGGTAATAATCTGGTCCAATCTGTACTTTCGTGACACATTATAGTGGCTTTAAGCGTGTGATGCCATCGTTCAACCATGCCATTGCACTTTCGGTTATAGGCTGTAGTTCTTTTACGGTGAAAACCGTAAAGGTTTGAAAGTTCGAGAAATAGTTCGGCTTCAAAGTGGGCTCCCTGATCCGTAACAATGAAGATTGGAACTCCAAAACGGGATATCCAACACAGTAAAAAAAATGCATTGAATTTTACATGAATTTTCATGTGGGCAAAGTTGCCGAACCTTTTCACGTAAAATTACATGAAAATTGAAAAATACATTTTTATTGAAAATTAAATGGTTTATACCGTAAATTTACTAGTCAAGTTATGTAACAAATTGCAGGTAAATTTTATAATTTTACGTGTTTCAGTGTTTAAAAAAATATATCTTAAGATCTTTAATATATCTTAAATAATCTTTTATTGTATAAAAATATCCAAAGGTTCGAAAGTATCAATTCGGTACAAAATATCAATTCGGTACAAGTAACAATTGATTAAAAACGTAATATTATCAATTGAGTATCTGCACGTTAAATATTATTTCTCTCAAATTTAAAGAGGAAACTAAAATTGGTTGAATTAGTTTGTAATTATACGATTCATTTCATGTCATCTTAAATTCCAGTTGAAAAATACAGAAATCTTCAAAAAAGAAAGAAAATACACGTAATAATCATAGTATTGCGCATTATTACAGTTAAAATTTAATTTTATGAGACAAAGTTGTTAAAATTTACGTTGAAAATTCAATTTTTTTTTTACTGTGAAGTTGGCTTCAGACCAAAGAGTGCTCCAGAAATCTGTAACGGACCGATATCGAGGTAGATTTCTGCAAAACGTTGTGAAGGTAATTGAAAGTTCGCGAGAAGACTCTTAGTTTGGCTTGAAATTTTTGATTTTGGACAGTGCATTCATTGTTGAGTAAAAGTTCTAGAACCTTCCTTGATTGAAGGCCAGATAAAATTTTTAGTTAAAATGTTCGTAGTAGCTTTGATATCAGGATGTGGCAAATTATGGAAAGATTGGAAAATCTGTTTCCGAAAACTTAATGGAATGAATGGTCTTGGTGCACCTGTTGAAATATCACAATAAATAAGTTTATCAGAATTAAACTTAATTGGAACTTGCTTAAGTTTTAACGACATTTCGCTATGCAAAAGTCTCTAAATTCAGCATCATTGGTCTGTGTATCTACTATTGCTGTAAAGTCAATGCTTTCAGGGATATAAAATTGTTCTATAACCGTGAGAGAGTATATCAAACGACAATGTCAACTCCTGACATGTGTTGAATATCAGTAGTGAATTGACCAATGAAATCAAGGTGCCTAAATTAAAGCGAAGATGCTATATCCGGATTCTGATAAAATTCTTTGTCAAAGGTTTATGATCCGTGCACTCGCAACCCTCAAGAAGATACAGAGATAGAGTGTATCGGTTAGACGTATAGAAAGGAAACCTAGTTGTTGCCAAGTATTCGAAACATACTGCTGTACTATGGCTCCGATCGCAAAATCGGATGCGTCAATGATTATTGCTAAACGAGCTTTACCACTTCTGGGTGTGCAAGAAGTATTGAGGTCCATTAAATTGGTGTTTTATAGATCTTTTTGTGTCCTTTCAAGAAATCATTAAGTAAGATTTGATCTCCAGCAGCACCAGGAATAAAATGCCCATATAAAAGTTAAACATTCCTAAAACAAGTTTTAGTTAACAAACTGTTACAGGCAGTTGAAAATGTTTAATTTAATCGATTTCGAAATTGATTTCGTTTCATGTTAAGATGCATTTATCAGAATTAATGATCACACCATTTTCAGAAAGTTTGTGAAAAACAACCCAGAGATAGATGCGATTAAAATATCATCTCAATAGACAAAACAAAAATTAAGGCCAAATAAGATCGAATGCATCAATCTTTGGAAAGTGTGTCTGCAAAGTCATTTTGGTAAATTCGGGTAAACCGAATGGAGTAGTAATTGCTTTCTTTGGAATATCGCGGAATTTGATGATACGCTTGGACAAGGTTTAAAGTAGAAAATATGGTTCAACCTTCAAGATACGAAAAGTCCTGTAGATTCGGTATTGGATATCTGTCCGGAATTATCACTCTATTTAGCATTCGGTAATCACCGCATGGTCTCCAATCTTCTTTTTTATTCTTGACGTATGTTCTTAACGTACTAGAGTGTTATTAAAAAACGATAAGCCAGATGTTAATGAAATCGAAAGAACTCCCGGAACAGAAAAAGGGATTAATTTATCAATGATCCGACGTTTCTGAATATCAACAAGGAAACCTGGAAGTTAAGAAAAGCTTTAACGGGAGTGCCGTTGGTTGCGAATAATTGATGAGTCGAAACCGAATTTTGAAAATTTTTGAAAAACTTATATGGAATAAGTTTGGATTATCAGCTCCTGTGTCAATAAGAAACTTAAAATTAGAATTGATGTCCTGAATAATAAGGCGACTTGTAGAGAAATCTTCATTCAGACGCGCCACAATCTGATAACCATCTAGTTTTTTGAATCTTCTTTGATATTGAAATCAGCAACATGTTCATAACGCTGTAAACATTTATGCGCGCTTGGACTAAACTTAAAATGGTAATAAAAAAATTCAAGTTTGGTAGTAATAACGACGAGCGACCACTAGATCGTGGTCTAGAAAACTCTCTGCCATTCCTAATACCAGCTAAAATACCAGAAATCTCCTCATATCTTTTTAAAACTGATCAAACAAAGATTTAATGTGAGAATCTGACGTTGATTTAGAAACAGAATCGTCAGCACTATGAGGCAATGATTGAACAATGATAGCGAATTTAACCTATGCTAATGTCATTAAATTAAGGTCATATTCGAAGCAGGTATCAATTGCAGCTGAGTAGGAAGTCTAAAGAATTCCGCAACTGTCCCAATGATTTTTCATTGAATTAATGCAGTTCCGGAATTAAGTCGTAATTAGTTCAATAGTTAACGGTTTAATATCTCCTAAGGTTAAGCCATGCAAAAACCGATTTATTCTTGACCGCTCAGAATCTCCGAGGACTCTGATAACTTCTTGCTTAAATTCAGTGTTAAGGCTTTTCACCTTTCTCCCGCATATGATTATGTCAGCGTAGGTATTATGAAGCCTAAAGTCGAGTGCAGTTATCGCATGATAATATCGAGTACCCTCAGTAACAATACCAGCTAATAAAAAATGATTTTCCAGATTTTTGAACCAAACATTAGGATTCTGGTTATATGTATAGTGGCGATGGAGGTTTAGAAATCACTCTACGTAATTCCAAACCCGATTTACCAGCACCAATCTGACCAACATTATTATTTACGGCGTTATTTAACTTTGCTAACATTTTCGCGGTTTCTTAATTAATTAATTCACGTAATTGTTCGGGAGTATAAGACAATTATTTTGCGAAATGGAATTACCTTGCCGCGCATTCGCAGGAGAGGAACTACGAGAATTTAACGCATACATGTCAACATTGAAATTGAAACAATGAAAACCAAAAAAAAATGTCCGTAATTTCAAATTTTTATAACATTTTCAAATTTCGAACCAAAGAGTTGTTTCAAACTGGAACAAAATATACTTACGTTTACAAATTGAACTTTTCTAATTGAAGACTTAGAAATACGTTATATCTAATCTCGGATGAGCACTCTAAAAGAGAAATGAGACGGAAGCACGGTGGTGAAATAAACCAAGTGAAGGTAATTTACATGCTAGTGGGCATATTTAGCAACAGCTAAAGCAAAATAATCGTAGCAGAGCTTCATTCAAAAATACGAAACACACTATAATGATATGAATAATATAAGGAGAAAATAACACCGTAATGACGACACCGTCATGGGGAAACAAGTGTTAGATTTCTTTATTACGTAATGACAACGGGAAGCGGCGGGTGGCTGTAAACACACACACACACACACACACACACACACACACACACACACACACACACACACACACACACACACACACACACACACACACACAGAGAGACAGACAAGAAAGCGCGAATCGGTTATACTGGTAGCAAGTGTGAAAACAAAACACGTATGATTGAAACCACAGAATATACTACAGAAACGACAGTTTGAATCCATAGTTTTATGACAATACCCCTAAAATAGTTCCTACGTACGCCAGTGGATGGCTCTATTTTTGAAAAAAAAATCACGTTGCAGACATTAAAATTTTGTAGAAGTATAAAAATAAATTCTCTCTCTTCGACTATATGTCAAAATGTTTATGTCATCATTTGTCAAACAGTGAGCGAATCAGTACTAATGACGGCCGGGAAAATGGCATTAATCATAATATGTCGGAAAAATATGCATTCTGCAAAATATGTGATAGAACTTTTACCCAAATCAGACCTCTTGAAATATATTTGCAGAGCCATTCGGATATAAATTCGTTTCAAAATGTGAATCTGCATCCGAAACTTTATTCAATTTGACCAAAATCACACCAAATCGAAGATCACGATACATTATTCCGATACGTTATTAAAGATATCAAATGCAATAGTTTATCTATACATGTAAAAAACCTTGTCTTGGCCATATAAGTGTACACATCGATCGAGCTTTTACCCAATCAAATGGTTTAACAGTTACACATTCGCCGGTATACTGGAGAAAAACCATACGTTTGTGGAATATGTGGAGATCGGTTTATTCAAACCGGTATACAAACGCAAATCAAGTAAATCGCATTGAATACATTCCACTAAATACTACAACGGCATCGACTACAAATTCCGTTATAAAGCCAATGAATCTAACATCACAACGAATTCTACGAATTATTGGATTCCCATATGCTCCAAATCTAGAAATATTTACAATTTTAAAAATGTAAATAAATACAAAACTATAATTACGTTGCGACTATTAAATAAAAAATGTAAACATTTCTATTTATTTTATAAACAAGATAAAAAAGTAATTTTGAATAAATTTTTAATTTAAATTGTATTTTAACACGTGCCCCAATATTTCAATAGTAATTGCAAGTGACCGAACATCCTTAATATTTCGCTGACATATAAATTTCCCAGTGATGGAATCCCCTTCGTTCACCTCAATCACTTCCTTCATAAGAATAAGATTTGTTGCCAATAGGCTGGTTTACATGTGTGCAATGTGGAAAAGCTAATCGGATTATGTAACTCAAAAAATGTATCAAATATCCAACGATTACGGTTAATTTTCCACCCTTTGTAACATTTAATTTAAAATCGTATATGAAAACTGACCTTTGTATCCACAAGAACAACACATTCGATTTGTATTATCGTACCTCACAATACTAATGTTACATCTATTCAGCAGCAGGATTCCACTGTCTTTAAAATGCCGTTTTCATGCATAAATTACGCTGTCTAGTATCTCTTCGAACTGTAAAAAATATCCCATCCACTCCGACACAATTATATTAACTTTATTATCTATAGGAAGTTCACACTCCTCAATCCGACCGTTCACCAATTTAATATTTTTAAATTTATGTGTTAGCACAATATCCATGGCCTGATAAATTGTATTTGAAATATCAACGCCAGTTACGGTTTCAGCGCCAGCCTTTGACGAGAACATTGAGAGAATGTGTGTCACATCCTAGATCTAAAACAATTTTATTTGCAAATACTTCGGTATTATTGAGTATCGCATCCCGGTACGTATTCGTTCGTACTTTATCTATTATCGCGATGAATACCGTAATGAGCATGCGATAAAAAATATCCCTGATCATCTTCTGGCAATAAATTACCAACACATTGAATATCACTATCTATTTTACAGTTTCCTCGATCGATTGTTTTTACCTCCTTTTCTAAAACAGATTTAAATGATTTAAAAATGAAGCATACAGGTTGATTGAGATATACCACCACTTACTAAAGGGTGGTTAAATTTTAAGAGCGGATGTTGATTTTGAATAAAACACAAATTATTTAGGAAATTATTATCAATTCTTTTTATTATGATAATATGGTATGGTTCAATCATGTATGGAACAAAATATCGGCCAAATGGCCGCCGCGACCTCGGCGGCACACCTCCACCCAATGGTCCAAATTGTCGATGACGCTTAGGCATAATTGAGGTTATATGCCGTTAATGTGCCGAATTATCTCATCCTTTAGCTCTTGAATTGTTGCTGGCTTATCGACGTACACCTCTTCTTTCAAATAACTCCAAAGAAAGAAGTTCAACGGTGTCAAATTCATTGAATTTGTCGCGCAAAAGAGCCATTGTTTCGTTAGCTGTGTGGCAAGTGGCACCGTCCTGTTGAAACCACATATCGTCCACATCCATATCTTCCAATTCGGGCCATAAAAAGTTCGTTATCATCTCACGATAGCGAACACCATTCACAGTAACTGCCTGACCGGCCTCATTTTGGAAAAAAATACGGCCCGATGATGCCGCCAGCCCATAAACCGCACCAAACAGTCACTCTTTGTGGGTGCATTGGTTTTTCGACAATCACTCGTGGATTATGATTCGTCCAAATGCGGCAATTCTGCTTACTGACGAATCCACTGAGGTGAAAATGTGCCTCATCACTGATGATGATGATTTTCTTCGAAAATTGGTCATCCACTGTTGCCATTTCTTGCCACCATCCTGACCATTGACGACGTTTGGAATTCAAATTGAGTTAGTCTGAAATTGAGAAATGTCAAATTAAATGCAGAAAAACAGTTGACGTTTAGGTGTGGTTCACATTCAACGTCGGCCCTTAAAATTTAACCACCCTTTATAATCCATTCGACGATATTCAGTATATACTTTAAATTGAGCGAATTAGTATCCGCATGCTAATGAATCCTGTATTGTATCAGATTTAAATCTATAGCAATGTCTTGCTATAGAAAGGAAATTTTAGTTGCACACTGCAAATATTTTATAAACGATTTTAATTTTTTGAAAACTACTAGCGCTTTCTATTATCTACCTATCTAAGCTATTATTACCACTCTTATTTTGATGTAGAAGGAATTGATACAAAAATGGAGTTATGTCACTTCTGTATATATAATCTGTGGTGAAACGTCACGAGAAGAAATCAAGGAACGCGGCAAGGATCGTAGGCGCGGCAGAAAAAGCTGCAGCAACCTGGAACATGCGCGCACTATATCAATGCGTACGACGTGTAATTCGACAGATTCACCAATACACCATATACCAACCCGATAAGGCATCCATTTGGTCAAATCTTAACAACAGCACCAATTGATAAGATATAAAGGAATATTTTGGAGCGAATATCACTATCATCTAATAACGAAACTATCTATGTTACTCTATAACAGCTAATAACGGAACTATCAACACATAACTAGGCCTGGAATGGGACATAGCTGAAATATTCAAAGAGACATATTCACAACGGCAAGAGCTCTCATGCCAGTAAAAAAGAAGTCCATAATAAACACATTTTCTAATCATTTTAGATAAAGAAGTATTGAATTCCAGTAGAATACCGCGAAAATGGAAGGAACAAGTTGACTTTCAGACCAGGGCAAAGTTAGACCGATCATATCAGTGAAATACATTATCACACTCATCATCATTGAGCACGAATGGCATTCATCACTATACTTACTCTTCGAAGCTTCGAACGCGCTTTCGGATGCAGGTAATCGAGTCCAATACCAAGGTAAACAAAATGAATCAGCATTGGCTGTAACAGTCAAGGAGTAAGACAAGAATGTATACTCTCGTCACTTCTGTTCCTAGTAGTATGAGACAAGAATCAATCGGGATTAATGCATAAACTCAATGATCTGGGTTACGCAAATTTTATATGCCTGCGAACACATAAACACGCTGACATGTAACAGAAAGTGTAGGAGCCTTCAGATCAAATTTTTATAATGATGTATCACAACCTGGATTAACAGGCCAAATTTGTATTTGTATATACTTGCTAGTATAATGCAGTTAGGATGCAAAAAGCAAGTTTATGTACTTACCCGCAGGTCCTTACTGAATGGAGTAATAGAAGCTGTTAGTAGTTTATAACAAAATGCTGTTTCTCTACATGCTTTTATATTTCTTTATCAATAAGTATCTATCTGCGTGAATTTTTCTGACCGTGTCAGACCAAACAACTAGCAATGACAACATGATCGGAATGGTCGATGCTTTGTGTAATATTAATTAAAGGGCATATTGTCACTAATAATAATTTTAAATTGATTTAATTATAACAAAACCATTACTTCTTGTTCATTAATATGAAAAATTGCAACTGATGAACTTCGTTAAGCATCATATAATATTTTCAATACACACGTAATACATTATGATGATAGTAATGGGGGGTTGTACCACATTTATTATTTATCTAAATCATTAAATTTTTATCTTAACATTCATATCCTAGGTAACAGAGTAAAAATGTCTATAGTAACAGAAAATTGCAATACTTGCGCAACATTATAATGTAGGCGGAGCTTCTCGTAATTGGATTATATTTTCCGAGTTTTCCCTAAAAATTTTGATGAAAATAAAAAATCACAAAAATGAAAATTATACAACTGATTTTTTCCTTTATCACAATGTATTTATTGCTCTGCATTGGCAAGAATCAAATGTGATAAAGTCAAAAAAATTTAATTAAAATTTTTATTTTATTTTATGGAAATTATTATTTATTTTGTTATTGTTGTAGTTGTTTTCTCTTGTGATTTGGAAAAGTTTCGGAAAATGTGTTATATTTGTGTGAAAAATTAATACACCTAATAAGAATAATAAGAACAAAATATTACAGTGAAGAGTGCTTAAGAAAAGTTAATAATTTGAATCATGAACACAACTGATTCGAATCATTTAACAATTTTGGTGAGATTTTCTAATTTTAACGCAATTTTTGATTTATGACAATATTACTCGCTTTCCGTATATTTCGTATTTATAAATAAAAAAAAAATCAATTTTCTGCAAAACAGGATGTACTTCCGTGTAGTGCTAACTTCTGTTGTATACAAACCACAAAATTTAAATCAATGGATTAATTTTTTTTATTGATATAAATCAAATACTAGATATAATGGTGTAACATTTTTATAAACCATAAAGTATATTAAAAAACTTCGCGACAAACTACGTCATTATATTTGAAATATCTTAGATATTTTTACTTATATACGGGAAATAAAATTCATTTCAAAACGGAAATCAGATTGGTAATTGAAGAAAAATTGTCAAGTCGGTTAGATCGCAAAAAATGTGGGTTTTCTTTTTGTACGTGTATATTACTACATACACCAGTGGAAAATTGATGAAAATTCCTTGTGAAACATATTATTTTATTATATAATTTATTTAAAGGTGATATTGTGCTTTAAAAATCAGTGAGTAAATTAAAAATATGAAACATGTAAGTGCAACCAAATACGATTTGTTCTAAGAAGTCTGAACTCTATATTACTTCAAGTCAAACTATGTATGATTTTGTGGAAACGTTCGATCTGATTTGATGTACGTTTCTTATAATATTTTAAAATATCAACAGGTAGAAACTTTAATTTGTCCGAGAGATATATTTATTTAAATCTGCGGAATTTAGTGCAAACAAAATTTTCTTTTAAAGTTTTTTGAAGAAAGCAATTAACTCAAATGTTACGTTTCTTAAAATTTCACGGTAACAAGTTATCCAAAAAATTTATGTGAAGAGTATACTAACATTAAATTTGTTGCACAGTAATAAATATTTTTCCAAGTTCGTTCAGTTTTTTAGGCATCTTCACGGATGCCGTTGCAAATATACAATTTAATCAATTTCGCACTTATATTTTTTTTAAATGTAATGTGCACCGCCTGCTCACGATTTTTTCACAAACCCCTCTACAGTAACATTTTCTTTTACCCAATTAATCGGGTAATCCAAGGGTTTTATAACCTCATCAATATCGTTATACAATTTCGCAAATAAATTGATTCAGTGTAAGTTTGTTTAAACAAGCTTTATATTTTTAAATAGCTTCATGGGAAGCTATCCAAATTCAGACTTATTTGCTTTATGCTACTTGAACTTTATCACTACTGTGACACAACATTTCACTAAGAATTTTTATTTCACTTGTAATATCACTTATTGCATGATTTACAGTGAACTGTTTTAACTGGGTTTCAGTATTCCACGGCATTTACTAGCGGACTACTTGATAGGTTATGCTACAAAATAACATTGTTCGAAGTGAATTAAATCATTTTAGGGATAAAAACCAATGTCATCGAATAACATTGCGAAAAAAACAGATAATTAGCAAAATAAATATTTGTTGACTATAAATACAATTTAGTGTCACGCTGTTATTCGCTGCTATTCACTATTATCATTTGAAAAATTGAAGAAAACACGCCAATTTTATCCAAAATATCGAAAATTTTTAATAATTTCCCAAAATAAAGAAAGCGTCACAACAAACACCGATTACCGAACAAACGGACAGTGATCAAAGATGGTATTTTGATTGGGAGATACTGGGTTCAAATCTCACCAGAGGCAGGTTGCAAAAAGGTATTTGCAGCATATGGCAATGAGCTGTGAGGATAATAAACACAACTATGATAACAGTTTTCGTGCGAAACTGGGAGCTGATACAACGTCTATAGTGGACAGATCGGCATGGGGCTTTGCATTATGCAGATGGTAAACTGATATTGTGTGTAAAGCTGAATGGAAGGTTTTAATTTACCTTATATAAACATTAAATCACAATCACAAAATAATGAAAGCGCCATAACAACCACCAGACATGGTATAACATCAAGCCAAGCCCAAAATCAAGCCAAGGGCAACGGCAAGTGGAGAGCATGTTTAAAATACAAGCAACACACTTTTTGCTGCTCCTCCACCTGACATTGAGATTTGATCTATACTATTACCGTATTAAATTTCGGTAAACAAATTTCAAGATGGGTTCAGATGTAGTAAAACTAACCACCGTCACTAGAATATTTTTTTTTAAATTAAAATATCCAAACACCAATATCAAATATATTCCAAACACTAAACTATGAAAAGCTCCATGAAGCGCCCCACTCATCCAATGAATTTTGTAAAAACAGCTATTGGTCGCTAATTGGTCACTATTAGGTTACTGCCCTACAGTAACAGGATTTTTTTTAATCGTTTTAAACAATTTCGAATATTTTCAAAAAAGCGAATGCCATCGATTAAGCTTCAAATTTTAATAGTTGGTTCACTAAACCCAATATTTAGTCAGGCCTGCAAATATATTAGGTTGGGGAAATATAAATTCATTATTTTTACGTTTATTTCGGGGTTTTATTTAACATGGTTACAATCATTCATTTTGGCTCAAATATGCGCCTTTTTGCTAGTACTCGTTGCCATTTACAAGGGAATTTCGTTATGTCTGTTTTCCAAAACCCCTATTAGCAAAAAACTGAGATAATTTTAATTAACACGTGTTTTTCTGATGGAACACGATGCCGCTCCTATGGACTAATTCTGTCTGCTTCTAGTTGATTGCTGCCTTCAGTCGGTCCAATTGCTGGCAGTTGAGATCCAAATTGAGTGTTTGACCATTGGGCAGTAGCTCAAACTTAGATAATTCCCTCTTAATCCCAGAGCTTAACCTTTCTGGCTGCCAATCCTGGTTTGGCCCGCGTTTGGGCCGCTTCTCCGCCCTTCGACCATGTTTGTTTCCGCTCGACTCGATTGTCGTATGTAACCAATATTTCGTAACATACGACAATGTCAACTCATGCAGCACCAAAACATCGAAGTTCATTTTGAAGCTAGCCTTATGCAAATGGTATAAAACTGTTTTGTGTTCGATCTTCATCTGCCTGGACGATAATGTCAAGGATTTTATCGACATTTTCGACAGCAGGCCTTCCATTGCATGGTGCATCTTTGATATCAAAATTACCGGATCGGAATCGAAGAAACCAAAATTGCCTGTGATTGGATGTGACTTGCTTGACTTGCGTTTTCACCTTTATCGAAGCAAAATTGTAAAATATAGCGAATTTTCTCTTTGCTTACCTTCAACCAAGACACGCTATAGCCCACAATTAAATCGTTCAATCACAACAAGGATAAAAATATATATTTTTAGTACATGAATCCCCATTTCCAACGAGTATAAGTATGGCCCACTGCGACAAATACATCACAGATATATGCCACTAAAGTCATCTAGTGAAAAATAACGGATTTATTTTTCCCCAACTCATTATAGGTATTACAAATTTGGATGGGTTTGATAAAATGCCACACAGAAGGTATTTTTAAAGAGTGGCCCATCTAACGTTTACAATTTAATTTGGCTCTAATTCAAAGACGAATGAATATTTTTCAAAGCGGTTTGTTTTATTAGAAAGAGTGTACATTGCCATTAAGTCAGGAACACAATTTCCTTCAAATGACTTTCATGGCTGGCCTTACAGTACTCCATTCTGTCAACCCAATTTTTCAGAATATTTTCGGTTGTATGGGCTCTTATCTCATCAATAACAACTTCAATTTGATAAGTTTTGAATGGTCTCTAGATGGTTAGCGTAACACTTATATCCTTAACGGCTCTCAAAAAAAAGTCCAATGGGGTCAAATCGCAGCTGCGTGGTGGTCAATTGACATCTCCGTAACGGCTGATTATTCGATCCCCGAAGACATTGTGCAAAAGACCTGATTGAAGATTGTTGCGTTTGCTGTGTGGCTATTTGTACCGACCTATTAAAACCAAATGTCGTGTATGTCCTCCTCTTGAATTCTGGGTAACAAAAACACGTTTATCATGGCTCGGTAATGCTCCCCCATTGTTTGTAAGGGCGGCTCTTTGCTCATTTTCGAAAAAAATGAATCCGCCGGTCCAAAATCCACACCAAACAGTTACTCGGTGTGGATGCATCGGCTTCTCCATAGATACGAGCGGTTTTTCTGTGCCCCAAATGCGACAATTTTGCTTGTTGATGTAGCCTCCGAGGTGAAAATGAGTTTCGTCGTGAACATGCTTATTTTATTCCAAGCGTTCCACAGCCCAATTAGAGAATCGAAAACGTTTTGCTTCAGCTACTGCACTAATTGAACTTTGTACGCCTTCATCCCGAGGTCTTTATGCAAAATTCTTATCACAGAACTGCGTGAAATGGTCTATTCTTGAGCACGATGGCGAGTTGATGTTAATGGATGCTCAGGCACATTGTGAGTAACAACTGTAATGTTCTCGGCTGTAAATGCACATGCACGTGCTGGTTTATCCAATAACAATCCAGTTTCACGAACTCGCTTCACAAATTGATCCATAAATCGCCTTGTAGGTATTTCATTTCTACTGAATTTTTCATGTAAATTTCTTACAGTTTGGGTAGAACACTCACCACTTTGAAAGTAAGTTTTCAATATTTCCCAATTTTGTTCAAGCGTAAAGCGACCCATTTCGTAGATGTTAAACATTAAAATAATTTTCTGACATAACACGTATGACGTAAGTGTCCACACTGAAAATAACCGGTAGTTGAAATGGCAAACGCTTGATGAGCCACTCGTTATATATAGAGATGCAAGTCAAGCGTTTATTTTCATTTTTCGTTCTAAATTAAAGTGTTCATTAGAAAGAATACCAAAAATTATAGTCAGTATTTGGGCAGGCATAGTGAATAATTGGTTTGGCTCAGTGAATAAAATGTTTAATTTAAACGTACAGCTTGCTGATGCGCCTCTAAAAAATTTAGATTGTTTAAATCAAATATTTTATTTACTAAGCCTAACCAAGTATTTATTATGGCTGACTAAATATCAGTATTTATTGCCGAATTAACTCCGCATTTTGGTCTAGTTAAATGTCCAAGTTAAGCGCTACATTTTTTTAATTAAAGCGAGGTTGCTACACTGAATAATTCGAAGCATTGGTTTGCTAGATCAGATAGTATGGTAAACTCTGTGTCACAAGATTTGTAACATTTAAGTAAATATGCGCCCTTTAAGCAATTTTCGGTATCTATTGCTAGGTCAAATTTAGGTTTCAATATAATCTAAAAATACATAATTTAGTACGTAAAATAAAAATAGACGCTGAATTTTATTTTTGTTGCATGCGCATCTCTGCATATAACAAAAACCTTTTGTGTGACAATATAACAAACCGAATTCCATTTGGAATATTTTGCAGGCCTGACTAAATATCGTATTTAGCTGACCAACTATCAGAATTTCAAGCTTAATCGATGGCGTTCATTCTTTGTTTGATTTTCCTTACTTTTGGGGTGCTAAAATTTTTAAATGACCTCGTAATTTTTAATACATTTTAAAAAATTTCTAACGTTGTCCGAACAGTGGAAATAACTGACGAATTGTGATCTTACCAATAAAAATGTTTTATAACGTTAAAAAACCAATACTGTTTAGTTACAAATGTATATTACAAACACGTGACATATTACAAAACTTTTGATAGCCTAAATTGAATGACATTGACCAGATAAGGTGTGGTTTCAATAGGATGCTAGAAATAATGGTCCTATTGCGAACGAAATTCCTTGGATTAATTATCTCTCGATACAATTAGGTTAGTACATCTTTGCAAATTGTGAGCTTTAATGGTCTATAGGAAATTTTAGTTTTCAGATTTTACATAAATTGGGATTAGTTCATTTTGAGGAATTAGTTATTCGAAAGTTAATTTGAAATATGCGGCATTTCTGAGAAAATTTGACTGCAACTGACACGAACATACAAACATTTTTCGTGAAACTGATTGTAGTAATAATTAGGATTTTACTTCTCCCATAAATTGAGAGATCCTAGTGATTTTTAGCCGAAATTAATCCAAATGGCAGCGTTCACAGGAGCTTTTCCGTTTACGAGAAAGACGATTACGAACTAAAAAATCCTTAATTGATTTTGCAATAATACCAACCCAGATTAGTTTCCCAATATTTAAGCGGCAAGGACGATGTTTGACAAAAACTGTTTTTCGACAAAATTTTGGTCCCTGTATAGCTCAGACGGATTTCAAGAAGCTTTTTCAAGAAATTGGGAGTTCCCAGTGATATGTTTGATCGCATACACCCACCGGAAGTAGCAACATTCATAAGAGCTTTTTCGGTTTTGTAAATATTTTGGAAAGTATATATTATGAAACACGATAAAAACAAAAAGATTGTAAATTATATTTCAAAAAATTTGATCAGATAATTTTTTTAAATTTAATTTTACCGGTAATGACGAATTTCAATAAAAAAAACTTTTAACGGCTTCTGTACAGACCAAACGGATTGTCTATTCGGAATGCAACTTCATACTCGTACTTAAGCTCTTTCCATAAATTGGGAGACACGAAATTTGGTGGAAATTTATATGCCGGAAGTGTCAGCTTATTATGTTGGGTGTTATTCTTCTTTTATAAAATTGACAATGTATTAAAACATTAAGGATTAGCCTTGGTGGTTCTCAGAAATTTAAGCAGGGATAATGATTTTTGATTATACAAGACAGTTTCTGCCAAAATCCGGTAAGCTAAATTTTTCGCTTTAGAAATGAAGTGTGGTCTATGATGTATGTAAAAGTCCGAAATCGGTAAATGTCCGAATAAAAATGGGAAAACTGTTTTATTGCTTCAAAATCTATGAAATGAGAGTCCCATATTCTCGAAATGGTTTGGAATAGTAGGGACAAAGGGCTCTACCAATTCTCACGGGCCCACGGGAGGTACTTGTGCCCTCATGACGCATAGCCCTCTGATGGGGAATACATTAAACTACGGGGATGTAGAGGAGAAGATCAACAAACATTTCGCAACCATCGGACCTCTGGACAACCGATTTTTAATCGGGTAAACGAATTTAAAAAAATAAAATTCCGAACATTTACCGATTTCGGTAGAAAATAAAGTCGAGTGTTGAGCGCAACATATTCTCCCCTCCACTTTTTATTATACAATTACTCATTATTATTGTTATTTTTTCATGCAAGAAAAAACAAATTACGGTTAAGTTCTTAAAAATAATTCGGTAATTTTTGACGTGTAACAACATTTTATTATCAATTTTAAATGAGCGGTTCAAAATAGGATTTGAAGCGAATATTGCGTATTCTTTTGAAAGCATTTGTATGCCGATTCAGATTACTCCCTTTAATTGTTCTTTGGACAGAATTCATTCTTATAAACAAAAATTCATTTTTATAAACTATTTACTTCTCGGTGACAATTGCCTGATATCGAGTAAGTGGAAACCGCTACTTTCGTACCTCGTTTTGAATTTTTGTACTTCTTACAAGCTTTATATAATATTTGTGTGAAACAATCTACCTCTCTATCAATGTTGGGCGAGGTAACCTATTATGCATACATGTGATTTTTTGCTTCCGTATCGTCAATATTGTAGATAATGCCGACAACATAAGAAATAATATAAACAATTAAATTTTCTCATTATTTTTTCTTTATTTCACGTTAGCCGGTCTGATAATGTTGCTATTAGGTAAGACAATTGCCGTAGTATCCTAGGGGCCAAATAAGTTTACATTTTAATACTAAATCAATACTAAATTGATTCTCATTGTGTGTAAAAGAACGCGTTTTTATGACAGTCGCCGTTAAACGTGTCGTCGCAAATCTGCTGACAACTTCCTCATAGCGCACGGTTAGAATGATGAACATACTTAAAGTTTAATCAGCAATAAAAACCTACCAATTCGGTCTCAGCACTAAAGTACCTGGTTCACATTTAATTATAGCTCACTATATTTAAGTTTTTAAATTAGTTTATGCATGAAAGCAATATTTGTCAGTTAAGTGAATAAAACATTTATAGTTTAATTCAACTTCACATTTTCTTTAGTCTGGTCAAACACCATTAGATGTCAGCAAAATATAAATGGTTCTAATTTTTTTGCCATTTTTATATAGATGACACTGTGAATAATTATGGTTTTCAAACGAACATTTATATTTAATTTTATGCGGTTTTGGTTAGACAAATTTTTTTTCTAGCCTGAAATTAACATTTAGACTGTATGCCTCACGATTTCCCTGTCTAAATTTCCCACTAATTAATTTAATGGTTAGTTCATAGATGGCACAAAACAAAGCGTACCTGATTTTTAATTAAAATGTTCTAAATAAATTAAGATTTGGAGATTGGTAAATTTTAACTTATTTTTCAGTTCAGCAAGCACATATTTTGATTTATGAATATTAGAGACATCTATCAATGACTAGTAAGAACTAATCGTGTAGCCGAAAATATTGACCAAAAAATCGATATCAGGCGCACATCATTAAAAACTTTAATACTTTGCGCCTGATAACTATTTTTCGATTGTTGAGGTATTTATAATCGATGGTGGATAATTTACAATTTAGTAAGCAATTACTAAACAAAATATTAGACCCAGTACGTTTTATGGCTAGAGCTTAACAACTATAAATCACTAGTACAAACTAACGGCAATTTAGCATGGTCAGTAATTTATACCGTAATTAATTTAAACTATAAACAGTAATTTAAACTTCCACTACCGAAATTTATAATTAGTCCATAATTGTCGTTTACGGAGAGCACAAAATTAACCATGTTTGATATTTAATTGAAATTTGCTAACTAAACTGAAGTTTATCAATTTGAACAATATTTTTAATCGACTGTTGACAAATCTGAACAAAGTTTCTAGTTTAGATGGAAACATCCTACATTTTTCGGTTTAAAAATATTACATTAATTAACCTTCAATTTATATTATTGGATATTTAGAGAACAAAATCAACGCCAAACACACAATATAAGACGAGAAACGGTCTTTGTTTCTACAAGATATTTTGGCCATATGCTTAGCATCCCAAATAAGGACACCCCTTTATATTTTGAATAAAGATAAATACTTGCAACATGGACAGGCAGGAATCTTAAATACTTTTGAAAAATTAATACAACATTTTTTTAAAATAGTTAAATATTTTATATTTCTTGATATCCAATTAATTATTATTATTAATAAATAATAACTACTGCGATATTATACATATAGGTTCTTATTATTTTTGTTGTAAAATTTTGAAATATTAACTCGAGCTTATATTTCAATTTAAATGTCGTTCAATTTAAATGTATGAATAAGTAGTTGACAACTACAGTAGTCGTGTTTGATTGGTTTTTGTTGTGTGTTCGTAAAAAATAAAATTAAAATAATTTAAATAAATATTAAATTAAATAAAAAGTAATTTTGAATAATTAAACTTCTGTAATTGGTCGACTTTCCATCCATTTTTTAATATTTTCATTTGCATGGACATTTTCGATAACTTGCTTTACATTTGGCCAGTCTGCGACTAGATCACGTTTAGTTAGATAATTTAGATAGTCTAAGATGCCAGCTAAATAAACATCGGCCCATGTTAACTATAGAAAAGAATAAAAAAATATTATTATAATGATGGATTATGATGATTGCAAATAAATTAATTACTCGGCCAACTGCAAGGTATCCATTATTTTCCTTTGCAATATTATCAAGCTTTTCCAAATAGAATGGAATGACTTCTTGGTTTAATGTTTGTAATTTTTTTTCTTGAACGTCATCTTCTGGCTCGTACGAGACTACAGCGATTTCTGTGAAATAAAAAGAATATAATAATATTGAAAACCAAGTTCCTTAATAATCATCGTCTTGCATACTCAATCGGAAATCGTTTACGGTATCCGCAGCAATATCAATTTGTAAATCTTCCCATTCATCTTTTCCATTTAGTTTAACGACTTTAGCTAGATACCGTGACATTGATAGTGTTTGATGCACCCGTTTACCATCGACTTCCAATACAGGCATTTGTCCCATTGGCATTGCTAAATAAAATTAAAAAAAAGAAGAAGTCGCGAAAAATTTAAATAATTTTTCTAATTCAAATTAAATTCTTTGTAAAAATAGATTATAAATTAATTCATTAAAACCACTTTAATCTAAATTTAGCGTTATGGCAAATCAATTTTCAATCGATATGTGTGTGTGTTTATTGTCGCCTGTATTTCGTTTCGCTTTTAACCATGGCCTAATTTAATTTTCGATTATGTGTTTTAGACAAATTTAGTCGCGCGCAATCATATCGAGATATTTTATTTGCCAAAATATATTTTTGATTTTTAGTTTTGTTGTAAAATTTGATATTTTCATTATTATTGACTTACTTGCTTTTAGTGCTGGCCATTCGTCACGTGAAATTCTTACATCATCGAATTCAATGTTACCGTATGATAGTAAATAGCGTAGTGGTTCAGCTAAGGCTTTTACATTGAAATAAATAACTTTAACATTTTCCGGTGGGAATTTTCTGGGTTGTTCTGGTGCTGGTGTTCCTTCACCAGGCGCGGGTGATGATTCTGGTGGTTGTGGTTCACCTGCTTGTGGATCACCTGGTTGTGGTTCAGGTGCTGCTCCTTCTTCTGCCATATTATTTTATCTGCATTTATATAAATTACACGAAACCAAATTATTAATTTTTCAAATTTAACTACACAAATTTAAAAATTATTCTCAAAAAACACTTTGCAATTATTATATAATGCCACTTTAATTACACAATACACTTTTCTATTTATAAAATGATTTAATTATTTTTCCTACCTTATAATTTGTTTAACTAATTGTTCTTAATTAAAAAAGCAATAAACTAATTATTTAAATACATTTCACAAGCTTTTTATATTCTCGCATTCAAAAATTAAATGTTGGGTTCGGAAAGTTGTCGCACGACGAATTTTCACGAATACTTCTTTTTGTACCTAAAGGTTTTTCCGATACAAATATACAAATATGATCTTGTGTTAATTATATGATGGCATGCGAGTAAAATTAAAATCGAAAATGTAGATCAATGATGTGCGCGGATCAATATTGTGACTAATTCGAAAATTTAAAATAAACCAAACAATTTTTACATTGAACTACTTGGTACATTAAAATTGGGGTCATTGGTAGTTTAATTTACCTACTTTTCATAAAATAGGACTCTTCAAAAAAACTCTTAAACCAATGGTTCTAATTTACTGTTAGTATTCATATAATAGATAAATCAAGATTGAATTACATTATTGTGATTTTTATTGTTGCCAATATTTAAGTGGTTGGCATAGGGACAATGTTTGTTACTTTCATTTTCATATTGAAATTGTTTTTGAATCAGCATAATAACGTAATACTAGCGTTACAGATTAGACAATTGTATATATATTATTTAATTCTCGGATTATGAAAGCGAAACGCCTCTTGTACTTGACTTTGAAATTTTGATCAACGTTTCTGCCAATTTAAAGTTGCATAGATTGCTAACCTACATTAGTTGCTTGTGTCATATCAAATTATGGTCAAATCCCTCCATATTTTGTAATTAGCAATTAGTAGGTGTGTAATTAGAAACTCTTCCTTTTTTGTTCAAATTCAACTTTAATCCGGAAAATAAGAGGATATTTAATAAATACCTCAGCACTCTAACTGGGCAAAAAGATACTGATTATTCATTATGGAAAGCAACTAAGAATCTTAAAAGACCGAAACTGCAGGCTCATCCAATTAAAAATAAAGAAAATTGGGCTCGAAATGCTAAACAGAAAACAGATTTGTTTACAAATCACCTTGAAGAGACATTCCAACCTTACCCCAAACAAACGGAAGAGGAAAATATCATCCCGATAAATAAACAGGATGAAATGAAAATTACACCTGTAACATTCAAAGAACTAAAATGGGAAATCAAGAATAATCTGAATGCGTATAAGGCTCCAGGATATGATCTTATAAAGGGTCAGATAATAAAAGTGTTACCGGAGAAAGCGTTGAGGAAACTAGTGCATATAATTAATGTAGCATTTCGACTAAGATATGTACCAAGACAATGAAAAGTTGCAGAAGTAATTATGATACTTAAGCCGAACAAACCTCCGAATGTTATGGCTTCATACAGGCCAATTTCTCTGCTACCGATATTATCGAAACTATTTGAAAAGGTTCTTCTTAAAAGACTAAAACCGAATTACTGATGTAATTGAGAAATCACTAGAAAGCAAACAAATATGCTCAACTATATTCCTTGATGTAGCGCAGGCATTCGACAAAGTGTGACACCAAGGGTTAGAATTCAAACTTCATCGAGATCTTCCAGAATAATTTTTTCAAATTCTAAAATCATACATAGCAGAGAGGCACTTCCGAGTAAAGTATGAGAATGAATACTCCCAACTAAAAAGGATAACAGCCGGAGTACCACAAGGGAGTGTTCTTGGGCCAATCCTTTATCTCCTATATACTAGAGATATACCAATTACAGAAGCAACTATGGCGACTTTTGCCGACAACACGGCAACACTTGCAACAGAAAAGAACATCAATGATGTTCACTGATATCACTGATATGCAATTGGACAAAGAAATGGCGTATTAAATTAAATGAAGCAAAATCAATCCAAGTGAACTTTACAAATCTAAAAGTTAATCATATACCAATAAAGATTAACTCGAAAGTAGTACCGCATGCAAACACTGCTAAATACCTCGGCATGACTTTAGATGCTAAACTTAGATAGAAGGAACACATAAAAAAGAAGAGAACTAAACATAAAATTTAGAAAAATGCAATGGCTCTTAGGGAGACAATCTGAACTAGCGACCCATAACAAACTGCTGTTGTACAATCAAATCTTGAAACCTGTATGGACATATGGTAGCCAACTCTGGGGTTGTGCCAACAAAACAAATATCAAAATCATACAAACAGTTCAAAATAAAATCTTGCGATTCATTGTTAACGCACCGTGGTACATTCGAAACGACAACCTCCATCGAGATCTAAAGATCGAGCTTGTCGTCGATGAAATCAAGCATCATGCAACAAAACACCAACAACGTCTGCACCAGCATGAAAATCTCGACATACGCTGTATGCTGACTACCACACCAACAAGAAGACTGCAAAGAATCAAACCACTGGACTTATTGCGACCAGAAGGTCAGTAGACTTACTGAGGCGAAATAACTGAGGAGAAGTGACACGTAACTGGGATAATCACTTGATTACGACGACTAATCATATACTTTATCATGCAATGTAAATTACTAAATGGGTACAAGACTCAGTCGTAATGTAAAAAAAAAATCAACTTTATTGAAAATATAATTATTACAAAGATTATTTATCGAAATATTCGCCATTACTATCTATGGTCTTTTGCCATTTATCGGGTAGATGTTTAATGCCTCCGCGTTAGAAGCTTGGTGGTTTCAAAGCAAAACAGTCATCGAGCCAGTTTTGCACATCTTCAACTTTCGTGAACCGCTGGTCTTTCATAGGGAGCAAAATCTTAGGAGAAGATGAGTTGCTGGGTTGATCTTGTCATGCAGAAATATCACATTCCGCCTTCCTTAGCCCGTAAATAGTCTTTTTTCTCCAGAGCATCACTTAATTTGATCAATTAAACCTGGTTTAAGGTCTTCGTCTTCAAATTGTTTTACTGTACCTGAACGTGGATAGTCCTCAATACTAAAATTGCCATCACGAAATCCTGCAATCCACTTTTTTACTGTTGAATGACTCACAGAATGTTCCCTCAAAGTCGAATTAATCAATTCCATAGCTTGAGCAGCATTTTTTTCATTTGAAAACAAAATAGAATGAAATGACGTACGAGTAAATGTTGCTTATCGACATCCATCTCTTCAAATTGATGCACACGGAACGACAGCTTGTCAATGACTAAAATTTATGTCATAAAACAGCAACGACTAAGCTACATATATCCAAAATAATGACCGATTTGGATGCGTTCAAGTATATTTTAATATGCAACCAACTTCAGAGCCGAGTTTCTACGTGTGTTCTATTAATTGTTAACCGAACGTCAAATTAATAAAGCCGTCATGAAACCTGTCATAATGTAGGAATTCTAACTGTCGATGTAGCTGTGATTTTCTGGTGGTTCTCGGGCTAGACTTTAGAACAAATGTTCCACTAGTTAGTTCGAGTGAGGGAAACGAAAAGAATCCAACATGCAATATTTCGCTTAAATATTAACGCCATACATAAAATCGCCATGCGAAACAGCACTCAAGGGCGTATTATGAGTTGAAGAACAGGAGATAATTGGAAATGAAAACGAGGAACGAAAATGGTCCAAAATCAAACTTCCTAGGATTGAAATACCACATTTCAATGGAGATTACAAACAATGGACGAGCTTCCTAAAGTCTATTTAATACGACCATCCATTTTAATGTTGATCTAACTAGTGAGGAGAAGATGCATTACCTATTGTCAGTACTTGGAGGAGATCCAATCAAGATTTTATGCTCCAGATACGATGATAAACGGCTTCTCCCAAAAACGTGCATAAACCTGATTTTAAAACTACTAAATTTATCATCAAAATCCACTCGTACCTGAATGATTGCATCCAATTAAAAATCATGGAATCTTTACAGATTTTTGAGATGCTGTTTTGATGAATATTCTAAAAATGAAGTTAGACAGGGGAACTCACCGCTTAAGACATCTTTGAAGAACCCGAAGGAAATTGAAATTGTGAAAAATTTTGAAGCCTTTCTACAAGTAAGGTTCTATACCGAGGAGTACTATCCCGAGATAAACGTATAAAAAAGGAGGTAAACCGACAAACAACTTCATCCAGTAATACTGCACATGTTCCTGTAACCAAAAAATCTGATAAATCTAATTTTTGTTATGAAGAATACGATCTACTGAAAATAAGAAGTTCCCAAATTTATCATAAATCGAAAGAAGTAAAACAGTATATTATAAACCACTGTGCCGAAGATGTTTGCTTCTAAAACGCACATATAGCCGATTAATACAAACTTACAAGTGGCACATACATGGAATCGAAAGTGCATCTTACTAGAAACCGCCTTAGTGAAAGCATCGTCTGGTACTCGCAATTCCAAGCAACCTTTATTACAGAAGAAGCCTGTCAGAGACTAAAATTAACAATAGAAAAAAGCGAAGCTTGAGAGGCGAACTCAATAGTTCAATTTACCAAGAAGCCAAGATTTCCCTCCAAATATAACTTGGCCATAAAATCTTCAGTATTCAAAAACTTAACGCGTGATATGCCAGAGCAGCCTCTATAGTTCCGCGAAAATTGAAACAAACCAAAAAAATACTAAGGGCTGGTCCATCATTTTATTCCTGGCCCAATCGGCCTATAATTATGTGAGAACTATTAAAGGAAGTCCTAATGAGTAATATAGCAAAGACCATGGCCGACCAGGCCGTGCCTCAGTCGATTGTCACAATTCAAAAGTTATTCAGTCAATGATAACAAGAGAAGTTCATACAGAAAAGGTACCCGAAACGAACATACTCCAAATACCAACTAGAGGGTGAACAAAAATCACGATCAGTCATATGCGTCTCAAAACTGGCCGTTACCTAGTCAAAAGGAGGAAGGTATTATGATGCTCAAAAGATCATAATGGCACGTCTGCTACAAGTAGAAAAACGATTTACTAAAAATCAATACCTTGATATTCAATACAAGAAGTTTATGGATGAATATATCGCTTTGGAATCCATGAATTTTGTTAACTCTCTTCTAAATGAATCGAGCACAAATATAAAATTGAGCGCAGTTTTCTGTGGGCCTAAAACAAACACAACTGGAATATCATTAAACGACTTAATGTTAACTGGCCCTACTATTCAACAGGTTCCTTCCTAAACGAAAATATAAGTACGTCCAATCAAAAAAAATGTTTGACAAATCGTCAAAAAGATATTCAGGAGGTGAAGCTGACTACCGTCAAATATGTCTAGGGTAGTTTTTTTACGTAGATGATCTGACTTACAAACCTTTAACTTACTAAAAAGTAGTGGATATACCTTAAGAAAATGGGCAACAAGCAGCGCTGTTTCTGGAATACATACCTGCACATCTAAGAAGTCAAAATCGATTGAAATTTTAACTTGACGATACCATTAAAACTCTTGGATTGCATTGAAATCCAGCAGCAGATACATTTGGCTTCAACATCCAATCTACGTCTGATACCAGCTACGTCTACCAAGCAAAGCCTGCTTCGGATTGTAATGATGTAAACCAATCTTATGATACAAGAACTCTGGCTATCATTTTTGAGACGATGTCATGGCAGGAATTTAAAAACTCACTGTCTCTTCTGAAAGAAATATCTATCCCACGTTGGATCCATTTTGACATATGCAACATCGCATATGCAGCAATAGTTAGTGGGTTTGTGCAGATTATAGAACGATTTTCAAACGTGAACAAACTAAATGATTCATGCAAGGAGCTAATTAGAATAATTAAAATTGCGGAGTTTGAGAATGAAATCATGCAGAGCAAAAAAGAAGGATCAGTATTAACAGAAATCAACATATTTTTGTTAGTAGGAGAGAGGATAACTAATTGTAACCTAAACTAAGATACCATACATCGAAAAATATTGCCACTAAAACATGAATTCACAGAGCTATCAATCAATGATGCGAGAATGAAAACTTAGAATGTGGGAATTCAATTAACTCTGTCACATCTTAGAAACAAATAATGGATCATCAACGGAAGATGTAACATACGCTCAAAGAAATGCATCACGTGCTATCGATTCAAAGCCGTTAGAGTATTCTAAAAGATCCATTACACAACTAAGTGCGTATCTCTAGAGTCTAACAACTGAGGACGAAAGGAATCAGAAATTAAGTTTAGCAAACATCTTATTTGCGCTATCACCAATTTCTACTACTAGCTTAGTTAATATAACAACAGTTATTAATCCAGTATATTATCAACAAGTCACACCCAACCCAGTCATTATTTAGAGAACACAGGATGTTTCCAAACCCTATATTTTTCAAGTGGAATTTTTACAGGAGTAAAACGCTATTGTAGCTTTCTTTACTCTCTCTCCAGAATGAGACCCAAAAACTTCGCTTTATCAGTCAAGGCCGATCCAGTACCATTTAAACTAGGGGGTCGATCTGAGGAACTGTGTATTTCCTGGAAAAAAGGCTGATTCAGTTTTGTGTGGATTCACATGCAAACCGTAGCTGTTAGCCCAATTGCATTTTAAGGAGCGAGGTTATTTACCAAAGACACCAATCGCAACATCATCTGCATAAGCAACCACCTTAAAGTCGTACTCTTCCAGGTTTAATAACAGATCATTTATGACCAAATTCCAAGAAGAGGGGATAATACCCCAACTTGCGGTGTGTTTCTACTCACAAATCTGCTGTTGTAAGACTCACATAGGCTGACCATCATGGCCTTGCTCTTAAGCATTTGATCTACCCAGCCCCTGAGTGAGTCACCTACGCACAGAAAGGAGAGCGCCTGCGTGATCGCCTCTGGTTTGGCGTTGTTAAATGACTCCTCTATATCCAGAAAATAAATCATGGATTATTCCTTATTTCAAGGGATTTCTCGATAGGAGCAATGAGGAAGTGGAGAGTCGTTTGGGATTTTGATAGCCTGTTTGCCTCAATCGAATCCTTAATGTACGCTTCTACCTGTCTTTTCAAAATTTTAGTAGGGAAGACGCTAAACTTATAGGTCTAAGGTCTTTGGGACTTCAATGAGAGCATTTTCCCACTTTAGGTATAAATATTACATTTACTTCAGTCCATTTACTAGGAATGAGAGAGAGTTCTAGACTACCCTTGAAGACAACTTCCAGCAAGAGTAAGGTTAAGTCAGTCGTTTGCCATCGGCTCCTGCCGACTTATAAGGCTTAAAGCTATTTATAGCCACAAGACTTTTTTCGTGCTTATAACCTGGCTTACAATACCGGCAACTCTGTTGTCCCTATAGGCTTTCGATGTGCAGATTCGGAAGTACCTGGAAAGTGAGTTTCCAGTAGTAGCTCCAAGGATTATGAACTAGTTACGGTCCAAGAATCGTTGGAGAAAACTCGGAGCAGTGGGACTTAGAGATAGTATTGTTACGAATTCTACTCAACACCAGCATATCACTCGGTGGCCGAGTGGTGAAGTTATACACCACAAACTGTTATGAATAACATAATTATTAAGCGAATGTTATTCCCAACATCATCGATTTTGTCGAATCAAGTATTGAAGGAACTGTTAAGGAATGAGATTTTAGAATGGCTTTCCAAATGGAGGGGAATATGCAGATAACGAAACGACACCATCAATCATCGAAACAGGAGAATTGTTGTCGTGCAGAATGTTCACGAATACAACACCAAGAAAGTGATTTTGAATTGCAATACACACCAGATGCAACACAAAATACATCACCACATGCAATAAAGCGAAAAGCGCAAGTACTCGTATATAGGCGCTCCGTGAAAAAGTGAAAAGTAAACAGTGCGAAAAAGTAGTGAACAGTAAAAGTGAATTAATGAGCAGTGAACTAGTGAATTTTGTGAATTGCTGAGGAAGTTAAAGGTGTTGGAAAATAAAGTTTGTAACTTAAATCTTTGAGTGTTTAATTTGCAAAATCGTGCACGAATCCATATCGAACGCCCTAAATTCGTAACAGTACTTTACGCTGCCTAGATGTCTAACTCTTGTATTTTGCTAAAGTATTATAACCTCCAGATATGTTTTGAGGACTTTTATATGTTTTGAGGACTTCATTGTAGCAGTCCCAGTCCTTTGCAGCTTTAGTTTCATTGGCTGTTGTAAAGAGCCTCCTACATTTTTTACTAGTGCTTTGAAGTCCTTTCGACCACCCGGTGGTCAACGTTTACCCAGAGGCCTTCTAGGAGAACACACATCTAATATGGCCTTATTAAAGGTGTTGGTTAGCTGGCCCACTAGGACAGCAAGCTCTTTTGTCGAATCAGGGAGTTTGGAACCTTTACCGGTAGTGAATTAATCAGAATAATTCTAAAAATATCCCAGTCGGTTTTCCTTCAGTTTCTATAGCTAGGTTTTTGGCAGGATATGCCTCCAATTCAAATTGGAGATAACAATGATCAGAAAAGGATTCTCCGACACCTTCCAATTTAACAAACTAACCATAATGGTATCTGAGACAAGGGTAATGTCTCGTAATTCTTAACTATTTCTAGTTATAAACGTTGGTTTACAGCCAATATTGCATTTACATATAGGTCAGTACTAGCGATCAAAACAAACGGGCAACCTCAATATTAGGTGTGCTTATTTACTTTAACCTCCACCACAGTAGCATCAGAGTCCTCCTCTGACTGTGATCCCTCCAATGTACAGAGTGTTTCTACTTCCTCACCTATTTCCATGATATTCAGGTTGTCAGCCGGAGCCTCTACCGGTATCGGCACCCTCAAGATGTCACCCTCATAATTTTTCATGACTATTTATTTATTAAAGATGGTTGGAACCCAGAAAGGTCCCGCACTCCATGCCACATTGGGTCCATGGTGCAAATTGAGGACTCTAACCCAACTCGTAAGAGCGCTCTGCGGCCCCAGAAAACTGCAATAGCTTGAATAAAGGCAGGGAAGACAGTTGACCTACACTAAAAGATCTTCAGTTAAACAACTGTACCCGAGCCACCTCGAAAGCCGGACAACTGCAGACGTAATGAATGCAATCATCGACTTCTTCGAGGCACACAGTCACACAGAGAGTCGGGAACAAATCCCTTTCGTATAATGACGATTGAAGCGTTCATGACCCGTGACCATAGCGACCAGCATTCTCAGCTGAGGTTTTTTTAGAGATAAGGCGAACTAACCTCAGATTAGTTTCAATGATAAAGTGGTTAGCAGTCTGTCAGGTAGGACTAATAAGCCATTTGAGCTTTGCATGTTGATGAACGAATTTTATGGTAACTTTTTAACATTAGTGGAGTCCAAGGGAGCTGCTGGTTCGGGTCCAGACAATTCCAATCGAGAATCTGCTTTTGCTAAAGAGTCATCTATCATGTTACCTCGTCATGACTGTAATGTTATTGTTAGAACTGAGAAGTTTAAGTCATTAAGCAGCATTAAGCTACATTAAGTCAGATAAAGCCTTTAAATGTTTACCCGAAACTGTACAGACTAAGTCATCAAAATAGCTCTGGGCAATAAAGCCAGATTGTTGCAGTTTGACTAGTAATTCATCAATAACTAGGAGCCGTAAGAGAGGTAAAAGAATACCACTCTGAATACAACCTTTAAAACTGTAACTGAAACTCCAAGACCATTCAGTTTGGCCTCAGCAACGCGAGACTTACGCATGTATCCAATTCGGATTTTGATGATCTGAGCCAAATGTTAAACCTTACACAAGCATCAGTGATGTTAGAAAACGACGTGCTTCAAAAAAAAGCACCTACATAACCAGGAAAGTGCCTACGAGAATTTTTTTTATTGTTAGCGATCTAAAATCGAATCCTAGTTACAAGTTCATGTAGAGTAGTTTCACATGATTGGCCAACTCTGTAGGCATGCTGCATGCTATTGAGCTGGGAAATAGTTAAGAAGCGATCTCTAATAAATCTGTCGGCAATCCGTTCCAAAGTTTTCAGAAAGGTTGAGGACAGACTGATAGTCCGAAATGTGTTACGCCTTGAGCCAACCATAGCCAATTAAACCAATAAACCAGCCTTTGATTCTTCCAACTTGGCCACCTTCCAGTGCTAATCCAAGATTGCTAATTTTTAGTGTTCCTAGAATTTCTTTCGGGTCGCTGAGTTCCGCTAGCGACCACTTCAATTCTAAGAGCCAGTCGACGGTTTTCCCTCATAATTTTTTGGAAAGTGGTAACTTAGACCTTCTCCACCTTCCTCCACTTGCTGGACGATATATATCCTTCTTCTTCAAACTCTCTGTAGTTTTTATTCTTTCTTACTGTTCAAATTTTAGTCCGATTATGATCAGGACTTGTCGGCCTACTAGAAAAGCAGCCATATTAAAACTCAAGTCCTTTGAGTAACATAGTTATAAGAAATATTCTCACCCCTTTTAAACGGCTCACACTACAATTAGATTTTAATTGACACAGAAATATGTACATTATACATCCTACATACAAATGGATACATGCTGTACATATTTCAATATATCTAATCTATTTACGACTTTTGGTTAACCCCAAAATTAACACTTCAGACAAACAACAATAACGATAAAATATCAAGTCATGTCTGCACTGTTCATACGATAAAAACAAAACCAGATTCCCACTCCTCATCTCACACTCCTTAATCAGTGTGTAAACATATAGTAATAAGGACAGTTGATATAAATTTCATATATCTATGCGATGTGTGAGGACATAATAGTAACTGGTGCCCCTTTTGTGGTATTGTTTTATTTAGACAACAGGAGGTGTTATAGAGCTACATATGTGTGATGTACGTTCGAGTATTCTACTCATTAGGTAATTGATCAAAAATATTTGATATACCCAAGTGTAGTGTATCAGTATAAAGTTCATTGTTGAAGACAATTCACTTGATTAGATGTTATCGAAGTTAAATTTGTTCCTTGCCTTTGATCTTAAACTATATACCAGATACTATAATAGGTAAAAGACAATTACACAATTTTTTAGCGTTGTTTCTTATCTTACACAATATATCTTATTTATATCTATTTTCAAGATAATAAAATCTAAAAGTTTTTTTGTATTTTATTTTATCACAGCAGGAAACCGCTTTGGTTTTAGATACATCAACAAATACAAATGACGGTGGAAATATTCTGGAAGGTGACCACCCACAGGGTAATATACCATTTCATCTTACAACTAAAAGAAATCCATCACCATCATCGCTGTGCCATCATCATGGTATCCTAAATGAAGGTATAGTAGGAGTGTTTGGCAATGTGTGTAAATTTATGTCCCTAACTTCATATTATCACTATTACAGATTATTATGATGAAAATCGTATTAGCAATCATAATCGTGATATATGGGCGAATGAAGGTATGTAGATCTTGGTATATTGAGTTCTTTAAATAATCCTTAAATAAATTTAATAACTCGTCGTAATAATCTTTTGTTTACGGAATAACTTTCTATATTAAAATTGAAAACTCAAATAAAAAATGATAATTGACTGTAGGCTATTTACTTTAGAAGGAAAATGTAATCTTTTCACAAACAATATGTACATAAAAGATTATATATATTTGTCTATCTCTTCGAAGGTTTCTTTTCTGCCAAATCATGCTTATATATGTACATAATATAAATTCAGTAATGCACACGCGATATTATTTTAAATGGGTTATCTAAATGAAAATACTGTCTGATAATAGTATCCTGTAAATATTTTAATCTTCTTCCCCTTCATAAAATATATATTTTAACTGTGTTCGCAAAGAAGTCAACAAATTTGAAAACATGCAGTAAACACTCCGCGGGTGGCCTTACCTATTACATTTTTTTCATATTCAATCCATAAATATACAAAAAAAACATATTTTCCTCTTTTGATTGAGATTTCTATTGATCAATTTAAATCTTTAATTTGATTTTGCAGGTAAAATCCTAAGGAATGATAGACCAACGTTGTTTGATTTCCCGCCGACATCAAATCAGTATTGTTGCAGGTGACTATATTTACCACATATATTACATTATTATATGCCGTGCATATGTGAAACATAAATGCAATATTTTTATTATATATTACAACATTCAGGTTGACAACAACGGGACAATTGGTGAAAAAGGAACCAAACGACAGTAAGTTTATACGTATACAGTGCATTATCCTGTGCTCACATCCATATCAAAAACTCCATACCTATTTCATGCCTGTCGTTCTCCTAATTTATTATTTATGTACACGCAACATCAAATCTCAAAATACCAGCATCATATAACATTATCATAAACATCATCATTTAATATAAATAAATTAAAATTAATTTTCATGAAAATGCGAAGGAAAAAGAGTAACCGAACCTAACATTTGACGGATTATATGAAATGAACACTGTGTAACTTTACCATAATTTTGTGTGTATTTTTGAGAAAAGGGTTAACATTTCGGTGTACATGCTCGTTTGAATTTGTGTTTTAAAATATAAATAAAAGTCCGCATGCTGTTGTTGTTGTCAAAGGTAAAATTACGTATAGGATGGAAAATTCATTTGGGGATATTCTGCTTAGTAAATGTTAAATAATTTAAAACGATTTAGGCGGACCATTTCATTTAATGGACAATTTCTATTGGACAGCAAATTTAAAATCGGAATTCTAAACTTGTGAAAAGTGTAATTTAAGAGTGAGTGGATAAAGTAATGTCCACGGATCAGGATACTTATACAGGGGTATATACAGGGTTTTTCAATAAGAGTGATATGATTTCTTTAAACAAAACACACTAATTGTTAAGAAAATTGAAATGTTTTTTATTTAATGTGAAGTACAATCGATACAATTAAGTTCTGCATAAAACGTCATTCAAATGGCCTCCACGACTTCTTCTGCAGGAACGAATTCGATGAACCCAATTTTCGAGCACTTTTTCCACTAAATCAAGTCGTATGTCATGAATAGCACGTTCAATATTGGCTTGTAAAGCTTGAAGAGAGTTTGGTTTATTGCTAAAGACAAATGATTTCAAATAACCCCATAAGAAATAGTGTTAAAAAATGGTGTTAAATCACAACTTCTTGGAGGCTATTCAATATCACAATTTCTTGAAATAATCGGATCTCCAAACTTTTCTCGCAATAATTCAATTGTTGCACTCGCTGTGGGGCACGTAGTCTCGTCTTGTTGGAACCAAATGTTGTCAAGATCTACTTCGTCCAATTTCGGCCATAAAAAGTTGGTTATCATCGAACTATACCGATCTCCATTGTCATTAACGGTGTTACCAACTTCATTTCGGAAAAATTACGGACCGATGATTCCACCAGACCAAAAACCACACCAAACTGTCAATTTAGGTGAATGTAATGGTTTTTCATGAATAATTTGTGGATTTTCTTCGCACCAGAATCGACAGTTTTATTTATTTACCGCACCACTCAGATGAAAGTGAGCCTCATCGGAGAAGATGATTTTCTTAAAAAAATCGTTATCGTTTTCAAGTTGTTCCAAGGGAAAATCAGCAAATTCACGACGTTTACGGTGGTCCAAAGGCTTCAGTTCTTGAATGAGAACAATTTTATACGGATGCAAACCCAAATCATTTCTCAAATTCCGCCGGGTTATGGTTTGAGACAGTCCCAATTCTTGAAAACGTCTTGGAATCGACAAATTGCAGTCTTCAGCAACACTTGTCTGAACGGCAGCAATATTTGCATTACTTTGAGCGAATCTTTGTCTTATTGGCACTTCAACATTATGTAAAGAAAATGTACGCTCAAAATTTTCAACAGTTCGACGAATAGCTGCACACTTGGACGATTATTACGACTTTAAAATGGCAAAAGCGCACGAAAAGTTGCAATTGGAGAACGATTATTTTGATAATGAAACTGAATAATTTCAACATGATGAAATTGTAAACACTACTGAATACAATGAAATAAAAAATAACAGATCATGACATATTACAAATGGCCGAAACGTCACTTAAAAATCATATCATTCCTATTGGAAAACCCTATATATTCGAACTTTCTGTTATTATTGCAAATCACTATGGAGATTCTCTCTCACGTTTGTGAAGTTGGCCCAAAATGCTGGCCCAAAAAATTATATTTTTTATCGCTGGCGCTACCGCCATCTATTTTGATAACTATCATGACAGAAAACTATAAAAACATTGAATTTCACATACATTCGAAGATTAAAAATGATTTTGAATGAAATGAATATAAATAATACCTACAATTCTTTTGTATTTAAAATTTGTAAAATTATACTGATACTTTTTTTTTGCTTTATTAATTACAACTGAGACTGTGCTCATCTAGCAATTTATCTTTCAAATTTACAAATTTTACATTTCTTAAGTAATTTTGATTTGTTGGGGTGAAACCCAATGGTTAGTCCCAAAATTAATTCAACCGATTTAAAATATAATTTCAATTTGGTATGTTTACTAGGTCAAGCGGCCTCGTTCTTTGAAGTCTTCTTTCAACGACAGGGTTGTCTACCATATGACGAATATAGGTTTTTCCATGCTCCTGGAGCCTTATTTCGTGTTTGGCGGCAAGCTTTTTTATTTCATCTTTGATGTATTCCATCTGTAAGCCCCTGTGAAGGTCTTCATTTCTTGTGTACCACGGAGCATTTACGATGCTACGGAGAACCTTATTTTGAAACGTCTGTATCATTTTGGCGTTTGTTTGCTTAGTACATCCCCAGAGTTGAATACCGGAGGTCCATATCGGCTTCAGTATTTGCCGATATAGCAGCAGCTTGTTGTATATTGTAAGCTGAGAGCCTCTACCTATGAGCCAATACATTTTTTTTTTTTTTTTTATATATTTATTTATTACAACTGATTTACAAATCATCTAGTAATTTATCTTTCATAATTTATATTCTTGTTTGGAGGGTTGTAGCCCTTTGGCTAGTCCCCTTTACAATTTTATTATATTTTTAGTCGATCCTGATTGGATCTAGTAGATCATGCGGTTTCTTCCTTCGCAGCCGTCTTACTAGGTTTGAATCATCCAACATACGACGTATCTCAGCATTTTGGTGTAGACTAATACGTTGCATGTGTTTTCTCGCGTGTTTGCTTATTTCTTCACTAACGAAATCCATCTTCAGATCTCTATGCAAATGGAAATTTGATATCCCGACGACATTTATTGGTGGAGGTGATTTTTCTTTCGGTTTAGCTGGTTGTTGTTCTAGAGCTAGTTGTTTCTTGATGATTAACTGATTTCTGGCAACCTCTTTTGAAGTTGATGGTAAAGTTACTGCCATTTCTGGTGAGTGTTGCGCTTTCCTTTTCTTACTTGGTCTTTTATTCCGGTTCAACATCCAATTTGTTTCTCTTTCTAATTCTTCTTCATCCGTATGGAATGAATTAATGCCATCATCGACTGTTGGGCTAGGTGTCGTCCCAAGTTCTGCACGTGTTTCAACTGCTTTTTTGAGTTCTTCATTTTCTTTCTTTAAAATTGTAAATTCTTCTTTCAATTTAGCGGTAAATTCTTTTATTTCTCTTAGTTGTTCACGGAGTTCGGCATTTTCCTTCTCGTACTGAAATATATTTCCAGTTGAAGATCTTGGTGATCTTGATAATTTGGAACTTCGTCCAAATGGGTTAAACAATGATTGGCCCACCCCAGAATCTGTTGGGCCTGCCTCCGAAGAGTGTGGATTTGGCAGCATATCTGCTGCTGTACCACCTGGGGTATTACATTCCGTATTTGTTGTATTCATTGTTTGTTTTAGCCAATTTATACCACTGGCATTTGGTCCCCGGTAGCACTTTGCTACTGTCGAAGCAGCACCCGCCCCCCGCGACGAGGACGCGGCTACCTTGGTGTTACCTAGGTTTACACAGAGACAGCCGAAGCCCTCTGAATACCCTAGGCTGAGGGGCTATACATTTTTCTGAACTTAATATTAAGTTCTTCTTTTTCTTTTTGACATGCCCTCTCCACTTGAGCTTGGCATCGAGTGTCATGCCAAGATATTTAGCTTTGTTTGCATATGGCACCTGTCGTGAGTTAATTTCTATCAGTAGATGGGAAGCCTTTTGATATGTAAAGTTAATATGCGTGGATTTCGTCTCATTAAGCTTGATTCCCCAGCGCTTAGTCCAGTTACAAATCGTATTGGTAATCTTCTGGAGTTAGCTCATTACTCATCAGCGACATTACTTCCAAAGGCCATGATTGCTGTGTCATCTACCGATACCGACAGAGATTTGCTTAAAATGTCTATTGAATAAATAAGATCTTAGTATGGCATAGAATTGCTTGGAGCATACTTTTTTACGTTCTAACATTCTTTCAATAATGTTGGTGATTCTATGCACCTGTTCAATTGTGGAGTGCTTTTCCCTGAATCCAAATTGATGTGGAGGAATTAGTTGTCGGTCCTCAATTATTGGTTTAAGTCTTTTTAGTAATAGTTTTTGAAAGAGTTTTGACATAATTGGTAGCAATGAAGTTGGCCTGTATGATTTTTTATCGTTAGGTGGTTTATCAGGTTTTGCTATCATGATTACTTCTGCTACTTTCCATTGCCACAGAACATATTTTAACCGAAAGCTTGCATTGATTATGTGTAATATCTTACGAAATTCTTTACCTGGCAGAGTCTTGATTATTTGGCAAGTAATCGACAAACTAACTAAAAATACTGAGTAAAAACTAAGTAAAATCTAAAAATTTTAATATGCCAAAAATGATATTTAACATGATAAAATGATATCAGTGTTTCAGTAATTTTATGATGCGTCAAATGCGTTCAGTCCCTTAAAATGATGATTGTAGGAAACATGTTGCCAACAGCTAAAGGATCTGGAAAAGCTCGTAGTATCATGAAATCACTAAAATTTTCGGACAGATCTGGTTCTAACCTTTACGAGTAAGAAGTTTCAGGAGGTTCTGATAGGGCCCTCATACCGAGAATGGCCTATATTCAGCCGCTTTACGAACAACCATAATGTTTAGTGGAAATTGACATTTTCGGTGTTGGTCATCGGTCTCACTATGATTTTTAGACAGACCTGGTTCTAGCCTTTACGAATAAGAAGTTTCAGGAGGTTCTGATAGGGCCCTCATACCGAGAATGACCTATATTCAGCCGCTTTACGAACAACCATAATATTCAGTGGAAGAAGAGATTTTCGGCGTTGGTCAACGATCTCACTATGAATTTTGGACAGATCTGATTGTAGCCTTTACGAGTAAGAAATTTCAGGAGGTTGTCCTGGAGTCCTCATACCGAGAATGGCATATGTTCAGCCGCTTTACGAACAACCATAATATTTAGTGGAAGTTGAGATTTTCTATGTTGGTCATTGGTCTCACTAAAATTTTCGGACGTATCTGGTTCTAGCCTTTACGAGTAAGAAGTTTCAAGAGGTTGTGTTGGGGCCCTCATACCTAGAATGGGCTATATTCAACCGCTTTACGGACAACCAAAATATTTAGTGGAAGTTGAGATTCTCGGTGTTGGTCAACGATCTCACTATGAATTTTGGACAGATCTAGTTCAAGCCTTTACGAGTAAGAAGTTTCAGGAGGTTGTGATGGGGTCCTCATACCGAGAATGTCTTATATTCAGCCGCTTTACGAACAACCAACATATTTGGTGGAAGTTGAGATTTTCGGTGTTGGTCATCAGTTTCACTATGATTTTTGGACAGATCTTGTTCTTGCCTTTACGAATAAGAAGTTTCAAGAGGCTGTGATGGGGCCCTCATAAAATTTTCGATAAGCAACATTTACGTCATTTCATTCAACAAGCTATGGAATTGATTAATTCGACTTTGACAACATTCTGACTAATATTCTGTGAGTCATCCAACAGTAAAAAAGTGGTTTGCAAGATTTCGTGATGACAATTTTAGTCTTGAGGACGATCTACGTCCAGGTGCAGTAAAACAATTTGAAGATGAAGAACTTAAAATCTTACTGGATCCGTGAAAAATCCGCGTATGGATCCCAGAAAACTCAACTCAAAAGAGCTTGTAGAGCAGTTAGGTGTTACTCACCAAGCATTCACTTCGATTGCATGCAATGGGAAAAATACAAAACGAAGAAAAATGAGGTACCGGGTTCGAATCCCGATAGGGGCAGGATGCAAAGTGAAATTTCATCAACAGATTTCGATCTGTGGTGAAATGTAACACATCTCTGACCCCCTGTCGGTGTGCAAAACTCATGGGCCGACCCATCTTCCATGCTGGTATAGGCTGGCATGGAGCTTGCAATGTGCAGATGGTCTTAAAATCGGTCCTATAGCCGTACGTCCTCGAGTTGGCCGCAAGGCGTAAAGTAAGGACGTTAAAAGCATAACCGCGGAAGAGCAGGGTGAGCCTTGAGCCCCAAAACAGATCGCATAGTTACCAATAAAAAAAAAAAAATAAAAAAAAAAAATAAAAAAAAAAAAAAAAAAAAAAAAAAAAAAAATGGTTTCCTCATAAATTGGCAGAAGAAAAGAAAAATCGAAGAGTTGACATCTGCATGAATTGGCTTTCTCGGTACAAAAGAAAGAATTTTTTTCACAAAATCATTACGGGTGATGAAAAGTAGATTTTGTACGATAATCCTAGCCGCAAAAAAACATGGGTTGAACTAAGCCAGCCATCAACATCAGTTGTAATAATGAATGTTCACTGAATATTCAGTGAGTCATTTACTACGAGCTTCTGGAACCTGGTCAAACTGTTACAGCTGGCCCAAAAGGTCTTCTGGAGGAAAAATGACCATTTACGGGTCAAGAAAGGCGGAATGTGATATTGCTGCATATCAACGCTTGTCCATATACAGCAAAATCAACCCTGGAACTCATCTTCTGTTTAGGTTGGGAAGTTTTACAGCATGCGGCGGATTCTCCAGACTTGGGTCTTTCTAACCTCTTTTTCAGATCGATGTCATCATATTTGAAAGAAAAGCGGTTTAAGAAAGTGGAGACCGATAACCGAAAATCTCAATTTCCACTAAATATTATGGTTCTCTTTGAAGAAAAAACCTTCATTCTCGGTATGAGGACCCCATCACAACCTCCTGAAACTTCTTACTCGTAGTGGCTAGAACCAGATATGTCCGAAAATCGTAGTGAGATCGATGACCAACACCGAAAATCTCAACTTCCACTGAATAGTATGGTTGTTCGTAAAGCGGCTGAATATAGGCCATTCTCGGTATGAGGCTGTATATGTAGTATAGGGTTTTCCAATAGGAATGATATGATTTTTAAGTGACGTTTCGACCATTTGTTGACATATTACTGTCATTTTTTGTTTCATTGTATTCAGTAAAGTTTACAATTTCATCATGGTGAGATATACGCAAGACCAACGTTTACAAATTGCAATTACAAACGATAATGATTTTTTTAAGAAAATCATCTTCTCCGATGAGGCCCACTTTCATCTAAGTGGTGCGGTAAATAAACAAAACTGTCAATTCTGGTGCAAAGAAAATCCGCATCCAAATTATTCATGAAAAACCATTACATTCACCTAAATTGACAGTTTGGTGTGGTTTTTGGTCTAGTGGAATCATCGGTCCGTATTTTTTTTCGAAATGAACCTGGTAACACCGTTACTGTCAATGGAGATCGGTATAGTTCGATGATAACCAACTTTTTATGGTCGAAATTGGAAGAAGTTGATCTTGACAACATTTGGTTCCAACAAGACGGAACTACGTGCCACACAGCAAGTGCAACAATTGAATTATTGCGAGAAAAGTTTGGATCATTGCACTTTTATTGGAAAACCGTATAGTTATAAAGTTTGTCCGTTGCTGTGTTTCTATATAATAGTTGTACTATTATAAAGGGTATCTCAGCAAGAGCGCCGGATTTAAATTTGCCGCCATTTTGTTAATACGAGTTGTACTGTGATTTTTTGTTGACATTTGTCACGTACAGACCACAAGATTTAAGAATATGGAGAAGTATTCAAACCAACACCGTTTAATTATTGTAAAAACACATTACAAAAATGGTGAAAGTTTTTTTGCATAAATGTGGCTGTATTTCTCCAATAACGCACCGTATTTCCTCTTTAAGATGTTCAACTGTTTCAGACTTATTCGCATACACCTTTTCCTTCACATAGCCTCAAAGAAAAATGCCCATCGTTGTTAGGTCGCACGATCTTGGTGGCTCGTTGTTGATCGTCAAATCGAGAAATGACACGGCCTGGAAACTTAGTCTGCAGTAACACCATTGGTTCACGTGCTGTGTGGCAGGTCGTACCGTCTTGTTGGAAAAACATGTCATCCACATCAGTTATATCCAATTTAGGCCACAAAAACTCCGTTAACATTTCGCGATACCGCACTCCATTAACAGTTAGCGCATTTCCAGCCACATTGTTAAAGAAATACGGCCCAATTACTCCACCAGTCCAAAATGAACATCAAACAGTTACTCGCGGTGGATGCATTTTTTCTTTGAGTATCACACGAGGATTTTCAGCACCCCAAATCCGACAGATTTGCTTATTTACGTATCCGTCGATTTGAAAATGTGCCTCATCTGAAAAAATGATTTTCTTCGAAAAATCCGCATTAATTTGACGATGTTCCAACACCCAATCAGCAAATTCACGGCGCTGCGCATGGTCCCTTGGCTTGATTTCTTGCACTAATTGAACCTTGTATGCGTGTTAATGCATTTCTTTTACCAAAATTCGTTGCATAGTGCTTCTGGCAATGTTTAATTCTTGACCACGATGCCGAATGGAAGTTTTTGGATTCTCGGCCACAGATTCCCTTACTGTGGCTATATTTTCGAGTGACCGACAAGGACCACGACAAACAATGATCTTCTGATCCATCAGCGTAAATTTGGTCCCAAAATTTTGTAATTAAATGCCTCACTGTCGATTCATTTGGCGCATTATTGCGACCGAAAACTTGAAGTAATTAGCGAACTGTTTTCTCAAAACTTTCACCATTTTTATAATGTGTTTTACAATAATTAAACGTTGTTGGTTTGAATACTTCTCCATATTCTTAAATCGCGTGGTCTGTACGTGACAACTGTCAAAAAGAATCACCGTACAACTCGTATTAACAAAATGGCGGCAAATTTAAATCCGTCACTCTTGCTGAGACGCCCTATACTTCTACTTTAAACAAATCCAAAGTTTGAAACTTTGTAGTTAAACAACTGAAATACTCTTAATTATTTTTCCATTGAAAGTATGTAATTTCTTTTTAATAAAATCTAAGACGTTTAGGTTAGGTTAGGTTAGGTTTCAGTGGCTGCCATCGCACACTTAGGCCAGTTATGGTCCATTGTGATACCACAGGATCCGACATCATCAAACTCCTTAAACCCATTTAGTGCTATTAATATAGCGTAAAAGATCTCGCACATTGCAGCTTTCGAGATCAGAGAGGCTGTCCATGGTGTATTTGCCCAACTGATAATGTCTTCTACCAGCTAGCGCAGGGCATGAGCATAGAAAGTGAACAAGAGTCTCCTCCTCCTCCTCGTCCCTGCAGCTTCTGCAGAAATTATTTGAATCTAGACCCAGCCTTCTCACATGATCTCCGAAAAGGCAGTGTCCGGTAAGTACCCTTACAATTCTACCTAAATCACGCTTCCCTAGTGTGATTAAGATCTTAGAGCGCTTCAAGTTCAGCACAGGCCATACTTGCTTCGCTATCCTACCGGTTGGACTCTCAAGCAACCTAGCATTCGCCAAGGCAACTGCTTTCCTATGGCTTGCCGTTTTCAGCATAGACATAGGTCTCCCTAAACATTCTCTCCCTGATTCCAGTTGGAGAGTTGTACCGTACCTTGCTAACTCGTCTGCCCTGCAAATTCCCCTCAACGTCAGAGTGACCCGGAACCCATACCAACTGGATATTGAAATGCTCACTCATCTCGTTAAGAGAAGTGTGACAATTCAATGCCACCCGTGACGCCACGGAAACTGAATCCAGCGAAAGAATGGCCGCCCGACTGTCCACATAAATAGTGATATCAACGCACGATATCATATTATGCTTCAACCAGTTCATGACCTCTTCGATCGCTATAACTTCAGTCTGGTACACGCTGCAGTAATCAGGTAGACGAAAAGATAAATTGACATTTAATTCCCCACAGAACACACCCGCTCCCACTCTACCATCGTGCTTGGAGCCGTCGGTGAAGAAATTAACTGTCCCGGTCTCGATAAGGAGACCTCTGTTCCAATCCTCCCGAGAGGGGAGAATCACCTTAAAACGCTTGTCGAAGCACAACATGGGTATTTTATAATCTAAATTCTCCAAGTCATGCCTCACCGAATTGACTATAGTTGAGTGCCCCTTTTGCAGGCACTTCCAACCAGAGGTCGCTGATAGCCGGGCGGCCGTATTAACCGCCATTTGCTTACTGATAATATCCAACGGGAGAAGATGCAGTATGACCTCTAAGACACTAGTGGGGGTGGTTTTCAGAGCCCCACTAATGAGCAAACAGGCTGCCCTCTGCACCTTCGCCATTATGTTAGTATATGATGATTTCTCCAGAGCTGGCCACCACACACTCACACCATACAGCAGTATGGGCCTTACAACTGCCGTGTAAAGCCAGTGCACCAGCTCCGGTTTCAGGCCCCATTTCCTTCCAATGGCGTTTTTACAAGAGTAGAGTGCCACGGTGGCCTTCTTTACTCTTTCCATCGTGTTTGGCTTCCAACTGAGCTTACTGTCCAGGAGAACCCCTAGGAATCTCGCCTTATCAGTAAGGACCAGCGTAATACCATTCAGGCTCGGTGGAACCATTGCCGGAATTTTGTATCTCCTAGTGAAAAGGACCAGCTCTGTTTTTGATGGGTTAATCCCCAATCCACATCTGCTGGCCCAACCCGCAGTGATTGACAACGCATTTTGCATCATATCCCTAATTGTTCCCAGGTGCTTTCCCGAGACAGCTATCGCCACATCATCGGCATAAGCAACCACACTTATCCCTTCTCTCTCCAGTAGCTATAGTAGTCCATTGATTACTAAGTTCCAGAGAAGGGGGGAGAGGACCCCTCCCTGAGGGGTTCCCCGAACGACCTGTATTCTGACGGAAACTTCCCCATCCCTGCTATGACTCTTCTGCTACCCAGCAGATGAGTAATTAGTCCGGTTACAGGGTCTACAATCTCAAGTGGCAGCAATCCTTCCAAAATTGCTTCCATCTTTACGTTATTGAATGCGCCCTCGATATCGAGAAA
Organism: Nephrotoma guestfalica; assembly: GCA_963691935.1. Classification (NCBI taxonomy): domain Eukaryota; kingdom Metazoa; phylum Arthropoda; class Insecta; order Diptera; family Tipulidae; genus Nephrotoma; species Nephrotoma guestfalica. Next base: position 183,691,187 of record OY829915.1, on the reverse strand, counting down.
CGCAACCAGCCAGAATTCCTGAAAATCCAGTGACTTCTCAATTCCCCGAACCAGGGTATGTAATGCCGTATCCACGGACTTACCCTTATGATATGCATGTTGCGACTGAGCCCAGTTACTGGGTCCAATTTTCGAACGAATATATACATCCAGCGTCCTTTCCATGATTTTCAGCAGAATATAGGTCTAAGGTCCTTAGGGTTGTTGTGCGAGCTTCTTCCCGCCTTCGGGATGAAGATCACCCTAGCCTCCCTCCATTTCTTGGGAGTGTACCCCAGCTTCAGACATCCTTTGAAGATAACTTCCAGCCAGGGAACCAAGATCTCCGAGTTCTTCTGAATTTCTGCTGGTACAATCCCATCCGGACCAGCTGACTTAAACGGCTTGAACCCATTAATGGCCCATTTTAGCCTTTGCGTGTTCAGAATAGCCTCTGTACACAACGGTTGGACCCCGCCGTGATCACCTGACCCACGGTCATCCAGAGGATTCGCAGTCGTCACGTCCTCACTTCCCGGGAAGTGTGTTTCCATCAAGAGATCAAGTGTCTCTTCACTAGAAACCGTCCATTCGCCATCCGTTTTTAACAGATAGCCAAGAACAGTTGGATTGGTAGACAGAATTTTTCTTAAGCACGAAGTTTCCGAGACCCCTTCCATTCTCTCACAGAAGCGCCTCCACGAATTTCTTTGCGCCTTCCTTATTTCCCTTTTGTACACTCTGAGGCTTTCCTTATAGAAGTCCCAGTCTTGACTGTCTCTAGATCTTTTCGCTCTATTAAAGGCAGACCCACAGCCCTCCGGCACTCCGCAAGTGCCGGGTTCCACCAAACAGGTTTTCGCATCCCCCTAAGCTTTGTTAAAGGGCAGGCTACCCTCATAGAGGTATTGCAAGCCCTAGTTAGAGTGTCCACCATTGAATCCAGTTCACTTCCCGTGTCGGAGAGTCCTGGAACTCTGGATGGAATGATGCCCTCCAATACCTCCCTATATACATGCCATACTGTCCTTCGGGGATTTCTGAACACGTATTGTTTTGTAATGTTGAGATTAAGTTTAAACGTTAAGTATCGATGGTCGGAGAAGGAATGCTCCTTTGCCACCCTCCATTTCCTGATCATCGATGAAATAAATTCGGAGACCAGAGTAATATCCAGAACCTCCTGTCTATTACTAATAATAAAGGTGAGTTCCTGGCCTATATTGCTAATAGTGAGGTTAGTTCTTTAGAGAAAATCAAAAAGTAACTCACCCCTGTGATTTATATTCGAGCTACCCCAGATGGTATAGGCTAAATACAACTGGAGGTCGCCAGGTATCCAGAGGGCTCCGTTCAAGACTGGGCTTTGTTAAATGGGCCCCCAGCCTAGTCGATCATCAGCACGGGTCGCGTAACACCTTAATCCAGCCCATTGGCTCGCCGAGCGTCTCGCCCCTACGCGCCCCAGCCCTTCTCCCACATTCCCCTACTCATTCCGCCATTCCCATGGAATCCCAACCCAATAGGACCCATTTCATACAGGGGATTACCATTTATAGGGTTCCCTACTCACTACTTGAAGACCCGGGGCGCATTGAGACGTGACGCTCAGTTCACCGTGGTTTGTGGTCGATGGTTTTATGGCGCCATCAGTTCACTCAGGATTTAGTGAACAGAGGTTAACCACTCCCCAGTTCCCTGAGACTCTCCTCCCAGCAGAGCTGCGGTTGGAAACGGCTTATTTGATTCACCGCTAACCGACGATATCCCGTCCACTATCCACCACCTGTGACCCCCCCGGTAGCTGCAGCCCGCCCCGAGCAAAAGTTTACTTAAGATGTTTAAGTAAACCTCATAATTATACTATCTACTTAATTTTATAAAAATAGCAATAGTGGTGAACTGATGGAAAGTGGACTTTCTTAGTAAAAAGGTTGCCCACGTCTGTTCTAGCTCCACGTAATTTAGGTAGTAGGCAAGTAGTAAGCAATATTCTTTTATTTACTTCGTCAGTAGATTAAATTAAATGTGTTATACAGTTGGTGGATAAGTTTGTGAATAAATCTCAAGTTTAATAGGTTAACATCAAAAGGAAAAACAATCAACAATTTTTCCCTGTACAAACTAATTGAGATTATTTTTCCGTGTTATCCTATCTATATGCATATCATATCCCCTACTTCTGGTTCATATTCCGATCAACGACAGTATAAATTAGATTAAAATGTGAGAATTTCCAACAATTTATAATTTTCGGTTTTATATTTAATTTAAGAATAATAAGAAATTGATTTGGATTATGGAAATTTTCTAATATCACGTGACAATTTGTTATGTTTTTGTATCAATCAAACCGCGATTCATAATATTTTTTCTTAAGATTATTGATACCTTCTTATCAATACTACATATCTTATAATATAAGCTGTGCGATGAGATGAATATTTACTTGAGTATATTAAAATTTTTGTCATGTTCGATTTGGTAGGAATTTGATTAAAAAATAACAGAAGTGAAAAGCGTATTTTAAATAAATGACTGTAAGGTGCTCTATGATCGTTTAAATTTATGAAGTACAGTGTGAGGGAGACATTTTATTCTCAATATATAAATCAAATTAGAGTGTCGAACTCTTACAATTTGATTACAGGTACTAAGAAAACCATCTTATCTTGGATACAGTAAGTTATAGTATGAAATGGTTTGCTTAAGAAAGTATCAAAACTTTCAAAATTATGAGGTAGCCTTTAGAAGAACAAACCTGAACTCGCCCAATTTGTGTACTCCTTTCTGTGAGCTATAGATTACACTATGAAGCAGTTTTCAATACAACATTCGCGAATTATGCTTTGTAAAAAATTGATGGTTGAAATTAGTGTTCTTTATATATGACTTCAGAAACTGTATCGAAAAAACATATTTAAAACGTTAATGAGAGCTAATGCCGTGTCCGGCTGCTTATAGGCAATGAGCTGCTTATCCGGCTGCAATGAGAATTACAGATCTGGCGGTGTGGCAATGTACGCTAGGAACGATTTGAATTGTAAACATATCAAGCTCGACTTTAACACTTTTGATGCTACAGGCATTTCCTTTATGTTAGGGACAAAACTAATATGTGCTTTCTGCATCTACAGACTAGATTTCTTCAACATTTCCAATTTCTTTTAACACTATGCGCCGTAGGTACTTGGTGAAACAAATTAACACTTGATAAACACATTATTCCACTTGTTTAATTATTTCGCAATTTTAAAAAAATTTTGTTGAAAAAGTTTAAAAAATTACTCGATCGATTTCTACTTGTTACGTCATATCAGGAGTAACTACTGATTTGTAAAAATAAAAATTTAGTTATATATAGTAGAAATAAGCAAAAGGAAATAAAAGAAGGAGGGACTAAAAATAGGCAATGAAAATTAATCTATTGATCGTTCCTACCATCTGTTGTTTACACGGAAAAATTACTAATAAAAACAGGGGTGGAATAGCAAGTAAGCGATTAGTCATCGGCCGAGTAACAAAATTCAAGGTATATTGAAGTACATTTAATTACCCGACGTATTAGTCATATTATTAAGAGTGTGAGAATAGAACAGAGCGAGGTCCGTAATTGGTGAGAAACGGATTTCTCTTTGTTCGTTAAGGATATTTTGGTTAAGGAATATGGATTTCCGAATTTCGTATGATTCTAAGGTATCTAAACGTCTGCTTTTGAGTTGTAAATGTAATATGTCTAAATTGTTTAAGCTAGCTGTATGATTTTCTAAAGTTAAATGATTATGGAATGTTGATTAATTGCAACCCGATAAATGTTCTTTAGCTCTAACTCCAAAATTGCGCCTAGTCTGTCCAATATAGGAGAAACGACAATCATTGCAATTAATCCTATAAACACCAGATTGGTTGGATAAAAAATTTCGTACAGAGCTATCTGAAATTTCACATATTCAATATGAGTCACTTCCAATAATAAAATCACGTCCAAGCGATTTAAATAGTTTACGGTAGTCCTCTCTTTTCAAGTTATGCCGGGGAGGACAATATATTGCAGAGTCAGTAAGCTGTCTGTGTTTAATTTGGATCCTTACAGTAGTGACTTGCATTGTTTCTTCTTCGATATTTGATTCTAAATGGTGTTTTATATTTTTTTATATTAGTAATACCGAACCACCTCTTGCTCTTTCCGCTGCTTGAATGGAGTGATATAAGTTATAACCCCGTATTTTAACAAACGAAGATTTAACTAGATGGCTTTCAGACATTAAGAAAGTGTCGATTTTTTCTATCTAACATTTTTTGTTCGATTGTGTTGAGGGAGTTGCATTTTCTTCAGTTGATCAAGTATCATGCTGTTCAGATTACTTTGGTCATCTTTACCCGCTCTGTAATAGCTGCAATGCTGTTCATAATGTTTTCCATAATTTGGTTACTTTCAGAGCCCATATGTTTGGTTGAACCCCAATCTTTCACTACCTGGGCAAATGAACTTATTTGCCCTGTGTTGCTTGCTTGTTGGTTTGGATCCATCTGATTTGATATTTGAACCCATCGATTTTCGTGATTTTGCGGTTGATTTCTCGTTGTATCTCTTAATTTTTGTAGTTGTTTAGCAACCTCGCAGCCTCGATAATTAGCAGGTACAATTTGTACACTTGGCTGGTACGTCTCTCCCTATTGTACATGCCTGGATAAAATGATTACCTGAGCATTTTACACATCTTGGATCCCGGCCGCAATAGCTTTGGGTGTGATTAAATGCCTGACATTTCTTGCATTGGAGTATGCGTGTTGTGATTCTCCTCATTGGCTCGATTTTCACCTTCATGTGAAGGATTCCTTTTACTCCATAAATGTTTTGAACATTCTCTTTGTTGTCAAATACTAGCATAAAAAGAGGGAGTCACCTTTTACTGTAAATTTGGTTTCCTTCCTGAATTTCTGTTCTCTCTTTTTTAACAATATTCACAGCATCTAATATTTTAAGACCTTCATTTTGTAAGTCTTCCATTATTTCTTTGTTTGAGCACTGTGTAGTATTGATCCTACAAGTAACATATCATGAAATGTTACAGGATCGTGTGGGATTAATGTTACGAGAGGTACCGGTGTACGCTTATATACCGACTTGCATCTTGTGAGCGGGTTCAGACTAATTTTAGAACCGATGCAATAAATTCGCGAACATTTGTGTTGATCCAAATAATAAATTTTTTTTTGATAATTCATGTTATTGACCCTAGATTTGTAAAACAAACAAATTTCAATTTACGAGAATGGAATCGCTACGTTGTCCCAATATTAAAAGCATCGCTTAATCGGAATACCGATCGAGTCAGTAGACAGGACCTAACCAATAGTTAACGTTATTTATTATTGACTTGGCTTATAAACATGAATTGCATAAACTTAGACAATACACTTACTTTAAAATCATAATATGTATATCGATCCTGGCGACCAAGAAGTATGCTAGTGTAGCTGGGTCCACAGTGGTCTAAGAAAATTTCGTACAATATTTAGCGGAATCCATTGACATAAGCTAAGTACCCCAAGTATTTCTATAGCTTCTCATAACTACTCAATCACAAATTTTGATTTTTTAAGCTTTAAGGTGAATTTACATATCCGACAATTTTGCGGCGAGGCTGGGTGTCGCCGGAAATTCGGCTAACGCTGTATTATCGATGATTTACATATTCGACGATTTTTCGGCGCAGTTTTTCACACATGCCTACATAAACAATGTTATGTGTCAATAAATTACAAGATACATTTTGTTCATGCCTTCGCCGTGCAGGGAATTTGGCGAAGAAGTCCTTTCTGATTGGTTGAATGCTTCACGTGATGTTAGGCGCAGAAAACTCGTCGTTAATGTAAATCCACCTTTACTTCTAACAAACAAATTTGCACTCCATTGAACATCTACTCACAAGTACTAGCAAGAAGTTTGCTAAGGCAAATTGAACTCGGCTATATTGTGTGCAGATGATCGATTTTCTTTCGATATTTTATTCAATGAATGCTGTAAGTGGCAAAAAACAATTGAAAGATTAGATTAATAAGAAAATTTCGAAAATTCAAGACAGGTCTAAGCCGAACAGTCTATTAAATTTTACCGTTAAAAATTGTGAACTAAAGCTGGCGGTTTTTTATCTGGTAGATGACACTTTGACAGTTCAAAGTGAACTTTTTAACTGCTAGTTTAGTTCAACAATTTTTTTCGAAATTATTATACTTTCGAAAAGAAATCATCAAAAGCGACATCATCAGTTGCCCATTTGTCCAGTGATGTATGTAATACATGGCGCTAGAGTTTGCTAATGAAACACATGACATTGGTTTTGTAAAAATTAACTCATAATACTGAGGGTCACCATTACTATGTGACAACCTCTATCTGGTTGAAACTATACATTTCGGATAGGTATTCGTCGTCGGAGGATTTTCATTGGCTCATTTTATTTATATTTCCGTTGAAATTAAAGTGCGCCTAGCATAAGCAGTTTATAAAGTTTACATCGTTCTCAACAAAATGTAACAACTTTTGGTAGAACACTAGTCGAGTTGGTAGATATTCTGGATTCAAGTAGGTTGTAAGTTGAATTTCATATGGAAACAAGTTCAAGTCTTTGTGTAAAATACGCGACACTTCTTCGACTGACAGCTGTATTCAACGTTAATTGTCTTATCGAAATACAAGGATTATTATTAATGGCTGCCATCACTGCGGGGTGGATGTTGGATGTTCGAACTGATAGATTTCGATGGTAAGGCGTCCTACAAGTCAATGGTCGCATAACGTTTGAGTAATTAATACTTTCTCTGCCAAAATTGGAGACTCAAAATTGGAGTTCATAATACAGTTGCGCCAGTTGCATTCTATCTGCGTTTTCAATCCTGTTCGTTGAAAAAAATAAAAATAAATTAAAAACATAAATATTTACTTTTGGTTTTGTTGCAATATTCGTGTTCCACTTTGTAAAACAGAAGCATAGTAAATATGGAACTTCTTCAATATTCGCTAATAGAATGCCTTCTGGTGTCATTCTAATGATGTGACATATTACGAATAATAACTATAGATACCAATAACTACTCCGACGTGTAGGAATTGGTCAGTTAATTAATTTAATAAAAGTTTAAACGTATCTCATAAGAGAACATTTACCGTAAAAACTCGTCTAAAATATTTCTCTGCGTCCTTTGTTCTTATCCGTAATTCAAGATGACCCTAATGCTGCACCAGCACTTGTAGCACAATCCAATGAAAATGGTACTGGAATTTTTTACAAATTAATTACAAATTTGTTACACAGTTAGAAATTTTTTACAAGTTCCGTTATTCTGCAATTTGTGTGTGGGCTGGCATTAGACAAAGCTACACCACACTTTTCGTATTTTTTTTAATATTTATTGTATCGGGCTGGGGGTGGTACTGGAATTTTTTACAAATTAATTACAACATATCGGCATAGTTCAATCCGAAAAAACTACCCCTAAGGGGTTCAATTCTTCAAAAACCATATTTTTCGTTACAACATGCCTATCGCATTTCTAGTAATTTTTGTTGTATCGTATTGGGTATGATACTGGCATGTTTTACCAGTTAATTACAACATATCGGCATAGTTCAATCCGAAAAAACTACCCCTAAGAGGGCCAATTCTTCAAAAACCATATTTTTATTTATATTGTTGAATCGTACTGGGGGTGGTACTGTACTTTTTTACAACTTAACTACAACATATTGGAATAGCTCAACCCACAAAAACTACCCCCAATCGGTGTAATTTGTACACCCTTAATTTATTACAATAGCCCACACCCACAAAAATCGATCGTAATGTATCGAACTTCCTTCCTTAGCAAGAATTAGGTATCCCTGAATTTATTACAAAAGCCCACACCCACAAAAATCGATCAAAATGTACCGAACTTCCTTCCAATGCAAGAAATAGGCACCCCTGAATTTATTACAACAGCCCACACCCACAATAATCGATCAAAATTTATCGAACTTCCTTCCAATGCAAGAAATAGGTATCCCTGCATTTATTACAAAAGCCCACACCCATAATAGTCGATAATTATGTATCGAACTTCCTTCCAATGCAAGAAATAGGTATCCCTGAATTTATTACAACAGCCCACACTCACAAAAATCGATCAAAATGGATCGAACTTCCTTCCAATGCAAGAAATAGGAATCCCTGAATTTATTACAACAGCCCACACCCATAAAAATCGATAAAAATGGATCGAACTTCCTTCCTATGCAAGAAATAGGTATCCCTGAATTGATTATAACAGCCCACACCCACAATAATCGATCAAAATGTATCGAACTTCCTTCCTATGCAAGAATTAGGTATCCCTGAATTTATTATAACAGCCCACACCCACAATAATCGATCAAAATGTATCGAACTTCCTTCCTATGCAAGAATTAGGTATCCCTGAATTTATCACAACAGCCCACCCCCATAAAAGACGATAAACATGCATCGAACTTCCTTCCTATACAAGAAATAGGTATCCCTGAATTTATTACAACAGCCCACACCCACAATAATGAATCAAAATGTATCGTATGGGTGTGGGCTGTTGTAATAAATTCAGGGATACCTATTTCTTGTATAGGAAGGAAGTTCGATGCATGTTTATCGACTTTTATTGGGGTGGGCTGTTGTGATAAATTCAGGGATACCTAATTCTTGCATAGGAAGGAAGTTCGATACATTTTGATCGATTATTGGGGGTGTGGGCTGTTGTAATAAATTCAGGAGTGCCTATTTCTTGCTAAGGAAGGAAGTTCGATACATTTCGATCGATTTTTTTGGGTGTGGACTATTGTAATAAATTAAGGGTGTACAAATTACACTGCTTGGGGGTAGTTTTGTGGGTTGAGCTATCCCAATATGTTGTAGTTAATTTGTAAAAAATTACAGTACCACCCCCAGTACGATACAACAATACTACAAATATTAACAGAAAATTAACAGAAATGCGATAAGCATGTTGTAACGAAAAATATGGTTTTTGAAGAATTGAACCACTTAGGGGTAGTTTTTTCGGATTGAACTATGCCGATATGTTGTAATTAATTTGTAAAAAATTCCAGTACCACCCCCAGCCCGATACAATAAATATTAACAAAAATACGAAAAGTGTGGTGTAGCTTTGTCTAATGCCAGCCCACACACGAATTGCAGAATAACGGGACTTGCAAAAAATTTTCTAACTGTGCAACAAATTTGTAATTAATTTGTAAAAAATTCCAGTACCATTTTCATTGGATTGTGCTACAAGTGCTGGTGCTGCATTAGGGTCATTAATTCAAGATCAATATTGAATTGTCTATCATAACTCAATATATCCTTTTGAAATTGAATAATAAGAGGATTATTATATTCCGATAAAAAGTATAAAAAACACCAATTCCTTCAAAATGCAACACGGTATCGTAATGTATTCTTGTTGACTTTTCTATTAATTTTTCGGTTGTTTGTTTAATTTGCAACCCCCTAATACAATTTTCATTTTCATCCCTACACAAAAAAAACAGACGAGAATACATATAAATGTTTTCATGGGGGAAAAAGATACGAATCTATTAAAGATCAACAACATATTTAATAATTTATAATGTTTAAAAGATTTTTTTTCAAGTCTGGGAACACACGTTGTAGTCGTATGTGGTTCACTCAGAACGTGAGGTGACTGCGAGGTATTATGTGATAACAACAATAGAAACATTGTATTTAAAATGTGTGCCATAATGACTGGAATTTTTTAAATTTGGTATTCTGGAATGAGTTAATTTTAGGCGGGAATAATTAAGAAACAATTATGGTTGTGCACATTCAGAAAAGGGTTCTAGGTCATCATTATAAAATACCTGAAAGTAAATAGTCGCAACTCCCCACTATTAATGTACGCACAGTGTTATATTTTCCAAACCCTTTTCTTGTGCTCTTTTATGGTGAAACGGGAAATTTTATTATTTTATTTATTTTAAATTTATCCACATTTTTTTTTGTAAGATTAATTAATATAAATGAATTACATACAACCTCGTTAGAATGAAAATAGAGGAAAATTATTTTCACTATTTTTGTTTTATGAGTAATGAATTTTTTATTTATTTTTTGTACCGTTGAAATATGTTTCAGCTTCTGCTGTGGATTTTCAGATTAAAAAGCAAAATATTTGAATATTTAATTGGATTAATGTATTTATTATGAATTATTAATTATTATGATAATAATAAATATTACATTGTTTGTTTTTACTTTTATTAATTCTTAATTAGTATTGATTAATTTAGTGGTTTTGCTTTAATATTAACGTAAATGGACTTGTTTCTGCGGTACCGGCGCTTTATATGGAGGTATAGCGGTTCATTATAGTAACTTGAAGTTTAGCTGAAGCTTTGTTAGCTGAATTTTGTGGTCGTTGATTATCTTGAACGGTACCGAGATATGTACTTCTTTATATCGATTATTACCTTAACGAATTTTTTGGTAAGAAGTGGCATTCTAACTAGAACTTCTTGTTGAATTTTGAAATATTTTTTTTTAAATTTTTTTTTTATATTTATTTATTACAACTGATTTACAAATCATCTAGTAATTTATCTTTCATAATTTGTATTCTTGTTTGGAGGGTTGTAGCCTTTTGGCTAGTCCCCTTTACAATTTTATTATATTTTTCGACCCTGATTGGATCTTGTAGATCATGCGGTTTCTTCCTTCGCAGCCGTCTTACTGGGTTTGAATCATCCAACATACGAGGTATCTCAGCATTTTGGTGTAGAATAATACGTTGTATGTGTTTGCTTGATTATTTCTTCACTAAAGAAATCCATCTCTATGGAGGTTGTCACTTCTTATGTACCACGGTGCATTAACTATTCCACGAAGGACCTTGCTTTGGAATGACTGGATGATATTGACATTGATTTTCTTTGTACAGCCCCAGAGCTGAATACCGTAAGTCCACACAGGTTTTAGGATTTGCCGGTATAGTAGCAATTTATTATGTAGAGTTAGCTCAGAATTTCTTTCTAAGAGCCAATCCATTTTTCTGTATTTGATGTTTAACTCTTCTTTTTTCTTTTTCACATGCTCTTTCTAGTTTAGTTTTGCGTCTAGAGTCATGCCTAGATATTTTACCGTATTGCATATGGAATTTGCTGGGAGTTCAGTTCTACTGGTATCCAGTTGATCTTCTTATTGATAAAGTTGACGTGAACAGATTTTGTTTGTTATTCGCCATATCTTGGTCCAGGTACTGACAATATTAGTAGCTCTTTGCAATTTGCTTGTAGATTCTTCTATGCAATTAGCAACTGCTAAGATGGCCGTATCATCCGCAAACCTCGCTATGTTAGTCTCCTCTATCGTTGGCAGGTCCGAGGTGTATAGAACATATAATGTTGGTCCCAGAACGCTACCTTGTTGTACTCATGCTGATATTTTCTTAATTTCTGAGTATTCGCCATCTAATTTAACTTGAAAGTGTGGGCTAGATATGTAAGGTTTTAGAATTTCATAAACCTGCTTTGGTAAGTCTCTTTGTAATTTATATACCAAGCCTTTATGCCATACTCTGTCAAAGGCCTGTGCTACATCCAAGAAGACGCTTGAACATACTTTCTTTTTTTCAAGTACGTCTTCAATTATGTTTGTAATTCGGTATACTTGTTCTATTGTTGAATAGTTTTCTCTGAAGCCAAATTGATGTGGAGGAACAAGATTTCTTTCTGCTATTATTGGTTTTAGTCTCTTTAGGAGTAGTTTCTCGAATAATTTTGAAATTATTATTTTTGTCATTAAGTGGTTTGTTTGGTTTAGGTATCATAATTACTTCTGCTACTTTCCATTGACTTGGAACGTGTTTAAGTCTGAACACTGCATTAATTATTTGGAGTAGTTTACATAGTCCTTTTTCAGGAAAAGCTTTTACTATTTGTCCTGTAATTATGTCATATCCTGGAGATTTCTTTGTATTTAGGTTGAGATTGATTTCCTCTTTTAATTCTTGTAATGTGACAGGATATAAATTTATATTGCAGTTATCCAATGTGTGGCATTACTGACTGGAGTAGATTGCTGATGCATTTCCATTTATTTGTTCGTGATTGCTCTGGCTGGTACTCTATACCAATCAATTTTATTTATAATTAATTTTTATTAACTAAATATATTTTTAATTAATTAATTTAATTTTAATATTTTGAACGGATTGAATTAATTTTTTTTAAACAAATTTGTTCGTTTAGCTTTGCTTTCGTATTCGTCGTGTTGCTTTTGGTTTCGTTAAGGTCATCGTGGTGTTTCCGTCTTGTGTGTATATGCAATATATGCATCAACAGATGAAGCATTTACTCTGTTTGCACGTACAGACTACAGAGTAGTGAATGATGTGTTAGCGCTTAGATATGAGTTTGCGAGATGTTATGTTTGCAATATGTACGATTAGAATATTGGTTTGAATATTCTGACCGCTACTACACCTCCCCCAGATGAGCTACCCAGTGAAAAAGAGTGTCGATCAAAGCTATAGTCGAGTGATACCGAAGTATGTCTGTCGATATGCTCAACACGGTAAAGATTGGTCGTTGTTGATGTCATATCTTATCTTTCAGTATCGTTGGATTGGCTAATCGATTCATGACTGATGAATGATTGCGCTATCGTTTGATAAATTGGTTGGTTCATATACCGAAAGATATCCGCTCTTTAAGACATTTATCTTTCCGATAGTGATTAACTTGTCGGTTGGTGTTAGGCAGTAGTTCGTGTGCAATGTGAGCTTAAAAGTTGCAGAAGCTCAGTGCATAGCTACGAACCGTGTGCCTAATCGCTCGTTAAATTGACCAATAATCCGAATCAAAAATTGTGAACGAGACTTTGAAGACCTGCGAGTGAATTTGTTTTCCCTGCTTTGATTGTTAGAGTGTCGATCGTGGCTAGTTGTTGAGATACCGAAGGATAATCGTCGCTTGTGACATCTTATTTTTCGGTATTGGGTGAATGATTATGTAGCCAGTCGACCAGTCAATGGAGGTTGGTGAGTTGTATTTTGTTAACACATGGATCATGCATGTTGCATGATCCACGCAAGAAGAAAGCGACAGTTGGCATGATTGTGGTGTTCACAGCACCATGCGCGTTGCTAAATTATGGATCACCTATTTGGAGACCCCGACGCCGGCTTTTATCGGTTTCATAATGAATTAAAAAATAATTAAAGTGTGTAAAATAATAGTGCCGTGTGGTGTGTAATACAGTAAAACAATTTGTTTTGGTGCCGGCGGAATAGTAAAATATAAAAAACGTGGTTGACAATACAAAATGTGCGCCAACTGAAATAATTTATTTATTTATAAAGTCAATGGCTTTATTCTTGAACCTTTCTATTCTTTTGTACAAGTATTAACTGCTCGTATGTTAATTAATATTATTAGAACACACTAATTCTAAATTAAGTTTGATGACTAGAAGCGTTCCATTTGCAAACCGACAGTGAATTTGATCGATATACTCCCTCTCTATCTCTCTTTAGATTTTACATCCCATGAAGGGATTTTACTGCGTGCACGGTGATCTTCCTATTATACCCAACTATCCTATTGTGAGCAGATATTTGTCGACGTCGTCGCACCAGTGTAGTTTAGGTCTTCATCTGTGACTACGTCGTGTTTGCGTAGAGCAGATAACACCAGAAGGCAGGCAACATAATTTATTTTTAAAATTTAACTTACATTTATGATTTTATGTGTTTGATATTTTTTTGACATATCAAAAATTAACAACAAATTTCTTAACAGTAATTCTAATGATTTTGCAAAGTGGAAATTTTGTTTAATTTGTACAATATGAATGCTTCAGTTTATCCAACATACTCTCAGGCCTAACGGAATTTTTTTCTTATTGACTAATTTTACTAATTTGAGTCCTACAGGGTTACTACCTTACTACACTAACTTAGATGGTATTATATCATCAATTTCGAATTAGTTGGTCTTCCTTTTCCGTTTGTTTCGTTGTTGTAAAGCAGTAAGAATAGCGCGATGCCATTCCTTCCAAAACCGTTCGAGTCTTTGCTGTATATTTTGTCATTTAGACTATTTTATTAACTATCACTTCAACCTACCAGCAGGAAATGTGCAGGAGTGAGGAAATCTCAGTTCTCTTCTAAATCAGCTGGATCATTTATCTTACAAAGAGATTCAATTTGAGTTGGGGATCTCCCGAAACATAAGCTTAGCATTGGTCACCCTTAAAAAGAGTGGTATTTGAAAGATTTTACCGAGGATTCCCATAAGCCGCCAAAATAGAGCATGTGGAGGATTGAACTTTGATACTTTTCTGTAATATAAATTCAGAGATTAATAAACTGTTTGTTTGATTTATTATTTGATGTTCTAGTTTCTGCAGTTCTTGATTAGCACAAAATTAGACCCATTGTTACACCATATTTGCTCCGAAGCACCTCGTCAAGCAACAAAGCGTTTATGCGTAGCCAGGAACGAATCAGTATTTAAACTGCTGACTAGCTCCAAATGTACCACTTTAACAGAAGGCAGAAAAAGACAGCGACATATACCTTCTCGACTAACCCGGCGTGATCCAGTCCGATTTTAGAATATAGGCGTCTTTGAAAACACCCTTCTGTTGGTAGTGTAACCATTGTCTGTTCAGTTTTATGACAGTTAACGGGTACAAGGTCTTTATATAATGTCGATTAACGAATATACCATGCTTCCATTATCCAACATTTGTTTCACACAATACTCAGAGCTAGCGCGCTACCGGAATGCATTATGGTAAGATGAACTTCACGAATAATCAGTTAACGTGCTAAATTATATTTTGGTAAAATCTTGGTTTGGTTGTAAATGACAATGATGATTTTCTTAATCGGCAACCTACACGAAGAAGTCCTTTTGCTTCATTCATTTCACTAGTGTTATCGATTTATTATAATGTTACGAACTATTTCCTCGAAAAAATCTGTTTCCTTGGTTAATTTTGGCCCATTTTGTTTATTGTTCAAGCTTAGATTCAACATGATACCATTTGGTATCATCACACGGAATAGTTTAAAGGATAAGTAAGGGCTGTTCGGTTACCCACGAAGCTCTTCCATCTCTGAGGAGCATCTCGTAAATATATAACACCACCGTATGCGGCTTCGGACACATCACAAAATGCGTGGAGTACTGCAGTTGAACCCATTTTGGTTTTACGAATGTAGTTAATCTCCGTGTAATTTGGATTGATTCAAATTCTGGTATTGCTAAATACAGATCTTCGCACTTCGATCTTCTTCAATTTTTATTAACCACATCTTCTGCAGCAATCTTTTAAATAATATTATTGTTGGTGCAAGCCAACCCAGCGCATCATTTACTTTATGTAGAGAGGATTGGTATAATTTTTCGTTTGGTCCATCGTATTTTATTGTCATCTTGCTGGCCCTTAAAAGAAAAAGTGTCCGCATTCCATACCCAAGATTTTAATTGATGCATCATTCTCGATTAATTTTGGAATTTGCTCAATCTCATGCGGTGAACATGAGTTTGTAATGCGCGTGAGTTTGATTTCAATTTATAAAGATGGACCCCATTTCTACTGAGTATCTCGCTTAGTTGTTCTTTCAGTACTTCAGCTTCGTTAATACTATCACAGCGCGTCAGTAAGTCGTCAATGTAGAGTTCATTGTTAATGAAACTAGGGTGATGAAACTGTTTGGTTGATTTTTTAAGTAATTTATCTGGAAGATACGGAGTCCAACAAGCTGTGCTATACATTAAAATATTTAACTGGAGCTAAAATAAGCTTGCAATTTGCATCGTCAGGATTTATTTTGGCCATACATTTTTTCAATGTCCGTCACCATAGTAATTCGAAATTTCAAGACGATTGTTGTTAAATCCTCTTGCAGATTTAGCCCAAATTAGTGCACCTTCGAATGATCTGCCCAAATCGGTTTTGGTTCATTAAATAGCACTCTCACAATAAATTTGCCGCAGTCGTCCACATTACCAAGGATTTCTGGATATTGTTTGGTTATAATTTCATTTTGGTTTGCCAAACTTGGATGAGTATATAAGCTTGGGAAGCCATTAACCTTACGTATGTATTTTTTGTTTTACATCAGCTCCTAGCAGGACATCTATTTATTTGGTTTGTAAAATTCCAAATCTGCTTTATTTAATTTTGTTGGTTTGGTTGGTAATAAATTCTTTATGCCGCCAATGATATGAGCCGTAACGTTTAATGTATAGTGCTTGTCTTTACGAGAATTAATAGTTATATCGATTTCCCTTTTATTTTACTAGTCGTTGTAGATGCTAGCCCTCAAATTGATAAGAAAGCTTGACTTCGTTTTAGGCCTAGGCGTTGAGCACAATGTTCGATTATATATAACGGCAGTTGGTAGTACATGTGGTGATGAATACATCGTATGTAACACTTGTGTATCAACCGGATGGTCCTTTTCCTTAATAGATTGAGCATTGATAGAGTCAAGTATTAGTTTATTACTGTAATGATTATTAATTGTCACATGATGCGTACTCGTGGATGCAGATTTCTGCTCTGATTCTGTTTCACTTTGTCCTGGGTAATGCAGAGTATCGGTGGCGTTTATTATAAATCAGACACGATGTTTTACTGAAACATTTTCGTGTTGTGACCCTTTTTAAACAGTTTCGACATTAATCCATTCATCTATAGATCTTCTACTTTGAATCTCGCATGTATACTTTGGTTTCTAAACATCTGAACAAACATCTTACAAACGATGCATTCGAAATTATTGTTGGAACTCGAATCGATTTTTCTTAGTTATATGTGGATAAGCCAACGATCGCGAGTTTGAGCTTCTAGTTCTAGAGAGCGTAGTTCACGTATCATCTCCTCAACTGTTTCAGTAATGCGCCGTAAATCCTTATGCCGATAGTAATATGCCGTATAAGCGAAACAGCATCATCCGATAGTAGCCCTTTTAGCATTTGTAGTTTGTCACTTCAATATCAAGCAATAAATTTAATACGGATGTTTTGCTTCAGTTTATCAAACACGTTTCAAGGTGGTCTAGCTATCTAATTCGGTTGGGTTTGATGAATCTGGTAATTGTCCGTGATATCATAAGATAAGATAAGAAAGTTGAAAACATTTTTCCAAGATCGTCCCTAAAGTAAAACATTGGTCAGCGAACATAAGCATACGGTCTTCCATTATCCGGGAAACTTCTCCTGGTCCCTGATCGCAATGATAAGATCATAAAGATTAGTAGTACCTCCAAGTCGTTTTAATAGTTGCGGAGATTCCGGCTAGAACGGATGCCTTTCTATTTTCGAACTACTAAAAGCTGCATCGACCTCCTCTACTGTGGTAAACGGGACAAATGGCCCTAGCTTGGAAGAGCAATAGCTTGAATGTGGGCTATTTCGTCGTTCCTATTTAGTAGATTTTGAAACTGGATTGCCATACTGAGAGTTCATCAGCCACGTTTACTCTCAACAATAGTCTCAACTCTCAACATTAGTGT
This sequence comes from Nephrotoma guestfalica, assembly GCA_963691935.1. NCBI lineage: Eukaryota > Metazoa > Arthropoda > Insecta > Diptera > Tipulidae > Nephrotoma > Nephrotoma guestfalica. The sequence goes on along the minus strand of OY829915.1, from coordinate 183,673,640 downwards.
CTTTGAAGGCTGAGAATCTTTGGTTGAAGTCTTTGGTACAATTTCTGGCATTAGCAAATAAGTCTCTTGAGTTTCCTTTTCCGCAGGGAAGATGATGTTTTCGATTCAGGTCCTCATATGTTTGCACTTCTTTTGTCGGAGGAGTCAGTTTATGATTTTCGTGACGCAGATATATTCTGTTTGGGAGCTGCTAGTGATACGAATACGATTCGTCATCAGTGGGCACATATGATTTAACAATTGTTATAATGAATTTGCCGGAAATTGATGATGTATTGTTGTACTCACCAGTGGATAAGAAAGCCGACTCTAAATTCTCTCCCGTTCTGATGTCTGCTTTAGTTGAGAGTGTAACAGTTGAGAGTGTATTAATTTGAAAACCGTTTATAGCATACACAAATTTTTAAAAACTCGAGTACAGCTTTTTTCTCTTGTTATAGGACATCATTAAGGACACATCTGCACCGGTATCGATTAAATATTTTAAATGTGTGGAATGATCCGAAACATTCAACTGATTTAATTGCGTTTGTTCAACCTTGTGCCTCCCCAAGTAATTGATCGTCTAACATTTATCAAATTTTGGTTTCTCTACCGATGATGATCTATTACCGTCGTGTCGCTCTTTAATGAGGATCGTGTCCGAGTTTGGCAGTCGAATTTATTGATCCTTTGCGTCAATATTTGAATTAAGTTTTCTAGTGAACTATCGTATAACGTAGAACTTGAACTACTCTGCGATGATATGATTTCTTTAGCTGCAATTTGTGATAAATCACATAATCCGATCAATTTATCTGCCATCATAGCTGTCCTCAATATATTCGTTGCTTGTTATCACAATCAGACGAATCTGCGATGGTAATCGTTTTAACCACATTTGTTTTAATAAATCATCTGCAATTTTATTTCCACCCAATGGTGGCGTTTCGTTAAGAAGCGATGAAGTTTAATGCGCTTATTTAACTCTAAATAACTACAGTTCAACCGCACATCCATGGTCCTGGTTCCAGTTGCCTTTTCCGTATCAATTCTGTTGTAAAATTACCTATATTTTGCACTGAAACAGTGAAATCTAGTCAGTTAAGCAATCATGGGGGTTACATTTAGTATTTTCAGCCGTTGATGTTAAAGACTACCGAAATTCTCAGAACAATTTTAAAAGTAAGATTTTCACATGATATACGAGGGCGGATTGAAAATGAAACTACCTAGCGCTAGATGGCAGCACAAACACAACAATTTTAGAACTTGTGATCTGTCATACGTCAGCTGTTAAAATTTCACCCAAATTCATCGATTAGTTTATTTGTTGTAGTCGTTTGAAGTAAGCAACTTTTGTGTTTCTTGAAAAATGAAAAAAAAACGAATTTCGTGCAGTGATTAAACACTATTATTTGAAAGTGAAAACGGCGAAAGAGACAAAAGAAAAGCTCGATAAACATTACGGTGAGTCTGCTCCGTCAGATTACATGGTCAGATTACACGAAGAAGCACTGCAACAATACCATCAACAGGAAGGCCAAAAGAGGTAGTTACTGAAGAAAATATCAAGAAAATCCTCGATATCGTTATGAATGATAGCCTAGTCAAGTTGCGTGAGATTGTTGAAATGGTAAACATATCATATGAACGTGTGTTCAACATTTTCCATGAACATTTGCATATGAAAAAGCTATCGGCAAGATGGGTGCCGCGTTTGCTCAGTGTCGAACAAAAACTAAACAAATGCTAAAATTCGAACAAATGCTAAAATTACGTGAAATAAATACACTTCGAATTGGTTGATCATTCACCTTATAGTCCAGATTTAACTCCTAGTGACATTTTCCTGAAGAAGTGATTATCGAAACTAACGCGTATTTTGAGGGGTTCCCGAAATCGTATTATTCAGATGATAAAAAAAAGTTGGAATTTCGTCTTACTAAATGTGTCGAACTAAATGGAGACTTTGTTGAGAAATAAATGGTTTTTGGCAAAAAAAAAATTTGTTTTCCTACTTAGGTAGCGTCATTTTCAATCCGCCCTCGTACATAAACTTTTTGCACCTTTAATGGTTTAATAATGTTTCATTAATGTAATAAAGACGTAAGCAGTCAACAGCATAAATTATTAAGTTGGAAATAGCATTAAAGTTTATTTCAATTTAATCCATCTAACAACTAGACTTTATCAAAATTTCATCACAAACAGAAACATTCTTATCATTTCGAACTCCTTTGTATCTCACACTCCTAAAGAGATAAAATCTGTGTTTACTCGTACTCGTGGTCCCGTATTTAAAATTCCCATTGGAATACTATAAAAATACATAATGTTGTTACGTATAAGAGTTCATGAAATTAAATATTTATAAACTACTGTTGTATGCTACTTATATTCTATTATCTTTTAAATGTTTACAGTAAATGTATGGAACCATTACCCAGATAGACTATTAGCAGATCCATTTTATAACAATTTAAAATTGCACCACCACCACCACCATCATCATCATCAGGTGGATACAATACACGGCTTATCACAACATCAGCAACATCAACCGTACCCCGATTCAACGTCTCATCATCAACAGCAACACCATCAGCATTTACACCAGAGTTTAAATCATTTAGGTACAAGTTTAGATGAAAATGGTGGAGAACCACCACCACCACCACCTCCACCGCCCTATCATCATGCCTACAACGGCTATCGAACAAACCATCATCATCATCACCATCACGATAATTCAACGGTTTCATCGACCGCGCCCGATTTGGGTAGCGGCCAAATCCCCATCGAACATGCTATGAATGTTTATCAGCCGGGCAATACAATACATCAGCGTCGCGGTTCTTTACAATTGTGGCAATTTTTAGTCGCACTCCTAGATGAACCGACCTCAAGTTCTGGATGTATTGCGTGGACGGGACGTGGCATGGAATTCAAACTTGTCGAACCAGAAGAAGTGGCTCGGCGCTGGGGTTTACAAAAAAATCGGCCCACAATGAATTACGATAAGTTGTCGCGTAGTCTGCGGTACTACTATGAAAAAGGAATTATGCAGAAGGTGGCTGGAGAACGGTATGTCTATAAATTTGTATGTGATCCGGAGGCCCTATTCAATATGGCCTATGGTGGCAATAATAACAATAGCAGCAACAGTAATAATAATAATTGTATTGATAATCGTAGTAGTACTAAGATTGGTAGTAACAATAGTAGTAGTAATAATAGTAATAATACTAGTAGTAATCATAATAGCAATATCACAACATTAAATGCTCAAGAAAGAAATCCTGGTCACTATTTCTGAAATATATCTTAAGTATAATAAATATTTAATTTAATATTGTAATTAATTAATTTATTTATATAATATCCATTATAAAAATTAAATAAATAAATTAATCAATAATTATGTATAAATAATATTTTAGCTGTTGCAAAATATAAAAAAATTGTAAATTTTGGTTTTAAATTTGCTCGTGTTGATTATATTCCTCACAATTATTTGCAATTTTCCCTCAGGTAAGTAAGTCTTTAACTAACAAGACGCCGCAGCGCCTAGGTTTTCGGAAATTTACAACTTGAATGAAGGAGGTAGGTTTTTATTAGTTTCTGCTAACTTTGGTATTTTCGAACTTACCCAACCTAATCTTAAAACCTCAACTGTAATAGAAAAATTGACAGTGTTATGTTATTCTAATTTAACAAATAACAAATTGTAACGCTCTCACGCTATATTTTCCAATATGACACTTCTGTGGAACATTCGTGATGAGTATTCGACGGTTTAATTTCCTTTTTTTGTTTCTAGACGCGCAAATTAATGTATTCTGAAAAGGGTGAAAAATCAACATGTAATATCTCCCCACCAGATGAACCCTGAAAACCTTTAGGTTCAGACCTCTGGATAAACCTCGACCACCATGGTGATTGAAAGAACTTCAAAACGCTCATTAAAATGCAGGACGCTCTTTAGAACAGCCAAGGAAACTGAAGCTGCTAAGGACTGGGACCGTTACAAAGAACTCCTCAAACCATATACAAATACGAATTAAGAAATGCTAAAACAAATGCCTGGATGCTATACTGTTGTAAAATACAGGGGTCCTGAAATTTCATAACTTCGAGTTTTCTCCAACGATCGGATGGTACTCGGACTTTATTCTTGAGCTACTTTCGAAAAACGGAAAATGAAATGATCAAGTCATGATCTCTAAGAGACAAGATCTTACAGAGGTACCGAAATGGATAGCAATTACATGCTTGTCGTTTTCAAATATACATCACGGACTGTTTAGAACCTCCACTTAAAATTTAGAAGCAGTAGCTCGCTATACAGCCAGCCATAACTACCGCGGTGCAAACCACTATCGGAAGAAAACCACCGAAATGCCGCAATAATTGGTTCGATGATCAGTGCCGACTGGTTGTCAAAAATAAACAAAAATTTCGCGATAAATGGTTGGCTCACAACACGCTAGACATGTGTGATAAGACCGTTACGACTAAATATCTCCGACAACAGATGCGCGGTCATATGAGAAAATGTATCGAAAACATCAGGTTCCAAGCGGAACAAGAAAACTCAAACTCTTCCACCCAAGAAGTAGAGTTGAGACGCGAATGATGAACTGAGAACAAACGTGGCAGATGTTCTCTCAGAACGGCAAACCTACTTCCAAAATCAGCGAAATCGGACTGACGAAGTGACTCCTACTAGATCAACCGCTCCGTCGAGTATGGAGGGGTTTGTATTATATCACAAAGCAGAGGAAGTAGAAGCAGTTATTAGTAGAATGAAAAATAAGAAGGCCCATAGGAAAATAGGGGATCTTGAATGAATCCCCGCAGAATTAATTAAACAATAAGGCACTGCTCTTGCATCAAATCTATACGATATTGTCGTCGATATTTGGGACCAAGAAGAGCTGTCGGAGAATTTTAAGACAGCGCTCATATGTCCGCTGCACAAAAAAGGCGACCTTATAAATTGTGAAAACTATCGTGGCATAGCCTTATTCTACACGGCCTACAAAATGTTGGGCGTTGGCTAATGTTGAACTTGTCAGACTCATCTCTCTCCTAGAAACCATCATCGACGACTATCTGTGTGGGTTTCGTCCCAACCAATCAGCGACTAACCAATGCTTCACCATGAGGATGATTCTGTAAAAATGTTTGGAGTACAATATTAGCATACATCAACTATACATAAAATTTTAGCATGCATATGACAGCATCAACCCGAAAACCTCTGGGGCGCGCTCATATGTCTAAGTATACCAGAAAAAATCGTTTCATTTTGTAAATTAACAACGTCTGGGTTTATATGTAGAGTCGTAGTCGAAAGTAGGAACTGTGTCAGATTCCTTTGAAATGACATCTGATGTTGGACAGGGTGATGCATTCGCGTCTGTGCTGCAGACCTAGCCATATTAAGGATATTTTCATACCCCTCGATCGCTACGAAAGGGGATTTGGTTTGAAAATGAACAGTAGTAAAACAAAACTCGTATCAACACACAGGAGCATCTCTATGACAAATATCGAAATCGGCGGCCATAATTTTGATAGCGAAGAAAACTTCAAATACCTCGGATCAGTAATAACATCATCAAATGAAGTGCAGGTAAACATAAAAGCTCGATTGCTGCTGCCGGACATCGAGTTGTTTACGCCCAATTAAGTTTAGTGCGATCTAAACATCTGTTGCAATCGCTGAAGCTCGCACTTTATAAGGCACTCATTAGACATCCTGATCTCTAACAAATTTATAATGTTATCTATTGGAAGTTCAAATTTATTAGGTTCGTTTTCAAAAAGTGGCTCTAACTTTAATAAATTTTTTATAGTGATAGCTGATCTCCGTTGTTTCAGACAGATTATCTGCCGTTAACATTCAGTTTGTATTGCTTTGAGTTTCATACAAAACGTGTTTTTTACGATGTTGAATATGTCGGATTTGCGGGAAGTGTTAATTTTTTGTTTTAATTGGGGAAAAAGTGCAGCTGAAGCATATCGAATGCTTGTGGAAGTTTACGGTGACAATGTTCCAACCGATAAATCATGTAGAGAATGATTTCAACGCTTCAAAAATGATGATTTCAGTGTTGAAGATAAGCCTCGCTTGGGACAGCCAAAAATTTCGTCGACGATGAATTAGAGGAGCTTGTCGGTACATTCGGGGCGATCCAACAAACCGTTTCCGTACAATTGAAATCTATAGGTATGATTCAAAAGCAAGGCAATTGGGTCCCTTACGAATTGAAACCAAGAAACGTGGAAAGGCGATTTCTTTCTTGCGAGCAGTTACATCAAAGACAAACAAGAAAGGGTTTTTACATCGGATAGTGACTGGTGACGAGAAGTGGATCTTCTACGATAACCCCAAGAGTAAAAAAATAATACGCTTTTCCCGGCCAATCGTTGCCATCGACATCAACATCAACACCAAAGACGAACATTCATGATTCGACGATTATGCTGTGCATCTGGTGGGACCAAAGAGGCGTTGTGTACTACGAGCTGCTACAACCTGGCGATTCTATTAGGGGCGAGCTGTACAGACTGCAATTAATTCGTTTGAGCCTTGCATTACGAGAAAAACGACCGGAATATGAGGCAAGACATAGTTATTCTTCTGCAAGACAATGCTCGGCCGCATGTTGCAAAAGTCGCAAAAAAATATTTGGAAACGCTCAAGTGGGATTTTTTACCGCACCCGCCGTATTCTCCTTACATTGCTCCTTCTGATTACTGGTTGTTCCGACGAATGCAACACGATTTGGCAGGTCGTCGATCACTTCTTTCGAAGAAATTGCAAATTGGCTTCAAACTTGGATCGCCTCAAAAGAAAAAACCTTTTTCCGAGATGGGATTCGAAAATTGCCTGGGGTGGGAAAAAGTCGTACGCAGCGATGAACAATATTTTAATTCATCTGTTCACTCATTTTATTTTATAATAAATGCATTTCTAAAATTAAAAAAACGGATCGAATTAATTTGTACTCCTAATACTTTCGAAAAGAAGGTCATTCGTACCATCTGGTCCAATTAAATTAAAGTTGCGGAAAACGAATATCGGATTCGTATGGAGCATGAGATAAAGCAGCTTCACGGAGATAGCGATATCATTGGATTCATTAAATTTAACCGAATTAGATGGTTGGACCACATTGCGAGACCCCACAACAACGAATGATTAAGTGATCAAGCCATAACCAGCTAGTGTGCAAACTGTGCTGGTGAGATGACATCGAACAATACCTACGGATAATAGGATGTCGAAATTTGAGGGCGCGAGCGTTCGAGATTGTTTTCCTACAAAAACTAGTGGCTCAGTTCAGTTGTTTAAATCCGGCAGAATTTTCTAATTTTGTTTCGAACTCCAATAAAATTGGAGCAGCCATACTTCTAGATTCCCACAGTTCAATGTCGTGGTATTTATCTACAAAAATAAAATCCTTATGCCCCATCACTCCTTACTTCATTAACTCAATCTATTTGATTGCCGTTGCAGTGTAGCTTTATTTAGATATTGCCGTTTGTAAACTTAAGATGTTCACTAACTAACCTTCGCGAGAACGCTTCACTGCTTGTTTATTTTGACAAGGCTCTCGATTCATAAGATTGGAATGATTTTGCTCATCATCTGCATTGACGGTTATTTTAGACCATTCGTCAGTAGATTTCTCCCCGTTCTGACTGAATCACCAGCGATTACCTTTCTTATGGATGTTTTCTGCATTTATTAATCACGTTTTTCACCATTTGAATTGATTTGTGCGCAATTTTACTGTTAAAACTAAACTGACTGCACCCTGAATTCCCCTTTGAACTGCACGAAGTACTTTCCATATTGAGCTTGCTGTTTTATAGAATTTGGCTCTTCAAAGGCTAGTTTCCATTGCGATTTTGAAGAATCAGAATTTCGAAATAAAACACAACATAGTTTTCAAAGCAACATCTATAATTTCACTGTAGGCAAAACATTTTAATCTAAATTTAAGGTCTTCAAATTATATTTTAGAACATACAAATTAAAAGTTGAATAGTATAGGGACAAGGATCAGAAAATCCACGGCAAACGTTCCGCACGGAGATCCTGATGTCAGTCAATGTAATCAGCCGGCTTAAAATGATTGATCACGTTTACAGTCCAATCTGATTCCTTTCCTTTGGTAAATTCTTTGATAAATCGATAGTTGCATATGGAAATTTTGCTCCGGTATTCGGGCAACATGCCTACATTCAATGGTGGTTGTTCGCCACGTTCTTGCATCTCCTTCAAGCCGCGCAACACATGAAATACCATCGTGATTTCGACAAATCGTTTCTGTATACTTGCATCGTTCGTTTCGTCAAACATGATTCCCACTTGGTACGGAAACGAAAAGTAAATATCATCTTTGAGGCAGCTTAATTCACTACGCTGGGCCACCGACATTTTCGAAATGGACTGCTGTAGCGTTGGGATGATTTCGTCGCTCACTAAACCATCAAGACTATTAAGATCACCAGAAGATATTTTATGTGATACCACCTGGAAATGACAAACGCATTAGTGTTATTTATACAATATGATATTAGGTAGACAGGCCTACCTGTAAAGCATGTTTGGTTGCGGCTGTAAAATCGGATAGATTAAATTCCCGATCGAAATACGGCCGAATTATTAAATTGACTAAGATAAAATTTTTTATCGATTTCAGGACTGATGGCCAAACAATTTCTGGAAATTCCATTAATTGCGGCAAGCTACGTCTCGATTTACGCTCATCTTGTGATAAATCAGAATTTTCTCCACCTTTCTCGCCAACCGAATAATTTCGTTTTGAGGTTATGTTACAACTAAGAAAATCCCGTTTTAAACTATTTATGCCTAACGATGCTTGGATATTTTTATTTTTTTCTAAAACACTACACGATGTGGATAATTGTTTTATATTCGATTTAAACAAATTACGAGAATTTTTATTTATTACATAAAAAGTATTGTAAAAAATTCTCGTTTTATTGAAATGACAGAATACTACAGCCATTATTATTTATTTACATTATGGAATGGGTTTTAACACTTCATTTTAATGTTTCGAGTGACATCTTGTAAACGTATAAATGGTTTCAAAATAAATAATGGGAAATGGTTATGTAGCAAATAGGGAAATTTAGTTAGGGTACCAACCATAGTGGTCTGTGGGATATGATTTTAAAAAGCGTGTCTTGTTAGTGGAACGTACTTTAAGGATTATCACGCAGCATGCATTACGCTTGATACATATTAGAAAGAAACATCGAATATTTTTAATTTTATTTAAACTGTTTAACGGCGGATCTACTATTTTTAAAATAGCTACAGTTAAACTTCATTATTTATTTCAAATTTCATTGTAAAGACACGCGCTTTTTATAAAATACTTTACATTTAATTTACGATCATATTTATAGATGTGAAGGAAACGTTTTTTACTGCACGTTTTACTGAAATCGTTAACTCAGTTTGGTCATGTTTGCAAATCAAAAATTATGTTAATCGTTTCAATGGTTTTATTAACCATTGGTAACAGTGTGACTCACCTCAGATATTGAAGCCATTTAAGAGTTAAATCGAGATAGAATGCTGATCGTTGATAGTGTTGAGAAACTGAATACTTCAGGCATTAGGTGTTCTGAAAAAGTTTCTAACTGTCCTACTGTTGGGTTATCGGTAGCATCGATGTCATGCAATTCTGCTGTAGTGTGAACTTCATCCTCACCTCCTGTTGATGTGCCCTCTTTTTCGTCATCTACATCATTATGGATGAGATCTTATGCTGAAGCTGCTGCAACTATAGCAACTAGTTCCGTGATGCAGTTGATTTGTGCTGTGACTTCGAGGCCATCTGCATCAATTCCGACGGTAAGCTCATCACATAAGACATAAGCTCATCACACAATTATGACAGAAGAATTTGTGGGACTAGTAATTTACCTGTAGATCTTAATATTAAAACAGTTGCTATAAAGTGATGGTTGCATCTCTAAAGGTTTGCTCCGGATACTGCTGATAGTTATATCAACTGATTCCACAAAATTTCATGCTGAATAATTTGGAGTTCGTGCGTGCTTTAAATTGGGTATTAATGAGGAATTACGTGAAAAGTCAACGAACCCTGATAAGGGCCAATTGGTTGGTGGTTTTGTTCGAAAGTTTAATTAAAGTACTACGGAATGAAATTTAAATTCTTTTTTTAATTACATTGTATCGTTGAAACGGGCGAATGTCATATCTGGTGATATTTGTACAAACGGCCGTTGTACATTCAGCACGTGTCAAGCAACGCTTACAGCGGAGACGTACGAACTTAAACTATTGCATATTAAAACTGAAAATTTTGATGAAAACATACTTCCCTTAAAAAATTAGAGACGAATGGGATTGAAACTGAAAAACGCGCAAACGTATTGAATATATACATCAGCTTATATGGTACAGGCAGATCATTAGATCATATTGATTTAATGCAAGAAGATCACCAGAGCCCGTTCATTTCCCATCGAAAGGAGCATTACGCCAAAGAACGCACAAAGTATCAGTAAAAGGGCTGACGCTAGATCCACGAAAAAAATTTCCGTTCCTAGCTGTATTTGGTTATATAATTGTTTGTGATGATCTTAAGTCATGTGAGAACGTCATTGTTAATTTATTTACAATAATGAAATCTAAATTTACTCATCGGATATGTTTAGTTTCATTAAAATATTTACCTGTGAAATCTGTGAAACTCATAACCCTAATTGTACCATAAAAAGTCTCAATATGAGTGACGATCAGTGTGATGATAAAGCAAGTGACACCGAGATTTATGATTCAACAATACATGCAAGTGACCCTTACAAAAATACATCAAGCTACTGGTAAGCTAATCAAACACTACCTACGATAACATATTCGTACACTTCAAATTACTCATTGATGATAACACCCCCTGTGTGGAAGGAAGAGAAAAGGAGAAACAACTTATTTTTATTCTCTCTCGATACATATGATTCCTATGGTTTTTCGGTCGGACCCTTATAATTCCAACCGCAATCAAAAAATTACCTCATTAAATTACTCCATAATTGGGTGATTTAATGTGAAAATTTTTTGATTTCCGCTGGAATTATAAGGTTCCGGCTGAACAACCGTATAGTATACAATACATGGTGCTTCTTGTGCTGTAGGTTGATTTGGTTTAGTGTGGTTCCGGCTGGCTTTATTTATTTATATTGGAACTATAGCGTTCCAGTTGAAAAATCATATAATGTACAATGAAGCACAATCCAGGGTGCTTCTTGTGCCCTAGTTGGTTTGGCTGTAGCGAGTCCGGTTCCGGCTGGATTTATAAAAATCCGCCTGGAATTATAAGGTATCGATTGATAAATCATCTAGTGTACAATGATCACAGTATATTGTGCTTTTTGTGTCATAATTGGTATGGCTGTAGCAGGGATGATATTGGCAAGATATTAAAAGTACTGAATTTTCAAGGAACAGAGTACTGAATCCAGATTGAAAGTACTTTTGCACTGGACTCACATCAAAATAGTATTCTGTAGCCGCCCTCATTAGCTTAGTAAGTGAAGTGCTTCCTCTGTTATTCGGGGGTCCCAGGTTCGATTTCTGGTGGTGACCAGTAAAAAATGCTGCGACGGTGTTTTTAACGTGTCATATGTTATTTATATATGTTCGTCCATTTTCAGATTATCAGCCATAGTAGTTATGGCTTTGTTCTTAATATTTACAAAGTAGCGATTGTCATACTGCGAGTTAAATCAATATTAATAATCTTCACCATGTTCATGTCAAGCAGTTCTTGCAAATCCTATCGTAATGTTAATTAATTTCGATGCTACTAGTTTATTTCAATATAAACCATAAGCAACCAACAAGCCCATTTTAAAAGAAGTATTTAACGATCAACCATTTTTTGTTTGGCAAGCATTAGTTGTTGAGTGGCTCTGGTGCTGTTATTGAAAACATTTCAGGAAAAGCATTAAAACTGAGTTAATCTTAACGTTCGATTTTATTTGAGGAATTAAACTGCATTTTTCAGTTTCCCAGCCTTCACTTACCACTGCAATCATTTAATTAAATGCGTTTGTCGTTGTAGGCCACGGGCATTGCTTGTTTGTAATTAAACCTTTTTATTGCTTCACGTTAAAGATCTTATCGTCATTTCTGCAATTATTATTGCTAATCTTGGAACTTGGGACTGTAAATAGCGACGTTACATAAGTGGAAAATAATTTGAACACTCACTACATAGTTCTAACTCCCATTGGCTTTATCTGGGCGGTTTACGTTTGAGTGCTTATTTTAATGACGAACCATAAATCAGCTGATGCAATGGAATATAACCGGTTCTAAGACAGTAACGCACAAATTACCGTTGTTAATAGCGCTGCACAAATTTTAGTTTTCTGCATTCATAATTATTTAGATATATGGCCTAAGGCCGTTAATTCCTTGTGTCTGAAAGTTACTCGACTTTCGCTACTAAAGATTGGGATCGAGAAATCTCGTCTCGTAAAATAAAATTGTTTATATTTTTGAATTTTCCGAAAAATAACGATGCAAAAATATAAGGAATTTGTGTTTGTTTACGGATTTCTGAAAAGAAAGGAGATTTTGTGAACTTTTTATGTAAGAACTTTTGAAGTGCTATATGAGCAAAAATAATTAACCGTTTAAACACAAAACTTTGGTTAGGGTTCAGACCAATGTACTAGGCTTCATATCATATCCAAGAGGCCCTTTACACTTGGCTCCAAATATCAAACTACGTCAGTAACTTTAACAACAAAACTGATTAAATATCTTAGCCATAGAAATTAGATTTGTTGGACACCTTGATTTCTAGATGAAACCTATTGGATTTGCGTTATTTATATTCTTTTTTTCTACAGAAGTTGTCTCGAATCAAATTACAAGTGACATTTCTAGCATTTTCTCAAAAGTGCTAAAACTCACTCGAAACTATCGAAGTACTTCTCATAAAGCCAAAGTATCGAAAAAAGTACTATAGTATCGACAATATCATCCCTGGGCTGCAGTATGGTTACGGCTGGCTTTATTAGGCTTTTGCTGGAATTATAAGTTTCGAAAAATCATAGAGTACACAATAATAAGCAATACATTGTGCTTCTTGTGCCGAAGTTGGTGTTTCTGTAGCGGGTATAGTTCCGACAGGATTTATAGGGTTCTGGCTAGAATTTTTAGGTTCCGGATGAAAGATTATCTAGTGCACAATGAGACACAACGCACTGTATTACTTGTGTCATCATAGTTGGTTTGGTTCCGGTTGATATGGTTCCTGCTGGCATAACGGACACATAAAATCAACTATCAGAAAAATTATCTTACTGTTGCAGCAGCCAAACTGATATATTTCTTGGCATTACCCGCGGATAACTATAATACGGCCTATGGAGTATGTTAAATGAAAGAGACAGCAATAAACGGTTAATTATATTAGCCTACCTCGCTATAAACCAACCATCAATTGATATAGAAACATCGGCAATCAGGAATTTGCTCGACACAACAAACGAGTGCATACACGCAATCCAAAGCCTTGGAATAAACGTCGAATTGTGGAAGGTAAAGCAAACGTTTGCGGCAACAACCGTACGCAATATTTGCGTCTATTGCCAGATGAACCATATAGTAGACCACTGTTCAAGGTTTAGGCAGCTGCAATAACAGATAAGAACCAAATAGCGCTATTACATCTGCTATGTAGCAAGTGTCTGTCATCAGCACATAAAACGTTCCACAGCATCTAAAACTAGAGATGTTCGATCTGTAATGAAATACATCATACTTGTTAGCAACAACAATGGTCAAATCTGATATTCCTAACGGAAGATATGCCACATTAAGAGTCCTGATCGACCCAGGATCTCAAGCAACTTGTCGGTGATCGAAGGGGCTAAATGTCGGTGGTCACAAATAGTGAACCTCAAAATCCAACCTATTAGAACACCCTAATTTGAGTTGCAGTTAGTATTTAGTATTTTAATATTTCAAAATTTCACGAAACTACTACCAGGGCAACAGGTACAAATGGAAGACTGGGAGCATCTTAACAATATAGAGGAGGCAGACACCAAGCTTCATAGATATTTTGTTTGGAGCGGATTATTCAAAGATCGAATTGGATGGCATTATAAAAGGAAGTCCAGAACAACCAGTAGCACAAAAATCCGAATTGAGATGGATTGGAAAATTTAAAGGTCCAAGTGCCCAACATCACAACATAAACACAATCAGTTAAATCCCAGATTCTGGGAAATCGAAGAAGTCGACTTAGAAATAGAATTCAACAGTTATGAACAGAGATTCGAGGAACAGTTTCAAAACAGTATTTCCATTTAAGGACGACAGTTCCAGATTAGGTGAATCAAGAAAAAAAAAAACTACAGCCAATCAACTTGATGATACATGTATAGAAACTATTTTCTACCACAACATGCAGTAATCAAAGACGGCAGCTCAACCACCAAATTGAGAGTAGTAGGCCTGTTCCATACTGGCCCAGTAATTGCTACGCTAGATGAAGCATAGGTACGTATTTAAAGCTGACACCGAAAAGATGTTTAGGCACATAAAAATCCGTCTACAAGACCAAAACTACCAATTGATACTATAGAGGAACGACAAATGCACAATCAGCATGCACAACCTAAAATGGTTACAAACGGAACAACCTCGGCTACTGAAGATTTTTATGTGAACGATATAATATCAGGAGCGGACACGATTAAACAAATCAAAGCAAGAACATTTAGTTAAACTCTTAATAAGGCAAGAATATATTAGAAAACTTAGCAGCTTCGAAATGACATAATCTAAATAGGAGAAACTATGAAACTCCTTGATATCTTATGGAATCCTACAGAAGATATTTTCGCTAGACTTCGAGGCGCCCATAATCAAGAGGAAGATGCTGCTCGAAACTTTTAAATTATTTGATCCTAAAGGTTGGCTGGCACCGGTTAAAATAAAAGCAAAAATAATTATACAACAACTATAG
Organism: Nephrotoma guestfalica; assembly: GCA_963691935.1. NCBI lineage: Eukaryota > Metazoa > Arthropoda > Insecta > Diptera > Tipulidae > Nephrotoma > Nephrotoma guestfalica. The sequence goes on along the minus strand of OY829915.1, from coordinate 183,658,590 downwards.
ACGTTAGGTCTTGATTAGGACGCACCACTATTCACTGAATTGGATGCAAAGTGGATTTGCAATGCTACCCAATTGAAGATATTTGGAAAAGTAAGGATACAAAGATAGTTAAACCACAACACAGAATACACAGTCGAATTACACGGGTTTTGCGATGCATCGTAAGACGCATATGCGGCCGTAATTTACTATAAACCTAATACTACAACCAAACAAAGCAAAGTAATTTGTGTCACTTTTAAAACAAAGGTTGCACCGTTAATCCAAACTAACCATCCCTAGATTGGAACTATGTTCAGCTGTATTATACCTATAGAATCAAAAAAGTGACGGTTTAAATGATCATTAAAATTTTTTTTTGTCGCTCAGTTGGCACAACTGTCCTCTTTCTTGGCGTAAATTTAAAGAGCGATCTGCCATTATGTTTGCTTACAATGCTCTATTTTGTCAGTTCATCTCAAGTGTGTTTTGCGATTTTTATACTGAAAAAAATATCGAACAAAGAATTTGTCTCAAATTTTGTATTGCAAATGGAATTTCGTGTGCCGAATCGCTCAAAATGTTACAGAAGGCTTACGGTGAATCGGATTTATTCGAAACACGTGCATATGAGTGGTACAGTGCATTCACACGCCGTCGAGATGTGGTGGAAGATTTGCCTCGCTCTGGTCGGCCATCAAAGTATTCAACTGAAGTTAATATCAATAAAATGAAGGAAATGGTGACGGAAAATCGTCATTTAGGTTTGAGAGAGATAGCCGCTGAACTTTATGTGTCTCGTTGACATGAAACTCGTTGCCGGTAGACTGGTTCTGCAAGACTGGAATTTTCTTCAAAAACTGAATCGCGTAAGTTTGCTGAAGATATGCTTGACATGTTTACGAGTTTAACATGCAAACCAGTCAACAAGCTTGGGAATGGCGCTAACATTGGCTGTTTTCTTTGATTATCGCGGTGTTGTGTACTCAGCATTCTTGCCAGACGGACATACGATTTTGCACCACAACAACACACCATTTCACAAGGCATCCATTGTGAATACATTTCTGGAAAATAACTCAACAAATATTATCGAACAACCACCGTATTCACCTGCTATGGCTCCCGCTGACTTTTTCTTTTTCTAAAGTTCAAATTACCACTTCGTTTTGATGATTGGATTACTCGTTGGCATAAGTGTATTATTTCGGACGGGGTCTACTTTGAAGCGTTACAAAAATCGAATATTAAAATATGTGCATGGCTGGATTCAATGATAACGTTAGCATGGATAAGAGCGAAACCCAATAGATTTAAAATTTCCGTCACAAACAGGATTGTTGAAATTCAATCCGTATTACCTCCATTACCAAGGATTATGTATGTAAAAAACGAAGAAAATCCTGCAGATTGCGCATCGAGAGGTTGGAACCCTACCAGCTTAATAGATCACACTCTCTGGTGGAATGGTTCAAACTGGCTCAGAGACTCTTTCAAATATACCCAACAACCACAAATGAAAGAGACCAGATAAGAGTCAAGAAATGAAGTATGAGAAACTGAGACAAACAGAGCAGTGTTAATCCTTTACAAAAACAGTAATTGGTCACGTTCTTGTTTACATAAAAAAATAGCTAAATCATCTCACAGCTATCTGATAACCAGGGAAATCCACGAAAGCAACAGTGTGCATTTGCAGGGTTCGACATACAGCTTGGGAAACAAACGAATTAAATTATCGTACACTTAAATCGTTAATAGGTAACGACGGATTACTGTGAGCTGGCGGAAGGTTGTCTAACGCCAGAGTTAGTTTCAACATTCAACATTCAATAATAATTCCCTATACCATAAGTGTCATTTTACAACACTTCTGATAAACTACGCACATAAGATGACGGAAGCAAATCCCTCACGATAGCTTTCATCCGTCAAATGTATTGGTTAGTAAAGCATCCGTTAGAAGTAAAAACTTTCATCAATAAATTTGTAATTTGCTAGAAACAGCAGGCACAGACTCTGAACCAATTGATGGGGGATTTTACAATATCAAGAGTCACTCCAACCAAATTGTTCACGAATTCAAGAGTGGATTTTGATTATGGGCCTTTTCAGTGTTCGTATGTTTCGCAATGCTGTTCACTTAGAAGTAGTTAAGCAATTTGTAATCCGTACTTTTTCTAGCGGCGTTTAAACATTTCACAGCAAGTCGAGGTCATTGGTTTGATCTTTACAGCGACTATGGCTCCAACAGGAGCTTCAAAACTTATGGGGAACAGATTGCAAAGAATGGTACACAATGGCATTATATAAGCGGCAGTTAAGTCCGTAAAACATCATCTACGTATTGGGTGTACAAATGTATTGCCGACCTTTTTTAGTAAAATAAAAGACATCAGTTTGTGTAGAAAATGAAAGAATGTTATATTCAAAGTATATTCCTTCGGAAGCGATAACTTTTGCCCTTCGTTCAAGCAATAAACGGATTCCCCGAAGGAAGAAGTCAGGTTGTTTCGAGGCGATCCAGTCATCGACCCATTTTTTGACGTTTTCATATGAAGTGAAGTGCTGCTGTGCCAGGGTTTATTGCATCGACCGGAACAAGTAGTAATCAGAGGGAACAATGCCTGATGAATACGGCGGGTGGGGTAGAATTTTCCAGTTGTGCCTGTCCAAGTAGTTTTTGACAGGTATAGCAACATGTGGGCTAGCGTTGTCATGTTGCTAAATAATCTTATCATGCCTTTTGTCCTGTTCCTGTCATTTTGAAGCTAGAGCTTGCTTTAAATCCATCAGTTGTCGTCGATAAAATTGCCCCGTAATGGTTTCACGCTCGTTCAGCAGCTCATTATAAACGGCACCCTTCATATCCCACCAAATACAAAGCATCGACGGCCCTGGTTCACCTGGATTGACCTACGTTAGTTTGCGCTTTTGATTGTCTTAATGGATCCGATGCAAAAACCCCTTCCCTTGTTGTCCCGTTCTTTCAATTTGTGTGGTACCCATAATTTCCCAGCTTCTGAACCAATCCCATTGCATGTATATGTTGCGAAACACATTGTTGGGTAATATTCAACTCTTCTGCCAATTGTTTTTCGGTCTGACAAGGGTCCAGCAAGCAAATCTTCCAATTCTGTATCTTCAAATTTTCTTGGTTCGCCTTCATGTTCTTTGTCTCTTACGTCAAATCGAACAGGTGAACATGCTTCATCGACTACAACATGCAAAGAAATTACTCATTGCATGTTGTAGTCGATGAAGCATGTTCACCGTAAACTTCCACAAGCAAACGATTTGTCTCCGCTGCACTTTTCTACAACAAAAAATAATGAAGTAAAACTTCCCGCAAATGCTGGTTTTTGGCACAAAATTCGACATTTTCAATTACATGAAAATAATTGTTGTTTGAAGCTTGACATCTAACCTCCAAAAAACATGTTTTGCCCGATTGAATAATATGCAAGAAGTGATACTAACGTCACCTCTATAAAAAGGTCGGAAATACATTTATACACCAAATAGAATAATTGGAGAACAACATCTAACATTTGAAGAGATGACAACAACAGTTTGTCAAGTAGGAGTATGTCTAAACTCACGATTTCTTCTTACTGTCATCAGTTCCCAACGACTTTGTAACGTTAATAGCGGGATTTTTCCTGACGGCTACTCTGAACGATTCCAATTTAAATCAAAACATCAATCATTTAGCACGATGGAGACTTCTTCAGTAACAATAACACAAGAATTTTGGAAGATCTGGTTAACCGTATATAGGACCAAAATATAGCAAAGGGAGAGCTAGTACTGAAGTACGGAAAATAGCCTCTAGGAAGAATTCATGAAATACATAGTCGTAACGATGGTTTTGTTAGCCAAAACAGTCGCTTGGCGATTGAGGACAATAAACAATGCAAGAAGAAACTCAACCAAATACAGCAGTCCAAGCTGCTTGTTCTTGCTCTCGCAATAATTTACACATTAGGATTCGTAGCAGCAGAACCACCAGATGCAATATATCGAAATTTATCATGCATCCCGGGATCTACTTTGATAAAATTGGGCAAGGAAGTCTAATCAACGGAGAATGGAGGATTATAACCGACTATAATATCATTTTCTATTGGGCAGATCTAAATCATCTTGGGAAGGCTGCTCGTCAATTAGACAGCTTATGTTCAAATGGAGCGCAAATAAATGAGCAAATCGATGTTCTAAACATTTTATGCGGGAACAAAATCACGAAAATCACGATGAAACTACGAATTTTTTAAACCGCCATAACCATTGTCAATCTGTTGATCCTAACTCCAAATCATCAGGAACGGACCAGTAAATCACCTCTTACTTAAAATTGAATTAGACTTTAGAGGATTTAGCCGTTATGTATAAAACAGCCTCCGTCAAAACCATGAAAATTGAGGTGACCGTCCTAATCTAGATCAAAATTCCGTTAGTACGGAGGAATCGTTAAACATATAGCACGCTATGCCAGTGCTCACTATTCATCAGCAAGAATATACATATACTCGTACATCAAGGCATCTTCAACTTATTTATTGAGTGCAATACAAGAAAATCAATATATGAAGCTCTCTTTGGAGAAACTGGATACTTATGTCACGTATCACCTGAATATACAAGCAGTTGTGAAATGCAATTTTCACAGCAGAGCACTAACGTTCCAACTAGTTGTGATATCCACAAAATGGATATCACCTCAGCGGAATGACAGCGGAACAATCGAAACAACAACCACCTGCATCGAAGAAGAGGTAACCCTAACACTGGATCCAACCTGTGTGCTAAAGCAGTCACGTTAACAGGATACAGGGCATATAGCAGTAAAATGGAACTTTCTTTCATGCCACAATTTAATTTGAGTGATAAAATAAACATATAATCCATCATTCGAGTAATTCGAAGCTCGCAACCCAACTCAGATATTGAAGCTTAAGTTCAAAGGAATTAAGTACAAAACCAAGCTGCATGTTTTTCGTGAGCTCGTAAATCTATTCATCATACATACCCTGCATTGAAATATTTAGTTTTTGCAATTTTAAAATAGTTTGTCGTTTGAACTTGGGAAACTGAGGGTGGTATTCCTGCTAAGCGGCAGAAGATCAAAAACCAAACTGCATGTACTTCGTGAGCTCATAAAATATTTCATTTTTGCAATTTAAAAAAAATTTGTAGTTCTTACTTGAGAAATTGAGGGTAACCTTCTTGTTAAGGAGTACTAACTCATAAACCAAACTGCACATATTTCGTGAGCTTATCAAACGATGTATCATATCCAATAATTTTAAAAGAATTAAATTCATACTGGAGAAATTGGGGATGGTGTTCTTGTTATGGGTAGCAGCTCAAAAAATTAAATTGCATGTATTTCGTGAGCTCATAAATCTTCATACCCATCCAACATTGAAATATTTGCACTTGAGAAATTGGGGGTAGCATTCGAGCAAAGGGTTAGCAGCTCAAAAATTAAACTGCACGGATGACGTTAGCTCATAAGTCGAACCTTTATATCCGACTTTGAAATTTAAAATTTTTCAAATTTTAAAAGAATTTTGAATTTTTGAACTTGATAAATTGGGGGTGGTGTTCGTGCTAAGGGTAGCATTTCAAAAATTAAACTCCGAGTATTTCATATTTTAAAATAATTTATGGTTTGCCCTTTAGAAACTTGGGGTGATATTCATGCTAAGAGGGGTAGCAGTTCAAAAATCAAACAGCACGTTTGTAAATGCAAGCAATGTTTGCTGATAAACCAAATTACACGTATTACGTTATAAATATTTATGAACTCAAATCAAAAATGTCAACGTCGTCAGCCCCTTCTTTCCCCCTACCACTAAAAACAAAGTATTTTGAATAAATTTTTATTGTAGAATTAGGAGAAAAGTATAACTTGTAATTTTGCAATAAAACTGTATTTAAAATATTCTCATTTTAGGGGGGGGGGGAGGAGTGAGAGGGGAGGGGGGGGCTAAGTCAACGTTGAAATTTTTGGTTTGCGAATTTTAAAAGTTCAAATATGTTTATTTCTTTATTTATATTGTAATTTGACATGAAAAAATAGAAATTAAAATAAATCCGCGTTGGATTTGAAAATTTGAAATATAACAAGAAAAATCACTGAGGGGAATAAAATTGCCTTAACCTACTTTAACATCATCTTCACTGGTTCATTATCGCCATATTTGGTTCTGTGTCTATCTAAGTGGAGGAAGTCATGATCTTTTACTTGTCTACCAGGAACCTTTATTTTAATTGTCTTTAGCACATCCGGTGCGTCGAATAGGCCTAGTAGGAGATTATCAATAAATGTACTTTTTAGCAATTCGCGTCTATTTTCTAGAGTGGTCAAGTTGTATGTCTTGCACCCGGTTAAATATGGTGGTTGTCGCTGTATGTTTACGTGGTATGGTAGATCATGATCATAAACCCATCCGTCTTTCCAGTTCAAGTAGCGTATAAACTTTTCTGAATTTTCACAATACTTTGGATTTGATCTTCGTATCATGGACACCACACATTTATAGCATATTACAGCTGTGATCGAACGTAAGTAAAATACAGGATCTTAATTGTTTTCATATCAAAAATGTCACTCGTACAACGTTTGACAAAACCGAGCATGGAGTTCCCTCTAGCGATGCATAGCTCAATGTGCTTAGTAAAGCTCATGATTTCAACGAAAGTAACCCCTAGGTCTTTACTTTCAACTACTACCTGAAGGAGTACACCATTTATCTTCTAGCCTTGTGTAACAGGGTTAGCTTTTCGGTGAAGTGACAGAGATTTGCACTTTCCAATATTGAAACTCAGAGAATTAAACTCACACCATAACGCTAGGTTGTCAATATCTTCCTGTAGTTTATTGACATCGTCGACTGACTCGGCTTTGTAGATTTTGAGGTCATCTGCGAACATCAGGTTATTGGAATGCTTTATTACTTCAGTAATACCATTTATGAAGATTGTAAAAATCCATGGGCCAACGTGAGCGCCTTGTGGTACACATGGTGGTCCTATTTCAATATATTGGATTTGATTACTCAAATAAGATTTGAACCAGGCTACAAACTGGCTGGAAAATCCGAACTTGAAAACGCGTTCCAAAGTTATACAATGGCTGATGGAGTCGAAAGCCTTTTCAAGGTCGGTGTATATTACGTCAACTTGTTTGTTCTTCTCAATTTCTTCTAGATACTGATCTTTTAGGCATAATGTTGTGATATTGTAATAAATACCGCGGAGGCACTGCTTTAAATAATGTAGGTAAAGCAGATTTAAATGTAATACCTCAGCAAGAAACATAATTTCTAGATCCAGTTTTGAAGATAGGCGTCTCTCTAGTTATTTTCCACTTTTGTGGAAAAGTTACCAATTTTTCTAACTGATTGAACAAAATGCTTAGCGGAATTGCCAAATTTTTAGAAATTTTTAAAAATAAAGCCGGAATACCATCAGGACCACATCCTTCTCCGAATCCTACCAATGCTCGCTGAATGTCTACTGGCTCGAGGTGTGGAGTAAATATGAATGCACTGTATTCACTAGTGGTTGGATCTTTATAATTGTCAATGTCCTCTGCTTTATAAACAGATTGGAAAAACTCAGCAAACATGTTGGTTACAGTCTGTGGATCACAAGACTTTTCATCATTAAATTCCATCCAGAGATTCCAAAAGTGTCTGTGATCGCCTTTTGTTTTATCCTTTAGATTGCGAATATAGCTTCTGTATCTCAGTTCAAAATAAGATTCAAAATTTCGGTTATACGCATTAAATTTCTGTTTACTATCCTGGGAACATAATTTGAGGTTTTCTTTATAAGCCTTGTTCCTTTTGTTTTGAATAAATCCATTCCTTTAAATAGCCGTGTGTAAAATTTTTACACATTTGCATCTATGTCATTGCTGTTAAAGTCGGCATTCCAATTTATTTGATCAAAGTATTGTTGTAAGTTATTCGAATTGGCATTTCTTTTTTTTTCTATTTTATTTTGGCACTAGCTCCAAAAATTTGGTGCCATATGGCCTGTTTCAAAATTTACAATTTTAATTTTTTTCATTTTGTAACATAATTTCTTTTCATACAACTAGCACACATCGATCCCCTTTCACACTTCTATCTGATTTGTTCTAATAAATTCATACACATTCTTATATACTTTCATTCCCATTCGTAATAATTCAGTCAAACTACTTGCACTCAATAGGACATCGAATATTTGTCTGCACTGGTTAAATGCAGAACATTTCAGAATTAAATGTTCGATGTCCTCCACAACCAAACAGCTTTCACATAATCAATCGTTCCATAGTTCGTAACATTCTAGTATATCCTTTGAGCACCTTAAAGAATGGTTGCCTCAAAGGAGACCTAACCAACTCAAAGTACTTCTTACCTTTCACCTGACATTTTTCAACAAACTTTCCCTCCCATTTTATTCATAGATTCACCTGAAACATGCGAAGTACGTCTCTGGCATCCATGAATTCATATTCATTTTCATCCTCAATCAAACAACCCCGTTTCGCAAGCATATCGGCTCTTTCATTACCTTCAATCAGTAGGTGTGAAGGTATCCATTGAAGAATGACCTCCCTCCCACAAGATTGAAGATACTTATACAGCATTTCCACATGTACATTGCCATGAGTTCCCCCACCCTTAATAATTAATTCCAACCCACTCCGGGAGTCAGAGAATAACACTATTCTCTTTCTTCCTTGTGTCATTGCCAACTTGATCCCTTCCATAATCCTTACCAATTCTGCATTCATTATACAGATACTGTCATACAAATTCCCACACCTGCTCGTTCATCATTTACACTTGCATCTGTATACACTTCCACATGTGCAACATAATTCATTCGCATTTTGCAAACCAAACTTCAACCGCACTATTAGATTGCTCGGAGGGACTTTCGGATTTGCCGGACGAATCTTGGAGAATATGTAAATATTTTCTAAGATTACCAGTGATCTTGTTGTCTTTTTGTAAACCGTCCCTCTTTGCAATATCTCTTTCATTTCATTCACCAATTTATTGTCCTTAGTTAACATTCGCACAGTCTCTCGCACGGTGATCCATTCCCTCTTATAATTGGAGCCATCGCCATATATACTCATTCCATACGCAATTTTAGTTGTCACTAGCGCCTTTCGTAACATATCAGTTACATCCGGATGAGCTCCCCATTTCGGTTTGCTCACCCTTTTAATCACGTTCAATCTACTCTTACAATTATCGGCCAATTTTTCCATATGCACTTTGAAACTCATTCTTCTGTCAACCCAGGTTCCCAAATACCTAGTCAATTTCACACACTCAAGCACTAGCACATCAACCATCCAATTCGTTCTAAAAGCCATACTACAACATTTACTCGAATTTACCCTCAAATTAAGTTCACTCAAACATTCGGCTACCTGATTCACACATTCTTGGCCTCCTCGATGGTCCTCCCCTTGCTCATCAGGACAAAGTCATCTGCAAATTGCAAACTGACTTTGCCCGAGGAGTTACACCTATGTATCGAGCTCGTGTATAGGTTGAAGAGAGTCGGTGAGATTTTACTGCCTGGGAGGCTCATAGTCACCGCTCCTTCCAACCTATATCCTCTGCAAATTTTCCAAGGAAACCCCAAGTCCATAAAGATCTGATAAAGTTTCCCTGGAACCACGTAATCAAATGCCCTTTCTATATCCAAAAATATCACCACAACATACTTATTTTCCTTTTGTACTTCCCACACGAACTTTTCTACACATTCATTAGCAGAGTGGTTGTGACGGAACCCAGTGGTTTCCAGCAGCAAATTTCCCTCATTCATAAATTTATCTATACGACCTTTCATCATACCATTCACAATTTTAACAAATACATTCAACATACATATTCCCCTGTAATTTGTTGCCAGATTCCTATCCCGATCCCTTTTAGGAATAGGTACCACCCTGCTTTCCTTCCATTTTTCCGGTATCTGAATACTCATTCATACTTGATTGATAATTCGAAGCAAGGCCGCCTTGGGTTCGAATTCTAATCTAGCAATCATTTTATATCTTACTCTGTTAGTTCCGGGGGTAGTACATTTGGATATTTCTAAAACCCCTCGGAACTCTTCCCATTCAAACTCCTTACACATATCGTTCATAAATTCATTTTCATTATCAGGTAACAAAACTTCATATCTATCGCTCAAATTGCTACGTAACTCCGTAATCATTTGTAAAAAGACACCTCCATTCTCTCTGTCATCTAACACTGCATTTCTGCCTTGCGCTCTTTATCCTCTCACTCTAACAAAATTATCCCATACATCCTTAGTTGTGGTTCTATATGTCATTTTGGACACATAGTCCAGCCAACTTTTCCTTTTCGCTCTACGGATAGCCTTTTTCAATCTTGCATTCATCCTTCCATAATTTATTCTGCATTCATGACATATACACCTATTGAACTCTCTCAATGCTATCCGTTTCATTTCATACTAATCCTGGATTTCATTGTTCCACCAACCATTCACCTTGTATTCATTCCCTCTAACATTTATAGTGCACATTTCGTTTACTCTCTCTATTTCATCCTCAAGTTGGTTAACGTCGTTTGCTTCTTCTATTGTGAGAGTCTCATGCATTCGTTCGACCCATTTCTTACCATTCATAATGACCTTACGGTCTATGTCAACATTTATACCACCTAAGCATGATCAAATAATGATCACTACCCAAACTCTCATCTGTGGCATTCCAAGTGACCTAGCCCGCTAGCCCGCTGGATATTAAAGTTAAATCTATCGCACTGGCTGTCGACCCCACTCTCGCCATTCTAGTCGAACCACCATCATTCAGGACTACGAGATCGGAATCCCAAATGAGACATACCACCCATTCAACCAAAATTTGAAAATCTCGTTGATAGACAACACTGGAGTTGCATAGATACTAAAAAATAAATGCTGTATAAGAAAGCAGAAAATTTCCATCAGAAAAAATGTATTTTTGCTATTCACCGCTAGAGGCAGCACTATCACAAAAAGGATATTTTTCTGCTGATATTTTTTGAAACCAGCCGAAATTTTTTGAAATTTTCAAGTAAATCAATAATTCTCAGCAGAAAGTTTTGTGAAAAATCAAATAATTTATGAAAAAGAAGAGAAAATGTATGTATTTTATTTACATTTTGAAAGTAAAATGTCTGTTTAATAGTTTTTTGAGGATGTGACAAGGTTGCGGTTGTGAATTGATTCTAATACATATTACATTTGGTGAGGTTAATCCTTGTGCTTCGTGGATCGTCATGACTTTATTAGATTCTTGTATCTTATGCTGGTAGATTAATTGTTGGCATCTATACGTCATATTCAAGTATTCCGTCTTTCCGTCTTACGAATGTGCTTGCATCGGAAAACTGCATGTTGACATGCTGTAATCTGTCAATATATGTTATATTTGGTTTTTATCACCCAGAAGATATACTTTACAACATTTACGAAGGATAACCACGAGTCCTATATATCCTGCATGTACCATCATGTACTCATCAATAAAAACTGTATTGAAGGTCCGTTTTCCATTTATTAGGTACGAGGTAATCGTTTTGAAATTTAATTTGATTTGATTAAAATCGTTGTTTTCGTGCTTGCGAGATCTTACCTTTGATTTAATATCGTCTGGTGATCTAACATAATTTCCGGGCCCGATGAACAAAAAATATTGCCGTTTGGGGTATTAAATGTATTAGTGTTTTAACACAGTCGCACCAGATTATTTCCATCAAAGCCAAACTGATGTTTAGTGATTGGTTCTTCAAAATATTGATTGCATAAGACGCAGAGAAAGACAGTAGATGGATGTGAATCGGACCTATAGCCGTACATCTTCGATTTGGCATAACTGTGTAAGGTAGGACGGGAAAAACAAACCGTGAAAGAGTTGGGGGTGCTTCGGCCCCAGAACGGATTGCAGGGATTAAAAAAAAATGATTTCCATGATCGAAATTTTATAGCTTGACTCTGCAGACAACTCTTTGGAAAATGTCGGAGATGTAGTTGGAAAATCGATACAGTTACTATGTGAAAACTTTGAGGGATCACCAGTAATCCAACGGGAAGATAGCGCTCTTTCATACTGAGGTGACATATTGAATGGAATATTTAAAACCCATTTGAAGTTGTTGGATGGATAGTTTGTATTATAATCCAACAACGACCTAAGTCTGTTGACATGGTGGTTATCATCTAAAGTAATTGTGAACGGCTCAACTTTTCGTTGTTGCAAGTAACCTGTTAGAGTTTCTAGAGCGTAGATTAGATCACTGCAATCAGTTTTAGATTGATGATTAACCACAATGAAGATTTTACTCTCAATTAGCAGTTTTGTAGTTTAAGTCCGTTTCCCGACAGGTGTTTCTTAAGATTACAATTTTTCAATTTTTCTCTAAGGCAATACAAATTAAAATAGATGAAGTTACTAAGTGTTTACCATTTATCCAGGTTACAAGCTGAGGTTCAGCAAGCCGGAATTTTTGAGATGGAGTATTATTAACAAAGTGATATCCGTTAATATAATTTTCATGGTGGTTGTTATTTACGCCTCTGGTTAACTTAAGTATAGATTTAAATAATGAGATGATTGATTTGTTGTGTGTTGGTTTCATATCGCACATTGCATCTCTGACTTTAATGGTTTTTGCTCTCTCTGTCTTGATGAGGTTTTCGAGACGCGAAACAGCGGTTGTGGCCCAGCATTAAAATTTGCTACTGGATTAAGTGGCGCGTATGAGCTGACCGAAAAAAGTCTTTCTTTGACCCCACTCAAATCAATATAGCTCACACTTCTGCACTAAATGATTTCCATTTTTTCAAAGTGGAGGGGCAAGCTCAACAGGGATTTTTTAATCTATGACAACAGAGTCGCTCGAAGAAGAGTTTTATGAAAGAGTAGTATAAAAGTGGTTACTAGTATAATGAAGAGAAAACTAACGAGTGAACAAAAGAAATTGGAATGAGAAATTGGTGGTGCTACCTTTGATATGCGTGGAAAATATTTTCATTTGAGTAGATAGATTATGTTGTTTCCCACCCGACTTTGTTAAATAAGGCAAATCTGTTAATAACTAAACAAGTGACAGTTGATTCTCAATATGTAATTCCGGTACCGACCAACTTTATTTTGCCAGTATATTAAAACACTTCAATATACTAAAAATTAAAAGCTTTGTGTCTAAATCGCATATCAAAAGTGTTTATCTCGCTCCCGAATTTAAACTCGCACCCGCAATGTACGATTGTAACCACACCAATTTTTAATTTCAGAATCATTAACCATAATTAAAATTCAAATATAGACAACAACAACAAACAGTAACAAATCCTCGTCGCTCTCTCCTCGAAAATGAATTTAATTAAATTTTCGTATTTTTTTATTTTTTTGCGTTGAACTTTGAAAATTCAAAATGTGAAAGGAAAAGGTCAACATCATCGGGGGAAACAAACGCGAAGCATTGTGTATATCTACATATATCTAGTCTACATCGAGAGATAAGATAAATAAAAATTTACGAACGATTAAAATCAAAAGCACATAGCAGTACCAAAAAATAAAGTAAAATCGGAAAATCCCATTCCAAATTTTCATGATTACTATTATTGTTATTATTATCATCAATCCCCATGATTAAAATAACACACCATCCATATTATCATCGAGCACATACACATCACCCTCCCCCCTCCCCCCTCCCCCCTTATAATACGGATAATTTTTTATTTTATTTTGATTTTATTATTCCGTTCATAAAAATTTTCCACACAAAACAGGAAAATTGATCAAAATGAAAATGTGTATATATAATTTTTCCAACCAATCCCCACAAAGTTCATAACAAATGACGCACCAATCGGATTACTCTATGACATTCGAAATGTTATGTATAAAGCATAGGAAAAAAAAATGAAAAACTTTTTCGATCTCGCAGTTGTTGTTGTTGTTGGTGGTGCTGCCGATGGTGTTATTGTATAAATGGGGGAAATTAACCCACTTTAACCCGCACTCGATTTTATTTCAAAAATTTTTTTTTTCCATAAAACAAAATATCATAAAATCTCTCACAACATCATGTTCTTGCTTATTTTTTCTCGTTTTTATTTTCGGTTGGGAAATCTACTAGGTGTGGTGGTGGTGTTGTTGTTGTTCCTGCTATTACATTTCCAGTACACAGCAAGTAGGAAAAAAATCAATAATATTATTATTGTTAACAGAAAATTTGAGTTTTCCGATTTTGTTTTTATTGGAAATAGTTAAGTTTAGTTTCGAAACGAGATGAATTTTGTATTTCATATGTGTGGGTAGGTTGGTATACGGTGACAGCGTATGCGGTATGAGATGAACATCGAATTTGCCCGGAAGATTTGGAAAAACATATAAAATTTAAGTGATGTGATGGAGGATAAATTGATTGTTTTTTGTAGAATTCGATTCTATCACATTTTGTTTTATTCCACCATCAATCTTCTTATATTCAATTGATTGTAGTTTTCTTGCATTGTTTCATTTTACCGTTTTGAAATGAAAATTGGAAAAATTAAAGAATTTGATTTTAAGAGGTTTTAAAACTTTGTTACAATTTACTTTGTGGGTGGTTAGGTTATCTGATCCTGTCAATGCATGTTTCCTAGTTTATTGTTATATGAGGTCAGACTCAGCCACTTGAAGTTATTTAACCTCGAACGCCCGAACCATACATTTACTACTGCCCGAACTATACTACATTCACAAATGCCTGTCTCAATTTTGTTCCTGAGGACATTATCGGAAATTAAAAGGTTTTTGGTTATCGATGTACTTCTTGCTACGCTTCTCTATTCCGGGTTTATTGCTAAGTGCTATACACGTGACCGAGTCTAATGGTTTCTGAAAGACACAAACATTGTGTCTTTCCACACAAACTAACCACATTATGTAGGTGTTGTGTGTTGAGAGGAGCTTCCTTGTCAACACTGAGTAAGTGTGTGTTACTAATTATATAATTTAGGTTGTTTTACTGATCCAACTCTGTTGGGAGCACGATTATAAAATCAAATTGTTAAACAGTCTAGAATTATCTTAGTTTCTCAGTTATTATGGAATTAAAATTCAGAGCACAACATACCAAAACGCTACTGATAGTTTTAGGTAATGACACCGAGCTTTTGGAAAATTGTAGGAGCTGTCTTAGACTCCACTTGCTGCTTTCTACCTGAGCTAATATAATTTTTTTTAAGTTAATCTTATCGTGCTCCTTCCTACTGCTTCTGGACAATTTACTAATCAAATTGGTTCAAATTAGAGAACTGATGAAAAACTTGCTCGTTTGGAGTCTGTAGTCGAATTAAACCGCATTTTGAAGAGTGATGTAAAAGCGAATGTTTGACAAGTTTACATCGCCACGACTGTTCCACTTAGCTATTCTTATTTATGGCATCATTAGGACCATCAGAAATCTTTAAATCGATGTTGGTGTAAAGTTCGCTCTCTTTGGTAGCAGATTTTTTTTTTGTTTCAAAAAACTTTCCTTCAATTGTTCGAATATCGTTCAAAACAGAAAGTATTGATGGTTGATCGATATTTAGCCTGGATGATTCTTTCAACCTGCTGAATTGGGCAATGTAATTATTATAAATACATAGATGTCTTTATTTATCGAGAACTGATACCACTGAACTGTAAAGATAATACTTGTCAGTGCCACATAGCCTTTATTTCATCAATAGATATTGAAACGCCGTCTCATATTTCTATTTTTTGCGTATTCGCTGAAACAAGACATGTTTAATATTCTGAATCGGACCGAGATCGGGACTATTCTGGATCGAACCCATTTAAGGTCAATACAGTCTTAAAAACTTTCGTTTTAGAAATAAAACAGTTTCTAATTTAGACAGAAAGCATAACTCATTTGATTATTTCAAATAGTAATAAAAAGTCAGAACAAGTCAAAGAAACTATGGATTCATACAAATATACTAAGGTTCTTCAAAACACCGTTCCAATTCAATATCAATCTAAAGACGATACAAGTTAGTTACGGCATCTCATAGGCTATGTCTTCAGTAAACCATTAACGTACCTTGAATCGGCTTTTTAGATTTGTGAATAAAGTTACTATCGTGCAACCATGTCACATTCGAACTAGTTTCCCGTTCTTCTTGCTACTGTTTCTTCAACATCGTCTAAAAAATTAATAGTTAGTTCAACGGGGAGAATATAAGCGTGATGAGAACCACGAACATATGATTTTCCAAAAATCGTTACATTGCTTCCGGCTTCAGATTTAATTGTGCAGAACGTGTAGTTTTTCCAGGTATATAGCAGCTCGCTTCTTTGAAAACCAATTTAAGTATAATTTAAGTTTAATTATAAGTATTATAGTGTCTTAAATTCACGTACTTTACAAATCCTCTCCATATCAAGCTAAAGACAAGTGCCATCAAATAGCGCGGATCAACCGACGTTGCCTATCAAACTAAATACTACGAATCTTTTGCCGGTTTCGTTTGCAGAAAAGTAAATAAAATAAATAATAATAAATAAAGTAAATAAAGTAAATAAAGTAAATAAAGTAAATAAAGTAAATAAAGTAAATAAAGTAAATAAAGTACATAAAGTAAATAAAGTAAATAAAGTAAATAAAGTAAGTAAAGTAAATAAAGTAAATAAAGTAAATAAAGTAAATAAAGTACATAAAGTAAATAAAGTAAATAAAGTAAATAAAGTAAATAAAGTAAATAAAGTAAATAAAGTAAATAAAGTAAATAAAGTAAATAAAGTAAATAAAGTAAATAAAGTAAATAAAGTAAATAAAGTAAATAAAGTAAATAAAGTAAATAAAGTAAATAAAGTAAATGAAGTAAATAAAGTAAATAAAGTAAATAAAGTAAATAAAGTAAATAAAGTAAATAAAGTAAATAAAGTAAATAAAGTAAATAAAGTAAATAAAGTAAATAAAGTAAATAAAGTAAATAAAGTAAATAAAGTAAATAAAGTAACTAAAGTAACTAAAGTAAATAAAGTAAATAAAGTAAATAGAGTAAATAGAGTAAATAAAGTAAATAAAGTAAATAAAGTAAATAAAGTAAATAAAGTAAATAAAGTAAATAAAATAAATAAAGTAAATAAAGTAAATAAAGTAAATAAAGTAAATAAAGTAAATAAAGTAAATAAAGTAAATAAAGTAAATAAAGTAAATAAAGTAAATAAAGTAAATAAAGTAAATAAAGTAAATGAATTAAATAATGTAAATAAAGTAAATAAAGTAAATAAAGTAAATAAAGTAAATAAAGTAAATAAAGTAAATAAAGTAAATAAAGTAAATAAAGTAAATAAAGTAAATAAAGTAAATAAAGTAAATAAAGTAAATAAAGTAAATAAAGTAAATAAAGTAAATAAAGTAAATAAAGTAAATAAAGTAAATAAAGTAAATAAAGTAAATAAAATAAATAAAGTAAATAAAGTAAATAAAGTAAATAAAGTAAATAAAGTAAATAAAGTAAATAAAGTAAATAAAGTGAATAAAATATATAAATTAGTAAGTAGTAAGTATGTTTAAAATTAAACTTTTCAAACATTCTACTGAAATTATTTGGTGTGAAGTTAACAGTCCACAATTTCTAATGATTCTTCATCGACATATACTCGTATATTGATTTCAGTTGTCATTTAGTTAAGCATCTTTGATTGTTAGTCATTTCTTCAATGAACGAGATATTGAGTTAGTCCTCGCGTTGCATGACGTTGGTGTTTAATGTGCTGCATGTTGCTTTTTCAAGATTAGTTGCTTAACATAAACGTATTTGTTGAAGTCGGAAGGTGAAAATTCGTATCAACTTTCTCACTTTTGCGCTTACAAAGAAAATGGCAACTTAATGCTCTAAATCTAACTTCTAGAGAGACAAACAACGGTTCACAGAAAATTCCCAAAATATTTTGTACTGACTCGCGTGCCACTCCTACCGCTGCCACGAAAGAACAGTGTACTTACACTCACTCTGTTAATGCGTCGAAAACGATGAAATTCGTCGTTCGTGATAACAATTCATTTCTTTAGTGGAATTAAGCCGGCTCGTTACCGAGTAGCAGCGAACAATGAGACACCGTTAACTTGGGTTGCTTTAAATCAGCAACTTTCCAATCTGAGATGCTGTTTGTTGTACCACATATCCATTTCGTATATTATGATGGCAGACCAACCACTTCCAACAAGAACGACGATGTTTTATTATTTTCTACATACTTTCTAAGCTACTATATTTCGCGACGGGGTCACTATACAGGCCCGAACATCAATTTTGGTTATATCGTATGAGATTTAACTATAATTATATAATCTTAAATATTTTAACGCATTGATTGGTTTATTAAAATTTTTACTTGTGAACAGATGCGTAGTCGGGATACCATCAATTATAACTTACCGTTAAGCAATCCTCGTAATAGTGTTGTTAATGAAGTTTACGAAGATGCTACATTCTTCCTTTTTAATTCCTTTATTCATTCGATATCAAATCTTATTTTCGGCCTAACATCTCTTATGAATTATCGAACTCCTACTTTGGTTGACAACTTTGGGCACTTTGATAATGCCATTTCTCAAACAAGGACGACCTGGTGATTCTTCCATTACTTGTTAGGAGTGCAATAGGCTTGGGTTGTTTTCTGGATTATTTTCAGACTATGCTTGTTGCATAACCCATATTAGTTATTTGCGTCAATCACGGATAAATCTGATACTGATATACGTGCATACCATGACAATTTAACATGAGATGATTCATCATTTCTTCTTCGGTAGCCACAACACCAGCTCTGCGCGACACCTCTCCTCTTCCAAAATTCTTCACAAACCCCGGATCACAACGTTGAACATGGTCTCGATATTTTTCGAACGTTCTTTATCTTTTGGGAGCATCAGAGACAAGATTATCTTTGGCTATTTCTATGTAACCATTTCATTTGATAAATCTGCCTGGTGAAAAAACGCAATCAAAATCGGATTTGGAGGCAACTCATACCGCCTTCAAATTCATAATAATTTTGTTAGTGCCCGTCTTAATAGTTCGGCCCCTCAGTAAAATGTTTGATTTCGTTTCGCTGACAGAATTCTTTTAATTTGCTTGATGTAAATGATGGTTCTTTATCTGACACTAGGAAGCCGAATATTAGATTTGACTTCTTTGACTTAACACTTTAACTTCTTCGACTTAACACTAAATAATAGGCCATAATGTAATCAATTAATCATCTTTACCATTCCCCAATGGCCTTTGTGGAGAAGATTTAGAACTTAGACTCTCAAGATGGTTGGTACGCCAACATCACCCTCTTGTTCAATTTCGCTGACATTTTTTTAAAGATGAATCGCACACCCGTGATTATCATCATAATTCGAACAGCTCAGTTCAACCGAACGGTAGTCGTTGGAATTGAAATTGATTTTCGTTACCGTTAGGAAATGAAATAATTCTTCGATCTGTGAAATTGGAGACTGTTACACTTTGAGCTGGGAATTTACCGAAACTTTAAAATCGCAACATAGACGAACGCATCCATCTGAGTTTTGTTTTACAATTTTTTACTATGAAACTGCACAAACCTCCTATTCACTATTTTCAGTTGTGCAAATTTGGTAGAATTCGACCCTTGAAAGCTGAGTTTGTTCAAAAGATACTTGCTCCGCTATCGCTTTCAGCTACCAATACATTTAAGTTCACCACTTTATGTCCTAATGTGCCTTTAACAATTGTTACTCCTTTTAATTTAACATATGCATCACCATACGCTCTAAGCATTTGGTCGGCTCACAAGATGGCTTTCCAATCTTCCGTTGACGTTCAACTTGAAGTGTATTTTACGATTATTCTCCTTGATGAAACTATATATTATTCAGAAGCATCCTCGACTTGCTCGACTTCGTTCATCTGACATATACATATACTGAATATGAGTGCCACGTGGCTAAGTTCATTGCTGCATAGCTGCGATTAATTACGGCGCTCAACGCACGTGATGAAGAAGAATTGAAACCGGCGTTGGTATCTGTAAAGATAATTGAGGAGCACAGATGAAGAAGAGATGGTGTTGGAGCGTAGCATTTGTCTGGTGATGTAAATGCCTTGAAATTATCAAGTTACAATGTTTTGAAGAAAACTAAAAGTATCATCACCTGCTTCTTCTGTAATTAGAAGGACCATTTTTGGAATAAGCGCGATGAATATGGAAAACGGAAAATCATGAAAATCTCGTTGAGCAATTGGACCAATTCTTGTTCATTATTGGTAATTGTTCGAGCGATTAGATACTCGATTCTGGAGCGACATGCAAAATTGCCAGTTGTCGCGATGCATTTATCGAATTCAACGGATCGCATACCGAAAATGTATCGGTTGCAAATGGTGAATAAGTAAAATCGAGAATCTTTTGTCATTTCCGACATTGTCTAAAAGTCGGTCGTTGAAGGTACTGGATTTGATTCACGGCGATGTATGCCTCTAAATCAAATTCCAGATCGCGGCGAAGGGCATATATACATGGAGTTTGTGTAATATTTGAACATCAACGAAACCAAAACTCTCCGTACTTCATCTTATTCTCCTCCACAAAACGGTTTAGCAGAACGAAGAATTGTATTTAGATTGAAATGGCCCTTTGCATACTGCTGAATGCTGGACACGCAGTGAAACTGTTACGGAGGATAGAGAAGAGGCCAATATTTAAATTGATATCGACGATCATGAACCTGAAGATGGCAGCGATCACACAGAATTCTGTCATATCTAGACAGTTAATTCTAATCTGAACAGCGATAATATTATCGCTCGAAAATGCAGTGAAAAAGGTAATTCGCTGATTGAGCCACTAAAACGGTCGAATTTTTCGACTGTAGGGCAAACGTCTAAGTCGTTTGGGTTAAGAAATCAGGGTTGTAATCAATGGCGAACCATCCAACTTTAACGAAGCTATTTTTTGAACTAAAGAGGAATGTTGAATTGATGCTTTGGAGGAGTGATTAAGAATATTACTTGAAACCTGGTGGATTGTTGACTGTTACCGTTCATATCGATAAATACTAGCCCAGAAATTTATGCAGCCGTGTCAATATTATCGCATTGAAATACCCGACGCAATATGATTGGAATGAAATTCTAGACTTCATTCCAATCATATTGTGATCTGGCATCTCAAAGGTACAAAGAATTGAAGAGCAGAAGTTTGCCATGCAACAGAGTACAAATCTGGTAACATATTCGTGTTAAATGGTGCGATCTGCTGGCCTTGCAGCAGGTTGGATTGTATAGCTTTACCATCGACTGAAGCCGAATTCATCGCATGGATTTCACATGGATACCATTATCCAACCTTAAGATGCTGGCTAAAAATTTAAATTTTTTAGGGATAAATGTAATCTGAGGAGTGTTGAAATTATAATTGGCATTTTGCATATGAAATATGGTAGTGTAAACTATTGTTACGAATTCTAACATTAGGTGTCAGAAGTGGGATTTTTTAAATAGCACCAAAAACCAGCTTAGTGAGATACACTTTTTTTCAAGCTGCAGAAATTAAGGGAAAGAGCTGTTGTCGAGGGACATTTAGGATTGCATTCGGAGAGCGTTCATCATAATGAGAACCATCAGGAATAATGCTTGTCAATATTTTAAACCTACCGGAAAGCAGGTAAATAGTGAGGAAACCGGAACGGTGCGTGAAGCAAAACAAACAATATTTGGGCAATTGCTTACTGCCGAGCAACAGAAAGCAGCACTAGATCTAGAATACTTGATGAATAAGCGTCTGCTTCAAGTGGAGAAAATAAACGAACTAAGCTAGATTCCAAATTTGAGCAGCAAGATGATCAGTTAGGCGGATAAACAACAGAGCGCACAGATCGAGTTACTGGATACACTTATACGGGTCCAAGAGCACAAAATAGAAGAAATGAAAGACATGGGGCGAACAATGCGAAAATTTGCATACAGCGTTCGTAGTCTCGAAGAATTCCCTACACCACCAAAAGTCTTCTATGATCAACTGAATATAATTTGTTCAATTCGTTGCACCAAACAGAGGCGTGTGTGTTAAGATACCAGATTTTCAATATTTAGATATTCTGGGTCCCTGAACACTCGAAATTCTTGGGCAACTGTATGGCGGACGATATCACAGGCATCGTACGACCCTCCTACTGTAACTATGTAACTGAATTTTGCAGTTGGCTTCAATATTTTAATATTCACAGGACACAGCCTGAAATTTGGTTCTACTAACAAATTTACAAAACTGAAGTGATTTTAGGAATCTTTTCAAAGAATAAAGCAAACATTGCATAATTTAACAATCGAGTACGCTAAACAGTTGATCGTTCGTCGAGAAGTGTTATGTTTTATTTTCGAATTTACGCAAAATATATGGAGAAGATGAACTCGCATTTCCGCTGTTATGCATTTAGTGCAACCGGGTTATTAGTCTTGAGTTTCATTGTACTATTTGAAACATTTATTAGGCCAGGTAATTAGCATGGTGGTATTATAAAAGTCATTCAATTTTTGATGTACATTTTTGTAACAATGTTAGAATTGGCAGCGCAACAAAAACTTAAGTTAAAATTGGCAGAATATAAATTGAGAGCTCAATACATGAAATCACTGTATCGATCGCAACAGCTACAGATGACCATTTTAGCACAATATTTATATATGCACCAGTCCGATGGACATAAACCTTTGCAAATGAATGTTTTATTAAACGATAATGAATCGAAGAATGTAAGAACGGAGACATTAACACGAGATTTAGTAATGCCGATCGCATACGATTTGCTGCCTAATCTATCAAATAATCCAGATTCGATCAAACCTGCTTATCTTTTGTCGGAATTAGGCAAAGAAAATGTTACGATTGTTTACGGTATACGGATCGTAAGAAATGATGAGCTAGAGTACGATATTATTGACGTGCTCGAAAACCTAGTCAGCAGTATGGATGGCAATGAACAAAACGGAGCTATGATCATTGTTTTTATTAGTGACCCGGAAATGGAGTATATCCGTTTCATTGCAGAACAAATTAAACTAATATTTCTTCCATATATTAAGAATGGCCTAATCGAAGTTATTTCGGCCCCGATTTCATACTATCCAAATCATGTTAAAGAACACGCAAAACAAAATTTAGATATTGCGTTTTTAATGACATACGCAATGTCAAAGGGGACATATTTTGTCCAGCTTCAAGGCCATATGAGGCCAGGTCGCGGTTTTGTAACGATTATGAAAAAATTTGCCATGGATAAAACTGCGGAGAATAAAGATTGGCTGATACTGGATTTCGGTGAGTCACGAATTACGGCTAAAATGTTTAAGTCGATTGATTTACCGAAAATTATAACATATTTCCAAATGTTTTTCTATCGTTCGGGAGATGAAATACTACAGCAGTTTGCCTGTATCAAAGTGTGTAGCTGGTCTTCCAAAACCGTAAGTACAGTTAGTTACCTTTAAATTTGCCACAATGTTAACTAATGAATTCCAATTTGTGTAGAAACTGCGACAAAATGAATTATCAACGGTTTGGATACGTTACAAATTACCAATATTTTTAGAAGCTAAAAAACGGAGTGTCGAACTGGTGCTACATTAGTTTGACAATGGATTTTCACAAATTAAAAATAAATGTATGTCTTAAATTGTTAATTTATTCATTGTACACGTACATCTGTGTGTTGCGTGCATCCTTGTGTAAGTGATATCCGGGTGGACTATGACATTACTTTTTTATATTAATCCTTGATTATCTAATTGTTATTTAATTGTTTTATTAGTTTAGTAGTCTTGTGGGATGAATCCTATCGGTTCATCCCAGCTGTGCCAGTCCTTTGATTTCAGCGACTCAGCGAACCACTAAAGACTTTGTTATTTTGAGGCGCTTCGGTCCGTAGATGCGATCCATGTTTAAGTCTCGATGGAAATTGTCATTTCTAATGTACCAAGGCGCATTCACAATGCTACGTAGTACTTTGTTTTGAAATATTTCTATGATCTTAAATGTAGTTTCCTTTGCGTAGCTCCAAAGCTAAATACCATACGTTCAGATAGGTTTTAGGATTTGTTTATATAACAGTTGTTTGCTTTGCGTTGTCAGTTCGGAGTTTTTTTCCAATAAGCGCATTTCCCTGAATTTTAAATTCAGTTCTTGCCCTTTTTTAACATGTGCTTTCCACCTGAGGTTAGAGTCTAGCGTCAGGCCGAGGTACTTAGCGTTATCAGAATGTGGAATTTGTTGCGAATTCAGTCTAATCGGAATATATTCTAATTTCCTATTTGTATAGTTGATATACATATGTTGATTTCGATTCGTTTAGTGTTATTCTCCATTTTTAGTTTCCTTGTGGACTCCGCAATACTAGCATCAGTGGTCATAATAGCTGTGTCGTCAGCACACGTTCCTATTCTAGCTTCTATTACGTTTGGTAGATAATTTGTAAACAGGAGGTATAATACAGGGCCTATATCACTACCTTGTGCAACCCTTCCTATCTCATCCGGAAGTAACGGTCGTTGATGTAAGACTTTAGCAATTCAAAATTTTGTTTTTGCAAATCTCGTCTGAATTTAAATTTCAGACCTCGGTACCAAACCTTATCAAATGCTTGTACTACGTCTAAGAATATTGCTGAGAATGTTTCTTTTTTCCAGCTGTTCTATCATTCAGTGCCATTCACACAACCCAAATTCTTGTGCTGGTATAAGAATTTTGCTCTCTATAATTGGCTTTAGTCTCTTGAGAAACAGTCTCGAAAATCTTTGATGTTGTTGTTAGCAAAGAAATAGGCCTATACGATGTTTTGTCATTTAGCGATTTATTAGGCTTTGGAATCATTACGATTTCTGCTACTTTCCACTGTCTCGCAACATAACTTAGATAGCATTGATTGTGCTGTAGTTTCCTTAGTGCTTTTTAGGGTAGAGCTTTGATTATTTGCCCCGTTATCAAGTCGAACCAGTTTTTTATCTTTGAGATTTTTTACTTCTTGTTTGGTTTTCAGAGTAACTGCTAGCACAGGTACCTCGTATGATTTGCTTATATAGGGTGGCACATAAGTAACGTAATGATTTATTTAATGAATAACTTTTTTGTTTCTCATTTTATTTATCGTTGGCATTTATTAAAATTTAGATTATAGTTTGGAAATATGTACACATGATGTTTTGAAGATAATATATTTCAAATGGTGCCAATTATTTGTTTCGATCTGACGTGCTCTTTCCAGAGCATTTTACATAATTTTTCTTAGAATTTCAGGTCCCAGCGCCCTCACTTCTTCTCGTATATTGCCTTAAGCTATTGGATGTTTCTTGGCTTATGTGCATACACCTTACCCTTTAGGTAGCCCCAAAGAAAAAAAAAACGGATGCTGTTAAATCGGGCGAATACGGCTCCATCTTGTTGGACCACAATTCTGGAATGTTCTCTACGTCTGCGCCTTAAACAATTTTCAATCATTGCCCGGTATTGAATGCCATTAACATTAACCGCAACTTGTTCGTTATGTTCAAAAAATATGGTACAATGATCCTTTCTGAAGTTATTCCACTTCACACTGTGCAAGTGGATGCATTTGATGTTCAAGCATTATTCTTTGATTGTGGGTGCCCCATATTCTGCAATTTTGTTTATTCACGTGACCATTGAGTTGAACTCGTTGTGTTCTAGGCACAATTCTTGAAAACGGCGACTATATTGAATGCGTATTTGTGCATCATTTGGTTTTAACTCGTGAACCAATTGTATCTTATATGAGAAAAGGTGTAACTTATGTAAAATTCTTTGCAAGGACCGCCCAGGCATCACCAACTGCTAAGAAAGTCGCCTAGTGAAAGTTTTGGGGTTTTTCTCAATACTTGCTTGCACTCGAGCAATGTTCACATTATTTCGAACTGCATGAGGTATTCCAGCACGCGGAAGATCACTGACAGCCCCTTAATATATACAAAAAACGAATAAATAAAATAAAATACGTAAACAAAAAATTTATTCACTAATTAAATCATAACGTTACTTATGCGACACCCATTAGGTGTTAAATATTCATTATCCGCTTGCCCAGGGTTTGAAGGTATTTTCTAGGTGTTCGGCAAACAGATCAGCTTTTTGCTTTTCGCTGTGAGTCCAGGATCAATCGGATTAAACCTTTGGTGGCTTTCCACAGGGAATATTTCGTGTCAGGTTTACCTGTCAGATTTCTTAGGAAGCTAGCAACTGACTCATTCTTAACCTCATTTATTAGTAGTTTAAGTTTGTTGCACAAGTTGTTTAGGATTGTTATGTCGTTAGGGGCTCTAGTTCTCTGCCAAGTCTTGCGAGCTCTTCTTTTCTCGTTAACCAACTCTCTCTCTTCAACTGGATAGTATATACTTTTTTGTAATATTTCTTGCTGATCAGGAGTACTTTCTCAGACTGCTTTTTTAAACTTTCAATGATACTTTCCAGTTCTTCTTGTATCTTGTAAGCGTTCGAAATCTGCACCTGTAGGTTGACGCTTTCTTCGACTAGCTGCCGAAAGTATTCCCAGTTTTTCTTGTTATTTGTTAGTCTTGGAGGGCTTGCTTTCCTTATTACCGTGTCTTTTATTGTTCTAAATAATTTGGTTTTCTTTACTATTTTTTTAATTGTTTCGTATTCACTAACATTAAGTATGTTAATGGGTGGAGGTGGTATCTCTTTATGTATTGGTTGCGATTTTCCTGCATTTTTCTTTGGTAGATTACGTTGGGTGTATTAACTGGTTGCAGTGGTCTCTCTTTCGGTAGCAGTGATACGTTCTTATGTATCTTCACTTGGTCCGCGGATGACTGATCAGGTCGTTGCGGTTTTGGTTTTCCTACGCTTTGTGTTGATTGTTCCATCTCAGGCGAAGATTCTGCTTTTATTTTTTGTTTTGACGTTTAGTTTTAGTTTGCCTTCGTATAAAACTCGTTTCATCTTATCATTTGTTTCATAGTCTCATTTTTAATTATAACAAATTCTTCTTTAAGCTGTTGGACTTCTTTGAATAGTTGTTTTAATGAGTTTAAATCTAATCTCTAGGATCGGCCCCGTATATCGAAACACACAATGGGGCCAACACAAAAAATTGACTGAGTTAATATTTCCCATTGAAAGCTTGTTAATTCATATTTCATCTCACTAGCCCTAAATCTTACCATGATATTTTGAAAGCCTATTAGTTGGGTGATTAGCTCCTTATAACAAACATCAAACCGGTGCAAACACATAAAATTGAATGAGTCGTCGTCCTAACTTTTAACATTGTATTTTGAAAGCCTGTTAGGTAAACTATTTAATGTATGAAATATAAATGCATGGCACGATCTGTAATCGGGCTCGTAAAATATATTGAACAACACAAAAAATTGAATGAGTTTACTTTTAACTATTTTAATGCGATTTTCAATCATTTCTGATCAAGTTTTTTTGAATTACACTGTTAAAATAATGAATGCACACCCGCATAAATTTTAAAATAACAAACTTTGTTAAGCTCTTTCTTCACACCGGTTATAAATACTCGTACGTACACCTCAGAAATGATATTGGCAAGTAATTAAAAGTACTAAATTTTTGAGGGACAGAGTGCGGATGGTTCGAAAGTATTTTGTGCACGTTTTTCAACTCTACCAATATTTCACTAGATAAACATGCAAATTAAAGGCCAATACAATTCAGCCTGATTGAACTCACATCAAAATACTATTTTCGAGGAGCCATACGAGTTTGGCAAGATTTTTTCGATTTTCCTAAAATTTTGAGGTGTTGTTGTTGAATTTGAGGTGTGTTTCATACCATTAGTGTACTTGGCATCATAAGTGTTCTAATACTTATTCCCGTTGTCGTAACGATAATCTATAGGAAAACACCAGTAGTTCAGGCTTTCTTCTCCATTAGGTAGGGTGGTCGGTTACACAATGCATATTGAAGGTGCAATTTCCAGACCGTTCTGGAAATTTATAAATCGCTTTGTGTCACGAACTATGGCTAAATATGTCAAATAAAACGCAAGCGCGCGGACATATCGATCTTTGGTATATCGCTGAAATTAGCTTTCTACTATATCCATTTGGCCACCTTTAGCATCCCTTTATCACGTAATAATATTCAATGACGAACGAATTGGTATCGAAAAAACTGGGACTCTGACCATATTTGCATGTCGATCTGTTTTGTTGGATTTGTTAAATTCATGACCCTAATGCTGCACCAGCACTTATAGCACAATCCAATGAAAATAGTACTGGAGTTTTTTACAAATTTATTGCACTGCAATTCGCGTGTGGGCTGTCATTAGACAAAGCTACACCACACTTTTCGTATTTTTGTTAATATTTATTGTATCGTACTGGGGGTGATTCTGGAACTTTTTACAAATTGATTACAACATATTGGGATAGCTCAACCCCCTAAAAACTACCTCTAAGGGGTGGAATTCTTTAAAAACCACATTTTTCGTCAGACCACGTTTTTCGCATTACTGTGAATTTTTGTTGTATAGCGCTGGGAGTGGTACTGTAATTTTTTTACAAATTAATTGCAATAAAATGGCATAATTAAACCCCTAGAAAACTACCCTAAATGGGAGCAACCGTTTAAAATCATTGTTTCGTCCTGGGGGTGATACTAGAAGTTTTAACAAAATAAATTACAATATATTGGAGTAGTTCAATTCCCAAAATTTACCCCTAAAAAGTGAAGCTCTTTAAAACAATATTTCTCTGTATCGGTTATGGGCTTGCTATAAATGTAGCAACCTACCCACAATTAAGATGAAACAGCTTATTGTGTACAAGATATGGATAAGCATGATAATATTACAAAAGCCCATATAAGTGGGCATCAAGTTACCTTTCTGTGCAAAAAATAAGTACCCCGGAATTTATTACAACAACCCACACTCAGAAAAATGGATCATAATGTCTCGAATTGCCTTCCTGTGCAAGAAATAGATACCCCGTGCATTTATTACAACAGCCCACACCCACAAAAAATCGATTATGATGCATAGAACTTCCTTCTTGTGCACGATATATGTAGCCCAGAATTTATTAGAACAGCCCGCACCCAACAAAATCTATCTTAATGCATCGAACTCCTATCCTTTAGAAATAGGCACCCCCGCATTTACTACAACAGCCCATACCCAACAAAATCGACCAGAATGTATCGAGCTTCCTACCTGTGCAAGAAATAGACACCCCATAATTTATCACAAAAGCTCACACCATTAATTATCGATCATGATGCATAGAACTTCCTTCCTGTGCACTATATAGGTACTCCTGAATTTATTACAACAACCCACACAAGTTCGATGCAAAATGATTGTTTTTTTTTGTGCGTGTGGGCTGTTGTAATAGTACCTATATAGTGCACAGGAAGGAAGTTCTATGCATCATGATCGATAATTAATGGTGTGGGCTTTTGTGATAAATTATGGGGTGTCTATTTCTTGCACAGGTAGGAAGCTCGATACATTCTGGTCGATTTTGTTGGGTATGGGCTGTTGTAGTAAATGAGGGGGTGCCTATTTCTAAAGGATAGGAGTTCGAAGCATTAAGATAGATTTTTGTGGGTGTGGACCGTTGTAATAAATTCAGGGGTACCTGTTTCTTGCACAGGAATGTAATTCTATACAATATAATCGGTTTTTATGGGTGTAGCCTGTTGTAATTATACCAGGGGTACCTATTTTGTGCCCAGAAAGAAGTTCAATACATATTATGTTCGAATTTATGGGTGAGGAATGTAATTCGATACATTATGATTGAGTTTTGTTAATATGGGCTTTTGTAATATTTGCATGCTTATCCATTTCTGGTACACAATGAACTGTGTTCATCTTAATGGTAGATTTTTGGGAGTTGAGCTATCCCAATATGTTGTAATTAAGTTGCAAAAATTCCAGTAGGAATTTTATTGGATTGTGCTACCAATGCTGGTGCAGCATTAGGGTCGTGTTAAATTCATTATAAGTTGAAGCTTACGTTATGGTTTTTTGTGTCAAAAAATATCAACGTTATTTTCTTTGTAAAAAATATCCCAAGAAATAGTTTCCAGCCATTATACAATTTATGCCACTCTCTCACCTTTTAAAACCTTCGGCCCCGTATTAGTGTACAATCATCAGTATATATTAATGCTTACCTCAAAGGGAGTGTAGCTACGCGTCATAATTTTTTAACAAACCCGCTGCCTTGGTCTTTGTTTCTAGAACATTGGACTACAATTCTTCACAATAATAATCGATTGGAATTCCTATTTTTGGGGGGGTTAATCTATGAATTTGACTAGTGGAATCAAAGCAGAATTAGCTCAATGCAGCTCTGAAAAAGCGAGATATTAGCTTATACTGGGGTACTGCCACCACGGCGAAGCCTTACATAACTTATTTTGTGCCGATGAGTAAAGTCGCCGATTGTTTCGAAATGAACGATTGCACATGAAATCTACTTTCACAATATCTATTTATAGTTTAAGGTACTTAGGTTGTAATAGAAGTAATTTTTGGAATAGATTGGAGTGCCATTGGATAAACTCAATTTTGTTACGGCTGGCACTGAAGTTGTGAAGCAAATCGATTTACACTTCTCTCAAGACTTTTGTATCCTGGCGTAAAGGCTGTAAATACAGAATATCAAAAGGCACAATTTGGTGATGTTAATTAACGTAAAATATAGGGTTTTCCAATAGGAATGATATGATTTTTAAGTGACGTTTCGGCCATTTGTAATATGTCATGATCTGTCATTTTTTGTTTCATTGTATTCAGTAATGTTTACAATTTCATCATGGTGAGATATACGCATGAACAACGTTTACAAATTATTCAGTTTTATTATCAAAATAATCGTTCTCCAATTGCAACTTTGCGTGCGCTTTTGCCATTTTATAGTCGTAATAATCGTCCAAGTGTGCTCGCTATTCGTCGAATTGTTGAAAATTTTGAGCGTACATTTTCTTTACATAATGTTGAAGTGCCTATAAGACAAAGATTCGCTCGAAGTAATGCAAATATTACTGCCGTTCAGGCAAGTGTTGCTGAAGACTGCAATTTATCGATTCCAAGACGTTCTCAAGAATTGGGACTGTCTCAAGCCACAACCCGGCGGATTTTGAGAAAGGATTTGGGTTTGCATCCGTATCGTATAAAATTGTTATCACACAAGAACGGAAGCCATTGGACCACCGTAAACGTCGTGAATTTGCTGATTTTGCCTTTGAACAACTTGAAAACGATAACGATTTTTTTAAGAAAATCATCTTCTCCGATGAGGCTCACTTTCATCTGAGTGGTGCGGTAAATAAACAAAACTGTCGATTCTGGTGCGAAGAAAATCCACAAATTATTCATGAAAAACCATTACATTCATCTAAATTGACAGTTTGGTGTAGTTTTTGGTCTGGTGGAATCATCGGTCCGTATTTTTTCGAAATGATGCTGGTAACACCGTTACTGTCAATGGAGATTGGTATAGATCGATGATAACCAACTTTTTATGGCCGAAATTGGAAGAAGTTGATCTTGAAAACATTTGGTTCCAACAAGACGGAGCTACGTGCCACACAGCAAATGCAAAATTTTTTTTTAAAGAAATCATATCACTCTTATTGGAAAACCCTATAGTAACGTCCTCTGCTACCTGCCAATGTTAAGGTACGAGAAAAGGATTATGGTACCCGGCTTAATTTACACGAAAATGTTCGATTCTAAAATCGATTTAGTGGACATTCCAATGTGGAGAAAAAAATTAAAAAATTAATTCGGTGGCACGAAGATTTAGAATCAGCTTTCGCCAAAGCGGAACTACACTAACAAAAATAAAATGTCCAAAGTAATTTTGAAAGAAATCATTTTCATTTCAATATTCTGTTCTATTTTTAATCTTTTATTTAATTTCTTTGTTCTATTCACCATCAGTCAGCTGTTTTACATCGTCAAACGTTCAAGTCAAAATAGTAATTTATAAAATTCTTGCTTGGCGGTAATTAAATCGCCCCTACTTCGGGCAATACAATTATGGTCTCGGCAAACACATCGATCACCAGCTTGAACAGTTTCGACAACATATGCGCGCAAAATATTTTCTACCCAACGTGGTATACAGCCACAAACTAAACTGTTGCTGTACATCACTAATTTCTGTCTGACAATCGAAATACGAACCAAAGTCAATCTCGTCAAAAATATCGTAACCGGTCTAAGTTTTCCGGTTTATCTGATCAGATGCCTTTAAAATCTTGTCAATCAATCAATTCTGTCATCGTTCTAATATTATAGCCTGTTCCCTGACGCCCATGTCTTCCAGCTCAACAAAGAATAAATCTTTGACATAATTAGCTTTGTGCGGTGTGTGCGTGAGTATTGACAATCGTGATATTTAATTTATTTGTGCGGCGCCGAACCGTGCATATCCGCATATTGATCAGCACGAAGTCGATGATATGCTGCTGTACTTGCGAGTGGATGAGAAAGACTTTTCCAAATGTTCCTCCGTTCTGACGACCGCTGTGGTGGAGAGTATAACCATTGGCGGTATTATAGATCTCACTGCCAGACTATTTAAGCTCATGTTGTACAAATCGTAGTTGTAAATATTCTTCGGTTCTGGAGATCTTCAGATTTTAAAAGGCTGAACCGGTTCCATACTCTCATTTGTATATTGTTGTCCATATACATTCTGAGGTGATAAAAAATAACCGGTACCAACGAATATCCATTATAACTGCCCATATGATGCATGTTCAACAAGTGAAAACAATTCAATACAAAGTTTTAAAAAGTTCACCAAGGGTGAATCGCGTACAATTAACCATTTACCGCAATGAATTTGACATGGATAAATCATAATTAATTTTACACTTTTATATCAAAATTAAATATAACAATAAACTGAATATTTTTATTAATATTGTAATACGTATAAGGGGCTTGGGTGTTGTCTTCCTTTCAAAATATGCAGGAAAAATGATGGAAAGAAAAGCAGCAACAAAACAAAATTCATAACTGGCAAGTGGGAGTACTGTGTAGTCGAGTACTCGTATATCGTATTTATAATATTGTTATGGTACAACTTTTATTATGCATGACTGAAATCAAAATGTCAAAAACAGATATTATGTATCTCGTACCTTTATCCAGGAGTTTGGCAGTATAACATTAAATAAAAAAAAAAAATTAAATCGGAGCATCCTTTTTTCCGGTTCGCATTGTTACGCCCGCCTGTACAAATAACACAAAGCAATATTAATTATTATTTATTTTTTAAATTATGATTTAATTGTTTATTTAATTTGCTAAAGTCAATAAAATGATACGATTACTCAACAATAAGGAGAAATGAATTTATGGTTATGGACATGGATGGTAAATATATGAAAATGATGTA
This sequence comes from Nephrotoma guestfalica, assembly GCA_963691935.1. Taxonomy (NCBI): domain Eukaryota; kingdom Metazoa; phylum Arthropoda; class Insecta; order Diptera; family Tipulidae; genus Nephrotoma; species Nephrotoma guestfalica. Next base: position 183,625,113 of record OY829915.1, on the reverse strand, counting down.
CCAGTTATCTTTAGTTAGTTTCGTTTCCCATCAGCTCGATGATTATAGGGTGGATCTCTTTCGGTATATAAAAAAATATTCCTAGATTTTTCTATTTTATTTTCGCAGCAGGATGTAGGCTTTATGAATGTATTTGGTGTGAGAGACGGTGTAGGTACGTACCTATAGTCGAGAATATAATCCTATTTTTATTAAGTTGAATAATCAAAACAGAAATTTATGATGATGATGTTTTGACAACATTTCAATTTGATTCAATTTTGGTTTCATATCAATATTTTTGATTAAATCAATTTGAGTTTATTAAGAATTAATTGTGGGTTGAGATATAATGAAATGTGTCAGTTAAATTTTTCGTTCAAAATTTGTATTTTCGGTCCATACGAAGGAATAAAAAGTGGCCCTTCGCCTACTAAAAATTCCTTTGGGACGCAACACCAGCGGAGTACACGACATTTTAATTTCTTGTATAAACCATAGAAAACAATTAAACGCTTGCGGTGGTCATATCCCTTAGAAAAGATGGGGATCTGGCTGAACGTGTTTGCGATTGAAAAAGTTCATATTCATGAACTTGTTCATGCATCGAACATACAACAAAACTACTGTTTGGGTCGGTTAAGCTGGGAAAAAACCTCAGTTAATCAACAAAACAAGTAATTCCCGTTCAATAATCCTTTCACAATCATTTTTGATTGGATCCATAATTTAATTATATATTGAATGTAGCTGATTGGACGTTACCACTGTGAATAGATGAATGGTATCAAATAATTTACCGAATATACTATCGGTAATTATAATTTTTACTGGGAACACTATTGGTGATTGCTACTGTCCGGTAGATGCCACTAATGACAGTTTGCTGTACCATGATCAATAGTACAGTCGCCGTGCATGTGGCACGTCAAATCAAATATTTTAAACGACCAAAACCGTCTTACTCGAGGTTAGTTAAGGATGAGGAATGTTATGAAATCCGAATTTATTCAATGTGAATTGCTCATTTAAGATTTAAAAAATTAGTAACATTATGGTGGGATTAGTGGCACCTAGGTTTAAGTAGCAACATAAGAGATCGTTTTATAGCAGTTTTGTTGTATAACAGAGTATAGTAGCCTTGAACAGAATCACCGAGAATTTACTTTTGTAATTCAGACAAGTCTAGAATTATCCATCGGTATCTCATATTTATGAGTGAAACGAACACAATGGGTGAGTCATTTGGGAGATATGGTACGAGAAAGATTAAAAGCGTAAGCGGGTAGCGGGAAAATAACAAGTGATGTTAAGTGAAAATAGTGGATTTTCCAATATTTCGGGAATGCTCCAGTGGTGTAAGTATTACGGTAGTGGCGTAAATTACGAGAATTGATGTTGTAATTGTCAAATTCGACAGGGTAACTTCACAATGATTGTAAATATTAGAAGTATTAAGGATTTAACGGTTACGCTGTGAAAATTCCGATTAAATTAGCATAACGATGGAGAGCAGATGTTGGAAAAGGTTATCGGTAATAAGGTGAAACCATTACAATAAACCATTGGGTTTTGAGGAGCCGAGTGGTGGTGATGAGACAGCAGATAAGGAGAATTAGCTGACCCAGCTCGAAAATGACGAACAATTCAACCGTGATATTGCCACAATCCAAGAAGAAAGAAGCGAACGGTCATTGGCAATTGACAATTCACAGGAAGCTAATCGACTGGGGGTAGTATGTGCATTACAATGGCCCGTGGATGGAAGAGAGATTTCTGCAGAAGTTGCTAACATCGGAAAGGGATCAGGCACATTCTTCACGTAGGATCAACATTGCTTCTTAATATAGAATAATATCGCCAGTAGGTAAATATGTGGAACTGTATGTCAAGGATGGTTTAGGAACTGTCACAGAGCAGCTATACGAGCAAAATCCGTGTGGAGAATGATCGACATGGAAAAGGCCTGTGGAAGGTATGTATAATACAAACGGAATTTAGTGGAGCGGCAGCGGTATTAAGTGGAACGGGCTGAACTAATATGTCGCCAAAATTCGAGAGGAACAGAAGAAGGCGGAATAGATCACTTATGAAATGCTGGTGGGTAATGGGGGCGTTATCTGTTTGCAAAGAGGCCAGTATGGATGATGAGATGAAGTTGAATTGGTTTGAGTTACACGATGTAACCTACAGAGGGGGTAGCTTGGATCCTGTTCGGTATGAACAGGGGGGTGTAATGTTACGATCTCGCTTAATGGTTTAATTAGCAATTAATTCAGCTTGGGCGGGACATATATTAAACGAAAATTTTTTTGAGCAATTATAAAATTTTAAAACTTTAACATTTTTGTGAGATTAGTGGCACCTAGGTTTAAGTAGCAGCATAAGAGATAGTTTTATAGCAGTCTTGTTGTATAACAGATTATAGTAGTCTTGAACAGAATTGCCAAAAATTTACTTTTGTAATTCAGACGAGTCAAGAATTATCCTTCGGTATCAAATTCGACAGAGTAACTTCACAAGTATTGTAAATATTAGAAGATGGGTGTTAAGAATTTAACGGTTACGCCGTTAAAATTCCGAATAAATTAGCATAACGGTGGAGAGCAGATTTTGGAAATGATTGTGGGTAATAAGGTGGAACCATTACAATAAAACATTGGATTTTGGGGAGCCGAGTGTTGGCGACGAAACAGCAGATAAGGAGAATCAACTCCAAAATGACGAATAATTCAACCGTGATATTGCCACAGTCCAAGCGAAGAAAGAAGCGAACGGTGATTGGCGATTGGCTTATCGCTAAATATACATATTATATTTACAGAAAGCTAATCGAGTGGGGGTAGTATGTGTATTGCAATAGCCCGTGGACGGAAGAGAGATTTCTGCAGAAGTTGCAAACATTGAAAAGAGATCATACACATTCTTCACGTAGGATCGACATTGCTTCTTAATATAGAAAAATATCGCCAGTAGGTAAATATGTGGAACATATGTTAGGGTTATTTTAGGAACTGGCGCAGAGCAGTTACGGGCAAAAGCCGTGCGGAGAACGATCGGCATGGGAGAGGCCTGTGGAAGGTATGTATAGTACAAACGGAATTTAGTGGAGCTTCAGCGATATTAAGTGGAACGAGCCGAACCATATGTCGCTAAAATTCAAGAGAAACAGACGAAGGCGGAAAGGATCACTTATGAAATGCTGGTCAAAGAGGGAATTGGCAATGGGGGCGTTGGATGTTTGGAAGGATGCCAGTATTGATGAAGAGATGTAGCAGGTGGTGGAGTTGATGACCGCCACGAATTGGGTTGAATTAGAGTAGACCACGGAGCATAGCTTCAATGTTGGATGGCGTCGAGAGAGGCGAGGACGAAGATGAAGTTGAATTGGTTTGCATTACACAATACAATTTACAGAGATGGTAGTTCGGATCCTATTCGGTAAGAACAAGCTTAGGGGGGAGGTGTAATGTTACGATCTCGCTTAATGGTTTAATTAGCAATTAATTCAGCTTGGGCGGGATATTTATTCATCAAAAATCATTAAAAATTTAAAGAATATTATTTTTTTGTCAGACTAGTGACATCTAGGTTTAAGTAGTAGCATGAGAGATAGTGTTATAACAGTTTTGTTGTATGGCAGATTATAGTTGTCTAGAACAGATCCGCCGAGAATTTACTTCTGTGTAAATCCAGACGAGTCTACAATTTTCCATCGGTCTATAAATACGAGTGCAACGAACACAATGAGTGAGTCATTTGGGAAATTCGGTACGAAAAGGATTGAAAGCAAATGTGAGTAGTGGTAAAATAATAAGTGGCATTAAGTAAAAATAGTGGTGTAATTAAATTTTAATAAATATACATCATTTGGTAATGTGAACTGGATGAAAACTGGAAATTGGTTTTGACGAGAGGTGTATGTGTGTGATCGGTTTACACAGGAGCGGCGAGGATGTGCCGCAGCTATATTGCAGTGAATCTTTTTTGATATTTGGAGTGATTTGAATGGGTTTCGTTCATGGTGAGTAATGGGTCGGTGTCTGCGGTTTGTGGTTGTTGTTCGTTGAACGTTGTGCTTCTCAACTTGCGGAGGGTTGTGTCCATGTGTGTTCTCTGTGAGTTGTTTTGTTTAGGACTTAATGTAGTTATCAATTGTTAGTGTATGAAGGCGGATTTGCAGTTTTGTATTAAATCATTGCCTGAATGTTGGATTTGTAAGGCCAAATTGGTTTCTTTGCTGAATGTTTCGGATGATTTTGTTGGAGTTTGCCGTCGATTTGGCGGGGGCTGAATAATTTTTGGAGTTTTGGTATGATCGGTCGTTCGTTGAAGTTTTTGGGCTGTAGGGTTGCCATTGTTCGTTTGTGATCTGTCATGGATTTGTCACGGCTTTGTGAAGCGTGGGTTCTGTTGAATGGTGGTGTTGGCCGGGGGTCGCTTGGTGGATGGTAGTGGTTTCATGGTGAGAAGATTCATGCCGTCTGTTGGGATCGTTTCGGAGGACATTGCATAATTCTCTTGGTCGATTTTACTACGATTGTTTGTAGAGGTGGTTTTTTCCACGGTTTGATTTTGGGAGATTTTCGGAGAGAGCTATTTTGGTGATGCTCCTTCATCCAATAATTCAGCGTTTGTGTAATAAATTGTTATATTTTTATTTTGGTTTGATTAGCGATTTGGAGTTGTCTGTGTGTCACGTGTTTCTTGGTAATTGGGCTAATTTATTTGGTTCTGGTGATGATTTTTGATTAAAGGGGATCTTTGGAGCCTTAATGCTTTTTAATTGAAAATAGAATTTTGGTTTGAAGTTGGAGGTGTAGACAGGATAGGAATCATAATGGCTGTCGGGTTTGCTTGGGGGTTTGATGTTTCAGCGGAGGCTTGAATTTTTGAAGTTGAAGGCTTGGAGGCTGCAGAGTGTATTTGGAGTGCAGTTGAATGTTGCTGTGTTTAGATAGCTTTTCGGGGATCGTGACGTTTCTTTAATTTACTTAGCTTGTAGGTTGTTTGGGAAGGGACTGTGAATTGGTGGGGTTTTGGTTGGCTTGTTCTGGGTTGGATGGGTGATTGTGCTGGTTGTTAATTTTATAATTTATTATTTATTTAGCACTGTTGTAAATTTGTTGTTATATACAATGGTTGACGACCAAAGATATTTTCGAATGTCTTATTTTGATGTTTACTTAATCAATTATTTTGTAATTCAGGCATTGAACAGTCGATTGGATAGTTTTGTTTAATTCTTCAGTTCAGTACAGTTTGTTTGGGTGTTGGGATTCTGGAACTGTTCCAGTCATCCATTATTGATGTATTACCTAGTTCATTTCAGATTGTTGGAACCAGATCTCCTTTGATTTTTTTTCTTCATAAATAATTTGTATAGGATTGAGAATGGCGAGGATAAGTGACATTCATACTATATAGTTTTTCATTTAATTATTTTTATAAATGGATCCGTTAATTAGCGGGCTTACTTTAAAATGAGTGCTACAGTATTTGGTTGTTCTGGATTCGATTTCTTCTGTTTTGGTTTGATTTGTTTTAGGAGAGGCAAGTTGGTCTAGTTAATACTGGTCATAATATTGCATTTGTTTTGTTCAAGTAGAATTTGACTCATAGTAATGACGTTTTGTTTCAGGAAATTTGCTGCAACTTAATTGGATGCTGATTGCTGAACATTTATATCCAAAAATAAAAAAAAATAATTTTTCTGTCTTGTGCTAGCCTTCTTACATTATATTTTCGACTAACAATTTACTAACTGTTGACTACTTAGGTGTCTGTAACCGGGTTGTTTTGGTCATATTTAAAATGCCTATCCTATCCTTCCATCTTGTTAAATCTAATAAAGGTGTATGGCGGACCCGCCGTCATCCGGATGTCTCGCTAAATTCATTGTACTTAATCAATCATGTGTATATATATGTAATAATATGTTTGTATGTGTATGTTTGTATGTGTATGTACCAATGTATATATGTTTTTTTATATGCTATTTAATTAACTATGGTTTCAGAAAATTCTATTGTAAGTTGTGGAGTTGCAGGAGGAGAGAATTAAATTAATAAATTATTATATGATTTAGGTAGCAGGAACATATTAATTTAGTATTAGATTTCAGGAAACCTGCAGATACTTGTGAAATAATATTTCTTTGTATTTTTAAAATAATTGCTGATAGTGTAAATTAGAATTATCTTGTCATTCATGTGTTACTAACTGTTGGCTTTATCCAGGTGTATGTAACCGTGCCGATTCAATCGATCAATTTTGTTTAGGAAGCCGAAAAATATTAATATAAAATAAAATCTCAGAAAATTTCCAGATACATATGAAATAATATTTTTCCTTAGGTTGCTGAATTAAAGAAGCAATTATTGATAACCAATACCATCGTTAACCATTTAACCTATTAAACCTTTATCCTTCTCCTAGTAGTTTAGTGTTGTGTTGTCTTTGTGTTATTAACTATCGGCTATACCTAGGTGTCCCGGCGTCACCCGGGAGCTCCTGTGTAAGACCTTGGTTGTACATTCAGATTCAATCAATTAGAATAAATATTATTTAGGAAGCCGGGAAATATTAATTTAGAATTAAATTTCAGGAAATCTGCAGATGCTTGTGAAATAATAATATTTTGTTCTCAGGTTGCTGATTTAGAGAAGCAATTGTTGAAGACCAATACCATCATTATCCATTAAACCTATTATGCCTTTATCCTTCCTCTAGTAGATTAGAAGTGTAGATTAGAATTGTGTTGTGACGTACGATCGCTAAGTATCTGAAAGCGGGTCGTTCTGTCCCAAAAAAAAAAACCTTTCCTATCCTACCTATTGTTATGTGTAAACAGGCTGTAGGAATAGGCCCGGCGTTATCCGGGACACTTGTCTAGTACTTGGTCTTACAGTCCAATGAATCAATCAATCATTTGGTAATGTGAACTGGATGAAGTTAGACCAATCAATACGTAAATTGCTGGATTCCATATTTTTAAATTTTCCTGTTTGTGGGTAACAAATTTGAGTTATAGCACTAACAGTGAACAACTGTGCCAAAAAAGAGGGCGTTATTATCTAGCATCTTAGTCAAATAAATTAAAACCTTTAATAATTTAAACGTAATATGGTCTGGGTGAAGTTTTTTTATACCAATTCGTAAGTTGCTGAATCCCAGCAATCCGTAAATTGCTGGTTTATTATTTTTCGTATTAAGGTCACAGTTCTAATTCAATGCCCCCTAACACGATAAACTATTAACATGGGGATTCAGCAATTTACCAATTGGTATAACTTCACCCCATATTACCTTTAAATATGTGAATTATGTGAAATGATCCAATTTTTTTCCGATGAAAATTTTCTGCTAACTTCAGCAGACTAACTTCATGTCGATAATGAAGATTCTATGCTAAAATTTTCGACTAACGTCAGTAGCATTTTTTATATAACACTTCCTCCAATAGCGAAGTTGGAGGTCGCGACTAGACGCCGTCAGATCAGTTTTTTCTATTTTTCACAATGGTAAGACATATCACAAACAATACAAAATTTACTGTTTCCTAACATACATATTTTTTATTTACATTGAACGTGTACTTCGTTATCGACGATTTGTTGTTGAACTTCAACACAAGATGTAGCTTAATGTAAATTAATTTTATAAGCAAGTTGCTTATATAGCACAGCAAAGTAATATTTTCGACAATTTCTATTAATTTGTATTTTGGACCTAAGCCGTTTCATCAACAGATTGGTATGAATCTCGGCGTGCATTAAAATCTAAGATTCCATCGTGAGCGTCAAAATAGGTGAATTGGGTTGTAAAGTGGCCGCAGCGGAGGAAAACGTTTTCTTAATAATTTTTTTTCGAAAGAAGTTTCAATAGGCACGACGCGGTTCCAATGAGTTATTTCCGATTTTTATCTTTTTTCGGATTGAACGTCGCATTTCGAGTGCTAAGAAAATGCATTTGGACAATTATCAATTTGATATTAAGCTAAAACAATTCTTCAAGTATTAGAATTAATCTCTTGGATAGAAACGCATTGTTTAATGGCGTACTTGAGAATGTAGAAAATGAAGGCCTAGATTCGTCTAATTATTACTTCATAAAGGAATAACGATTCCAGAGAGCGAAACACAGAAAACTGTTTATATTCTTAAAATAAACGTCAAATCAACATAACAAACACTCAACGGTATTCTTATACAGTAACAAAATTCTCAGAGATTTTCAGAGAAAAAAATCTTCCAATTTTTTTATCAGGTAAACAAGCTTCTTTTTATAATTTATTTGTTATCCTTTAAATTAAGCCATGCCTATTTCGAGTTTAAATTTGATCCAGGGATGACCTTATTAAAGTTAGCCGAAAGCAAAAATGGTCGATAATGTAGATTGTGTCCTAGATTTCTCAGCCAAAAGTAATCAATTCCAATCTGTCACACACAAAATGGCAAACAAAAATATGACAGCACAAAATGTTTAATACCAACTTAAAAACAAATAAAACAGTTGACAATATTGTATCGCCGGCGAAGAAAATAGAAATAGACTCTAATTTTATTTCGACGAAAAAATCGTCGTCGCCAGCGTCGATGGTTGTGCTTGTATTATATGTTTTCAGTGTTATGTAATATGACAGGCGATTTCGCTCGCCGCTTTCGCTCTTGTTCTGTTTTGAGCTTTAAAATGTAAATTCTCTCTCTCAACATGTAATTAATTTTGGAATAAATACCGCGAAATTTTCTTGGTTGGGGGTCAGTCTTTGAAATTAACTACTACGTGAAGTAGCTTGAGCTCGGCGGGTAGTAATTTATAAAGACAAAATTAAAATAAATTAATCGAGTTTACTATTATGGAAAAAAAAGAGTGAGTTTTTTTAGTTAGATATTTTTTTGGAGGTTCGGGGAAACAAGCCGGAAATATTTGGTGAGTATAATTATTAATATATAAGTACTAACATTTTGGGCACCGGCAGTAATCTGTCATCCGACTGTCTCTAGGGACGGAAATTGTTGTTGCTTGCAACTCCCTTCCCTTCTGTCGGGAACATTTTACTGTCAAAAATAAAATTCTTACTAACCTTAACTGAAGTTAGAAGTCCCCAAAATTATTGTATTTAACCTGGCACGGTTGAATACAAAATGATAGCTTAAAACCCCTCCACCATATACAATCACGGTTGGTTCAACCCTCGTCATGGGTTGGTAAGGCCAAATGCACTACTTAGGGGTCCGGCACCCCACTCAGCCTCCTTTCATATATATATATATATATATATATATACCATTTCGATGCGGTTATCAAGGCTTTTACTTCTGCATCCCCATCCCCACGGCCAAGCATTTACCTCTCCCGACTGAGCTACGGGTCAATGCCGCAGGAGGATGTAATACAGGTAAGGCAAAATTTCTATGAAACTGGGTAAGCCCTAGCATAAGGCAAAAGCTAACCCGTTTCAAAATGATCATACCGGCATTAAGGACAAATGAAATTAATCTAAAAAGACCATTCAATGCATGTCAATCTATTGAATTAGTGACATTTTGCTAAAATACACCCCTGCACTCCCATTAGAATTCTTCCGCAATTAGGCCGAAGTTGACCAGAAATATGACATATCAAATGGCCATAGTCTCAACTTTGTGTTGATTTGTTGCAAAGTTAACAATATGGCTTATCAAATTATGATTGATTGATTTAAACATTTGTATTTTCCAAGTTTAAATAGAATTAGGTTTTACAACAAATAACTGATAACTTTCGGCTGAAGAGTGTTGATCATCGGTGACGTATTTATTTACTTTCGGCTGAAAAAGCGAAGACAATCCGCATTATTGATTTTTTTTTATTTTTCGGCTGGAAACTATCGGCTACTATGTGATTGTTAGGACAAATGAAAGCTACTATCAATTTCAGGGTGTGGTAAATTTTTTCGGACAATCTTGTCACACTTAACATAAATCCCCTCACTTTTACCCTCAGCTCCATTTAAAAGAAATCTAGAATGCAGAAAAACCCAATATTTCAGGTAGCTGTCGTGTAAAGGATAATTTATAGTGAAAACATTTTCCTGGATATGTACATATCTGGACTATTTTCTCTCCTTACCCACAAAGTCATTACAACCAAATAATTAATTTGGTTTTACAATTTTAAGTTAAAATTCTTGCACGACTTCAAAACAACACGCGTTAATTGAATAATGATAAACCAAGGATAATAAATAAAACCTCAATTTTTCGAACAAGTCTGGAATAAATACTGAGCACATTATCAATCTATACAGATTGAATAATCATTAACCGAATATTTAAATCAATAATAAATTAAATCTAAAATGTTTTTTTTTTGTATGAGAGTGTGTGAATTAATTTTTCATAAATTAAATTTACGTTAAAGTACCTACTGAGCACAACGTTAAGTAGAAATACCCCGCACATACGACGGTAAAGTAAAAACGAGCCAGCATCAACCAAACCATAACCATCGTGAAACAAAAAATTTGATTTCAATTTGAAGAATTCAAAGGAATGATGATAGAATTGTTGATAGAAATTGGCGATGATGATGATGGTGATGATGCTATTATATTTTTTTTTTGTACGTGGCAAGAATTTAAATATCATCTGGGTTAACTTCATTGATTTTGAATTTATATGGAAAATACAAAGCAACAACAATAGCGAAAAATAGAAAAGCGAAATGCCATATTACACATTGTGAAGTTGAAATAATACCAGAGGGGAATATTAAATCAGGATATCTCGTATGTATACCGAAATCTGGATACTTTTTGTGTATTTAAATAAATTTGTAGTACACAAAAACGAGAACTATAATAAAAATTTACTAATTTTATTACATTTTTATGATATTAACACGATAATATAAAACTATAATAGTAAAGTTGAAAGTTTTTAATGAACCCCTTTTGGAATTTTTTATTTGTATGTGCCGTGGATATGTGAGGCGTGTTATGATACATGTTTATATGGAAATTATAGTTTTAATAATTAGTTTTAATTTAATTTACAAATTTTCTGAAATTTGGTTTGTATAGTGTAAATTTCCTTAACTGTGCCTAGAATTTATAAATTTATTGTCAGAAACTACAAATAATATCGTTGTCTTACCAGTTTTATACTCAAATTTACGAGAGTCGGGTCATTCTAGTAGTTTCTATTACAAAATGAATGATGGTATAAGATAGCGGAAATTTGCCAGCGAAAAATAAGATATTCCGCTACTCGCCGCAAGTTGCAGCACTATCACAAAAGAGAAATACCATCGGAATCTTAAATCTTAAACGAGTCCTTAAAACGATAAATTGATTGACAGCCGCGAAGTAAAAAAAAACTCGGAATATGAATTTTTTTAATTTTGTTTTGGTCCATCTTTATCCGCCATTTCGTAATAAATTATGAAGCAATTTGGTTAGTAATATTGGTTAGAGATTCTCAAGTGGATTGGCTTGGCCATTTCATAACGAATTCTTATGAAATTTGGAAACATAAATTTTAGATAAAGTTGTTCATTCTTCACGATTAAGATAAATTTTCACTATGCTGGAGAGAACTCGATTAATTCTTAATCAATAATTATGAAATTTGCATCGACAGTCTATACTGTAATTCAAATGTGTATTTTGGTCAAGGTTTTGAAATGAGTTAAAGATGGTCGCTTCTCGTCCCTTTCTTTACAAGTAAATTTAAGAATAGTTTAGCAATAGCAGAAGTAATATTTTGATTTTCTGTGGCCAAAGAAGTTCTTTGCAGTTTCTGGCCAATATCTGAAAACTTTCGGGTGTTTTTCTAATAACTATGGTTATACTCAGACTACATGGGAAATTTGGGGAAAATTAATCGGTTAGAATATTTGATATAATTTTTTTGCGGCCATATAAGTTCTGTTCAGTTTCTGGCCAATATCTCAAAAACTCTCATAAATAACCAATACTTTTGGCGGTTTTTCTATAGCTGTATTTACTTGTAAATAAGCGATCGAAAAACGCCCATCACGGACTCATTACAGAACTTTGTTCAACATACGTATTTGAATAGAGACCTGAGATGCAAATTTCACAATTAGTCCACTTCTCTCCAGCATAGTCAAATATAAGAATTTCCTTCAAAATACATCTTAGGATCCATTTTAAATGTATAGAATGAACAGATACCAGAATTTTATCTAAAATTTATGTTTCAATCCAAAACCAATCTAGAAACCTAATTTCAAAAGGATTGTTTGTGTAATGGCCAAGTTTAATCCAGCCTGAACAGATCCTAGAAATTTATCTAATAGTGTAGAATTACCCCAGTATTTTGCCACAGATAAATAAAAAATGTTCATCAGGCAAACTCCCTACCCAGGATTTTTAAAATCATTTGGATGTCGAGACCGATCTCACCTGATTTCAACACATGCGATCCTGGGAAGGCCCATTTTATATAAAATATGCATTTAAGATTTAAGCTTGGACTTTAAGTGTCGATCACATTTGAGTATTTGATCACATTTGAGTATTTTTAAGAACATAATTCGGATTTAAATTAATGTTTCGCAGGAACCTGAAATGTCGTCATTGATCTGTTCTGATTTCGATACAACATGAAGACCTCTTTGTACAAAAGAAAAGGCAGCCATCCCAAATTAAATTAACCTGATGATCCGTATTTATATATTGGCGCTAAAGTATCCTGGTATGTTCCAAACTGTCGTAAGTCATGTCAATTTTATTTTTGGATAGTGGACGTGATAACATGTTGAAATCAGAAGAGATCGGTTACTATACTCGTTGTTCCTGGGAACCATTAATTTAAATCCATTATTCATACATTAATTGAATAGACCATAAAAATTTGAGCCCATTGTGCTAATCTCAAGTGAGTAACGGCTTGTCTTCTCATCTTTTTATCATAGATGTTTGAATAATAAACACTTGAGATCAATTATTATCATATTTCGTGTCATTTTAAAATTTTGTGTGATGATTTAAAAAATCCTCGGATGGGATATAATTATAGTATTGCCTGATGAATATTCTTTATTTTTCTGGGACGAAATACTAAGGTAACTTCACACATTTATAATTCGTCAAGAAATGGCGGAGATAGATGGAACATTGTAAAATTTCAAAATTCCATATGCCGAATTTCTTTACTTCCGAGGTTAATCAATTTGTTAAATTGACAAATTGATTGGAACACTTTTAAGATTTTATTTCGCGGAAATGTTTCTTTTGTGAAAAAGAAATACTCCGCTGGTAATAAAATAACAACAAAAATTCTCTGTTGTGTAAGTGCTGCCACTTGTGGCGAGTAGCGTAATCTTTTATTTTCCGCTGGAAAATTTTGGCTCTCTTATACAGTATCAACTTATCGGCCTACGGATAGAAACAGAATACCCGATATCATTGGCTTCTTTATCACCAAAGGTATAGACGAAAACTACATATACCTAGAAAGCAGCGAGGAGATTATGTCAGATCATACGCCTGTTATTATGACAATCAGTGCAACGATTGTTAAAAAAACTAGTCCACCTTCGCTAACGAACAAAAAAACCTGCTGGGAGAAATTCCAGAAACTTGTTAGAGCTAGAAGAAGAACTAGAACAACTCAACAACAGTATACAAGAAGCGGCGTGGAGTAGTATCCCCTCAAGTTCAAAGGAAATGCGCCGAAATGCTGTTTATCCTCTAGAAGTTATAGGGAACTGGTTGCAGCAAAACGAAAAGCAAGGAGGGCCTGGCAAAGAAGTCGAGCGCCAGAATATAAAACAACTCTAAATTTTTTATCCAATAAACTAAAGTTGCTAATTAAAGAAATCAAAAACGAATCCATTAATAAATACTTGAGTGGCCTTACTGAGGAAAAAGATACCGAGTACTCCCTTTGGAAAGCGACAAAAAGTTTAAAACGACCTAAACTACAAATTCCGCCAGTTAAAAGTGAAGATGGCACATGGGCTATAAGTGCAAAGCAAAATGCTTCGTTGTTTGCAACCCACCTCGAGAACACGTTCAAGCCTCTATCTACACAAACTGCAGAGGAAAACATACCACCAGTATATAAAATGGATAACTGCAATATAAATTTATATCCTGTCACATTACAAGAATTAAAAGGGGAAATCAATCTGAACCTTAATACAAAGAAATTTCCAGGATATGACTTAATTACAGGACAAATAGTGAAAGCTCTACATCAAAAAGGACTACGTAAACCACTCCAAATAGTTAATGCAGTGTTATAATTTAAACACGTTCCAAATCAATGGAAAGTAGCATAAGTATTTATGATACCTAAACCCAATAAACCACTAAATGACAAAAATCCGTATAGGCCGATTTCCTTACTGCCAATAATTTCAAAATTATTCGAGAAATTACCCCTAAAGAGACTAAAACCAATAATAGTAGAAAGAAGTCTTGTTCCTACACATCAATTTGACTTCAGAGAAAACCATTCAATAATAGAACAAGTACACCGAATTACAAACATAATTGAAGACGTACTTGAAAAAAAAGTGTGTTCAAGCTTCTTCTTGGATGTAGCACAGATCTTCGACAGTGTATAATAAAGTCGTAGAATATAAATTACAAAGAGACTTACCAAATCAGGTTTATGAAATTCTAAAATCTTACATATATAACCGATATGTACACCGAAACAACACTTTTGAGTTAAATTAGATGGCGGATACTCAGAAATAAAGAAAATATCAGCAGAGGTACCACAAGGTAGCGTTCTGGGACCAACTTTATATGTTCTATACACCTCAGACCTGCCAACGATAGAAGAGGCTAACTTAGCGACGTTTGCGGATGATGCGGCCATTTTAGCAGTTGCTAATTGCATAGAAGAATCTATAAGCAAATTGCAAAGAGTTACTAATATTGTCAGTACCTGCACCAAGGGATGGCGAATAAAACTTAATAAAACAAAATCTGTTCACGCAAACTTTACCAACAAGAAGGTCAACTGAATATCAGTAGAACTGAGCTCTCAACAAATTCCCTATGCAAACACGTCTGCCGTATATATCTATAGGCATGACTCTAGACACGAAACTAAGATGGAAAGAGCATGTGAAGAAAAGAAGAGTTAAACATCAAAAACAGAAAGATGGATTGGCTCTTAGGAAGAAATTCTGAGCTAACTCTACATAATAAATTGCTACTATACCGGCAAATCCTAAAACCTGTGTGGGCTTACGGTATTCAGCTCTGGGGCTGTACAAAGAAAACCAATATCAAAATCATCCAGTCATTCCAAAGCAAGGTCCTTCGTGGAATAGTTAATGCACCGTGGTACATAAGAAATGACAACCTCCATAGAGATCTGAAGATGGATTTCGTTAGTGAAGAAATAAGCAATCACGCGAGAAAACACATGCAATGTATTAGTCTACACCAAAATGCTGAGATACCTCGTATGTTGGATGATTCAGTAAGACGGCTGTCGTAAAATTGTAAAGGGGACTAGCCAAAGGGCTACAACCCTCAAAACAAGAATATAAATTATGAAAGATAAATTACTAGATGATTTGTAAATCAGTTGTAATAAATAAATATATAACAAAAAAAATCATTAATGGTGAATATGATTCACCATTTAGTGATGATCCACATCTCATTTTGGAGTGCTGAAGCTATAGGAGTCATCTGGATTGTAAACAAATTAAGGGGAACATGTGTCACAAATCACAGACTCCCTTCTCCTCTAACACGACCAGAAGAAACTATCGTTAGCAGTAAATTTTTTTTATTATGCTCAGAGTAGAGCCCAGCAATAAGCTCAACAGGATCAACAACAGATGTTAAGAATACAACATGCAGAATAAACAGTCTGACATATTTGCAGAAACCCGACACCGATGAGGTAAAGATGCGCATTTTTTAAATATTTTTTTTATTTTGTATATTTCATATAAGACCTTTCATTCAAGACCTTTTAAATAAAGAACAAGCAGAATTAAAAATATTTTACAACAGTATAGTTCTCTGATTATTTGGACCTTACCATTGGTAATCCAAATAATCATACAACAGAATCAGATCCACCGTCCGATTTTTCAGTCATTAATAGTTGAAGTTTTAGCAATTATGGGATTGAAATAAAATAATTTCACGGTAAAGGTTAAATTAATTTTCCTTTACCGCAAATTGTGATCCAGTCACCTTTTATACGAGGCACAGATAATCGTCCACATACTATTCCCATCAATACAATTTAATAATAAAATTGCAATTCAACTTTACCATTTTTATAATAATTATATAATTTATTGTTTTTTAAAAATGAAAATAGAATAAAAATTTGGAAAACATTTCCACAAAAATCATAAAAATTTGAGAAGCAAAATAAGTAAAATGCTAATAATCCACCTAATTTATTCATCCACTCTTGGGTGTGTGTGTGTGTGTGAAGTTGTTTTGTTCGTAACCATCAAGAGACTCCCCAATTTTGTGTATGAAACAACAAAAGAAAATTGTGTTCATTTTCCATTCTATATTTTTCCAGGATTATAAGAAAATGATTTTCGTTTTAATCAAATGAAGTGCATTTACGTGTTTTGAATTTGGAATTTGTTTTCTTTTTATTTTTGATATTATTTATATTTTTGTTTGGTTTGGTTTTTCTTGTACTGTTTGTTATTTTGAAGACGAAAGAAAAATTTTGAAAAACTTATTTTAGTGTCTTCTCTAAATGTATCATGTATGCAATGTGGAGTTTGGTGGTGTTGATGACGATGACAATATTATTTATAGTTATGATATGTGGAATATTAGCTAAGTGTATTATACTGTAACTATCTTTTATGCTCACATATTTGTAATATGTGTGGTGACCATAAAATAAGGGGGGCGGGGGGATGGATACAAATTAATTTAATAAATTTGTTTTTTATTATTTTTATTATGATTAGATTGGGAAATTATTCGGTTTAATTTTTCAAATTCAATTTTCATCGTAAAATATGAAGCAAATATGTGTGTCTGGCCAACAAAGCAAAATTAAAACAGATGATGTTGTGATAAATTTGGTTGGTAGACTGATTTCTTAGAGTACTAAAACCCTTGTAGTCGTGCAAATCGACATCTCAAACCTCATTTTAAAGTAGGTACTCCGACGGGCCTTAAGTCCAACTTGCTTAGTTACCGATCTATACTTTGTGCAGCCCATGCATCTTTGAAGGAGGCACTTTAATTGATATCGTAAAAATTAAATTGTAAAAAAGTTTCTGATTTGTTAATTTATTTAAAGAAATCTATTCGGTGATTTACGGGTGTACTACGAAATCCCGGTTCGTTAGTTCTAAAGTCTTGATTTTGAAAAAAATATTTTTTATTAATTCGAGCCAGTCGGACTAATAATATTTTAACATAAAAATAAGATATCTTTCCCAAGAATTTACTAGAAAAAACCGAGGCTGCGTAGTCAGAGGTGAGACTCGGTTTCGTGGAGTCGGTGCTATTTTGTCGAAGTCGGAGTCTGCAAAAATTGACCCATTTTTTGTCAAATTACAATAACAATATATTGACATCCGCTCTAGAATTAGTCGAATTCCTAGTTTAATCGAATTTATGGTTGAATTTCGACTTTAATATTTTAAAATATTTTATTAGCCCTCCGAGGGGCTTTAGATTTGAACTTCAGGGGAGGTAGGAGCCGGGATCAGCAAACATGTCGCACTGCGTGCCGCACGTAGGAGCGGATTATATAGAATCTATTGATGGCACCTTCTAAAAAGAAATAAAATAATTGCACCAGTTTGTTATGCAAGATATTGTAATTATGCCAAGTATTTGTACTTGTAATATTTTGTAGTTGCAAGATTAATAAAAAAAGCAATATTTTGTTAATGCAACATTTTGAAATGCAGAATATGTTAAGAATTGGCCAAATTCCATCTCTATTAGCCATTTTCTAGAGCTGTATCGCAAACTCATTTTTGAATTTTGTCCAAAAATCATTTAAGAGTCCCATTTTCCCACATGTCAAATTTTAAAAACTCAAACCGAGATTTCCTAAAAATCGGAATTTTTTTTTATACAAAACCGGAATTTTGAAAACCGGGATTACGTTACACCCGTGATTTACATGTATGATTTCAAATAATTTAATTTAAAACAAAAATGATTTAGAGCAGTGGTTCCCAACCCAAACATAACCGCGGACCGGTGAATTTCGCGGCGTGAATATTCTAAATTACTTATATATTTTAAGTACAAGTTTATGTAAACTTTCATATTTTTTATTTCAATTCCATATATATGTATATACAAAAAAATATAACAATAATTCTAAAATTAAAAAGTTAATTTAAAAATAGTTTTAATTATGCGTATTAATGTGACTTTTGTTGTTCTTTGTCCTTTACTAACTTAGTAATTCGAGGATTTATGTTGGTAAGAGCAACACGCAAGGTTTGATTGACAAGTAAACGATTACGTTGCTTGTTTTTTATGAGTCTCATAGCAGAAAATGCCGATTCACATAAATATGTAGTTGCAAATGGTAATATTAATTTCGCAGCCTTTTGGAATAATTGTGGGTAGTCTTCCTTTATTTGTATCCAAAACTGAGCTAAACTCATTTGTGCGAATAATGATTTTAAAATTAAATCTGAACTGAGTTCAATTAGTTGTAGTTCTCCTTCACACGTCAGTTTATTATCTTGATGTTCCACGAAACGATTAGCAATCCACAAATTTCCAGATCGTTTATCTTATGTTGGATAATAAGTATCGAACGCATCCGTCAGAGATGCTAAGTGCTCAGCAATAATAGGTATAATGACTGCAGTGGCAATATATTCAGTCAAAATGAATTCACTGAGTGAGGTAAACATTTCAAAATATTTATCTTTTACTCTATTTTGCCAAATATTTTTTTTTTTGAATGCATCAATTTTATTATACAAATTGAAAGTAGTGGTCATATTTCATTGCATGCTTAAATTTAATTCATTAATGAACGCAAATATATCTGAAAGATATGCGAGCTTAGCTCGCCAATTTTTATCAGATATAATATTAACGAACTGACTTCTTTTTTGATCTAAAATTATTTCAGCCTCTTTTCTCAATTCAAATAACCTTTTGAGGACTTTTCCTCTGGAAAGCCAACGAACCTCGGCATGCAGTAATAAATTATTAGACTCTTTAACGCAAAGTTATTGCGAAATTGCAATAATATTAGACTCTTTAACGTTTTGAATTATCTGATCTTCAATATCAGCAGATAAATCTGCAATTCTGCGTGTAATTGTGTTATTAGATAGTGGCAATCTCTTTATTTTATCCCGAGCTGTAGCACCTAACTCTTCTGCAATTGTGTATGGTTTTTTGCATTTGGCAATGCGTAATGCTACTAAATAAGACGCTTTCACTAGAGATTTATCAACCGAAAAACTTTCAGTAAAAGACTTTTTTTGAATTTGAAACTCAATTTTTTTACGTTGAAAAAAATAAATTGGTTTTGTTTCTATCTCTGGATGTTTCGTTTCGATATGACAAATAAGATTAGCTGGCTTCATACTTTCGTTCGACAAAATCTCCCCACATATAATACATTGGAGAATCAACTTCACCTTTTGCGAGTTCAATAAACCCGTACTTCAAATAATCCTTATTGTATCGCCGAATAATTTGTTTTTCTTTTTCGAAGGCGGAAAATGAAGTTCTGCATCACTTATTGTTTAAACTTGATTGATTACTAATTTCAAAAGTTGGTTCAGGAATCGGAGTTAATTGACTTGGGCTACGTGGTGCTGAAGTCGGCTTATGAAAAAAGTTTAATAAGGTTCCTTGAATTTGTTTTTTACTCATTTTTACGGTTTCAGTATTCAAATTTATATTTTCAAAAACACAATATGTACTTGATACATAGATAGTATTGGAAAAAATAATTACGTTTTTATCACACAATTCACAGAATTACGGGGAATAACCAAATTATAAAATCACACACTAAATTTTTATACACAAACAACTGACGTAATCGTATTATCCTTTATTTCGTTCTCAACATTATTTTTTCTGTTATTTTTTCTCTTATATATTTTTCTTATAGTTTGTGGAATGGTGTTATAGTGCTAAAAACTCCTGGCTTCGAAATGTTCTGCAAGGCAAATGTTTTCCATAATGTAAGCTGAATCAATGTGGCCAAGCAAAACGTTACCAATGAAACCCGCACCTAAGAGAAGTCGTCTATTTTCAAGCGTGCATATTTTGTAATCCGTGCATCTTGTTGAGTACGGAGGTAACCGAGCCACATTTTCATGGAATAGTAAATTGTGGTCGTAATCCCAGTCACTTTTCTTTAACAAGAAAATCAGAAACTTCTTTTGAATGCTTTCAATTCTTTTAATGTGTGAGCATATAGTCTGGATTCCAGACCGATACAGCATATTCCAGTTGAGATCGGACGTAAGCGAAATAGAGTGAACATAAGGTTTTAATATCTTTAAATTCATCAGTCCACCTTTTAACAAATTAAAACATGGCATTCGCGTTAGCAATACAATTTTCAATATGCCTATTGAAACTGGCATTTCCGACAAATGTAACAGCTAAATCTGTGATCTCATTGACTCTTTGCAATACTTCGCTTCTTGACTTTGTATGAAGTAATTAACGGATTTCTCTTACAATGGAAAGATATGATTTTGCATTTCTTATTATTTAAGTAAAGCGAGTTTCGATTACATCACCCACTTAATCTATCGATGTCTTCTTGATGTTTCTTCGTATCTAGCATTCCAGTAACAGTTTGAAAATTTTTCACGTCTCCAGCAAATTAACGCACGTTTGAGTTTTTGATTATCTCGGTTATTTGATCTATGATAACAATAAATAGCCACGGCCCGATGTTTGTTCCTTGGGGAATACCAGACGTAACTTTAATAACGTTTGATTTCTCATTTCCCATTATTACAAATTGTCGCCGGTTTGATAGATAAGACTTAAACTAATTTATGTAATCGAGTGAAAACCCAAATGCGAATAAACTCTGGAGTGCTTTTTGATTGCAGATGGAATCAAATGCTGATGATGTTTTTCTTTCTCATTAATTATTTTCATGGTGATGTGGATCGACCAGGCATAAACCCGAGCTGGTTTATTGAAATATGACGTGCAATTGTGGATTTAAAGTTGTTGGCTGCATAATACTAATTCAAACAATTTTGGAATTGATGATATAGTTGATATTCCTCTGTAGCATGCTCGTTTGCCCGATTTAAAAATTGGGATAGTTTTTGAAATTTTTAATTTTTCCCGTGCTTAAGGAGTGGTTGAATAGGTAAAATGACAGCGTACCCCTTCATAATAGAAGAGGGTATATAGTGAAGACCACAACCGTTTCCAAATCCCTTTAAAGCCGATAAAATGTTATCCTAAAAAATAAAAAGAAGAGTTTTTGATACGTTCTTATTGCTGGGTTGTTTGTAAACGGTTTACCAATAAGATGTTTCACTGTGATACTAGAAAAACGAGTATTTTTCCTTTTCATGAAGTTTTCCATCACCAATTCGCACATTTGCGGCTGTATGTCCTCGATAACTTCACGAATTCCATCTTTAAGGTCTTGATCGATTGTGGAGCATTGGCATAGACCTATAGAAAAAAGTCTAAGGGTGTTAAATCACAAAATGTCGGCGGCCAATTGTGATCACCTCTTCGAGAAATAACACGGTTAGGGAACTTTTCTTTCAAAATTGCGGATGTTTCGTTGCTTTGTGGCACGTAACGCTGTCTTGCTGAAAATAAACGTCATCCACATCAATATCTTCCAACTTCGACCATAAAAAATCATTAATCATAGCCTGGTAGTGCAATCCATTCACCGTAACAGTTGCACCAGCCTCATTTTCGAATAAGTAAGGTCCAACCGCACCAAACAGTGACACTTTGAGGATGGAGAGGCTTTTCAACAATCATTCTTGGATTTTCTGAGCCCGAAAGGCGACAATTCTGCTTGTTAACGTAGCCTCCAAGGTTAAAATGGGCCATATCACTGAAGATGATTTTTCGATGCAAATTCGGATCATTTTGATCCATTTGAAGGAACTAATCAGCGAAGATACAACGTTTATGGTGATCGACTGGCTTGAGTTCTTGTGTTAACTGAACTTTAAAAGCATAAGTCTTTATGCAAAATGTGGTGTAATGTCGTTTGTGGGATGTCTAATTCCAAAGATCGACGAGGAATGGACAAACCTGGGTTTCGTCAACACTACGGGCTATAGCAGCAATGTTCTCAGTTGTTACTGAGTGGCGCACACGGTTTCGATTCTTTACAACACGAACTTGTCCCAACAGCTCAAATTTTTCCACCAGTTTCACTATTGCCGGCCGAGAAGGTGCTTCATTACGATCCAAAAGTGCTTTAGTTTTGCGAACTGTGACTGCAAAATTTTCACCATTTTTGTAGTGAATTTTAATAATTTCAGTGCGTTATTGAAGTGTGTATCGTACCATTTTTAGTAATTTACTTGTCAAATGTGAAAAGATGACAGCTTCAAAATTGACAGCTGCCCAAATAGCAGGCTATTCAAAATGAAACCTCTTATTGGAAAACCCTGTAAAATCCACTAGTAACGCTTTGTTTATTGGAAGAACCTGATTGGGAAAACTTCACAAACATGCCAGCTATATCTTTGGAGTTTGAGGAGCTGATCATATTTGCAGGGTATCCTTCAATTTCGCGTTTATTCCTAAAGTATTTCCAAAATTGTTTTGGATTTACTTTGATTTTTCCTTGAATTTGATCGAGATACGAGTTGTATTCTTTCTCGTTACTATGTTGTAGAAACATAGTTTTGTCCGCTTCTAACCCGCTTTTCAACATTTTGCCATACGTTTTCGACTTTGAATTTTTTAAGTTAACTAGTCTAAACCACTGAGAGTGAACATTTTGTGGTTCACAGCACGTTTTCGTTTATATCATTGAAATTGAGAGTTGTTTGCCAGTTGATGGATACTAGATAACATTGCAGCCCCTCCCGGTTTGTTTTTTTGAAGCTGTATTTGATTGGTTGTAGGGAACTCGCCATTAAATTAGTTCAGTCAAATACGATGTCTAAAGATTTGAGATTGATATCATTTATGACAAAAGATAACACGGATTTTGAAATTTTGAAAGTGTCAATGCCGCAACTGATGACAAGATCCAGTAATCTATCACGATTATTAGGAATGGTATTTATTTGGTTCAAATTATGACCAAGCATGGCGCCCATAAATCCGCATCTGTTGTTATATTACATGGTAAAATAGAATTTATTCCCGAGTCCAAAATTCCAGATTATATTTGGCAGATTAAAATCACCAAGCACGAGCATTAAATCTGACGAGTTTTTTGTATTAATAACTCCATTAATAACTTTTGTTTCTGCTGCCGTGTTGGTAATAATGAATGTTGATTGCTAGTTAGCTCGATTGCACTATTTTCTAAAGGGTGTTTTTAGAGGTTCACATCTTTTAATAGGAACCCTGTTTTGACAACCGATTTGACAGCTGACATTTGCTTTATCATTAGTTTGATTTACCATTTCATAATGAATAGACTCGCGCTAGAGCAACGCTTGCAAATTGTTGAATTTTTTTATCAAAATAATGGTTCTGTTCGCCAAACTCATCGTGCAGTACGTCCATATTACGGTCGTTATAATCGTCCATCAGAGCGTGTAATTCGGTTAACACACCACGATCGTTTTCACACCACGTATACTCTAAATGATAATACGCATCCAGTAAGTCGTCAAACAGTGCCTACCGAACAAGCAATAGACGCTGTACAGCGTAACATTGAGGAAGACCCAAATCAATGAATTCGATGTCGTTCTCATCAACTGGAGATGTGTCCATCCAAATTATGGAAACATTTTAGCCAAGGATCTTGGTTTACGTGCTTATACAAAATTCAACTTGTGCAGGAATCAAAGCCATCCGACCATCGCACACGCCGCCAATTCAACCAATGGGCTGAAGCCCAAATTGATATTGATGTTGATTTTCCAAACGAAATTTTGTTCAGCGATGAGCTCACTTTTGGTTGAATGGTTACGTTAATAAATATAATTGTTGAATTTGAGAGTGAAGATAGTCCACAACCCTTTGACGAAACACCATTACATCCCGAGAAAATCACTGTTTGGTTCGCTTTATGAACCGGCGGAATCATTGGTCGATATGTCTTCAAAAATGATGATGAGCGAAATGTTACAGTCAACGGTGAACGGTATAGAGACATGATTTGTAACTTTTTTGTACCCCAATTGGCTGGCATAAATCTTGCTGAAATGTGGTTCCATGTGGTCACAGTGCGGGATACAATTAATTTACTCAAAGTAGTTTGACGTAATGGTCCTGTTAATTGACCACCGGGATCATGTGATTAACTCCATTATATTATTTGCTTTGGCGATATGTTAAGTCACTTGTCTACGCCGATAAACCAGAGACGATTGAACACTTGGAACACAACATTCGGCGAGTTATTAGCGAGATACGGTCGCAACTGTTGCGAAGCGTGATCGAAAATTGGACCTATAGATTACTCCATGTTTAATGGCATAACATTATTTATCAAAGAAAGCTAGTTTCACTGATATTCAAAATGTTTTTCTTTGTTCTATTTTAATTTAAAATTGTGAACCTCTAAAACCGTCTCGTTGCATCAGTTTTACCTTAGTTGTTTTGCATCTCTAAAATCAGTTTTTTTTCGTATTTGTACCCTGCTTTCTCTTCATTTCTAGTAAAACTTTCCACAAAATATGACTTTCATCACGTGAAAGAGCGTCTCATACTCTATCCGAATCGGCAAAAAAGTGGAAAATGATTTTTTGACATCCGTTTCATAAAGCAGGTCACAAGTTAAATAAACTTAATTAATTAAATAGTGCGTGGCGATTAATTAATCCGTGGTGCCGATTATGGATGCAGGTCGGTACATTGAATATGTTGTGGCCAACACTCGACTTTCTTTTGCCACGAATGTATACATAGTTCTCGAATATACCACTCTTGATTTTTAAAGCGAAATATTAAGCGCACCGAACTCTTGGTAAAACTGTTTTTTTTTCTAGTACAAGCAACAAGATCAACAGGCAGGTCCACAAGCTCCCATAGAAGCTACCACTTTTGGTACACAGATTTGCATCAAATTTCACAAGGATCTCCCAGTTTTGTTTACACTGTTTGCCGTAGGCACTTGACGAAACACACTTACCTACACTTAATAAACACATTTTTATGAGCACTTGAATATTTTAATTAAAAAAATTTTTCAATAAGTTTAAAAAATTTATAAAAGTTTAAAAAACAACTAAAAAAACTCCCAATTAATGGATAAGTTTAGTTGTAAATTTTTTTCCGAATATTCAATTCGCCTGGACTGTAGAGATACCAAATTTTGGTTGTGAAAAACAAAAAGTCTCCTGTGGAAGGTGTCACTTCTGGTGGACCCATTTCGGTCAAAAATCACTGGAATCTTCCAATTTATGGAAAAAGCTTTATTATGAAGTTTCATCCTCGATTAATGAATCCATCTGGGCTGTACCAGGGTCGAGTTTTGGTTGAAAAACAGTTTTTTTGTCAAAAATCGTCATTTTCGCTTAAATTTTGGAAAACTGATCTGGAGCGGTATTGTTGCAAATTTAATATACAAATATATCATTTAGTTCTTAGTCGTTTTTCTCGCAAATAATCTAATTTTCAAAATGTTCGCAAAAAACGAGAAATCCCCTTTGGAAGCTGCTAATGGGCTCTCCCAATTTATGGAAAAAAGCTTAAGTACGAAACTTCACTCCGATCAGTCAATCCATTTCTGCTGTAGAGAAGCAACAACATTTAGTCTGACACCACACAAAGGTTTTTAAAAACAAATTTTTTGTTCGTTTCCAGAATTCATCTTTAGATGATTACACCACGGAATGCTTGGATATTTCGGTTATCGATCGTTTTAGAGTGCGTACGGCATATTCGATGATGACGATACGAGTTAATCCACTGGATAATAATTCTTTCATCGTCCTCTTATATCTCAGTGTCTTGTAAATTGTATTCGGGAATGAAAGCATCGGATGAACTCATCAGCAAGTGTGCCGATGGTTTGCAATTTCTAGTAACACTGTTGAGGTGTCTTTTAATAGACTTTGCCCCACAATCCACCAAAGTGTGGTTCAGAAGGTGGTTAGGTTGAAGTGCAGATCGAGAGACTACCACAGCACTCTGTTTGCCGTCTCTGTATACACCTTCAGCAAGTCCAGACATTGCCTCCTTGCGACGGCCACCGGTAATTATAAATCGTAATAATAGGGAGTTGGCGTTGGGCTAGTAACTCAACCTTAAATAAACATTTGGTTCAAAATTTCAACAAAAGTCTCAGATAAATTACTCAGATTTACAACGACAACCTCGAGAGAAAACGAAACAAGGACAACGACTTCAAAGTTGGAACATGGAATGTATTCAGCATAAATAAGCTTCGATCAGGCATATCAATACAAACTATATCTAATTGCACTACAAACAATTAGGTTTATCGGCAAAAACCATTCACAGTCGTCACGGGTTCACTTTTTGTTAAAGTAATGTGTATCAATAAACAACCGGAACTGCGTACTCAAAGCGCACACCCATATTTCAACATCTCATTTGAAACGTACAAAACCAAATAGATGTGGAATCAGATCAAATTAAAGACATCTTCTTCGACCATCTTGAAAGTGTTTTATATAAAAATCCCCAACGCGATGTAACAATAGTTTTCGGAGACTTCAATGTGCAATCAAATAATAATGGGATACGCATCACCGATCTAGTGCCGTTACGTAATTTAGTAGTAGCCAGCACATATTTCCCACATAAGCGAATCCCAACCACTATCACATTCTTGACGAGGAACAGTGGAATATATTATAATCCGCGATATCAAAAGCTTCAACGAAAGCTAATCCTAGAAACACATGGCAATTCAAGAAAAGTATCGCACACGATAACGATACTTCTCTCAATGAAAAAAGCTTTCACACAACGACTACATGGTCGCGAGGAAATTTTGGCAAACTGATCTAGACCAGTATTATTGCAAAATTTATTTACAATTTTTTAGTTCATAGTTGTTTTTGTTACAAATGACATATTGTTCAAAATTTTTGCAGCCGAAAAGCTCCTATGGAATCTATGCTTCTGGTAAAAGCTTAAGAATGAAGTTTCATTCTGATCAATAAATCCGTCGCGGCTGTAGACCAATTTTTGTTAAAAGTATTTTTTGTTTACCAAAAATCGTCATTTCTACTTAAATTTTGGAAAATTGATCTGGGTTGATATTGTCGCAAAATTAATTTACAATCTTTCTCGTTTATAATTGGTTCATAATCGATTTAGAAGACGTGAAGACGAACGCGCAATACTTTACATATTGAGGTCGCCGAACATTTGCCAACTCGAACATTTTAGACGTATTTGATAGATTTGTTAGCCGACGTATGGCTGCTTTACAACACTTTGTACAGTGACAACGGTACTGAGTTCGTCGGTGCAGATCGCCTTCTCCAAAACGAGAATCCAAGAAGAATCCAATAAAAGAAAGTTGTCCACACCACCTAAGAGTGATAAAAGTAGGCGCACTAAATACTTTCCAAAATGACGCGCACGTACCTTGAATGTCAGAGATACTTATAAACAAGGATAACGGAAACCAGGGAAAATATCGAAATGAAGACTGGAGGATAGTAGAATCCAAGAAAAACAATGCTCGGAGACGTAAGAGATATACTCTTCCAAATGTGGTACTGATTAGAGCAACAGAGGATATTTCTTATGCGGACATATTGCGCGCGGTTAAACTCGATCCCGGTCTTATTTGTCTTGGATGAATTGTAAAACACATCCGCACTACGACAAAGATAGATTTTTATTAGAGCTGTGAATATCAGTAACCAAAAATGGCCCTCGAATTCCAAGGCAAGCTTAACACTGCTATCGGTCAAGAAGCAAAAATAAGGAATAACGTACTCGTATGAAGCCTTCTCTAAATCACGATGAAGTTACAACGGCGGGAGAAGTGCGGGATACAAAACGTTCAAAGCGAAGAAAATGGCAGCCGAATACCAAAGAACCTAAGTAGCTTTGATCAGCCTTTCCAGTGGTCTGTGGGAAAAGTTACTGTTGAAGGTAAAATCTGAATTGGGTCGATATCTTATTCAGTACGAGAGAAGATAGTCGCCACGAGGTGCTTTAATTGCTTGGACTATAAATACGTTGCTGGGAAATGTCCTAATAACGTAACCATTCAAAACTGTAGTATATAGGTGCTGTAGTGATGGGCACAATGCGAGTACATGCAAAGAAGATCCGAGGTGTGTGATATGTCTTGGGGAATATATGCTTACGCTGGAGCCACTAACCATTTCACGGGTGGTTTCAGATGTCGGCAAGTGCCAGCGGCAGAATATCTGCTTGACCAGACTCTGCGAGAAATAAGAGGAGGCGGGGGCACACGATGTTTGAGGTAGGGCCGCCATTCGGGCTTTCGGTTAATAGGCTATCCAATACACTAGCTGGAGAAAACCTGGCTTCGTAAGAGTGAAAATCGACGGTATTTATATGTATAGTTGCTACGCTCAGCCGAGCACGTCCTTGGAAAAGTTTAAAACTTTGTTAGATAGATTGATAAAAGACCCTCGAGAGCGACATAGTCCACTGAATGGGGCAGCAGAGTATCGAACGATCGAGAAGACGCTTTATTGGACGCTTTTACCACACTACAGATTGTACTGTTAAATACGGGCAACACAACAACATCCCGCAGAGGTAATGCCACATCAACAATTGATCTTGATTAGTAGCAGCATTTTTAGTAGAGCAGTTTCGTGGAAAGTGAGTGAGCGATACAAGCGGAAATGTTTTAGTGAGATGTGCGAAAGAGTCGATAGAGAGCCGTGGGGTCGACCTTACCCAATGGTAATGAAAAAGGTGAAATGTAGTAATTTGGCGAAATTCGCCGAATTTGGCGCTCAAAGTAGCAAATCGAATAATACCTGAACTGTTTGCAAATGTGTTTGATTCCTGCTTAAGAGAAGGTGTATTTCCTAAGCGACGGAAGAAGCAAAGGTTTGTGCTGTTACCAAAAGACAAAAGGCTAGTCGAAGATCCATCATCGTACAGGCCAAAACTACAGAAAAGTGTATTCTCTACACTACACGAAACATATTGGAACAATTGTTAAGTATACGGTGACTTAGCCAAGCACCAGTACAGCTTCAGAAAAGGACATTCAACAATTGATGCCATTAACTTTGTTAAAGAAATTGCCCAAAATGCGATCGCCGGAAGTAGATGGAAGATGCACCTTTAATGCAAGAAATGCTTTTAGCATGGCAGGGGAAATGCCTTCTTGATCAACTACTTTGACAAAAAATCAAAAGATACCCGTTAGACATTATCAAGGACTACTTCCGTAATAGGATCCTCCTCCTGCCAGCTAAAGTCATCAGCTTTACAGACCATATCGCGATCGTAGTTAACACAAGTTAAAAGGTAATCCGGATCTGTAACGAAACCGTTCTCACGACCCACTAGTAGAACCATCACGATCGACCAAACAACACACTACCTCGAATAATGCTGAAATGGAGCAAGGCCAAAATAGAGAGTGCGTTCTTAGCTAATATGTTTTCTCAATAATGCTAAAGATCTCGTATTGGCGCGAACTAAGCTTCATCTATCGACTTAGCGCTCTAAAGGTGATCTGTGAAAAATAAAAAGTTGAAAGAAGAACGAGTGTTGCAGAAAAGAGGAGTAGCAAGCCAGATTGGGTTAATCATGTAAAGACTGAAGGAGTCATCGCCTGTTTCCTCAAATTAAAGTTTGGATGGATCGTAGATATGGGGAAGCCAACCACTATCTTTGTCAATTCTTAACGGAGCATGGCTTCTTCCGACAGTATTTATTTAAGTACAAATACGACAATAGCCTTAATTATCCAACATACATTGAAGTACTGGAGGATGTCGATCATATATTTTCCGATGTTCGTGGTTTGCAGGAGCAAGACACGTGATTGAGGGAAGTATTGGAGAGCAAGTTACTCCTGAAAATATGTTGCATAAGATGTTAAATTTTGACGAGACATGAAACGCTGTGAGTGGAATCATGTGCGACGTGATGAAACAGCTAAGGAGGCTCGAAAGGGAAAGGTCCGGTAGCCCATGTGCTATAACTGTAATGTCTAGCGATAGTTCCGCGGGGCTTTTTGACACTGAAGTTTTGAGGGAGGTTTTAGTTGATAAAAATCCTGCAGTCTTACATCTCAGTTAATGGTTTACATGTAAACATTTTAGAAGCTTTCTTCCGGCCACCAAAGCAAGATAAAAATACAAATAGAGATTTTTTAAAAACTACTTGTTTTGGGCGATATAGTGAATGGTACGAGATCAAAATTTATGTGCCTCATTTTACAGGGTGAACCATCTATTGGTTTGTTTTTAAATTATAGACTATTGCAACACTTTTTGCAACGATTTGCTTGAAATTTTGAAAACGTGTCAATCTGACTTTCCGCGTCACGAATCAATCATGTTTTCGCTTGAGGGGCATTTCGAAATATTGAAAACTAATCTGCAAACTCAGTGTTGTTTAGCCGAAACCGTTGAGAATTTTGAAAATATATATTAGTCGTGAAAGAACGCCAAGCGGAACCGCTGTAGCGAAATTGGTGAAGAAAGTTCATGAGAAATGTCATGCAATGACAGAAGTGGTCCCCGAGCTCAGACAGTGCACATGCGGCTCTGGTCCATAGTACCACAGAATTCATCGACCTCAACTCAAAGCCAACTGCAGCAACTGGCCATTAGTCGCACTAGCCTGAGGAGAACATCGCACAAAGACCTCGGATTATTCGCCTACAAGTATCAGTTCTCTGCGTGAGTTTTCTGCCAAAAATCTTCTTTCCAGACGAAAAGCATTTCCACTTCGGGGTTATGTAAACAAGCAGAACGTAATACTGTTTCTATGCTAACAGAAACGTACATAAGTTATATTTCCATTTGACTTCCAAACTAGCTACACCAATTTTTCAATTTCTAATGTTTGCCAATTTTTCTAGCTCAGAGACAGATATACAAAATGGAATTTGGAGAAAGTTAGAGAAAATAGTAAAAAAAATCATTTCATTCACATCTGATGACAAATTATATTCTCTAATATACGGACGATAGAAGTTAAAATGGAAAAGTTTTTCCAAGTTTCATCTCTCGATTTTGAAATGGATGAATGTTGTTCTATATATGTCTGTAGCATGTATGTATTTAGGAATATATAGATAGGGTGACTATATGTATGTGATGGATACAGATTTTAGGATATCTAATCTCCTTGAAACCAAAATAAAGCTTCTAAAAACTATTTAGTTTTTATACTTTTGGTACAAAAAATATAAACTAAAATAAAATTGATTGCAATAAAAATAAAACATTTTTTCGAAGCTGGCAAAAATATTGGGTCGGTTCATTTGCTATATATATTTAGGGGGGGGGGGGTCTGGATTCCCAAAATAATGATGAAGGAATGTCGTACACTACCGTAGAGTATATATATCAGTTCAGTATAGAGATAAATCGCACTTTTATGGGTGGCTTTGAATTTGTATATGGTATAAGGATTATACTTGTTTTTGGTCGTTGTACAATCGACTACAGTGCGGGAATGAGACATTTTCTCTCCTATACGAGTTTACATATACAGCAAAAACAAAAAAAGAGGATTTTATGGGATTACAAAGCTGTTGGAACTTAAATGTTAATTAATTGATGAATAAACCAACAACACAAAATCGGAAACGAACACAAAAAATCCTATGCAGAATTGTTTTTGTAAATTCAGGCAAAAATTGGAAAAATCAAGAGAGAAAAATATAATTTTGTTGTGTTTGTGTATGTGGAATAAAAAGGAAAAATCGTAACAGGAAAAATTTCTAGATTTTTTGATTTTATTGATTTTTTCCCTATATACAATACACAATTATTTTGTTTTTGCTTTTTGGGTGCTTTATATGGCTTTCAGTATTTTAATTTATTGCTCCCAAAAAATTGATTATTTTTGGTTTTGTTAAATGTAAATGAAAAGGGTTTGGAAGACCAAAATAAAAAGAAGAACACTTTTATATTAAATTTTAATGCGATTAAATACACTTTGATTTATTATGATTTTGTCTATTTTTAAATATAGGGGTGGGTGGTATGCCGAAAATGCCGTTCATATGAATATACCTTGAGTTATGTGTGACACAATGGTATATGCAATATCTAATTCAAATTATGTATTCCAAGGTCTTGTGAATACGGGATTGAAATCTAATGTATGAATAAATATAAAATAATAAAGAGCAGGTACACAGATAAGAAAAATGATAATAATGTTTCTGCTCCTGAAAATTTACCCTTTTCACTTCATTTAAATTTTCATTGTGCTTTCATAAAGTCGTATAAATACACAAAAACAAAAATAATAAATGGTACAAAAAACAGCATCACAAAGCAGCAAACAGAACAGTCCTGGTTATATATGTACATATACCATGTAGATAAAAAAGAGCAACACAAAATTATGTTAATTTCATCTTATTTTTCTTCTTGGTATACATTTTTTTTTTGTTAACTTTTTATATTTTGCAAATCACAATCGTAACTTTTATATTCATCATCATCTCTTCCCTAAACCCATTTACAAAAAAAAAAAATAAAATAAAAACATAAAAATTCTCTTCACAACCATATAAAAATCAGTATAGAGACGAGATATCACACAAGATTCACAAAAATCTCATTCCACCTGCAGCGCACATCAAGAGTTTATATCTCACACAGCCATTTCTGTAAAATTAAAAAATAAAACATAATACCATACAAAGAAATCAAATCCGAAAATCAGACATTTTATTAGGCCCCGCCCATTACGGAGAAAAATATTTTGAACACGAGGAAATTACAAAAAAAGGCGTGTCCCTTTGAAATGTTTCTTTGATATCTCAACCACCACCAGCCGACTGGTGTGCGTATTAAATTTTATTAAATCACACATACGAGTACATACATATATATGATGTAGATGGCAAACGGGATAAGGAAAAAGGACGAAGAAGACAAATAATATTCAGGGTATCAGAGTTCAGATGATTTTGGTGTTGCTGTTTTCGTTTTTTTTTGGGATTTTGTGGGGTTTTGATTTTCAAGTTAAATTGATTTGTACTATTTGGTTAAATGGAACGGGAGTTTATATATTTTACAACATGAAGGGTGGTAAAATATATTTTCAGGTTTATTTTTCGTCTGTAGCGATTTTTGTCTGTACATTTTACACTGTTAAATATAGACTGGTGCATAATAATTACATATTGTGAAAAATTAGACCTATACAAATTTGACTTAAATTTAATGTTTTTGTTCAGCCGAACACACTCCACACTCTTTGGATTAACAAAATTCATTTTGCATATTACACATTTTTAACATAAGTTGATTAACTTCTTCTCTCTTTAACATAAGTTGATTCGCAAATAAATCAGAGTTACTTTTACAATATTCCATAAAGTAGTGGGGGTAACTGCAGCAGGGAAACTTTCGAATTTCAAAATGAAACTTTGCATACCGATTAAGTCTAATTTGTGATAATTAGTGCTCATGGGAAAAAATTAGTGCTAGTCTAGGAGCCGGAAAAACGGAAAAAGAAAATTTCAAAATTTCGCCTGAAAGACGAAATAAATAAAACTCGGTTTCTAGAAAAAACAGAAATAATTTAAACCTAATTTTAAAACTTTCTAAAGGCCGCTAAGCTGATGAAATTTGTGTTTATCATAGAAATATGATTTTCATAAATTTTCATTTATAAATCGAGGAAAATCAAACTAGCCCCTGAAAGATACTATATTAAAAAACTAAATACAGAAGTATAACGTTCAATAATATTTGTGTTGAACAACAAATTAAACAATAGAAATACAATGTTCTAAAATCCAAGTCATAAGCAATTCAGATAGTATATTCATGTCAGTTATGTTCATTAGCATCCGAAAAACATAGTGGCTGAATTTGTGCTAATCCAGAATTGGCCCATTTTCTCCCACGACCGTTCAACCTACAACTTCTATAGAACTCTTTTTGTCAGAAAATTGTTCATTCAACGGTCGTTGTTGTTCAATGAAATTGGGGTAATTCTGGATTAGCACAAATTCAGCCACTATATTTTTCGGATGGCATTGAACATACGTGATAGGAATATGCAATCAGAAATGTCAACTTCATTGGTTTCAAAAACACTTTTTGGTAGAAAATTGTTCATTCAACGGTCGTTGATGTTCAATGGAATTGGGCCAATCCTGGATTAGCACAAATTCAGCCACTATATTTTTCGGATGCTAATGAACATAACTGACAGGAATATACTATCTGAATTGCTTATGACTTGGATTTTAGAACATTGTATTTCTATTGTTTAATTTGTTGTTCAACACAAATATTATTGAACGTTATACTTCTGTATTTAGTTTTTTAATATAGTATCTTTCAGGGGCTAGTTTGATTTTCCTCGATTTATAAATGAAAATTTATGAAAATCATATTTCTATGATAAACACAAATTTCATCAGTTTAGCGGCCTTTAGAAAGTTTTAAAATTAGGTTTAATTTATTTCTGGGTTTTTCTAGAAATTGGGTTTTATTTATTTCGTCTTTCAGGCGAAATTTGAAATTTTCTTTTCCCGTTTTTTCGGCCCCTGGATTGGCCTTAATTTTCCCCGTGAGCACTAATTAGCACAAATTGGACTTAATCGGTATGCAAAGTTTCATTTTGAAACTCGAAAGTTTCCCTGCTGCAGTTACCTACACCATAAAGTATTACCTCTAATAATTAATAAGCCTTGACCATCGGTAACCTTGTTAATTATTCAAAATCAAATAATCAACAAAATATTTCTCCATTGAAGACACTAGGGAAAACATTGGTCCTTCGAGCAACAATACTTGCACGTTGGAAATTCAAGAATTGCTCTAACACAGGAACAGCATGGATTCTGCTAAAATCTTGGGCCAGCAAACTACTATAGGAAAAAAGATGGACCTTACAGAAAAACTATGAAATATTGTGAAGAACGCCTCATCAACCTTCAACTTCTGTACGACAAATTCTGCACCACAAACGTAGAATTGATACACTCATTACCCGATGATCATCCATATCGCAAACAAGAATATCATAAGCAAGTCCAGATGGCATTTGAAGAGACGAAAACCATGCTTCTCAAAATCAAAGAAGAATTAACAGCAACCCAATCTAAAGTAGATAAGCAAAAGGCCAGAGAAGATGAAGTAGCCGATGCCGCCTCCTATATATTTGAGGAAGATGAGAAAACCACTGGATCCGCTCCAAAAAGCAGAACAAACGCTACAAATCGCAAGCAGCGCCAAAGCTGTGATCTTGAAACAAGACCTAAACAAAATAGAGGATTACGATTCAACGCTAAAACCTAGCAAAGTCTATTGCGAGCTAAGATTAAAGCAACTAACAGACACATGCAACTCATTCTACAATAATCACGAAAAATATTATTGCAGAAGCCGAAAGGTGGATTTGGATGAAGAGTATTTCGTGAACAACGTTTTCGACAACATCAAACCAAATACGATACAATTGTTATTGCATTACAGGAAAAGCTGGATAACGGATTGAGCAGCTCAAACACTTGTAATGTAAACATAAAGAAGATCCCCAAAATAAAGTTACCAAAATTGGAAATTTACTTATTTTACGGGGACTATAGGCAATGGACAGTCTTCTATAGTCTATTCAATAGAACTGTTCATTCCAATAAAGAGCTAGCCAACGAAGAAAAAATCTATTACCTACTTTTGGTTGTCCGAAGACAAACAGCGAGGCTATTTAGCCCTTTAGCATTGTCAGGAAAAATTATATCACCGCATGGAGTGAGTACCCTCGTCAATAGATATGAAAACGAAAGGATGTTGGCCAGCAATCACATCAACACATTATTGAATTTATCTACCTTAACGGTAGAATCAGCCAATGAACTGTGAACTGTGATATTTCATTCTCTGGCTACAGTTGCTAGAGATAAGATCATTAAGAAAAGGGAATCACCACAACAAAATATCCAGAAAACAACAACACACGTAGCACTGACGCTTCCATCATATTGCTGTGCTCATTGTGGTGGAGATGACGAGCTGTGCACTTGCAGGAAGTTCCAAGAATTGATGGTAACAGAGAGGACCACGGCTGCTAAGGAAAAGAATTTATGGAGAAGGTGTTTACAAAAACATCACGGCTCCAAATGCTATAATGTAAAAAAATGTAAAAAGTGTCACGGAGCTTACCACTTCACGACATTCAAAATGAAAAGGTAAAGAAACCGGAAACTCCAACAAAGTCATCATTGCATACAGGTGTCAATACTTTAGAAGGTAGAGTTTTACTGGCAACCGCTATGGTCAGGATAACAACCAACAACGAAGAACATTTAGTTTGAATGCTGATTGATCCAGCCTTCCAAGCAACATTCATCACTGAAGAAACTGCAGATGGTCTCAAGTTATCAAGAACTCCTACTGAAGTAAACATTGCTAGCATGGGAATAACAACAGCCGAAACAGCACTTTCTACTACAGAATTCTCAATTAGTCCAAGATTCAGATCAATCTTCAAGTTAAAAATAAAGGCCATGGTTTTCAAAAACATAACCGAATAACTACCTGAAGTAGCAAAAAATCCAAGTTGGAATCACGCTAAAAACCTGATATGCTCAGATCCAACATTTTATGAACCCGGTCCGGTTGACATACTGTTAGGAGCCGATTACTATGGCCAAATAATCATGGTTAATCTTTTAAAGGGTGCTAGTGGTCAAGTTAATGATGCAAGATCTTTGGTTAACAGGGCTATCCTGGGATCACTTTCTCGTGTTGTATTCACGCAGTGGTGGAGATTCAGGAACTCTCTACTGTCACTAGAAGGAATCACCATACTCAGATGGAATAAAATTATCACGCAACATATCAATCAGTCTACACGGATTTTTCAACGCATCTCCAAAAGCTTATGCAGCAGTCATTTACGCTAGGTTCACTACTCCGGAGAATAAAATCAAAGTAACGCTACTTTCAGCCAAAACAAAGGTAGCACCAATCAAAACTATTTGTTCTCTGCCATGACTTCAATTTTGCGGAGCTCTGCTACTCACAAAACTAATGTTAAAGGTAGTGGAAGCAGATTCTATGATCACTCTAGCTTGGATTCAAGGGCGACCTCACAAATACAAAACATTTATTGCTAATAAAATTTCGGAAACTCAAGGAAAGTCATGTCCAAACCAATGGCGATACGTAAATTGGAAGGCTAACCCTGCGGATTGTGCGTCCAGAGGCATGAGTTCAACAGACTTAAGGCAAAACAGTTTATGGTGGGCGGGACCAAGCTGGCTTCAAGTATCAAGCCAGAACTGGCTACAACAAATTTCACGCAACCAAAATATAGACATTGAATTAAAACGAGTATTCACCGTTGCAAATTCTTCAACAAATAATCCTTTTGGGCAACTATTAGAAACAAAATCAGATGTAAATAAAATATTTCGCTTCATCAGCTATTGCCGACGTTTCATCAAACGGTGTAAAAGGTATGAGGCAACACACGACAATGCGCCATACCAGCAATTAAGGAGCTCCAAGAAGCACAGGAGGAGTGTCAACAAAATGCAGCATTCTGTGTCTCAACCCTTTCATTGACGAACACGATTTATACTTCGAATAGAAGCAAATTAAGTTTTAACACAAAATATCCTATAATGTTATCACAAAAACATATATTAACCAAATTATTGATAGCTGATGTGCTGATGCTGAACCTGCGAACGTTGCACGGAGGAACTCAGTTAACTCTGGTCTACTTGCGAAGGACATATTGGTTCATAGACGGCAACCAGAGAGTTCATACAGAAATCAACAAATGCGTAAAATGTCATCGCTTCGGGGTAACCACCAAGCTGCAACTAATGGCAGACCTACCGAAAGAAATAATTGTGCTCTCACGCCTTTTCACACACACTGGCGTATATTTTTCAGGGCCTATTCAAGTTCGAGTTTCAAAAGGAAGAGGCGTGAAATCCTACAAGTCAATGTACTTAGAAATAGTAAGCGTTCAGACTTCGATCGCCTTCGTGGCAGCTTTCAAGAGGTTCATCGCTTGAAGAGGACTTTGTCGACATATCTATTCAGATAATGGAACTAACTGCGTCGGAACTCGATCAATATTAACAAAGGAAATGGCCTAATCAGTTAAGCAGGCAATTCCACAATTTCGAGATACGTTAGCCAAGGATGGAACGACATGGCACCTTAAACCACCTTCAGCACCACATTTTGGAGGGCTTTCGGAAGCAGCTGTCAAATCAATGAAACATTATATCAACCGAGTAATTGGCATAGTATACTAACCAACGAAGAATTAGCAACCGTAACCTCTCAAATCGAAGCATGTCTCAATTCTAAACCTCTAACGTGATGTCAGTCGATCCAATTTATATGTTAGCACCAGGTCATTTTTTGGTGGGAGATTCATTAATCGCCGTACTATAACCAAACCTACTAAAATCTTGTCTGATAATTAATATTGACATACAAATAATTTTAGGCTCTTTATGGCCTAATCAAGTACCCATTTAAAAGTTTTGGGTTCCACTCATGCTTGATCAAACCCAAATCAAAAAACGGACAATAACCTCAATAAGAACGCTAACCAAAATCCATTGGCAATCCAATAATGTTAGGCTCATTATGGCTTATTTAAATTCTCCGGTAAAATTTTTTGAGATCCACTCGATCTTGACTATAAGTTCATTTAATTTAAAGTTAGCAGAACCCAAATCGAAAATCGAACCGAAACTGAAATTATAACGCAAAACTAGATCCATAGGCATACAAATAATTTTAGACTCATTATGGCCTAATCAAATTTTGGACTCCACTCGTTCTTGACCAAGCTTCAGGTCATTTAATTTAAAGTTAGCGAAAACCAAATTGAAAATCGCATTCAGCATGAACTTCAGTGATACTGGTGGACTACTGAAACAAAAAAGAGTGTCTCAAGCAAGTTATATGATTTTCTAATGGGTCTGACAGGGTGTCCTATGAGATTCAAAAATGTAATTATTTTAATGGGCCTATTAAAATATTTACATTTTTAAAACTCATGGAACACACTTACAGACCGATTAGAAAATCATATAACTTGCTCGAGACACTCCTTTTTGTTTCAGTAGTCCACCGGTATCACTGAAGTTCATGCCAAATGCTTAGAAAATACTTAGATTTAAAACTCATGGAATACCCTGTCAGACCCATTAGAAAATCGTAATACTTGCTTGGGACACTCCTTCTTGTTTCAGTAGTCCACCAACCAGTATCATTGAAGTTCGTGCTAAATGCTTTGAAAATATTTAGAATGACTTTGGAATGTACCTAAGGTGAGTTAAAAAATCCCACCTCCCCTAAATTACTGATCGATTGTCGATTTGGGGTTTTCTAGCTTTAAATTAAATTACATTAAGCTTAGTCACTAATGAGTAGAAGCCAAATTTTTGGACCGTAGCATTTAAAAAAATAATAATTAGTGCTGATTGAGCAGCACCGTCCAAATGAAAAAACTTTATTACCAAAATGACTGTTCATTTGTATTCATGTTACGGCAGACGCGGTGTTCCTTCAAAATTGGCTCTCCAACGTTTGGTGGCCAAATTCGAGACAACCGGTTGGGTAAACAATCAGCCAAAACTCGTTTGTCAAAGGAACGCCAGATCGACCGAGGCGATTGCCGCAGTCCTTGAAAGTGTACAGGAGAACCCGAAGCAGTTAATTCCTCGTCGTGCTCAAGAACTCAGCCTTTCAAGACATCCATACATCCATACAAGATCAAATGGACCCGCGGGCGCTCAAAGTTAATGACCATGGACAAAGCCATTTGTTCGTTGATTAGGCTTCCGAGCGTTTGGAAGAGGACCCCAATTTTCC
Organism: Nephrotoma guestfalica; assembly: GCA_963691935.1. Lineage (NCBI taxonomy): Eukaryota > Metazoa > Arthropoda > Insecta > Diptera > Tipulidae > Nephrotoma > Nephrotoma guestfalica. Next base: position 183,585,042 of record OY829915.1, on the reverse strand, counting down.
CGAAAACCCATCTTTAGCGCTATGTTAACAAACAAAATTGCCGTATATGGGATGACGCAAACCCACACGAGGTGACGTGATTACAAGATCGTACTCCGATCCGTGCCACCGTGAGCAGCCGCGGCCAACATTTGAACGATGTTATATTCCATAAATAATGGCATACATGAGCCTTTTTAATAAAAAAAGAATTTCGTTAATACCTCACACACAGCGTGTTTTATTCCATTTCAACATTGACCTAAGATTAACCTTTAATTTTTGAATTGTTTTTGAATCATTCTTTGATATGGCTTATGCTAACTTTTTCTAAAGCTAGCAGAACCCAGCGTTTTAGTTGGAAGCGATGGAGTCCATTTGTTTAATTTAATTTGCTACTATATTGCAATGTCTTTATGTGGCCATAACGGCTCTGCAGTATGAGATTCAGTGCCCAGGTGTTTAGTACATTGATAATCATACTCTTTAATAATGTTTTATCTATAATAACAGAAAAATTGAGTTCTGTTCAGTCTTGTTGTTGTAACAAAATTGTGAGAAGATTCGCAATTCCATTTAATGTTTAACAGTGTATAATTCATAAACACAAATCCTATAAGATACGATTTCCAATCTCGCAACAACAATAATGACATCACCAGCCACCACCACACTACCAAAAACAGATGATGAAAAAGCACAACCATCTACATAGACTCTTTATAGATACAACAAAAAAGCACATCACAATAAACCTTTTTTTTCAAATTTTCTCCTCGTGGATTATATTTTGGGAGCTTATCGAAATGGGGTTGCGGGTGGTTTTCAAATCGAACTAAACAACAACAAAAAAATTGTATAAAGAAAACTTAACTAAGAATTACGAAACAATGTAGTGTATGTAATGTAATCACAAATGAGAAAAATGAGTGAAACAACAAATCAGGATCAGGTTAAAACTAGCTGGCAGAGGGAAAGGAAAAAAGCAAAATCAAAATTTTCCCTACATAATATTTTGCGTGTGTATTTGTATACCAACATACATATGTATTTATATTTGTATTCTATTATTGAGGGTAGTTGAGGGTAAATGGAGGTTGTGGCTTATGCCAAAGAGTAAAAAGACAGAAATATTTCGAAATCAAGTAGAACGAATCACAAAAGCGAACGGATTTTTGGAATAAAAAAATAACAGCAAGTGGTTTTTGTTGTTTTCGGTTATACAATAATTTTCCGACGTTTATTTTATTTCAATGTTATTTTTTTTTATTCATACAAAAAATTTTTGCTTTTCATGGATTATGTTATACATATTTACTTACATACATTCATACATATTACATACAGAACTCGTCTCTCTTAAGTGGATATAGATTATAGATAAAAAGTTTTTTCACATTTTGGATTTTGGTGTTCGATAGAGTGCGCGCAGCAGATACGACGAAACGAGAAAAATATTTTATTTTCGCCGTGGTTTAACAAAACAATTTTTCGTTATTTAGTTTTTGTTTTGTCTTTGAACGGGAAAATTTTCCATTATTCGTTTGTTTTTATTGTTTCCCTAAAGTTGTGCTTTTTTATTTTTTTGTTTTGTTTTTGAGGTTAAATGGAAATTAAAAAATCAGGTTTTTATTTAATATTTTGATGCGGTGATGGAATGTTCGCGCACAATTTAGTGATTGTAAAAAAAAGAATTTCGGGTCGAGAATTTTATTAACTAAAATATTAATTTATAAATTATTAATAAAATAAAATATATTTTTTATGTGAATTTAGTGACTTATTATCGAATAATTAATTTTGTGGTAGAATTTTTATAAAAAATATTAATCTAGTGAATTATTTTAGACGTGTAATAGTGCAATAATGGATGTTTCAGTGTCTAGTTCAATTTTACAAGAGAACTCTGCAGGTATTTTTAGTATTAATTTTTATTGTTACTAATATTCTGAATCTTTGTGCATTTTCCGTGATAATTTTATGAGAATAAGCTTTAAAAATATTAATCTTATATTCGATGCGGAGCCGGCAGGGGCTAATTAATTTAATTTCATAGTTTGTTTTCGTTAACATCCTTATAGTTTTCTGCCCTAATTTGTTGTTTCACGTATAAGTTAATTAATGCATTTCCAGGAAGCGTTGCCGACGGTAATCTGAATTAAAATTGTTGTACGTTTATTCTAAAGAAAAAACGAAACCAGTTGGTTTTAAATGGAAATAATTATAGAATGAATTCAACGTGCGTTTTGACATATAGTGCATTTCTTATAACCCATTTTGAAATTCGTTTTCCATTAAAGTTAAGTTTTAATTATAAGTAAGCTTGCCATTAATTTGCCAATATCATTTTCAAGTAGCTATGTAGATAATGGTAGTTTTTATACCAAGTGTCTCAGAACCAATGCGGCACGAAGTCTTATGTAAATATGTAAATTATATAAGTTATGGACGTTTTGATGCTCTGAAACCGTTGGTTTACTGAATACTCAGGAGATATGAAAGAGTTTCTCGACAAGAATCTCGATATCGAGGGGCACATACATTTTGGTTTTCCATGCTCTGTTTGGTATACAATCTAATCTATTATTCCTATTATTAAATGGTTTGAGCGATCGAAAATTGCTTGGTATTTTAAAGCTAATCCTAACTGTATTTCGGAAATTTAAATTTTCTAAGGATAATGGGTGGTACAACGGTACGGCTTTGTTAAGTATTTTGATTACCTTTGTATAATGGTTTATTTAGTGAATTTGGGTTCAAAGTTAGAAATGCGATTAATATCCCGCTAGAAAAGAAAAACAGATAGAAAAACATGTACATAATCACAATTTTTTATTTTTAAAAATCAAGAATTGAAGTTGCTTGTTTGTTAACTTAACAATTTTATATTTGTATTTATTCCCCCAAAATACACTTCTTCTAGCCCTACTTAGATAAAACCAGCTCCATAAAATTTGTTTACAATTCGTATCCCTATTGATTGTTTATTTGAAGAATCAACAACAATTTGACTGACATTATTCTTTTATTCTATTTGTACACCACGCAATTTGCTCGTATTAGTTGCTATTGGCCTTTTAAACGCAGTCTAGTTCATCATTTGTACATTAATTGTAAACTAATTGGAACATTTTACATGATGTTCAGTCGAATTATGGTCAACTATGAAGTTTATGTTACTTTAAAACTAGTTTTTTAACAAATTGATCACCTTCCACTCTAGTTTTAAAATATTCCGTCAGATGTCAGTCACTCTGCGAATTTTTGTCAAATTTTCTATGGAAACAAAAAAAAATTATTGGGTGTGCAACTAGAAACTCGGCTCCGAAGATGATCGCTCGCTATTTTTGATATATGTAGCTTAGTCATTTACAAGCTGTCGAAACGTGTGCATCAATTTTAAAAGATGGATGTCGATAAGAAACATTTACGTCATTACATTCTATTCTAAAAAAAAATGCTGCTCAAGCTATGGAATTGATTCCGGAATTTGACTTTGATTGAACAATCTGTGAGTTATTCAACAGTAAAAATGTAGTTTGCAAGATTTTGTGATGGCAATTTTAGGCTTGAGGGCCATCTACGTTCAAGTGCAGTAAACAATTTGAAGACAAAGAACTTAATGTTTTACTGGATGAAAATCCGTGTCAAACTCAAAAAGAGCTTGCAAAACAGTTAGGAGTTACTCAGCAAGCAACATCGTTTCGATTGTATGCAATGGGAAAAATACAGAAGGAAGGAAATTGGGTTCCTCATAAACTGCATAAATTTGCTTTATCGGCACAAAACAAAGAATTTTTTGTACAAAATCTTTACGGGTGATGAAAAGTGGATTTTGTACGATAATCCTAAACGCAGCAAGTCAGTTGCACAAATGAATATTCATGTCAAGAAAGTGTTAGTATGTGACTGGTGAGATCGGAAAGGAGTTATATACTATGAGCTTCTGGAATCTGTTCGAACTGTTACAGCTGAACGTTACCAGGCCCAATTGATGAAATTAAGTGATGCTCTAGAGGAAAAGTTGCTGCATGGCAACGCTCGTCCACATACAGCAAATTCAACCCAGGAACTCAACTTCTCCTTAGGCTGAGAAGTTTTACAACATACGGTGTATTCTGTAGACCTGGCGCCCTCTGATTACCACATATTCAGATCGATGTCATCATATTTGAAAGACCAGCGGTTCTCGAAAGTTGAAGATGTGCAAAAATGGCTCGATGACTATTTTGGTTCGAAACCACCAAGTTTCTATTACGAGGCCATTCATCATCTATCTGATAAATGGCAAAGAACCATATATAGTAGTGGCGAATATTTCGATAATTAATCTTTGTAACAATTATATTTTCAATAAAGTTGAATTTGACCAAAAAAAAGTTGAGTTTCTACTGACACACCTAATATCATTACGACTTGTGTCTTGAATTTATAAATGGGTTCGACTAAAATAACAACAAAAAATCGAGATTAGGATAACTCAAAATGCTTTAAATGAAACGCTTATTGACGTCATTTGACGTAAGTCCAAAGTGGTAATGCTACAAAATCCACCCCCAGATATCCAGAAATCACTATACGTGAAAATATTTTGTGAACAAACTGATTTTTGGAATCAGCTAAGTTTTCCAATGAGAAAAAATTGTCGTATAACAAAAGTTCCTTTCAAACCGCATAGTGTAATGGCCGTTTAAGTATGCCAAGATTTATGGCAGTGAAATAAGTCTAAAATAACAAAAATAATCAAGTATTAGTAAATACACTGCTAAAAATATATTCTTAGAATTTTGAGAGAAAACTAGGAAACAAACTCAAAAAAATTGATTTTACATTCTTCACAATAGCCCGAAAAATTCTCGTTTTTCAATAGTTTTACGGAAGATAATACTAGCTGATTCAATACCTCTAAATAAAGGAGGCTGATGGACATTTTCATAAAAATTGGATAATTCTGAATTTTGTTTTGGGAAATGTTAATCAGCAGTTTTAGTTTATATAAATTCCGAAAATCGTGCGGAGTTTGTCGGAAAATGTTTATAAGGTAACACAATCAAATGAATTAAGTGTAATTTCCAAGTTGAGAGTAGGGCTTTTTAGTTCTTTCAAATCAAGTCGATTTTATTGGTTTGTGCAATTTTTGTTAAGATAAATTCTGGATATCGTAAAGTTTGACGGAAGGTAGTTGTAGTTGTAGGTTGACACAATCAAATGAGTTAACCGCCATTTCCAAACAGAGAGTTGGGTTATCCTTTTTAACTCTGGTAAATGAAGACGATTTTATTGGTTTGAATAAAATTTGTTTGATAGATTCTGACTGTGAGAATGAGTTAAGAGCCATTTTGTTAGAAAGGGATCAGGTACACTGTTTCGTTCTCCTAAATCAAATCGATTTGATTAGTTTGGGTAGTTTTAGTTTACATAAAATCTAAATACTGTAGAGTTAGTCGGATAATTCCACTATGAGGAAATGTTATCCGCCGTTGACACAAACAAACGATTCAAGAGCCATTTCCAAAAGTAGGGGAGGAGTAACGATTAACGTTTCTACATAATGAAATTTCCGACATACTCTACCATATCCAGAAATTATCTAATCTAAAACTACGAAAACCAATAAAATCGATTTTATTACAAGAAAGATAAAGGATCCTTGTCTCCGACTTTTAGAAAATTGCTATTGACTTATTTTTGCTTGTTTTGCTTGTGTGTAAGGCTAATATTACCATATAGTGGAAATTTTCCATAACCTTCACGATATTTAAAAATAATCTAAACTACTCAATGCAATAAAATTTCTTTTCGAGAATGGAAAAGGTAACTCCTGTTCTCCTTTTGAAAATGGCTCTTGACTCATCTGCCAATGTCAATCTATCGATAATATTTTCACATAGCGGAATTTCCCTACAAACTCATTGATAGCCACGATTTATCTAAACTAAAACCACTCAAACCAACAAAATCGATTTGATCACGAGAAAGAAAAAGGATACCTGTCCCCACCTTTTGAAAATAGCTCTTGACTCATTTGCTTTTGTCAACCTGCTGCTAATATTTTCATATAGTGGAATTTTCCAACAAACTCTACGGCATCGAGAAATTATCTAAACTTAAAGTACTCAAACCAATAATGTCGATTTGATATTCGAGAGCGAAAAAGGATTCCCTTCTTTTCCATTGGAAATAGCTCTTGATTCATCTGCTGGTGGCAATCTAAGCCTAATATTTCCATATATAGGAATTTTCCGACACACTATATAATATCCAGAATTTATCTAAATGAGAAGTTTTACTCAAACCAATAAAATCAATTTTTTTTTCGAGATTGAAAAAGAACATCTGTCCCTTTCTTTTGAAAATGGCTCTTGACTCGTTTGCTTGTGCCGAACTTAAGGCTATTATTTCCACATATTGGAATTTTCCAACAAACACTACTATTAATTTTCTATATTATTTATCTCAATTAGTTCGACAAAAGCAACTCAACTTCTGCTCTGAGTTACGCTCAATATTCTTATAAGAATTTTACTTTTGTATATTTTGACATTTTTTCATTTTTATTTGGGTTTTTAAAAAAAATAATTTTTAAACTCTATATAGTTTGAAATTAACTTACCGTACTAGGTGTACTTAACGCGTACTTAACGTGTTTTATTTTGTATTGTAAAGGTTATTTTTGAACTCTTTCTATTGCTGCCTTCTTTGCAAAATAAATCCAATATGAAAAATGGCGCCTTTTTCGTCTTTCTAATATAATATAGTAATTTTGGCAAATTTTTGATTTAACAGTGTAACAACTAATACATATTCTGAAATACATGGGATATTTGGTGGGACAAATTTGATGACGTGTGTAGAAGGGTTTTTAGAAATTCGTTAAATTGCTATAATTGGTTTTGTTGTGAAACCGGTAAAGTGTTGTTTTCCCATACTAATTTCACTACACTGCCCCAAACTTTCCAACAATGGGAAAGTTCAGTATTCTATAGTCTTGATTTAGTTACAATAACTTGGCTCTGGTCAATTGTTAATGAGCCGTCTTGTGCTTTACTAACTATTGACTATTTAGGTGTCTGTAACCGGGTTATGTCTATCATATCTAATAACCTTTCTTACCCCTCCATCTTGTTATTTGTAAAAGAGGTGTACGATAGGCCCGGCGTATCCACGATCCCCGCTTAGTCTTGGCCGTACATTCTAATCAATCAATCAAATTAACTTGGCTCAGGTCAATTACTATTTATATTTGCCTTCTTACAATCTTAGTAACTTTATGTTAAAATTGTATCCGAGAACTAGATTTAAATTTCATTCTAATGATTAACATGCAGCTTTTAGCATATATTAGATCGAAGAACATGCTTTAACTGTAAATTTTTGAAAAAATTATGCGTATAGCATCTAACTTTCTTGGTTTACACTACTTAAAAATTTTTTTCTTATTGGTTCTAGAGATGTTAACAAGTCATTCAGATATGATACTAATAATTATAACATACAAAAATTAAACGTTGTGAGGTTTGAAAGAGTTTTTCAATTTTATACTTTTATTATTATATTCGACTACAAAAATTTTGAACTAATTCACTTACTTTGGGTCTATTTTTTAATTCAACCCGAGCAAGCAGACTTACCCCGGGTATTGTACACCGAGCACAGGTTGTGCAATGCCAAATGATCCAGTGTGCATAAAGTAATAATTTGTTTTTCACTTTGCATACTCTTCGTACACTGGCATTCCGTTCAGAGTGTAATTTGAAGAACCGAATATGCGCGGTGTGCGCCCAGTTCACAAATAAAAACACAGTGTGCAGGGTAAAATACTCAGGTTGAATAAATAACAAAAAAAAACACAGAGTATTTTGTAACAGCGCACTGTTTGCTCAGGTTGAATTAAAAAATAGGCTCTTGGTTTTATTTATATTGTTTGGGGATGTAAAAAAGATTAATTAATTTGTTAATTCTCTCAAATTCATTAGTTTTGCTCCTAAAAAGCTCTTATTATTTTAAGTAAGACCACTAAACATATAAAATATTAATTGATTTGCCATCTATTGACAATAAATAAAAATTCAATTTTAATCGCCATTACGGCGCAAAAACAAAATCTGATGGTTTTACGTAATTTTTGGATCAATCAGAATCGATACGTTTATCAAAAGTTTTTAATTTTTCAGTTTTGTGGAGAAAATAAAAATCGATCTCTTTGAAACCTAGTCATAGACAAAGTAAGTCCACCATACAGCCTTAATTGGAAATTTTGAAATTTTCCGAGTTAGAATATATCTAATTGTCATTCCTAAGCTAGAAACTACCAGAACTACCTAACTAGCAAGAACTACGTGTTATACGATTTTATATTGGTCTAAAATTATTGATAGTACACGTGTCATTTTTTGATTATAGTCCAAGACCCGTGGAACCTATTACCAAATTTCTTCGTGTAGTTTAGGTGGTGGCCTATAATATTCGTGACATAGACATGACATTCAAATCCCATTATATGGAATCTTTCTAAAATTTTCGTCAAATTACAAATCATGATAATTGAATGCCGCTCATCGCAAAACTAGCATCTTGGTTGACATATCGGATCATGTAGTTTAAATCCCTTTTAAACAACTCGAGGATCGGCGGTCTTTAATATTTGAAAAGTCATCTATAAAATCAGAATTGTATGATGGCAAATCCTTAAGAAATTTTGTGTTTTTTTTATAAAATAATCCAAATAGGATCTGTATAGATATCTTTAAGGTGGGGGTTACCATTTCATGTTCTGTTGCTCTTTCACGATTCGCTTCTCACGTCTTGTCTTACGTAGTAGCCAAATCACCTGATAGTTTTTCTAATACACGAGTTATGTTAGGTTGTTATTTGATTTTTTTTTAGTGTGTGAGTGTGTAAAAACGAGATTGAAATGGAAATCGTTTACGTTTCTTGATGTTCGATCTGATCCGGTTCAGTTCATGCTTCGTGAAACGACGCAAAGACGCTTATTAGCCAGTCCGGATCAATAAAATAGGAGATTATTGCTCGGGTGAATAAATTACCACCAATGCCGAAGGCCAAGGGTGGTAACTGAACAAGAGGAATATTTAGCGTTTACTCCAGAGTTACATACGATATTTTTTCTACTACTTCATTTTTAGGAAACATATTATGTTTTAATCAAGAAGTTTGCAGTAAATACATTTGCTGTCGATTGTTCCATAAACGACAATAAATTAAACTGAGAAAAGGACTTTGGATGCGACTTGGCTAAGTGACGAAATTTGCTCACACTATCGCTTGGTATCGTATCACCGAATTTCGTATCTCTATAGGTTGAGATATTTGGAACTTATCGTGATGTGTGTTTTCGTAAAAATTTCGTAAATATTTCCTTCACTCATTGACTCTGACATTATGTTTCATAACAATTCGATTAACTTCTCTTCATCATGATCTGGGTTTTGTAATTGCATCCTAAGCACTAGGTCTACCTATCATGTTTCTAAATGGATTTAGAACGTCATGATGAAATTGTTCTACGAATTTGAATACCGAAGAGATTGTACTGCTCTACATTGCCACTTATATAAAAAAGTAAACTAACACGCTTTTGTAATTCTAATATTTAGGTCTTTAACCTTCAAATTATATGGAATTGGCACATTTGGAGAATCTGGAGAAAGGCCACTTATTACCGGTTTGAAAAGTCCAGTTTAGGTCATATTGCTTATTTTATCTTGCTCTTTTTATAAAGCGAGTACCATCAGAGAATCAACAGCTTTTTCCGAAATTATTATTTCTTTCAATATTTAAAAATTCGTCAATACAATAGCCGATAATAGTGTTACCCATCATACCAGCCAATGCTTGTTATTTAGTATCAATACGAGAATTCTCTTCACTCTAAAACTATTTCGAAAATGGACGTTGCCTTTGCTGTGTAGAACCGATTTTAAAAAAAGATTATTGAATTAAATTTGAATAGGCTCTGCGTCTGGATTTTAGAATTTTGCACAATTTGGCAAAAGCCAGTTTGTGTCCCTCCTCCCATCCTCTAAGAATAAGATTGTTTTTTAATACCCGCTGTTTCGAATGCTCCTATAGCCAGTTAGAAACAAATCGCCCAGTATTTAATTTACACACTTTGACCATGTAGCAGGCGAGTCCTATGGGCAATTGCAATTTACAATAGAATGGGCGCATTCAGGACACCCAACGGTTGGGGGCATGCTGAGTAAAATCAAAGCCAACGTTATGAAAATGTTTAGCACTACGAAATACTGAAACCAAATTGGCGATGATTTCACTAATCATAATGCCAACAATTGGCGGTCCTGAACGCGCCAGACAATTTTGACAAAGAATAGGTACTTAGACTGATTCATACAAAAAACTAAATAAACTAGCAAAATCCGGGCCCTAAGGCAGAATCATGAAATTCGAAGAAAATGGCGCACAAATATTTCAACGTTTTATCAATGGATTCGGTCTACAACTAGACTTAGTATTTACGTATATCGACGACATTCTAGTGGCATCGAAAAATGAATAACGACACAAACTCCATTTGGAGCAACTGTTCCAAATACTCGATGAGTTTGGCGTAATATTAAGATTTCAAAATGCGTTTTCGGGTCGAACTCTCCAGATTTTCTCAGCCTGCCTTATAATATTGTGCCTTCACCCGAACGAATTAATGCCATTACGGAATTCCCAGCTCCAACCAAAATCAAACATTTCAAGCAGTTTATCGGCATGTTAAATTAATACCATCGCTTGATACTGAATCTAACTGAAACGCTCGCTCCAATGCTAAACATGCTCAAGACACCCAAAAATTTCTCTTGACCCGGGGGATGTTTAGACGTATTTTTAAAATTGAAAACGGAATTGGATACAATTTCGTTCTATAGGCACATCAGCTGAATGACACTTAGTTGAGTATCAGAACCGATGCATCGAATACTGCTGTCGGATCTATTTTACAGCAATACCGTAACAACTTTTGCGTGCCCCTGGGCTTCTTCTTAAAAAAGCTCTCGAATGCCGAACGAAAATATTCCGCATTCGTCAGGGAATTCGATATTTGCGATCTGTCTATCTGTGAAACACATGCCTTTGACTAGCGCTATTCAGTCCTAAACTGAACGTAATCGAAAACGGATGAACGGTGTAGACAACGTCGTAGCGGATACGCTATCCCGCACGACCGATAATGAAAAGACACAATCAGAGGAACAAACGACATTCGAATTAGTCGAAGATAATTTCGACTACCACACAATAATACAGGCACAAAAAGCATACCTAGAGATTCAGAGTTTACTTTCTGGTTCCGAATGTTGCGTTACATCGACAAGCCGAGAAATTTTTTGACGAGAAATCTTCGGTGCCGTACACAACCTTTCACATCCTGGAATCTGTGCAACTCGTAAATTGATTGGTGCTCGGCCACTAGTTTAAAGAAAGACGTGAACCACGGTGCCGATTGGAAGAATTGAGATTCTGGCTAGTCGATTCGAACATATATATTTGGGTATAGTGGGTCCACTTCCACCGTCCAATATAGATATCCCTATCATTTAACCAGGGTCAACCGTATCACTAGATGACCCGAAGCATACTGCATGACTGACATTCGTTAACACGCTATTGCTACTTTAAATTTAATATGTTAAAATGTTAAAAATTAACTGTGGCCAACTTCACGTAACATGCACTCGGCCGGATTTTTAAGTCCTGAAAACATTGTGTGAAGGAGCCTGAAACGAAGATTGAAATAGAAAACATTTACTATTTCGCTATTTATTTAAATTGCTTTACTGCGGTTGCTTTCGAAAGACATCTTTGTGATGTATGTTGCTTGTGAATTTTCGATCATCAGCCGGCAAATGTCCTAGTTGTGAATTCTCTTTGATGAGAACCTTTACATTGTTTGCGTTTCTCGATCGAGATAATGCGACGTAGAACTGACCGTTTGAGAAGACGTTTGAGAGATCGAAATCAACGCTATTGAACGTCAGACCATACGCTTTGTTATTGGTAATTGTGTAAGCTGTGGTTATCGGAAATTGTCTTCGCTTCAAAAACAAACCGCTAAAGTTTATCCATCGGTGGCATTTTAAAAAGGGCTTAGCAGTTATGAAATTTTGCGGAAGACTTTTCACCATCAATTAATTGCTCAATCTCTTCTTCGGATTCAAATTGCGCAGCAACCCTGGCATCACCATAATAATGATGAGGCCAGGCTTAAACAGCAAAACATGTGGCGGCATACCGGATGGTATCAGATTGTTCAAGTATTTAATCGGATAATTTTGTGCGTCTTCAGAAACTATTGAGACCGCAATACCTTTAATTATGTCGATTATCTTGCTGTTCGTCTCTAGCGTCTGTTGATTGATTGAAGTAAGAATAACTCGCTTGAAGTAAGCCCAATTTTGATATGTATGTGAACATAGCCCAAATACAGTGTCAGAAAAATGTGACGGCGACATAATTATTGCTATCATGACATTTTTTACTCTCAGCCGAAAAAATCGCAATATTTTTACATTCAGCCCCAAAAATTTTTGCTATCAGGATAGTTAGAAACTGTCACGACAATTGAAATTTTCGGTTGAAAATAAACATAATTCTTGAAAAATCATCTGGCTTTAAATGTTTCTCTTGCCAACATTATCACACAAATTTGCCTATAGCTTACGTGCTGAGATATAGTCCACAGAAGTCAGGAACCATTCGATGGCCCAATTAACGGCCTGCATCGTATAGGTGCATGTTTAAAGAGCATGTACGATTTTCGTCCTTGACTTCTCTAGATTATATCTCCCATAGACAAATTCTAAAAAATCGTACTTGCTCTTTAAACATTCATCTATGCCAAATTGGCAAAGTTGTGGAATTTCGGCGGTTGATCTAGAATCAAATGAAATAAAAAATTTCGATGACGATTAAATCTCCTTCAATATACTTCTATGTCTTGGAATGCTGTCGGTCGAATCTTTTTCTCCACTTTTATCTTTTTTCATAATATGCAGTTGAGGTTGTTCTCTCTTTTCATAGAAGTCGCATTCAGCGACAACAGAAGCTGTTGTATATGATGTTGTTTAACTAAGAATCAAACACGAGTTCATTTGGATTGAATCCCGTCGTTGAGTTTGAGTTCTTTTGAGAATTGATGGTCGATTGTAAATCTCGAAGTGTTTCATTCCAATCTTTTACATTCTCGACGGAGGACAAATACAAAATCCTCTGGCTCGCTCATTCCAAATGTCCATTCGCACGAGGAGTTCGAACTACCGTTTTGATTTGCTGAATATTTTTATACTCAAAATATTTATCGAAGGATTTAGATGTAAAAGACCTACCTCTATCACTGATGATACGATTCGGGAGCTCGAAATAGGCGGTAAGGTAAGGTTGTTCAAAAATTGTATTACTGGTGCTGTTTTTCTATTTCGGACGGCCCTCACAATTATAAACTTACTAAAAGCGTCAGACATCATAATGATATGTCTGTTTCCGCATGTTTACTCTTTACTAACGGTCCGAGGTGGTCGTTATGCATCACCCGAAATGGTATCAGTTCCATTGCTCTAAAGTGTAGGCGAGTAATGTAAGGTTTAAAACATCGGCACATTTTCGGAAACCATAAATTTTCTTTAATTTATTCGATTGTCTTCTCGATACCAAAGTGCCTCATGTTATCGTGAATATGTTGTACCACTCGAAATCGAATTGCTTTTGGCACAACAAATTTTAGTTCGACACCCTCATTTCGAAACAAACGATTATCTTTCAGTCGAAATTCTTCTCTCAAATGCTTTTCATCGTCGGACTTCTGATATCCGTTGAGTACGGCGATGATTCTTTTCAAATTTTTGCCTCGAGTTGCATGGTAAGAAGCCAGTCGTTTAGATTAATTCCAATTTGCATTATGGAACTAGCAGTCTCCACTTCTCTCGACGGTTCGGTTGGAGATCGACTTGGCGCATCGACATGAGCCATGCGACCTTGTCTCAAAATCATATCCGTTTTTCTTTTAGTCGTGTGATGGCAGAACAGTCGGTGACGCGACGAAATCGTCGAGATCAATACTGCAAGCGTCGGTGTGTAGTTTGTGATGAGCGGCGAGATCGTTTAGTGTGAGTCACGGATTGTCACAAAGAAGCTCGATTAACTTCAAAAAGTCTGTTGCTGCGGTTCTCCCCAATTAAAGTTTTCATCTTCGGACTTCTGTAGCAAATTGAGGAGCGGTTTCGAAATTAACGAATAATTTTTAATAAACTTTCGGAAAAATGGCGGCACAAACTTTACCTTCTCCGGGGAACATTGCTTTTTCACTAATTTCGTGCCCCAAAAAGGTGATCTCGGTTGCAAGGAATTTACACTTATCCAGACGAAGAGTCAATCCGGCTTTCTCGGCCAACAGTGAATAACTTGTATATTCGTGTCAATCTCCCTTTAACGGTTTTACTCGAAATCACTACATCATCGAGGATATACAATCACTTGGGTCCATCATCGAAATGAGTTTAGTCGTGATGGTTTGAAATACGGCTGGTGACCGAAAGGCATTCGATTATATTCGTTATGTCCTTCTATTATTACGAAAGTGGTGCACTTTTTCGATTCATCGTCGACCTCGATCTGATGATAGCCCATTTTCATATCCAATGAACTGAAATATTTATTTCCGGACAGACATGACAATAGATCATCGACAATAGGTATCGGGTATGGATGCTTTGCGCCAGTGACCTTGTTTATTTGCCGGTAGTCGACACGTATTCGACTTTCACCATTCTTCTAATCGAATAAGACTATGGGCGAGGCGTACGGAGAATCAGTGGGTCGAATGATATCGTTCTGTAACAATTCTTTCACTATATTCTTGACAATCTTTCTCTTTGCAAAAGCGATACAATACGGTTTGATATTGATCGATGTATCGGTGGTTAGTTTAATTACCATCTTTGTTAGAGTACACTTGCCTACGACAACAAAGCTTTTAGTTGACTTTGTCCGCTTTCGCTTAAGTCCTTTCCCTTGTCAAGATTTTCCGTATTCTCAGTTATACAGCGGTCCCCTTCGACCACAAATCGATTTCCTTCTTTACACAAAATGTTACGGCCCAACAATACATTTTCGGAAATGAATTTGTCCTCTACGACAAGAACATCTGAATAGAACGTATTGTCATCGACGTCAACTGTTGCGGCAATAAATTTTTGACACACGTATTAACCACCAGCAAACCCCTTAAGAACGATAGAACAATCAAATTTCGGACTCATATTTTCGATGAATGACTTATGGGCCAAGGTTCGATTGCTACCAGGGTCCACAAATGAATTCTTTTAAAATGAAATCGTCGACGACGGCGGTTGGTAATGACTTTGCCTCAGTTTTAACGTCATTCGGCTTGGCAATTGTTTTCGATTCGGCAGTATTTTTCGTTTATCTGGACATGCAGCGGTTCGAAGGCATGCAACGTTCTCTCCTCTGTTACTCTAGACATTTTATTGACAAATATCCTGGGTTAAGGCAATTGTAGCAGATCGTTACAATTCGGGAATGGTTTGGATATATGATTTTTGAAAGCATCGTAGTTAATCCCATTAATTGTGTATTTAATAATGCAATCGTCCGAAAGTACACCTTTTCTTCCCAGAGAGAACATCTTATAGTTACTCCTCGGGTGTTTCTTGAAATTTACGTTTTGTTTCCATCATTTCAATATGAACGTCTGCAACATTCGTTTCGCACGAGAAATCCTGAAGAAATTTATTTTTAAATTGTTGCCACGTACCAAAGACTTCTTGAACGCTGTCAATCCAATATTTTGCAGGTCCTTAAAGCTTCAAAAATGAGGAAAGGTTGACCCAACCACTCCTAAAACCACCGAAAACCTTGATTTAATTGATTGACCATGTTCGCATTGACCGATGTTAACCGAGGTTGTTTACAATCTGCTGACTGGGCATGCTCAAATCAATTTGTTGCGTCGTAGTGATAGAAGACGAAAATTGTGATGACGTCACAAACTCAACCGGATGTGACGAAACTTATGTGTGCGTACTGGTGGTTCAAATGAAATTAACTGAGAGTTCGGCATCGTGTAGATACATTGCGATGACGCAATTGTTGGCTGAAATTGTGACATATTTACGGGTTTCCTCTTTTGATTTGTCGTTCTCAAAATTCAAATTTCTATTTCTAATTCGAATATTCGATCAGCAGTTTTTGTTAAAGAATTACATATCATAATTTATGAAATTTTTTGAAATGGTCCGGTTTTGAAGTCCGAAAACTTACTTTTTCAGAACATCCTTAAAACGTGATGTAACTTGCATTTAAAGTGTAACAAATATTTTTTTTTGTTCGAATTACTTAAAAAAATGTCTTTCCTGATCCATTTAACTTATTTTGCGCAAATTTTCATAAAGAAAACTACAGAAGACATACCGATATTTCCATGTAATACTGAAAAATTTCAGAGGGAGTTAAACAATTTGCATAATTATTTTATTATTCAAGAAATCTCGAAAATAATAGTAAATTTATTTCAGGTAAAATGCCTTTAATTATTGTAAGATAATAATTCAATAAATAAAAAACAAAAATTAAAAATTTATACGAGTATCTATAATCACAGATATACATTGGAACTAGATGGAGGAAGTTCGTCGTAAAATGTATGCTGGGCATAGTCTTTTTCAATATCTGTAAATGATTATACTCCTCTTTTTTTATTTTGAGACTATACAATTGCAAAGTCGTGGAACGTATAAAGTGGGATGCGTGTTACATCATTGGGATAACTCCTCCCAATCATCATCGAAAGTTAATTTATATTGAATTATTCTATCATGGTTATATTTTATATGCTCAAATTAGTGTCATGATCCCCAGATTTTTTTCCTGGTATTATCGAACTGTAATAGTTAACGCCATTGTGGCCATAATCCGCCGGAACGTTGATTGTTCTTTCTTTAATCTTCCTTTCGATTGTTGAATGCATCGAATCAGTTTCCAGTTGGGTATGGCCCTTTTCCTAATATTTTTGTGTAATTATTCTTTTCTCTTGAACAAATAGCGGAGAATAACAGGGCATTTGAAAGTGTACAATTGCGATTTTGGTTAGTACCCGCATCGCTTTATAAAACAATTTCGGTGTTGCTATTTGATAATTTTGGTATAACATTAGTTGATACAAGATTACTAACAATTGAAGAATATCCATTTGAGCCTAGTGCTCCCTTAACCTCGTGCCATAAAAAACAATACCCATCGTTGGATTTTAGATTGCAAGTCCATGTAAACACATGTTGATTGACATTCTCCTTGTCCGCTTGTTTCTCTTATCGGGCTCGATTTTTCTTGTTTAAATGATCCTGGTATTTGTTTTCTTCGATGTTCCTCGTCTTATAGCTAGAATGATCAGACCAAAATTCCTAAATTGGAGTACTCTTAAATTAAGGTTTTATTTTCAAAATTAATCCGAAAAATTGGTTAAAAATGGATAATAATTGTTGGATTAGTTTAAAGAAGAAGTTCTTTCTTTTATAGGGTAGGAGTAAGTATGGAAATGTTTGGGCGCGGTTTTCGATGTGCTGTCTGTCTATGTGTCAGTCTGTGTCCTCTCTGCATCCCAAGTGGGTTGACTTATTTTAATCAAGCTTCGTACTTGAGCATTTTCATGTGTTGGGAGGACCAAGTGAGGTTTTGACGGAGGCCGGCCCCCCGAATTTGGTAGCTTATCTTATCTTATCTTGGCTTACGCTTTCTCGTTTTTTATGTTTTTTCAATTATTTTGAAAGGTAGCATCTGCAATGGAATCGTTAATCGTTGAGAGCGAAGGAAATTTGGATTGGATGTGTAATAGGGCTGGTCAGGATCATTTTCCAAAATTTAGGCGGAAGTGACGATTTTGGTAGTAAACTGTTATTTCGTCATAGTTCAGCCGCTCTGCTTCCCATGTGTGTTGTTTGCTCAGAAGAGAATTTCATACTTGGAGGCTTTTGTTAGGTTAGGGGAGGTGGCAACTTCCTTTGGGGATTTTTCGTTTATGGCAGTATTTTGGTATAGAATTTGCGAGGGAGTCGGTTAGGAATGGGTTGATTGTAGGTTGAAGTTGTCGCAAGGCTGGTCCTGATCATTTTCCATAAATTACTAATTTTGATAGAAACGGTTTTTGGTGGGAGCTCGTTCTTGTTTACATATGCTTTGGGAGATGCAGGAATTTTCTGTTGATTTTCTGCTTGTGCCGATTTTTGTTGTGATACTTTTGCGTAGGAACTTTCTTGTTTTTTGCTAGTGCTTTGGAATTTCATTAGAACTGAAGAATTTTGATAGAAAACTGATGTTCACCAAACTGAGATTGTGTGAATGCGTAGCATACACATACAAACACAACACTACGTTTTCTCCTTAGCTGTAAAAGAGGTCGGTGTGAAAATGTTGTACAGGTTTTTTTCATGTGAGCTTCATGGGATTCAGATGGTGGAAATTTTATAATTCTTTGGTTGCCTTTAGCCGCCATAGTGTTCAAATGTTGTGCGAGAACAGCAATGAACAATTGTGTTTACTAAGCGACAAAAGATACGTTTTGTCTTGTTGGACATTTTATACTGTTGTTCATTAGCTAGAACAAACAAATGTTTGTATTGCGGTTAACTTCAAAAATTTATTTAATGTCGCATATCGTTCGGAGTAGCCAAGAGAACTGATTGAACATTTTTAAATGCTTCGTACATTTTAATGTACTAAAGCATAAAAATGTAAATTTTGATCATTTTGGGGTATTTTTCCGAATCCTATTTCATATTTTTGAATTCGGGTAGTTTGCACAGTGGTTGTGATAAAGGGGTATACTACCTCAGAAAGGAGTACGTCTGGCCACCCTACTTATAGCCTACGCACACATCACACTTATATTTTTAGGTTTGAACAAAGCCAATTGCATATCTTCAAATGTGTTGCAGAATGTTGTTAACGAAACCGGAGTAAAATTTTTTTCAGTACAACATTTATTTTTATATCCTGCGAACAATCCACGTTTTCAGCGACAATTCGGTTTCAAATAAAGTCAAACTCGGCAGTAATGGGAATCCATTTTTTGCTAGTTCTGCAAAAAATTGTTTCAAATACCGCAAATTTGACATTTAAGAGTTCTTTTATTCGGAGCTCTGAGATCAGCTGATAGTGACGTGCTTTGAACCTCACTAGGCGGTTTGCTTTTAGGCTCTTGAGCCAATTTAAAATTGTACCTTGGCTGAGAGATAAAGTGTTTTGGAACATCTTTTCATATACTCTTATAGGTATAGTTGATGCCTTCAAAATATATTTGATGGTGTTAAATCGGCTTGATGCATCGGAAGATTCAATTCTCTGTTTGTTCTTTTGTTTATCGGAAACTTCCGTGTTGCACTTTACGAATTTTTTTTTTCAGCCCAAGACTTAGACAAGAAATATTTGAAATTCGCAAATGCAGTGGAGTTTCATTTGTTTTTTGGATTTGGAAATATCATAAGCTCATTTGTCACCTAATAACGTTTTACTTCACCAGACTCTCTTTTAGCGCGTTTAGAACGCTTCTTTGAAATTGGGTTTGATAGGGTTTCTTAAGCACGGATATCGTCTAATCCCTTAATTTCGAACATACCTTCTTCTAATGCTTGTTCGGTGCCGCAAGGATAAAGATCATCGAACGTTTCATTTTCAAGAATGATTTCCACCACAATTGGAATATCTCTGGAATTGGCCACCTCAATTGAATCGGAAACGACTTCAACAATTTGTGTTTCTATACCGTAAAATTATCATTTTCTGGATAAATTTCGGCTGACGGGCATGCATTTAAAACGACGCTACCCTCATCCTCGACATGACGTGTAAAAACAAACTAATAAATCGTTAAGTTTTGGTGGGAAAATTGATTAAGTCCAAAAATGTGAGCTAAGTCCAGCACTACCGATTCTAAGGTTAATAAACTAAGTAATATGCATAATTTCTTATTTAAAACTATCCTTATTTAAACCAATACCCTGTAATACAAATTTTAAAATTACTTTCGAAGAGACTACTTACCAAATGAAAAAGGTATTACCAATAAAAGACGGGCGCTTGAAGACCCGTGAATTTTTAATTTAATACTGAGGACATCCTTAATTTAAAATCATTAACGAAGTTATTAATCTCTGGAACGAATATATCTTTTTTTTTCCTTTATTAATTAGAACTGAGACTGTGCTCATCTAGCAATTTATCTTTCAAATTTACAAATTTTACATTTCTTAAACAATTCTGATTTGTTGGGGTGAAACCCAATGGTTAGTCCAAAAATTAATTAAACCTGGCCTCATTCTTTGAAGTCTTCTTTCAACGACAGGGTTATCTATCATATGGCGAATATAGGGGTGTCCATGTTCCTGGAGCCTTATTTCGTGTTTGGCGGCGTGTTTTTTATTTCATCTTTGATGTATTCCATCTGTAAGTCCCTATGAAGGTCTTCATTTCTTGTGTACCACGGAGCATTTACGATGCTACGGAGAACCTTATTTTGAAACGTCTGTATCATTTTGGCGTTTGTTTGCTTAGTACTTCCCCAGAGTTGAATACCGTAGGTCCATATCGGCTTCAGTATTTGCCGATATAGCAGCAGCTTGTTGTATATTGTAAGTTCAGAGCCTCTACCTATGAGCCAATACATTTTTCTGAACTTAATATTAAGTTCTTCTTTTTCTTTTTGACATGCCCTCTCCATTTGAGCTTGGCATCGAGAGTCATTCCAAGATATTTAGCTTTGTTTGCATATGCTTTGTTTCTATCGGTAGATGGGAAGCTTTTTGATCTGTAAAGTTAATATGCGTGGATTTCGTCTCATTATGCTTGATTCTCCAGCGCTTGGTCCAGTTACAAACCGCATTGGTAATCTTCTGGAGTTTGCTCGTTGCATCAGCGACATTACTTCCAATGGCCATGATTGCTGTGTCATCTGCAAAGGTGGCTATGGTTCCTTCATCGGTTGTTGGAATATCCCTTGTATATAATCAATACAGGATTGGTTCTAAGACACTCCCCTGTGAGCACCGGCGGAGATTTTCTTTAGTTCGGAGTATTCATCCTAATATTTCACACGAAAATGTCTATTGAATAAATAAGATCTTAGTATGGCATAGAATTGTCTCGGCAGATCTCTGTGCAGCTTGAATTCCAGTCCTCTGTGCCAAACTTTATCGAATGCTTGGGCGACGTCCAGAAATATGCTGGACCATACTTTTTTGCGTTCTAACGTTCTTTCAATAATGTTGGTGATTCTATGCACCTGTTCAATTGTGGAGTGCTTTTCTCTGAATCCAAATTGATGTGGAGGTATTAGTTGTCGGTCCTCAATTATTGGTTTAAGTCTTTTTAGTAATTATTTTTCAATGAGTTTTGACATAATTGGTAGCAATGAAATTGGCCTGTATGATTTTTATCGTTAGGTGGTTTATCAGGTTTTGCTATCATGATTACTTCTGCTACTTTCCATTGCCACGGAACATATTTTAACGGAAAGCTTGCATTGATTATGTGTAATAGCTTACGAAATCCTTTATCTGGTAGAGCCTTAATTATTTGGCAAGTAATCAAGTCATATCCTGGGGCTTTTTTAACATTCATGTTGCTTTTCACGTCTTCTTTTAATTCTTTGAGAGTTCCTAGGCGTCTATCAAAATCATCTAGCTTTTGGATTGACATTATATTTTTATTGGCCGTTTGCCTTGGTAGTGGTTGGAAGGTATCCGCGAGATAAACCGCAAACATATCAGCCTTCTCTTTAGGACCTTTTGCCCAGGTTCCACCCTCCTTTTTAAGTGGAGGCACTTGCATTTTGGGTCTTTTGAGTCCCTTCGTCGCCTCCACAGAAAATAATCAGATTTTTTTTTATCGGTTAGGCTAACTAGATATCTGTTGATTGATGCATTTTTAACTTTCTTAAGAAGAGATTTGAGGCTGTTACCTAAATTGTTAAGAATTGTTTTGTTCTCCGGTGTTCTAGTTATTTGCCAGGTTTTACGTGCCCGTCGTTTTTGTCTTACCAACTCTCTAACTTCCATTGGGTAGGATATGTTAAGCTGCTTCTTATTTTGTATAATAAGGGTATTTGCCAAAGCAGCATAGTGAATTGCTTCATTGAGTTGTTCTAATTCATCTTCCAACTGGTGGAGATTTCTTATCGACACCTGAAGATTGATTTTTCCCTCCAATACCTAAAGAAAGAGATCCCAGTTTATTAATCTGGGTGCACTCTCCCTTTAAATTACCATTTCACTGACTGTCATGATAACCGGGGAATGATCCGATACTAGAGAATTACTGTATTCAATGTGAATGTAGTTCTGGGATATACCTCTTGGTACATAAAAGTCTGTTAGGTCAGGTATCTTCGTTCCGTCACTGGGCCAGTATGTTGGGTAACCACCAGAGTAAAATTCACATTTTGATGTCTGCCCTGCTTGAAGCAACTCCTTACATTTTGACGTCGTAAGTCTAGATCCTCAATAGGTGTTATTCGCATTAAAGTCACCTCCAATAATAAAATCACGTCCAAGCGATTTAAATAGTTTAAGGTAGTCCTCCCTTTTCAAGTTATGCCGAGGAGGACAATATATTGCAGAGATAGTAAGCTGTCTGTGTTTAATTTGGATCATTACAGTAGTGACTTGCATTGTTTCTATGAATATATCATTGAATATTTTTTTTTTGCTTTTGAGTGCTAAACATATTAACCAATTGTCCAAATTAAAATTGTAAATTGGGCGACCATGAATGACGATCCACGGTCAATCCCAGATGTAAAACACTTTATATAAGATTTCTGGATAGTACGGAAAATTATATCCTTTCCGAGTTGCGCACAACTATTTTTACATACCTTGGTGACATGATTTTTATTTACTGTTTGCCACCATTCGTCCTTTATTATTCGTTAACAACGTATTTTTGTTGTTGATATGTAATTAGGATAACTATTTTTAGTTGATAATTTTATTTTATAAAAAATTACTTTGGTCATTCGGTTAAAATAATATTTAGAATCTAGGTAAATATTTTTTGGTTTATTGGTTTTATGTATGACTGAGTTTTCGACGATTAATAATGATCATGATGATGGGGAAAATGTGTTTTGTGTGTAAGCATTTAGAGTGGCAAAAAGGCTAAATTAACATAATGTGGGTATAATTTAATATATACCTTTGATTAGATGAATGACCAAAGTGAAATTAAAAGCATTAATTAATCTCGTGTATATAGTTTCGAGGTTTTGTTGTTGTTGCTGTGTATTCACATCCGTATATAAATATTAGAATGTCAAAATTAGGCCAGATAAATTGGATGAATAAATTAATATATTGAAATGACCTTAATAGTTTTAAGGATGGTATAGGATATTCAGCGAAATAGAAAAGAGGTCCTTTTTGTTCCGGTTTATAATTTGTTCGCCAATCTAAACGATATTCCCGTATCGCTATATACCTATAAAAATCGGTATTACCTCTTAAAAAAGCTCTTATGTCGCTTAAAAGTAAATTTAAAGGTTACACACGCTACATTTGTTTACTTTTACTTGTTCAAAGAAGCAAAATAAAACAAAACAAAAAAATAATTTGTGGTAAACAGCAGAATCATATTATTCTAAATATTGATATACACGGTCACACACTCACGGATGATTGGTATTACGGCCAATTGTGTCAATAACGTTTTCTGAAATTTTGGAAATAACTTTTGGTGATACGAATTATTGTTTATATTTAAAATGTACAAGTATCTCAAAATGACGTGTTCATAATACAATTTTAGCTAGATAAATGTGTTTCATCCGCGTACACTTGACATAATAATTTTTATATTTCGATTGTGTATCTAGAGCATTTTCGAGTCATGTGACAATTTCACGTTTAGTGAGGTAGTAAACAAGCGGAATAATATTACGCGATATTATCACTGGGTTATTAAATGGCACGTGTTTCAACTAGCGTGGTAACTAGCTGTTATATATAAAACTATTTGGTGTATATGTAACCAGTTGTTGTGGCCGCATCTTTATATTGTTTTATGTGCGATCAAGGTTTTACACACTTATAAAATTTAATATTAAATGATGTTCAATGCCAATGTGGATTACCTATTAAACTATTTTTTACCATAATATTCTTACATTTAGCTAAAAGATTTAAACCAGTTCCTTGCTAGTGAAACTCTTGAACTCGGGTCAAAATCATTTCGATTGATTTTTATAACTGTTTGAAGGTTGTAAAATCCGTTTTTAAAACACCCAGTTCAGATGTCCTCCTCAATCTATGGACCCCAAATTGTTCCTGGAACAATTTCAAACATTTTAGAATACCCAAAATATTTTGAATAGAATTTCAAATTCGGATCACTAGGAATTAGCAAAATATATATGTAAAATATGGTGGGATGGATATGTTATCGCCAACACTCGACTTACCTGAACGAATGTACATAGATCTCGAATACGTCACACTTGGTGTTTGAGGTGAACAATTAAAGTTGGGCGAAGTTACAGTAATTTTGGTAAAACAGTCAAAAATCGCTGTTCCTGTTTAAAATTTCAATTGAATCTTTTAATTTTGTGCCGTTTTTAGCAAACGCTAAAGGTTTATAGGTTTTTTTATCTAAACTCGTCATTTCTGATAAATTTTAAAAAATTGCCTAAACTAATTTTGTTTGAAAATTTATTTACAATTTTTTAACCGTTTTCTCGTAAATGCTATATAATTTTCAAAAAATTTGCAAACAACGAATAGGAAGCTCCTATATAAGCTGCCCCTTCCGGAGGACCTATTTCGTCTAAAAATCTCTGGGATCTCCTGGTTTATGGAAAAGGATTAAAATCGGAGTAAAGTTTATGCCAAAATAACAAAATATACACTGTGTCCTTTAAGTACTTAGAATTAAAAAAACACTCAAAAATTTAACTTTCATAATTTTTAATAAACACAAATATTTCTGCACAATAAGTAGAAAATATTTAATTTTTGTGAAAAGTTTTGAGTGAATTTTATAATAAGAAATTTTTATAACAAACACACTACAAGGTGATCGAAGAGGTTTTGAATTAGTATCTGATGTAAGACGCAAATCTTATTTATCCACATGCTCGAAAATCTCTGAGATTTTTATTATTGGACAGAGAACATCAATGAGTGTAATATGAAATTTTTTAAACATTTGAAAGTATTTATCTCGGCCCCTACGGAGAAGGTTGATGTAAGAAACAATTCTTATTTGTCCACATGTTCGAAAATCTCTGAGATTTGTTATGCGACAGAGAACATCAATGAGTGTAATATAAAAATTCTTAAACATTGAAATTATTCATCTCGGCACCTATATGGATGGATTTATCCGCATTGCTTGTAATACGAACATTCTTAAACATTAGGAATTGTTTAACTCGGTCCCTACGGATTGCATAGATATGATCGAAGTGGTTTTGAAGTATTATTTGATGTGAAAATCCAATCTTATTTATCCACATGCTCGGAAATCTCTGAGATTTTTATTATTCGACAGAGAACATCATTGAGTGTAATACGAAAATTTAAGAATTTTCATATTGCACTCAATGATGTTCTCTGTCGAATAACAAAAATCTGAGATTTTTGAGCATTTGGATAAATACGATTTATTTCTTACATGAAGTACTACTTCAGAACCACTTCGCTCATCTCTGTGCAATTCGTAGGGATCGATTTAAATAATTCTAAATGTTTTGGAATTCTCGTATTATACTCAATGGTGTTTTTTCTCGAATAGCAAAAATCTCAGAAATTTTCGAGCATTTGGATAAATACGATTTGTTTCTTACATCAAGTATTAGTTCAAAATCACTTCGATCAACTTTATGCCATCCGTAGGGGCCGAGATGAATAATTTCAAATGTTTAAGAATTTTTATATTACACTCATTGATGTTCTCTGTCGAATAACAAAAATCTCAGAGATTACCGAGCATGTGGATAAATAAGATTTGCTTCTTACATGAAGTGTCACTTGAGAACCACTACGATCACTTTTGTGCGATTCGTAGTGTGTTTTGTTGTAAAAATTTCTTATTATAAAATTCACTCAAAACTTTTCACAAAAATTAAATATTTTCTACTTACGAGTATTGTGCTTGCTCAAATATTATCATGAAAGTTCAATTTTTGAGTGTTTTTTTAAATTCTAAGTACTTATAGAACACAGTGTATAATTTGTTATTTTGGCATAAACTTCACTCCGATAGGCTTAAATATGAAGTTTAGTCAAAAAACTCTAGGTCACAAATTTTCATGATTACCATAAAAAATTGTAATCCACTCTCTTTTACCATAAATTTATAAATAAATCTCGTATACACCACACTTGATTTCTAAAGGGAGAAATAAATTAACCAAATTTTTGGCAAAACTACAATCAAAAACATTTTACCTTTTGAAATTTTAGAAAATCAACAAGGTCAACAATTGTTGGTTGAAAAGTTGAAAAAGCTTCCATCGAAGCTGCTACTTCCGGTACTCAGTTTTATAAATTTTTACAGAAAAACTCTCAGCTTATTTTTATACGAGAACACATTACGGCGATAGTGTTCTTGATGAATAATTTATTGCCCTCTCCCGTTTGAAATTAGTAGGCAAATCCTCGATTTCATTGTACTTGTTCTTAATTCTGATGGGAAGTTTATACTTACTGAGACAACATCCTACTTGCATATTTAGGCTAATCTGACTACATGCGAACAACGTGTCTTTTCTCGTGTTCTCGTCTCATCTCGTGTTTAGAACGAAAATTCTATTGTGGAAAACGTAATTGTCATTCCGCAGGCTCTATCGCTCAAGAATTCATATAAATATAAGCGCTCATTCAAAATTCACTGTTCAGTCGAATTAGAAAGTATGCAGAAAAGAAATTTAAAGTCAGCCATCACAAAGCGTCAGTTTTGTTTCAATAGGTGTCGCTAGCTTACTTAATAATAAACCGACTTTAATCACAGCCGCTTAACACGCCTTCTGTATTCTGGACCCTGATCACCCCCATCAATAACTGAGGAAGGTAATTCGTTTTGTGTCAAACCCATTCGAAACAGCGCTATCTAGTTAGAAGGTTAGGTTATGTTAAAAGTCCTCACAACTGCACGAATCATAAATAAAGTTTTTCAACAACCAGCCGGTCGTAGAGGAAGACGCTGAACGCTTTAGTACATGATGTATCATTCATTAGCAAAAGTGGTGCTTAGTTAAAGCGAATGATACTTGTTCGAAATTAAATGGAAGTAACTTCTCTGTTTTGGCTTTTCAAGGAACGTGAAAACTTATTTAAAATTTGAGAAAAGGTTTCAAGTGCTCGAGTTCATGCAACATACATATCGCCAGGTGGTGTTGGCCGAGATATTTCAGTAGAATCTTTGGACGATATTATACCACATGAAGTGTCTAATACATCCATTATGAGCATGACCAACAGTTATTACTTTTACTTTCGTTTACATTGTAAAAGTAAGTATATAGTAAGAAAATCTTCTACTTCGATATTTGTGCAGATTTTCCATTTGCTATATCGAGGAAGTAAACATTGTCTGGTCGGGATGAACTTCATATTGAAACTTTTTTAATAAATTGGGAGATCCCAGTAATTTTTGGGCGAAATCTTTACACCGGAAGTAGCAGTTTTTCGTTTTTTTGCAAATAATTATTTTGAAACGTATATGTATAGCATTTACGAAAAACGTTTAAAACAAAGAAATTGTAGATTAAGTTTCAGCCAAAATTTCTTGAAAATTTTACTGGAAATAACGAGTTATCATCAAAAAATTTTATTTCACCAAAATTCGGTATCTCTACTGTCCAGGAAAATTGACTATTCGGAATCAAACTTCATATTAAAGTTTTTCCATAAAGTAGGAGATCCATGCGAAATGTGGTGGACATATGTGTACCGCAAGTATAGCGCAGGTAGGTTCAATTTTTTGATTTAGAAATTAAGTGTGATATAATGAGATCTATGTTCATTTGTCGTGAAAACGCCATGTATTGGGCACACCAATTACACCATTCCAGTTTCTTACTACGCAAAAAACTAAAAAATCGTTTTGTGTAAAAAATTATCATTTCCGATTAAATTTTGGAAAACTCTTTAAAATCTTTTAGTTTTAAATCGTTTATTTCAACATCCTTCGTGACAAACACCAAATCGAGTTCATCAGATTTGCGATCGCGTCTGAAAACTAAACTGACTCAGGGCGCTGGAAGATTCTTTGCAGCTGCTGCAACATTCTCACATTAGTCAACTTCACGAATAATTTGATAAGGTTGCGTCAATCGGTTATATTGTCAAAAGTATGCTGGTTGTATATTTTAAGAATCTGCGTGCTATGAATGATGTCTAATTGTCCTTAGCTGCAAGGTGAAGGTGGCTGGTCTTGTGGCATGGCTGACCATGAACTTTGATGACGTATGGATGATGACCAGGAACACCTGCAATGTCACCCATAGAACCAAATGAAACAGCCTTATTAATTGGGACGATTTTTTGGACTACTCATAAGATCTTGGTTTTGGAAGTTTAACTTTTCCCACGACGTTCATTGCATTACAACTGTGTGGATTTCAGCGAATTTAATGAATTCATTTCGGATATAGCCTGACTGAATCGCTGATCTGGAGTCTGGCATTGTCGGTAACGATGTTATCTTTCATGATTTAGATGCCTGTTACGTTCTTCCCTGGAGTAGGCGGAATTAAAAAAATTATGGCCTGTCATATTATGCTAGGAGTTCAGGGTGTTCTGATCTTATTATAGGTAAATTAAAATTTTGCTAACAACTAAAAAAAGTTAAATTCGGAGCAATTGTAACGAAATACTTCTTTTTAAAATTGAATTTTAAACAGATCTAAACAATTTTTATAAATTTGTGCTGTCATTTCTCGGTTGCTCTTAATTGGAATAAGAAAAATAACTCCCTAGGATCGGGAAATATATACTCGTATGTGTGGGATTCCTGGATAGAAGTGTGTGAGGTTGCCCCAGTTTTCATCACGCGGGGAAAATAAAAAATTTTCATCAGGCAATACTAATTTCACCCCTCCCTCACCCTCCATATGAAATTTCAAGAAATTAATAATTTTCTGGCACCTATAGAGTGCCTAAAGGTTTGACTTTTGATTTTCCCTCGTCATGGTGTCTACTGGCTCTGTTATACGGGGGGATTTTTATGTTCGGGTCGATTTTGTTTGGCCGCCATTTTGTTTGCATGACGTTTGTCAGCATTTGGCAGTCGTAGAGAGTGGTCGATATCAGTTTATTATGGAGCATCTCATGCCGCAACAACGTATTGAAATTATTAAAACGGTTTATTTGTTGGTGTTTTTGGCAAAAAATCATAATGAGCGACGAAGCACATTTCGACTTGTCTGGCTTTATTAATAAACACATAAACCACTACTGGTGTACGGAACAACCTCATTTGATACAACAAAGAACACTACACCCTCGTATAGAGTAACAGAATGCTGCACCATTTGAGCCGGCGGCATCATCTTTGAGGATGCCAGAGGCAATACTGCAACAGTTATACTGGTGATCGCTATCGGGGCATGTTGAAAAACTTTCTTGTATACCCGAAATGGATCAATTAGACCTACAGAGGATATGATTCCAACAAGACAGTGCTCCATCACACACAGCTCATTATACGATGCACATTTTGTGGCCGAATATTTCTTCCTATATGGGTGTATTTGAAGGGAAAGGTGTACACCAATAAAGCAACCACAACTTTGATGCTTAAGGAAAACATTAGAAACGAAATTGCCGAAATAACACCAGAAGTTTGGTCAATATAATGTCGCAAAGGCGAGCTCTTAAAAGAGCTCGCCTTTGCGACATTATATTGACATTATATTCCGTACATATTGTTAAAGACCATAGGGTCTATAAAGTGGAACCTAATAAAAATTTGGATTGGCTCATTTGCATATGAGCCGCAACAATTGAAATTAAAGAAAAACTCAATAAAAAATTAATAAATCTTTGGAACCTACATATATAGATTCTTTATGGTTATATATCAATGAAAGACGTCTGTCTAGTGGTTTTTACAAGTACTTTAATAAATTTACTAATTAATTGGATGATTTAATAATCCAGGCATAGGATGATTTTAAAAATCCTTGGATGAGATGAATACTGCCTGATGTACATTTTTATTTTTCCTGGGATGAAAAGCTGCACACACTTCTGGATTGCTTAGTTATATGAACCAAAGGCTTGTTTATGTACGTGGCCATTGCAACCTCTTCATTTGCTCTCTAAAGCCAAGTAATTATCAGTTTAGAAGATTTTTAAAATTTGTTATTAAACTCCAGAAGCTTCTGTCGGTTCGTGTTTCCAAGTCACCATTACCTTACCGAAAATTAATCCTCAGTTAATAAAACCGGACATATTAAAAGAAGGCCGTTCTTTTGCAGATAAGTTTAGTATATAATTTCTTCGGCACCAATTTGGTATCCCGATAACCAGAAAATCCGGATCAAAATAAAAACACCGGCAATTCCTTTCTCGAGGATATTCAATTCCATTGTAAAATCCAATCCAATCATAAAAATGATTGATGCATATTGATATCTCACAACTCAATTTATATTTTAAATTTGTTGGATAGCTGTCAAAAAGTGGCTAATTTTCATGCAAGTTGCACAAATTTAATATCTGCATGCCGGATTCCATTTAACATGAGTTGGTAAATCTAATAACTTTTTTAAATTTCAATTAAAATCTAATACATTTTATAAAAGTTCGGCCGGTTGTAGTACTCGGTGCTTGGGGGACGGGAACCGAACGATCCGAAGCAATGTGAAATCAGTTGAAATAATTTGATCTATTGTATAATGAACACATATTTAGGAAGTTTTTAGCCTGAACCATATCAATATCAACCCAGCTAGATAGCAAACACAATCATATAAACTCAGTAACCATGACACAATGAGTTAGATCGTTCTGCACTTCTAAAATGTCAGCCGGAACTAACTTTTTGCCAGCTGAAACAAGGTTTCAGTCCGAACTGAACCGGCTGATATTTAATCGTTTCCAGCTGAAATTGTGCAGATATTTGTGCGGAAAACCGGTCGTTCATAAAACGTCATCGCTAGAAATGCCGGCCGGTAAAGAAACCGCATCATGAAATCTGGGTTGGTGTCGTGAAATACGTGACTGGTCAAACTTTGACGGAAATCAATAATTTTTCGTCAAAACGGTACCATGGAGGCCGTTTAACCGGTAATTTACCGTCAAAAATTGCTCCATAGCAATGTAGTTGTAGAGCAAACATTAAATTTTATTAAAACTTTTAATACAGTAAATAAAGTTACTTTAATAAATTATTTTTTGGATTGGATGTGATTAATTCAAATATGACAAAATTAAAATTTATTGTTATTACGGGTATTTTTTCAACCCAACACAGAAACAGTTGTTGGTTGAGTTCATGGTAATCCACTCAAACTTGGCGAGGAGATTGTTAAATTCAAAGCTAGCGTAGAGCATCGGGCAGCGATTTAGGAAATTTTTTGGCAACAGCTGAATTCTAATGACACTCCAACTAAGTCTACAGATTTAATTTGTACGTGTACGATTATTTTGTACTACTGTAGTATGCACCATATTTTACGCTTTTACTTTTTATTATAACAAGTAAAAAATTATTATTGTTCTGTCACACGAAATTAAAAACAAATAATCTGATAGTGTCATCATGCCATACAAATTTCTATTTTGACAAGAAAATACGAGTAGAATTGC
Organism: Nephrotoma guestfalica; assembly: GCA_963691935.1. Lineage (NCBI taxonomy): Eukaryota > Metazoa > Arthropoda > Insecta > Diptera > Tipulidae > Nephrotoma > Nephrotoma guestfalica. The sequence goes on along the minus strand of OY829915.1, from coordinate 183,553,216 downwards.
TACCATAGAACTACCACTGAACTAAAAATTTGCTCAACTTTTTTTCGATCGGATTTCATGATACGGTTTCTTTACCGGTCGGTAATTCTAGTGGCGACATTTTACGATCGGCTGAGATTTCCGACCGGATTTTACGATACCGCCCCCGATCGGCAAAATAGTGAGCCAATTTCTAGTTCAGTGGTATTTTGCTATATTTTCTTGTCAAAATAGAAATTTGTACGGCATTATGACATTGTCAGATTTATTTGTTTTTAATTTCGCTTTAAACAATAATAATTTTTTATTTGTTATAATAAATCGCAAAAGCGTATATGGTACAAGTTTCAGTAGTGCAAAATAATCGTGTACGTACAAAATAAATCTATAGACTTAGTTGGAGTGTCATTTTAATTTAACTGTTGCTAAAAAATTCCTAAAACGCTGCCAGATGCTCTATGCTAGCTTGGAATTTGACAATCCTTTCGCCAAGTTTGAGTGGGTTTCCATGAACTCAACCCACAGCAGTTTTCGTTATGAAACAAAAAAAAATACTGTTAAGGTTAGCCAACAGTTTCCAGCCGAAAGGTAATGCAGATAGTGCCTTTGCTATCGCAGTTGAAAGATGGTAATGCAGATATTATTTTTGCTATCCCAGCCGAGAAAATATTTTATACTCGAAACATATAGATCACCTCCAAATAACCATAATACAGCAAAACTATATCTGGAAATAAATAATTTTACACAAGTGGTCCAAATCCAATGAAATGTTAATTACAATAAATTTAGAAATTTCCGAAACAAAATTAATAAAACGTTCTGCATTTTCTAGGTTACCCACTTCCCCATCGTTCTACTATGGGCATTAGATACTGAGTTGAATGGATTATATCTAGAATACTAAACATACAAAAATTCTCCAAAAAATCTTTGAAATATGTTAAACGTTCCTCTATCACCTTATGTAACCCACTAGTCCGGCGAGCGAATAATTTCTGAGTTCAATGGACTATATCTCGAATACTAAACATACAAAAAATGTGATAGAGGAACGTTTAACGTATTTGAAATAATTTTTTGAGAATTTTTGTATGTTTAGTATTCGAGATATAGTCCATTGAATTCAGTATCTAATGACCATATTAGGATTGATGGGAAAGTGGGTAACCTAGAAAATACAGAACGTTTTATTAATTTTGTTTCGATACTTTTTAAATTTATTGTAATTAACATTTCATAGGATTTGGACCACTTTTGTAAAATTGTTTATTTCCAGACAGATTTTTGCTGTATTCTGGTTATTTGGAGTTGATAGTAGTACTAGGTATATCAAGTAAATTTCATTCGGTTATAAAAGATTTTTTCGTCTGGGATAGCAAAGACATAATCTGTATTACCACCTTTCAGCTGGAGACTTTCGGCTAACTTTAATAGTGTCAAGAAAATACCCTTAAAAATAATAAATTTTAATTTGATCATATTTGAATTAATCACGTCCAAACCAATAGTTTATTTTTTAAAGTAATTTTATTTGTTTTTTTTTAAAGTTTTAATAAAATGTAATGTTTGCTCAACAACTACATTGCTATCGATCAATTTTTGACGGTACATTTTCGCTTAAACGGCATCCATGGTACAGTTTTGATGGTAAATTATTGATTTTCGTCAAAGTTTTACCGGTCACGGATTTCACGATACCGACCCAGTAATTTTGAAAAATAATACATTTATTAATTAATTTTACACATATAAACAATATAAGTAAAGTTTAGTAAGCCAATTATACGAAATTATGGTACTCAAACTTATTAAAGAAACAGACCAGTGCATACATTTAGGGGCATTTAAGTATCGATACTAAAAAATAAATTTGTTTGTCTCAGTACCATACAGCCTTAAGGCTGTATCCCTTTCTGTGGAAATAAAAATGTATAATACACGGAAATCCATACTACGCGCCAAAGAAAAGTCACAAAAATTCCAGTGTGGGTGTGAATCCCGACTAAAAAGAGAATAAATCAAATTGGAAAGAAGATAGAATTTCGTCGGAAACTCGGGTTTTTTCCATATCTTTTTCCATCCTATTTGCACACACTTTTCTGCATGCTACTAGAGCAGATTTCCATAGTACTGTTACGTAAATTAAATAAATTGTTTATGCATTTTTTGTATTGTAAAATTTATTTATATTTAATTTTTAATATCAAATTACACATTATAATTTTTAATTTAAATTTAATAAATCCCGCCTATGCATTTACATCTCTCTCTGCATCCATCTTAAAACAAAATAAATCGACATCGTAAATTTGTACACGTTGATCGAAATTCAATTTTATTACCTATTTAGTCCAATGTTGTTGATCGTGGTGATGGCGAAATACGATCATAATTACACTTAAAATTAATAAAATTTTATTTTAATACTTAAAACACATTTTAAAAAATAAAACAAAACACAATAAAAAAACCCGTAACTGTGTACATGTTTATTCGCCGACATGTCTCACGAAACTGAAGAAACAATACAAATCTAAGAAAACATCAAAACAAAATTGCAAATCAGAAAGGGAAAGAAAATTATTTTTACTCAAAATGGAGTTTTTTGTGTCTTTGATAATTTGTAGTACGGAATTTAGTGCGGAATTGGCAAGACACACTGGAAAAATTGCATACTGGCATGATGCTCAGAAAACAAATTCCATTTCAATATCGGTATTTAAATTCCCAAATAATGTATCCAAACTGGTTTGTTTCTTTAATAAATTTGAGTACGCGAACTTTCGATAATTTATCTACTGTACTTTATTTATATTGTCCGTATGTATAAAATTACTATAGGGAACCCTCCCTATAGGGACAGTAAAAGAAACCCAAATTATATCATCATTGCGGCGTAAAAACAAAAAATTTATCGTTTGACGTAATTTTTTTCCAATCGATCAGAATCGAAATTTTAAATATTTTTAAACTAAATTTTCTATTTTCTAAGTATGTTTAATACCAATCGTGATAATCGAGTATTAATACTTCGATTTTATGTTCTTTAACACTCTGGTGCAAAATTTTTTCGCTGTTTGGGGTAAAGGCTACTTTATGAAATATTTTGAATAGCTCTGAGGGCCAACTTGTATGCAATTTCCCCAGTTTAACAATTTCTTGTGCGCACCTGAGCTACCCAATCGTATACAACAATAATTAATTACACTTGATGTAACCCGCTTTTGATTTATTTGTTTATTGCAGCACGATAAAACCCATTTGACACCAACAAATTAATTTATGTACTCTTATCAATTTATTATAACACAAAATATCGTTTTAAATCAGAAAATCACAATCATTTCATAAATTTATTTATCTGCAGGTTTAAGTCATACCAGGACTGTAGCAAATATTATTCTTGTATTTAAGGGTGTAGGACGCAGTGAAAAACCCTAAAAATCCTGAATAAAATTACATATTTTGTTTCTTCTATTTTAATCCCTTATATTTTGTTTCGAGTCAGATGATGGATGGTACCGTGCATAGGGAAGAGAAACCTTGCAGGATTTATAAAATAAAAAATTTAAATTTTAATGTCTAATGCATTTAAGTAATTTGATTTGAATTTATTTGCAAATTGTTATTGAATGAATGAGTAAATGAGTGGTGTTAAGGTTAGGGCCTGATGTTATTAAAATTGATTAGGGGTGAGTATCTTTTTTGTTGCGTGTGTCTATATAAGAAAGAAGGGTGAATACATTTATGTGTATTATGATAATTTTGACACAGTGTATTCGATATGGTTTATTAAATTTCCATTTTTTTCTGGCACTCTAATTGCATAAGTAGGTTGAGATTGTAATCTTTTAATTAATCAAAATAAATAAATTAAATTTAATACGTTTCTAATATTTTATTTGTTAACTTGTTTCAGATCAAAGAAGTTCACCGGTTTCATGTTATTCACCACAAAATCGACTTGTACCATGGCCTGCACATACGACACCAACAGAGGTGCGCGGGGAACGTGATCCTCCTGGATTAAACAACAACAATAATATCGTTAGTAATAATAACAATAATAATCGAAAACTCCAAAATCTGGGGTTAATATGTGTTGTGTGTGGAGATACAAGTTCCGGGAAACATTATGGGATTTTGGCGTGTAACGGATGCTCCGGATTTTTTAAACGAAGTGTTCGCCGTAAACTAATTTATCGGTGAGTACCAAGATTTTTTGAATAAAATATTTCGCGGTACAGTATTTTTGACATTGGGGTGTGGCCGACGGGTGAAACTATTTTCAGAAATTGTTCGTAAAATATTTTTTAAGCATTACATTTTTCTATCTTTCTTATTAAATGTCAGTGATTATTTAATATTCTTTAATACTATTCGTAGCATTTTTTTAACAAAATCCGTATTAAAGTGCAGAAGATGATGGTGGAAATAAAACAAGGTAATCTCGAATATGATAGAACTTTTTTAATGTCAATCGGTCATATTTAAAGAGTGTGTTGAATACTAGTAAAGCTAGCTTACACTATATTCCTTCTTCACACTACATTGGTGTGCACTTTGTCGAATACCTGATACAGTAGACGATAGCAAATGTTGTGATGCCTTTAGATCTGCTGTTGTTGATGTTGGTTCGGACGTACAGAAACCTGTCCACTTCGTGGGTGATATGGACTCCTACATGACTTCATCGAATTGCAGTCTATGTTTAACAGTTTGATCCTGAAAACTAACACTGAATGATTTCGAGTTATTGTCTGTTCGAACCCTTACTTGATTTTATGTGAATCGGTACTTTTCAAGTTGTGTCTGTTGATATTGCGTTCTACAGATGGCATAACGTTATCGAAGATCGTTGCCCCAAAAATAATTCAGCATAAGCTTTGCCCGTTTTAGCATGTAGTGTATCCTGATAACTAAATAAGAATGTGCTGAGCTTAGGTTCGAGATCTGTGTTATCATTCGCACTTGCCTTGTACTAATTGCCTTACGATAACCAGATACAGTTTGCTTTTAAATGGTTCCACGAGATCGAAGTCAATTCGTGCCCAGATTCGGGCTGGAATACTCCATGAGTATAGTGGTATTTATTTGTTGCAATTTCGATTTTCCTGACAACTTTGACATTGCTTGCCGCAGTGCAAAATGTTGCAGGTAATACTATACTTCCTTGTCACATGAGAATGATGTTCTGCACGGATAGTTCGTCTCAGCGTGGTCGATACGGCCGGAACTGTGGATGATGGTACGTTTGATGTGTCCGCCCTTATTTCGCTACGTTTATATAATGCGAGTAATTTCTTTGTCTTTGTTGGTCATCCATTTTGACTTTGTTTTTGTACTTGACGTCATCTTCAATCTGATGGCTATCGAGTTGTGGATCTTGAGTTTCTAGGTGGTATTCGTGATAAAAAGTTGGGGAAATCTTAAATTGTCCATGAAACAACATTTTCAACGTCATAACTATGAATTTAACAGCAAGGTCTATCGAATTAAACGAGTATTAACGAGTTTTGGTAGATACCATTTTATTTCAAATATATGAGTCAGCGGTTCGTGATCCGTGATCCATGTGAAAAATCTACCAGCTATAGAAATCTGTCGAACTTCGACCAAAAACAATTGCAAGTACTTCCTTGTCAATAGCGCCGTATGATGTAATTGTGTTCCGTCTAAATCAGTAGCGATGTCATATAAATTTGGTATGAACGCTCGTAGAAAATAGCATATGTTATTCTGGTCTAGCGATGGCCTAAATACACCATTTCATTCTGTAAGAAGGTACATTTATCTCATTTCTGCTGTTTTTAGTCATGAAAGTACTTCTTCCAAATGTCATAGCAACTGAATTAATATTAGCTAAAAATGTTTCCGTATATCGTTGGAATATAGCTGAAGTGTTTGCCATTCCAAACGATAATCTAATATATTTGTGGTGTGTTGCAGTTGTGAGCAAGTGTTGCGATTCTGGATCAATTTCAAATTGCAGGTAATCATCCGTTTTGTTTGGTGAAACGTTATCCACCAGCTAATGTGCGCCGCAAATGATCAAATGATCAAATAATGGCACTGGATGTTTTTTCAGTAATAGACAGGGGGTTTATATTGACGCTGAAATTACCATCCATACTACTGATTTTGTGCATCACGTTTCAAATTTATTTTGTCTTTGTAGTCTTTGATGCATCCCATGGTATCACTGATTAACTCGTTGAAATTCACAAACATATTTGACAGCTCTACATTTCTCGTATCCGCAACATTTGCATTGGTCTGCATATAACTTTTGTGGTTCTGGAGTGTATGCGTTTCCCCGTTTCGAAGATTTTTTTTCTGTGTATTCTGTTCACATTTAGATGCCCACTGATTGTAGGATTGTTTTTTAATACATAGTTTTCTGTTCGTTCGCGTGCTTGCATCACTTCAAACAGTTCGTTGAAAGTCACTTTGCTCGTGTTATCTGTTCCCTCCTCGGCAGCGTTTCTGATTATACATTTTGTTTTCAGATCATCAGCGTTGTCTTAGTTCAACTTCAGCATACTGATGACGAATCCCCGTTACTTTCAATAGAGACACCCGAGAGTGAAAGCAACATTTGTCAAAGTTGTTGTTGATCAGTAGTGTATACCAAATCAACATGGAAGGTTATGGCGTTGAACAACGTGTGCAAACCATCAAATTAAATTTTTATAATTATTAAGTACTTCGTTCGAGAAACGTGCCGGTTCTACACATTACGTGATTTTTATCTTCGCCACAACAGTCCTGCCGAGTCGACTATTTGACATTTGGTGCCCAAGTTCGAGTCAACCGGTTCAATACATAATCAGCCAACATCTACCCGTACACCACCGAAACACAAGGTTTGTGATGAAAATATCGTTGCTGTGCGTGAGAGTGTAGAAAGTTGGCCTTTCTGCGGCTTCAACATCGGAGAAATCCAACTGATCCAGGAACTTATGGTAAACCACCATAGACAACGCCATGTGTTTATTGATTGGACTCTGGAGCAGTTGGAAGTTAACCCAAATTTCACCAAAAAAACATCTTTAGCAACGAGGCCCATTTTTGGAGGAATGGATGTGTGGAAAAGCAAAATTCTCTCGTATCCCCGTACCAAATTTGTGTTTTTATTTTTCTAATGAAGTAGATTCGTTCAACAATAATTGACAGAACATCAGTTTCAATTAACAGTGATTATTTAAACAGGTATACCGTATTTTACATAAAGCTTTAATACGGTGACGTCACTCAAAATTTCTGATTTAAGTAAATTGACGTCGTGAGATCTGGTAGACTCGGTGTTAATGTCGATAGAGAGGTCTGTACATATAAATGGTCTCAATAAGTTCAAAATTTATTCACCACTCTCATTTAAAGTTCACCACAGTTATCGATTATGATGAAAATAAAATTAGCCAAAACACACAACTCTCGTACCAAACCAAGCTTTGGTCAAATGAGACTTCTGCTCCGCCAATGACTATTGGACGATTCTATGCTTTAGGCAATTTTATTGTCTTCATAGTAAAAAATCGAGAGAATTTTTTAAAAGCGTGGTGAATAAAATTTAACCTTCTTGCGGTCCTTCATAGATAATTAAAAACTTAATAGCATTAACGAAACAAATTCATGGATTTCAAGGTTTGATTACTAATGCGATGGAAGTTTGACAATATCACTCGATATTTTTCAGTTCCATCTGCCAAAATTTTATCTTCGTTCAAAGATGGTGATTTATTTATGAACTCGCTCGAAAGATAACTCACGAACGATTAACTTGTTAGAGAGAAAAGTTTAGACGGTTACACTACCGGTTGATGCACGCCGTCCTGGGTTGCTCTCGGTTGATACAATTCGCCAATGATTTCTAGGTATATAACTCAAAACATTCGCTCTCCAATTGCCAACAAATTGTTTTGAATTACTTGAACGTTTACTCAACCACCATATCATTAAATCTGTCCACGCGAATAAGTTTTCCTTTCATATTGTTATGAATTTGTCCTGTCAAATCCGGTTCGTATCACTGGATTGTGAATAACATTATGGAATTTCATGGTCCCAAACACCAATTCTCGTCATTTATACCACTTTCGGGATATTTGCAAAAATACCGAAAATAAGCTCTGAATAATTTCCAAATACTTACTGAATATTTACGCCACTACGGGAATATTCCCGAAATATTTTGACAATAATTTTTCCATTTTTATTTTGATGTAGAAAGTGAGTAGCGGGATAGATAATAATAAATAAGAAATGGTGTAATGTGAAAATAGTGATGGAATTAATTTTTTTCCCTGCTATCTGTTCTGGGGCCAAGGCTCTCCCAACTCTCTCGCGCTGAGATATAGGTCCGATTTTATTACCATCAGCACATTGCATAGCTCCATGCCAGTCTATAGACTGGCATGGAAGATAGGTCGGTTCATGAGTTTTGCACTCCGACAGGGGGTCACAGATGTGTTCCTTTTCGTCACAAATCGTAATTTGTTGATGAAAATTCTCTTTACATCCTGCCCCTATCTGGATTCGAACCCGATACCTTCCGATCCAAACACCAAAGCTTTAACCACTATGCCATTTGGCCGATGAATTAAAAATTGTAAATGGTGTAAATCATGAATTAATAAATAGTTGTGGAAATTATTTGTTGTTGTGATTGGTGGTGTTGGTAAAATAAGAGTGGGAACATTATTGTGGACATATCGGAAATCATTCGTGGGAACATTATTGTGGACATATCGGGAATACTCCAGTAGTGGCGTAAATTTTTGGAAATTATTGAGGGATTATTTCCGGTATTTTCAAAAATATTCCAAAAGTGTGTAAATTACGAGTATATTGTTGTAAACCATCAAATTCCAAAACATTATTCACAATCCAGTGATACGAACCGAATTTGACTCTTGCACTGCACACGCTTTCAACATTGGGATTATGTAGATTTTATAGGTATCACCTTTGTTTTAACTTTGACGGATACAATAAACAGAATAATCTCCATGAGCGATGGCAAGCGAGAGCAAATTGCAATGAGGTAACAGTTGTGATTTAATATTGAACAGTACAATATCGAGCATTGAGCAATATTGAGTGAAGCAGTTGTTAGTTAGCAGTGTCCAATACAACTAAAATAGTGAAATAGTGATCAAAAGTAAAATAGTGAAAAATGTAATGTAAATTGTGAATTTTTTAAAGTGGCATTTATTATAAAAGGTGTTTATAAATAAAGTTTGTTACTTTAAACATTTGTTATGATTGAAAAAGGTAAAAGCCAGATAAGTAGAAAGCATTATTCGTTTAATTTATAAAATTTGCTTCATTTCCTGAACTTTGAGCGCAAACATATCGGATGGTAACCAATAAAGTCAGAAAATATTGACTGATTGTGCGAAAGAAAATTCGAGGTTTGTTGAATATTTGCTGGATTTGAAACATATTTATGTTGAGGGAAACGACCGGATGGCAATGATGCCTATTAGCATTAAATAAACATCAGCTCGCGTGAAAAGATCCAGACGAAGTTCCATAAAATAAGGGGCTTCAATGTTTTGTATTTAAAGTTTGCTCTATCATTTTATGCCACTAAATCCGCCGAAAGTCGACATCACGGGAATCAAGTAACAACTGACTATACATTTTTTGGATGTCAGTTGTCAAGACGAAAATGAATGTTTTTTCTAGCTAATAAGATGATTAATTTGGATAAAATATTAGACAGAATCATGCAAACTGAACAAACTGATCCTGGGAAAAGGAACTTTATTAAACATTGTGATCGCCTTTTTAGTGCCGTAAGGTACTAGGTAGGTAGACCCACCAGAAAAAGGGAAGGTAGTAAAATTTATATTCTTATTGAATCGCCTCCTAATTGAATAACAACCTTTTGCTTACCACAAAAATCCGTTAGATGCCAGTCACCTTGCGTTGAAAAGCAAATAACTACTAAAGTCAAGTTCCTTTTAGTTTTAAATATTTTGAAATTCTAGCCGCGAATTGCGAATGAGAGTAACTTTATTTGCAAAAATAGAGATTAACGAAAACTTAAATAAAGAAATGTTTCACGTGGGAAGGACGAATAATGGGTCCTTAGCACATACATTAAAAATTCGCACAAAATTCCCACTCTTATAAATAAATTCGAATATTAGAGAATTTTCGAATATTTTTATTGGGAATCATATGGAACGTGCCATTCGCCTCTTTTACATTAAATAATCATGTGTTTAACTTTCAGTGTCTGGTGTACATACTGACTTATATATATTAAAAATCGTCAAATGCAATTAAGATACAGAATTTTACAAAAAAACGAAATTTAAAACCGGATAAGTGGTCCAGTGATTAAAGCTTCGGCACTTGAATTTTCGTCATCGATCATACGATCAGTGCTGTTAAGACCCTCTGTTGGAGTGCAAAATTCAGCGACCCATTCAGTGTCCCAGGTTGACATGGAGCTTGCAATGTGCAGATGGTGTAGAGAGGTATTAATTGACCTTCAAAGGACATTAAATACACTGGACAATTTATACTTTCTTTAAAAAAAATCTAGTTCTCGGGAATAGTTTTCGAAATAAAAATGCAGGCAAATATAGGTTCGCCAGAGCTAAGTTAATGTAAAGATTACAAGACTAACTACTGAACCAACCCATTCCTTGCAGTGTGCTTCTGACAGTGAAAAATCACTACAGTCTAAAAATTTCGTGCTATGTTCATCATCCTACTCATTATTCATCAAACTGTGTGCGTAAATAAAAGTAATTTATTATTTGTATGGCGTGCTGCTTTGTGGCTTCACAAATAAATCTCAATTCCAAGTTTTTCATGGTTACGCATTTTAAACAAATTTTATCTAGCAACGCTGCACCAATTGCTCATTTTTTCGAAACCATACAATTTCGAGAAAATACTCGAGCTAAACTAAACAGCTAGAAAAATTATTTTAAAATTGTCACAGTTTCAACTGCCATCTGCAAAAAACACAATTACTGGTAGATCAAAAACCCAAAATATTAATTTACAATTTTAGCGGTAAGATTTAGGAGACTGTTAAGCTTAGATTTTCCAACAATTTTCGGTACGTTTTTATTCAATTAATTTTCCAATTGCCGTGGTACGCTATTATACGTGGCACCAATTTTTCATAGGCAACTGTGTACTAAAATTTTTTTTTCCGCCCTTTGAAATTAGTATACTTCTCTCTAGCGATTGATACATCTAATGATTTTAAAGAAGATGCGATGTGTAAGTTTATAAGATGAATTAACGCAATTGTATTAGGTTGCTATTCCCGATTATACTTGGCACTTACTCGGTTAATTAGCGCACACCGTAGAATCAAAAGCCCGCGTGATTTGCATATCGGTAAATAACCATACACCGATAGCTCTGTGGGAGGGGAATTGAGGGAAGAGAAATTTCGGCCTTCGACGAAATGGCGAAAGTATTTGATTGCTAAATACATAGCAAGAAGTTCTCTATCAAAAGTTTCTTCTGTCTTTGCCTTTCTTGAGTAAGTTGGCCAAATGCCTGTGAATAGGCGATAACAGTTCAGCTAACCGCGGTATAAACTGCTGTATTTGGCGGATTGGTGTTGGTTCTGGAAAATTTGAAATGACATCAACTCGGTATTTCGATGGGAGCATACCATCTTTCGAAATTGTGTGGCTCAAGAAGTCTAGTGACTTTACGCCGAAAATACATTTCGAAGCTTTGATATTAATTCCATATGCGGATTGACGTTTAAATACTGACCCGAGATGTTCCCTGTGTTCCATCTCTGAGCGGCTCGCAACGAGGATATCGTCGATACAAGAGTAGACGAAGTCCAGCTGTTTTAACACTTCCTTAAGGAATCTCTGGAATGTCTGGGCTGAGTTACGAATGCCATATGGCATTCAGGTGAACTCAAAAACTCCAAACGTAGTAGTTATCGCTGTTTTGTGAATATTGTGAATATATAATATGGCTCTCGATATGAGAAAATAGTGACGCCGACGAGTTTCAATGCGAAACTGTGTATGTGTGGAATAGGATGTCTATCTGAGACAATGACGGTGTTTAACTGTCGCTGGTCTCCACAAGGGCGCCAGACCTTGTCTTTCTTTTGCACTATATGTAATGGTGAGGAGACGGAAAATGATGAGGGGCAAATTCCGATGTCTGTCATGAACTGAAATTAAGTTTTTGCAGCTTTCAGTTTTATGCTTCACTGGGAGATTGTAATTCGGAGCCTCAGTGAGCGAGGGTTATTTCTTCAAAAGAGCGTTGTCGACGCTGAAATGTTTTGGAGATGGTGTATCAACTTGGGCGATGATTGCGTTCACAGTGAGAGTAGTAAATACATCGGAGAATCTTCGTTCTTCAAATCGACCACGAGACCATATTTTCACAGAAAGTCAGCACCTATAATAGGCCTGTCTACTGCCGCGACAATGAAGGGATGTGTGAACGAACGCCAGGACCAAGATTTATCTTTAAAAGTTTGGGGGGAACTTGTTTACGAATATCACAGATACTTCAGCCTCCAAATCGATCAGAAACTACAAGTTATTTTCTTGATCTGAATGAAGAGACGGCGAGACGAACGAATTCCTTCTGTTTGCCGTAGAGATAGCAGGATTTAGCGGTTTTCCACAGACTTGAAATGTTTGGAAGTTGCTTCCCCATGTACCACCGGTCGTAAGATGACGGTCTCGACCTTGACCTGTGTCGATAATTGAAATTCTGTGTATTGTTTGGCGATCTTCCACGTGCACCAATCGTCATATTGGCCAGTATTCGCTGTAGATCGGCCAATTGTTGTTGCGTCTTGTCCAGTTGTCTTTGCATTGAAGCAAGGGCTGATTCACCGTCAGCAGTTACATGGCTTGTGGATGGCTGGTTGATAGCAGCAACTGGTTTTGGTGCTCTGGATAGATACTGTCGGCAGTAGCCTCGATATCATTTTTTATATCCTGCGTCATTATCGCTCGTAAGTCGTCGTATTAGCCCGAGATTTTTGAGTAAATCGTTATTTACTAATTTCGAATCTCCTACGATTTGTTGAAGCAGGCGATAAAAATAGGACGGCCTAACTTATCTCATTCGTTGGAAACCAGAGTGCAACTCGTCAAGTCATTGCTCCTCGCTAATAGTGTAGCAGTTGGTCAACGCGGTTAGCTGCGGGTTTCTGAAAATGTCCGTTATAAATTGAACCGTTTCTTGTGGTATCGCGTGGTATTCATTGCCGTCAACAATTTGGTGGATTCCGAATTATTGTTCGACGAGGATGAACCTTGCCGCCGGTTGTTCGTTCCAGATGGGTGGTGGCATCTTGTATAACTTGCCGTTGCTGCTCGCGATACGGATATGCCAGCATTGTTGTAAATGATGATGAAAAAATTATTTGAATGATCCACGAAATTATAGTATTAGTAGTGTGATAAAACGAAATGAGCCTTAACTTTTATTACAGGTGTTTAACACCAGCGATTAATTGGTGTTTAACACCAGCGAGAATGAACCCGGAAAATCGGAAAGAAATTGCATTAAAGAAATTTCAATTCTAGTCGGAATCGAATTCATCAAGATGTGTTTTAACTAGGGCAAGTAAAACTTAGTTACGTATCGGCTTCATAGATAATCATAAGGTCGTACGAGACTAAATTCGCGGCTTTGAAAGAAATTATCTATGCAATGTCGTCTATTTTATCCCATTACTCAAATTTAACAACCATTTCTTAAGAAGCATTGTGTCATACAGATTTAGCGGCGGCCACACGTATGGATTGTGCGCATAATCGAATGTTTTTTTGCCGAACAATATTCGGTTGTTCGTGCGGTTTACCGCAATTAGAATTGTACTGTGTGGTACCTGTTTTTAATCCTTCCATGAATATGTGCTTTAACAATTTTGTGCGTGGTGATGGTATTGTTTATTGAAGTACCTTGACTGGTATAGTACTGTCAAAAAAGTGACGGTAAATGATTATTTAAAAAGCCCGCTTAAAGGATTGTAAAATTGTTGTTGCCGCTAAGTTGGCACAACTGTCCTCTATCTTGCCGTTAAGTTTGAGCGCGATCTAGTTTGTTTTCAGTGCTATATTTTGTCAGTTCATTTCAAGTACCTTTTGCGATTTTTATAATGAATGAAAATATCGAACAAAGAATTTGTTTCAAATTTTATATTGCAATTGAAATAGCGTGGAAGATTAGCCTCGCTCTGGTCGGCCATCAATGTCTTCAACTGAAGTTAAGATCAATAAAGTATAGGAAATAATGACGGAAAATCGTCATTTAGGTTTGAGAGAGATAGCTGCTGAACTTACTGTGTCTCATCTCTCGATTAATTCCGTAAGACTTGAATTTTCTTCAAAAACTCAATCGCGTAAAGATCGCTGATGGCATGCTAGAACGAGTCAATTCCGACCCCACATTCATAAAACGCACTATAACTGGTAATGAGATATGAAATTACCAGTTTAACATGCAAACCAGTCAACAAGCTTCGGAATGGCGAATTGCAACTGGTATTAACCTGATATTGCTCCGGCTGACTATTTTCTCTTTCCAAAACTCAGGTTACTACTTCGAGGTACCCAATTTCAGTCGTAGAAGACATAAAAGAGAATTCATAACTAGAAAGTCGATTCCGGAAAATGCGTTTGAAACATGTTTTGATGATTTGATTTATTAGTTGGCTCTCTTTCGGAAGGGGGTTACTTTGAACGCGATACAATAAATTTGAATTTATACATAGGAGTACGTCATTGCCATACATAAAAACTTGGGTTTAAATGGAAGGTGAAAATGAAGCTTCATTGAGCCGAAATGGGTCCGTTAATAAAGATATCGTAGAATTTTTCTGATTTAACAGTAGCAATAATTTTCGGCAATGTCTACATTATCTACATTGTCGACGTTATATTTTTAATTGTCGGTGTAGATAATACGATAAAAGCATGCTTATTATCTACAAATTACGCCTTCATTCCGGAATTCTACATCGCCTTACAAGAACACCACTCTCCTGGTCCATACTTGATTTTTACTTGCACAGTCAGTAACATACGAGGGCGGAGTGTAAAGTCTGGTAAAAATGAAACAAGGAATAATATTTTCGTCCAAAAAAAATTATTTTGCAACGTTCGTTCAACATTTCTTCAAGTTCGGAAACAGGAAATAGTCACAGGGGGCTAAGTGTGGAGAATATGGCGGATGTGGAAGCAATTCGAAGCGTAATTCATGAATTTTGGCCATGGTAACTACACACGTTTGCACCCGTGCATTGTTTTGATGGAAGAGAGCTTTTTCTTCACCAAATGCGGTAGTTTTTCTTTCAAAACGTCGTTGGAACAGGCCAATAAGTTGCAGTAATATTCGCCGTTGACTGTTCTCCCCTTTTGAAGGTAATTGATGTGGATTATGGCGCGTGCATCCCAAAAAACTGTGGCCATGACCTTGTTGGCCGATAAAACCGCCTTAGCCTTCTTCGGCGCGGATTCGACAGTAGAGATCCACGGTTTAGACTGTTCTTTGGTCTCCGGTGTATAGTGATGGATCTATGTTTCATCCACAGTAATGAAATGACGCAAACACTTTTTTTTATTTTGGTTGAACATCGCCAAACCAGCCTCTGAAGTTATCACATCTATGCGTTTTTGGTCGATTGTAAGCAAACGCGGAACCCAACGCGCGGATATCTTTTTCATATTCAAATGTTCGTGTAGTATATTGCGCACATGTTCATCTGAGATGTTTACTATCTCGGCTATCTCGCGCATTTTCACTCTGCGGTCTTGCAATACCGTATCATGGATTTTGTCAACCATTTTTGGTGTGGTGGCTTCATATGGGCGTCTTGAACGTTCGGCATTAGTTGTGGTCGTACGAAAACTAGTAAACCACTTGTGAATCATTTTTATCGATGGTGAAGAGTCCCCATACTATTTATCACGCTTTGTTTTGGTTTGCGAATTGGTTTTTCCACGCAAAAAATTAATTAACACGTAAAATTCACTTTTTTCCTTGTTTGCAAAAAACAATTGGTTGCTGAACTAAATGATAGATCTGTCTGAAAATTTTAATTTGATTTAGTGACAGATGGTATTGACATACGACATCTGGGATTTGCGGTTATGGCGCCCTCTGTTGCAATTTTACCAGACATCTCACTACGCCCTCGTAGAAACAGGCAAATTTGAGATTGGTAGTTGTACTATTAACGCCCTGATTTATATATACGACGTATGGTGTTCTCAACTCAAAAACTCCAAACGTAGTAGTTATCGCTGTTTTGTGAATATTGTGAATATATAATATGGCTCTCGATATGAGAAAATAGTGACGCCGACGAGTTTCAATGCGAAACTGTGTATGTGTGGAATAGGATGTCTATCTGAGACAATGACGGTGTTTAACTGTCGCTGGTCTCCACAAGGGCGCCAGACCTTGTCTTTCTTTTGCACTATATGTAATGGTGAGGAGACGGAAAATGATGAGGGGCAAATTCCGATGTCTGTCATGAACTGAAATTAAGTTTTTGCAGCTTTCAGTTTTATGCTTCACTGGGAGATTGTAATTCGGAGCCTCAGTGAGCGAGGGTTATTTCTTCAAAAGAGCGTTGTCGACGCTGAAATGTTTTGGAGATGGTGTATCAACTTGGGCGATGATTGCGTTCACAGTGAGAGTAGTAAATACATCGGAGAATCTTCGTTCTTCAAATCGACCACGAGACCATATTTTCACAGAAAGTCAGCACCTATAATAGGCCTGTCTACTGCCGCGACAATGAAGGGATGTGTGAACGAACGCCAGGACCAAGATTTATCTTTAAAAGTTTGGGGGGAACTTGTTTACGAATATCACAGATACTTCAGCCTCCAAATCGATCAGAAACTACAAGTTATTTTCTTGATCTGAATGAAGAGACGGCGAGACGAACGAATTCCTTCTGTTTGCCGTAGAGATAGCAGGATTTAGCGGTTTTCCACAGACTTGAAATGTTTGGAAGTTGCTTCCCCATGTACCACCGGTCGTAAGATGACGGTCTCGACCTTGACCTGTGTCGATAATTGAAATTCTGTGTATTGTTTGGCGATCTTCCACGTGCACCAATCGTCATATTGGCCAGTATTCGCTGTAGATCGGCCAATTGTTGTTGCGTCTTGTCCAGTTGTCTTTGCATTGAAGCAAGGGCTGATTCACCGTCAGCAGTTACATGGCTTGTGGATGGCTGGTTGATAGCAGCAACTGGTTTTGGTGCTCTGGATAGATACTGTCGGCAGTAGCCTCGATATCATTTTTTATATCCTGCGTCATTATCGCTCGTAAGTCGTCGTATTAGCCCGAGATTTTTGAGTAAATCGTTATTTACTAATTTCGAATCTCCTACGATTTGTTGAAGCAGGCGATAAAAATAGGACGGCCTAACTTATCTCATTCGTTGGAAACCAGAGTGCAACTCGTCAAGTCATTGCTCCTCGCTAATAGTGTAGCAGTTGGTCAACGCGGTTAGCTGCGGGTTTCTGAAAATGTCCGTTATAAATTGAACCGTTTCTTGTGGTATCGCGTGGTATTCATTGCCGTCAACAATTTGGTGGATTCCGAATTATTGTTCGACGAGGATGAACCTTGCCGCCGGTTGTTCGTTCCAGATGGGTGGTGGCATCTTGTATAACTTGCCGTTGCTGCTCGCGATACGGATATGCCAGCATTGTTGTAAATGATGATGAAAAAATTATTTGAATGATCCACGAAATTATAGTATTAGTAGTGTGATAAAACGAAATGAGCCTTAACTTTTATTACAGGTGTTTAACACCAGCGATTAATTGGTGTTTAACACCAGCGAGAATGAACCCGGAAAATCGGAAAGAAATTGCATTAAAGAAATTTCAATTCTAGTCGGAATCGAATTCATCAAGATGTGTTTTAACTAGGGCAAGTAAAACTTAGTTACGTATCGGCTTCATAGATAATCATAAGGTCGTACGAGACTAAATTCGCGGCTTTGAAAGAAATTATCTATGCAATGTCGTCTATTTTATCCCATTACTCAAATTTAACAACCATTTCTTAAGAAGCATTGTGTCATACAGATTTAGCGGCGGCCACACGTATGGATTGTGCGCATAATCGAATGTTTTTTTGCCGAACAATATTCGGTTGTTCGTGCGGTTTACCGCAATTAGAATTGTACTGTGTGGTACCTGTTTTTAATCCTTCCATGAATATGTGCTTTAACAATTTTGTGCGTGGTGATGGTATTGTTTATTGAAGTACCTTGACTGGTATAGTACTGTCAAAAAAGTGACGGTAAATGATTATTTAAAAAGCCCGCTTAAAGGATTGTAAAATTGTTGTTGCCGCTAAGTTGGCACAACTGTCCTCTATCTTGCCGTTAAGTTTGAGCGCGATCTAGTTTGTTTTCAGTGCTATATTTTGTCAGTTCATTTCAAGTACCTTTTGCGATTTTTATAATGAATGAAAATATCGAACAAAGAATTTGTTTCAAATTTTATATTGCAATTGAAATAGCGTGGAAGATTAGCCTCGCTCTGGTCGGCCATCAATGTCTTCAACTGAAGTTAAGATCAATAAAGTATAGGAAATAATGACGGAAAATCGTCATTTAGGTTTGAGAGAGATAGCTGCTGAACTTACTGTGTCTCATCTCTCGATTAATTCCGTAAGACTTGAATTTTCTTCAAAAACTCAATCGCGTAAAGATCGCTGATGGCATGCTAGAACGAGTCAATTCCGACCCCACATTCATAAAACGCACTATAACTGGTAATGAGATATGAAATTACCAGTTTAACATGCAAACCAGTCAACAAGCTTCGGAATGGCGAATTGCAACTGGTATTAACCTGATATTGCTCCGGCTGACTATTTTCTCTTTCCAAAACTCAGGTTACTACTTCGAGGTACCCAATTTCAGTCGTAGAAGACATAAAAGAGAATTCATAACTAGAAAGTCGATTCCGGAAAATGCGTTTGAAACATGTTTTGATGATTTGATTTATTAGTTGGCTCTCTTTCGGAAGGGGGTTACTTTGAACGCGATACAATAAATTTGAATTTATACATAGGAGTACGTCATTGCCATACATAAAAACTTGGGTTTAAATGGAAGGTGAAAATGAAGCTTCATTGAGCCGAAATGGGTCCGTTAATAAAGATATCGTAGAATTTTTCTGATTTAACAGTAGCAATAATTTTCGGCAATGTCTACATTATCTACATTGTCGACGTTATATTTTTAATTGTCGGTGTAGATAATACGATAAAAGCATGCTTATTATCTACAAATTACGCCTTCATTCCGGAATTCTACATCGCCTTACAAGAACACCACTCTCCTGGTCCATACTTGATTTTTACTTGCACAGTCAGTAACATACGAGGGCGGAGTGTAAAGTCTGGTAAAAATGAAACAAGGAATAATATTTTCGTCCAAAAAAAATTATTTTGCAACGTTCGTTCAACATTTCTTCAAGTTCGGAAACAGGAAATAGTCACAGGGGGCTAAGTGTGGAGAATATGGCGGATGTGGAAGCAATTCGAAGCGTAATTCATGAATTTTGGCCATGGTAACTACACACGTTTGCACCCGTGCATTGTTTTGATGGAAGAGAGCTTTTTCTTCACCAAATGCGGTAGTTTTTCTTTCAAAACGTCGTTGGAACAGGCCAATAAGTTGCAGTAATATTCGCCGTTGACTGTTCTCCCCTTTTGAAGGTAATTGATGTGGATTATGGCGCGTGCATCCCAAAAAACTGTGGCCATGACCTTGTTGGCCGATAAAACCGCCTTAGCCTTCTTCGGCGCGGATTCGACAGTAGAGATCCACGGTTTAGACTGTTCTTTGGTCTCCGGTGTATAGTGATGGATCTATGTTTCATCCACAGTAATGAAATGACGCAAACACTTTTTTTTATTTTGGTTGAACATCGCCAAACCAGCCTCTGAAGTTATCACATCTATGCGTTTTTGGTCGATTGTAAGCAAACGCGGAACCCAACGCGCGGATATCTTTTTCATATTCAAATGTTCGTGTAGTATATTGCGCACATGTTCATCTGAGATGTTTACTATCTCGGCTATCTCGCGCATTTTCACTCTGCGGTCTTGCAATACCGTATCATGGATTTTGTCAACCATTTTTGGTGTGGTGGCTTCATATGGGCGTCTTGAACGTTCGGCATTAGTTGTGGTCGTACGAAAACTAGTAAACCACTTGTGAATCATTTTTATCGATGGTGAAGAGTCCCCATACTATTTATCACGCTTTGTTTTGGTTTGCGAATTGGTTTTTCCACGCAAAAAATTAATTAACACGTAAAATTCACTTTTTTCCTTGTTTGCAAAAAACAATTGGTTGCTGAACTAAATGATAGATCTGTCTGAAAATTTTAATTTGATTTAGTGACAGATGGTATTGACATACGACATCTGGGATTTGCGGTTATGGCGCCCTCTGTTGCAATTTTACCAGACATCTCACTACGCCCTCGTAGAAACAGGCAAATTTGAGATTGGTAGTTGTACTATTAACGCCCTGATTTATATATACGACGTATGGTGTTCGACTCGTATGGTGTTCGACGAGTTTCTCTTTGACAGATGATTCTAAATTTGTGGGCTGCTAAATATCCAGTAATGGGTTGTGACGTCGGTTATGGTAAAATTTGTGCTTTGGTTTACACGTTCCCTAACTTTTATCAGTCACGCTTATAGTAATAAATTCATCAAAACTAAACAAATAATGCTTCGATCACATTTTAGGACTGTTCAATCGAATTAATGAAATATTTTGTTCTATTTTGACATTAAAATTTGAGAAGGTTTCTCGCACAGTTTTCTTGGATGAAATTGAGCTCGTTCAAGTGCGTTCCTTTACTTTATCAAGTCGCATTTCGCCAGAAAGCACTAATTTATTTCCCATAATTTTTCGCCATCGTAAATGATCCGTACATATATCAAGATTTCAGCCCCCTTACAACGAAAACCGCCGTCTCTGCTAATTGTTTTATTTGCTTAGGCTAACGATCTGATGCACTAATGTTCATATAGGCGCCTCATTAGTGTATCAACCTTCTTGTTTTCCTTTCCTGAGGTGCTTTAGATAAAATTCAAAGCTATAACCTCGATGTCGACTAAATGAAAAACGATTTTTGGTTGAGTCAAATGCACAAATCGCGAACGCGTGCTTACCATTTATTTTTAAATTCATTACTGTAGATGGAAGTGTTCAGAAGTGATTGAAGTTACTTAAAATATATTAATAGAAGTTATCTATTGTGGCATCCCCGTATCGTTATATTCAGGCCGCTCAGTGATATAGCTTATAAGGAGTCTGCCGTATCGTTTTTACTGCGCTATTTTTTGCTACTGTAACCGCTAGAACTTTTACTATAACATCTTTTTTCGTACATCCGTTGTTTTTGATACAAGTTCAAAGTACCTACCCACCCTTACGAACAACGCCCTACTCTACACAAAAAGTGCCTCCCTGACAAAAACTTTTTCGAATCAGCATCAGCTGTATAAATCGCTCTCGGTGGTAACAAACTAAAATTATTTGAATTGTTTTTGGTGAAAGTTGAATTAAGTTTTATATCTTTCGTTTCAAACATTTTAAGCACAAAAATGAACACACAGGAAAAATTCAATAGAAATAACGAAATGACGAAAATTTCGTTTTTCGTCATATAATATTCCAGGACACAGCTACATACAAACATCATCCACACAGATATATAAAAAGAATGTGAGAAATAAAAAATCAATTTGTGGCAAAATAAAATATTTGGAATGGGAGATGAAATTAATTTGGAAAATGACATCTGAGGTCTGTGCTGTTGTCTTCGTTGTATACAAGTTTGGATGTGTGTATCTAGATTTTCAATAATCAAATATAAACGAAAATTGCACCCGAACAGAAGCACAAGTAGAATTACAAAGAAGATTTAATCAAATGTAACAAATTTTCTCAATTGAAAATTATTTTTGGTACTTAATCTATATTCGTTCGCTAATTGAATTTTTATTCCTGTTTTATTTTGTTCCTGCTCTATACACAAAAATAATGACATATGGATGTATGATGAATTCATGTATCTAGATATTGGGGGGGAGAGAGCTCACCGAAAAAAAAAACTGTTTGATATAAAATTGAACCTGTACAACAATTAATAATCCCTGTTTTACATAATCAGAATTATTTTAAAATCATTTGTCAAAAAAGAAATATTTGTGTGTACATTATATCGGTAAATCCTAGTTTATCCCTTTTTTTCTGCCACCGCCGAATACAACAGTTTTAGTTTCG
This sequence comes from Nephrotoma guestfalica, assembly GCA_963691935.1. NCBI lineage: Eukaryota > Metazoa > Arthropoda > Insecta > Diptera > Tipulidae > Nephrotoma > Nephrotoma guestfalica. The sequence goes on along the minus strand of OY829915.1, from coordinate 183,530,907 downwards.
TATATACGACTACAGTGATATATTTCAACTTTTAACACGCAACACCACCCACTTTTTCTATATCTATCCCATTTCTATTTGTTTGCTATATTTTTTATTATCCTGGTTATGATATTCACATCAGTTAACTTACACAATGTCCTTTTATTTTTACATACACATATTTTCCCGTTTGATGATGACATTCGAGAATATTAAAATAGATGAGATAAAAAGCGACCGGATAAAAACGGTCACATTTGGTTAAGTGTGTACCCTTGGTGCTTCTCTATATAATAATAAATATAGATCAAAATTACGGTAAATATAGGGAGAAAAATAAATCCGGTGATCGCACCCAAGGGAATGATAGGTTATACCATATCCTAACCACTATAGTTTAGTTCCTTTATCTATCCATCATACGTATAAATATTATAATTCTACAGTAACTTGTTGGTATAAACATAATTTTATGGTGCTATTGTTTACCAACCTTGTTGGTTCCGATAAAATCACATCAAGTGTCTCGATATAACAAGCTTAATGATATCGATAGAGGGATTTCTCATGATAAAATTATTTTATCCGTATGTTATATTTCACGATTAATTTTCAATTTTGCGGGAACCCCTTTTTGTGTACTATATATTTACCGATTAGATACCATCCCGAAAAAAAACGATTTAGAATTATATTTTTTGGTTTGATCCTTTTTTCAATCAAAATATTTTTGGAAAATAATGCAGAAGAAAATTAAAACCTCTTCACATAATTCAACATGCACTCACATTCATTGTGTATAAGAAAAGGATGATTTTGGATTTTTGTAATTGAAATAAAATTGGAAGATGAGTTCTAATGTACTCGCATTGTGTACACCGGTTTAAGAGGATATAATTTACTTGTCTTGCTGTTTTATCGCATATGGCGGTATAATTTTAGACACTCGAAATTGTTTCACGAAAGGGTGGAACGATACATAAATGATCAAATCTATGCTTAGTAAAGATTTCATAGTTTATCCCCTACCTAATGATTCGATCTTTGAATTTTAGATCACATCGCGCTGACAGATTTTTCTTTAGACTCTCAACTATTAATTAGTTTTGTAAATTTGTTTCTAGACTAGTAGGTTACGTGTGTTTTCTCCCGTGTTTGCATATTTCTTCATAAACGAAATTCATCTTTAGGTTTCTATGGAGATTGTCATTTCTTACGTGCATGCACTGTTCCACGTAGGACTTTACTTTGGTATGATTGGATGACTTTGACATTCGTTTTCTTTGTACAGCTTCAAAGCTGAATCTGTCTTTATTTAATGTTTAACTCTTCGTTTTCCTTTTAACGTGCTTATTTAAGTTCCAAGTCTAGAGTCATGCCTAGATATTTTGCCGTTTTTGCATAGGGAACTTGCTGAGAGTTCAGTTTTACTGGTATGCAGTTATTTTTTTTGTTTGATAAACTTTACGTGAACGGATTTTATTTCATTAATTTTGTTGCCATCTCCTTGTCCAGGTATTGACAATATTAGTATCTCTTTGCAATTGTCTTGTGGATACTTCTATGGTACCAGCGACTGTTAAGCTGACCGACGTATGTAAAGTTATCCGAGACGAAAAATTATATAAAATCAATGAAATTCCCAGCCCAAAGTTCATTTTCGAGATCTTGCCACGTATCGAATTTTTTTATCATTGCCTGTAATTTTCCTTTACTATATGCAATTCAGAAGTTTACAGTTTTTTGGTACTTTAGTTTTTAATTTTTTTATTATATATAAACAAATCAAATTTGATAAATTTGAGAATTTTTCGTTTTTTCATTAAAATTGATAAAAATTCTGGGCTAGGCTAAATTCACACAAGAGCAAATTGGTTATTGATATGTTAGTGTTGCCTGATTAAATATTTTTATTTTCTGGGATAGAATTCTGGGATAACTTCACATACGTAGCTGGCCGTATCATCCGCAAACGTTCTGATGTTTGTCCCTTCTGTGCTTCGCAGGCCTGACAAATAACTCTATTAAGTGCTATTCCGAGTTGTTTTGATTCTGATAGCATCGATCATTTCAATGTTACAGCTGGTTATCCGACTTTGCTTTTTTCTTTTGGGTTCTATTGCAGAGGCCTTCATATTATATCATTTAATTTCCTCCACACCCTTCCTCCCAAACAATCTCCACTTGCGCTTACTTATTTCGTTCTCACTGACCGCTTGATTTGTATACCTACGGAGTTGATAATTTGTTATTTTGTTGGACCAGAAGCACCTCGGCATTCTCCTGAGCCATTTATTTACGAACACTTGTAGCGGTATTCTAACCTTGGTGTTGCGGGGTAGAATAGATGCAGGTCAAATATTGTTCTTGGCTTTGTTGATTCGTTTCTTTATATGTTCACAGGGAACAGAAGTAGCGGGAGTATGCATGCTTGTCTTACTCCTTTACTGTTACATTATAATTCACATTATTTGGCTTTGTATTCACGAAGTCCACCAAGAGTAGATATGGTGATGTGTTGTGTTAATATGACCGGTGCAACTTCGCCTTGGTATGAAATCATCTTGTTCTTTTCTTAATTTCGCGTTGCTTGTCATTGAAATTCTGTCAAGGCTGAGCGTTTCTAATTTCTTTATGGTTGTGCTTGTGTTGAAGAGGGATTTACCCCGACCATTTTTGGATTCTCTCAAGACCCCGTTTTTGGGAATTTTTATAGTCATGCCTTCTTTCCACGAATTTTGTTGGTACATTTGTATTTTCTGCCAAGTATTATGACTGATCCAGAGTTTACGACTGAAATATTGGTATCTGAGTGTGTTGGTGGTTGTTTAAGTATGTAGGCTGCTTTTTCTTTGGCTTGAAGGCCGTGTTTGAGCGCTTCACCAAATGCGTTTCTTGTATCAGCATCTTTTATTCTGCTGGCGTAAAATTTCTTTCGATTTGTCTTGTTCTGTTTTACAGAGACTTCGCTTGTTTTCGCTTCTTCGCTTGTTTGGTCAAAACAAAATCAAAAACTGAATATGACTCTACCGTTTCCCAATAGGTGTCTTTACTAGTACTGCTTTCATGTACTATGGGCAATCCTGGTATTATCCGCCATTTGGTTGAAGTGTAAACAACTAGGGTTGAAGCCTAGTGAAGCTGGACCATTGCAGCCAAAGCGGGATATAATTGCAATAAGGTTATGCTCTGTATTTGGTGTTATCAGAAAGGTGTGGTATATTATGAATTGCTGGAATCGACCAGAATGGGTGAATAGACACCACAAATTAATTTTTCAGCACGACAATGCAAAACCACATGTTGCAAACGTTGTGAAAAATTATTTAACGGGTCAGGATTGGATAGTTTTACTCCACCCGCCGTATTCACCAGACAAAGCTCCTTCAGATTACTACTTATTCCATTCGATGCAGTCGTTTCTTTCTAAACAGCGGTTCAGTTCTCGCGCACAGATCGACAATTGGTTTATTGTTTCTATCGAATCCAAGGACCAGGATTTTTTCAGATGGAGAATCCGTAAATTGCCTGAAAGATGTCAGAAGTTGTACCTGCAGATGAAGCTTACTTCCAATAAATAATCTTTTCATTTTCTAAACAAGCAAATGTGTTTTATTTTAATAAAAAAGGGCCGAGTCATATTCACACACCTAATAGTATTATAAAGGTTATTATTCATCTCTTTCGTTTATTTTCGTCTCATTCTATTATGATATATAGTTGCTATTGCTATATATTGGTTTAACAGTGTAATCCCTAATATATGTTCAGTATAAAAAATCTTATTGGATTTGAATATTCACGAATTTTTGTTTGGACCAATTTCATACACCCGAGTTTTCTCGCAGTCATTTTCCGTCATTCCCCTTGATTTTGATATCCCCACTTAATCACCGTTATGAATAGTTTCGATGAATTGTATCTTACCACAATTTGTTTCGTACATTTTTCGGGTCTTAAAGATTAGATCTTGAAGTGCATTATTGTCATGAGGTGCTTCACTTATTTAAAACAATTTTATCTGCAATAATAATTAGAACGTTCCGGGATCTTTGGGACCAAGTCGTTGGACCCATGTTTCAAATTATTTAAAAACACGAATATTATTCCCTAAATTTTATTAAATAAATTTATTTCCGGGATTACGTGAGTTTTGATGTCATCTGACAAGTGTCTGAGTTTTGTTGACAAATGACAAAAAATCGACTAAAATTTTAAAATATGAAAAAATTTGCAAAAAATTAGCTTGTGATCTTTGGCCGAGATCAGAATATTTTGAAAAGTTTATAGCATTTACGAAAAACGATTCAAATTAAATTACAAACCGAATTAATTCAGATCAAACTATATTTCACCAAAATTCGGCGTCGCTACAAATGCGGATTGGCTATTCAGAATAAAACTTCATACTAAAGCTTTTTCCATAAATTGGGAGATCTATCTGAAATATGGCGTACATATGTGTACTGGAGAGTTGACGTTGTTGATTTTCTGAAATTTAAACAGGGTTAATGATTGTTGATTATACAAGACAATTTTTATCATAAAACTGATAGGTTAAATTTCGCTTTTGAAATTAAGTGTTGTTACAGAAAGTGATGTAAAGGTGTAATTAAGTGATTACAGTGTTCTAAGAGTCTGTGAAAACGCGAAGAAGCTATTCCATTTCCTTGCGAGAATGTCAAAGGAGGGATGGGAACTGAATCACAAAGCACTCGTAATAATTTACAAAGGTGTGGCGGACGCGCTATTCACTTATGCTGAGGCTGGTTGGTACGATATTTAGTCTATGTCTAGACTGTCACCACATCAGATTATTAGAAAGTGCTCAGATGAATATCCTGCGACGAGTAACAAAAGCCTACCGAACAGTGTCTAAAAATGCTAACGTGGTTCTGGCCGGCATACTTCCGGTAGATATTCTAATCAAAAAGCGAGTGCACTTGTACCACCTAAGGAGAAGTGTCCCACATGTAATAGGGGACTCTGTATATGTTGCAGATAGTAAACATAATCAATATAGAAACAAATCTGAAATAGAAACAAATCTGAAATAGATCAATGGTAGGCATACGTTTGACTTCATGGTAAGTTTAAAGCCTAGCTACAGGTAATCAAAACACACCTATGTAAATTTTTATGCGGATCTGAACTAGAAGTCGTTAAGCACCTACTTTTCAAATGTAACGAGGTGGCCGTTATGCCACTAAATCGAAAATGGCTGGGTCATACGAACACATTTGAATTACCAATTTTGTGCTGAACTGATCATTATCTTAAGCGAAATGAATAGCGTGTTATAAAGACGTTTAGTAGACTGGAAACCCGGACTGTACATGTCTCCACGCGATTAGGAATGGAAACGTCACAATTTTTAATTGTAGACAAATTGATATAACAATACATAATTGGTTATGTTAATTGATATAAATTTTAAATAATTCATAATTTAAGGTTAAAAGAAGATGCAAATTTTCCCCTGAAATGTTGACTACGATTAATAATGAACTGGTGTTGTACCTTTAGGTGGTTTGTCGTTAAACGTTGCTTCATTTCCATTACAAAACTATCAATTTTATTGAACTCCTCCTCGTATTACGAATTTTTTTCAGAATTTTGACACTCTAAACATAAGAACTTTGTATATGGACATTCTTTAAATATCTAAGCCGACCTTTTCAAAATTTTAATCAACACAAACGAAATGATACAGTTTCATCTCCCGAAACATCTAATTGTAGTCCACCCTCTTGAGTCTGTAACTTTTTACACTTCTCACGATGAGACCTTTTAAAGCTACTGTTCATTTCCTTGTGTCTTGTTTATATTTACACCGAAGATAGGATTGACTGTTCTGATTTTATGTCGTGAGTATATGATAAAAGTCCCATACAAATAAAAACAAAATTTAAATTTTTGTTCTCAAACTTTCACTGATCTTATATTACGTCACATTCATCTTTAGTTTTTAAGTTTATTCTGCAATTGGTAGTAATAAAATTGCCGCTTACTTCATTCCCACATATAAAATATTGAGTTCTACATTCAGAACACAGGACTCGCAACCTCTCATATGTCCCATTGAAAAGTTTTGGGCTTATTTGGAATGGACGCCAAATATGGACGAAATATTTGTTTTTTATTTAAAGCTAGAAGAACCGGAGTCGAAAATCGGATCAATACAAAATTTAGAAAGCAAAGCGAGAACTAAATTTAATCTGGCATTTGATTAGTCTATAAAGTGCCTTTAACTATTCATGTGACACGAGAATACATTTTACGTTATAAATATGATTTTGATCCATGATTGTGATTTGTTGATGGTGATTGAGAAGGCCAGTAGCAATGGAAACTGTAGCCGCTTGAAATCGAAGGCTAAATCATTTGAAATCATCGGTATGCGTGGAATCAGCACATCTTTCGCGTTATATTTACCGCTGATGATTGTTGCCTCGATCAAATTTGGTGTTACTTTTTTATGGTCAGACTGGTTCCGTTACATAACTTTGGTGCGTTCAAATTTCGAATGAGCATTACCGGAGAACCAACTTTCAATGTGGTGACATTCCTGGTGGCTCTATTGAATTTAAAAATTCGGTTGGATAATTGACTACTTGTTCCGCATCCATCACTGTGTCAATTGATTTGTATTTGAATGGCAATTTCAATTGAATTTGTTCATTCAGCTTGTTCACATCATCATTTTTTGGGGCCAGAATTGCTCGTTCGCATAGTAAATCTGGACCTTGTCAACAACGGCCTGAATACGTAAGGTCATCTCATTTGTTGAGTGATCAATTGGAATTTTGCCGTTTCCAATGTCCAAAAGTGGAATGGAAAATGTTTGGGCAGAGGCTTGTTTCAACAAATGCACACGCATGTTCGTTGAGAGAGTAATTTTTTCAACTCGGTTCTATAAATAAGATGCTTTGAGGCATGCGTTTAGCTTATCAGCGGGTGTTGATCGAGGTATAACGGGTAAGGTTTGGCGAAAATTACTTGCACGAAGTATAAATGCACCTCCCATTGGTTGGTTTTTACCTCTGATATTTCGCAGAGTCCGGTCAAGCGTCTCAAGTAATTTTTATGGGCCATGGTACATTCGTCCCAAATGATAATTTTGCACGCTTTAAGGATTGCGGACATTCCTGAATTTTTGATGATGTTACAGGTTGGTGTTTTGGTCTGGTTCAAATTTAGGGGTAGCTTGAGTGCCGAGTGTGCTGTTCGCCTACCATCGAGTAGCGTTGATGCAATTCCCGATTATGCTACTGTGAGTGCTATTCTATTCTGCATTCGAACCGACGCCAGTATTAAATTGATCAGAAATGTTTTTCCGGTGCCGCCAGGAGCATCAAGAAAATAAATCCCGCCATTTCCATTGTCTACATGTTGCTTGACTTTGTCGCAGGCATATTTTTGATCAGCAACTAATAGTTTTGTTTGTGTTTTCACGAAATGCCGCTGCTGGTTTACATCGTAATGCTGTTCTCGCACCAGATCTCTGCCTTGTACATCATTTATGTCCCGTATGGATGCCGGCATACCAAGTTGATTTAGTACTTTGTTGTTAATTGATATGCATAAATCCTCAATAAATATTAGCACTTCATTAAAAATGTGGTCGGAATATGGTAGATTTGGATCACTTTTGCGTGCATGCCGCAGAATGTCTTCACTGAGACTTTCACGATGCTTTTCCCAGAGTTCTTGTGGATTCGATGGTGCGCATGTTGGTTTTTAAAATGATCGCAAACAAAGTACGTATTTGTTTTGGATGACACGTAAGCGAAGCCTCTGTTACCGTTGTATTCCAATGATTGTCATTTTCAAGTAATCCAAGCTTGATTCATGCTTCTCTATACGTTTGGCATTCTACGCCATCGATGGTTTTCAATGCAACGAATGATGTTGGACCTCTCACTGTATGCAATAACAATCTTAAATAATTACATTCAGCGTTGTTTGGATGTATACTGTATATACACGTCCTAAAGGATCTGACGAACGTACACCAGCATTCTCTAGAACAATTGCACCTCGCTTTCTTCGCATGAACTTTTTTGTCGAGGCGGTGAGGGTTGTGTTGGGCGGTTGCTCAGCTCTATTTTATGCATTTTAATCGGTGAAGTAGACATGCTGGCCATTTTCTAAGTGAACAGCGAGATGTTGAACAGTTTGATAGCGTTCGTGGATGTTGAATGCAAATATTCTCCAAACTGCTTCAGTGCTGCTGATGTAGCGTCCCATCTGGAATTGAGTGACTTCATCGCCTTGGTTTGCTAGTCCGAATACTGCCATGTCACTGCCTTTGTGGACGTATTTGCAAATGTATTTTATTAACTTCACTGAATTACGATACTCAACATTAATGTGGGCATCAACAATTTTTGATTGTCCACTGGAGTCCATCTGACCCCAAATAAGTTTTTATACGTTTTTGTACGAATTAATTCATTAGAAATATTTGCATCAATTCATTTTAAAAATCACATTGAAAAATTAAAGGAACATTTAATAAAACAAAAGTATAAAAATACTTTTTAGTCATAGTCTTCTTGGCCAGTCAATTTTTCTTCTTCGCCAGAACCCGTTTCCGGTTGTTTGATGCATTCTGTGCATAGAGACTTAGTGTGATTTGCACAAGATAGAAATAGTTTTTTTTACTGAGGCTTTCTTTTTTCGAATAACTGGGGATTGGCACACTTATACAAATTGAATGCTGTTATTCGCGCAAGGTCAATCATATTTAAAAATAAAACCATTGGCCACCGTTTAGTTTACCTTTTGCATGTGTGTATACCCTCACTAGCTTGTTTAAGGCAGCAACCCTGCATTTTGTTTTGTTGTAGTCCAGAATGATGTTTGTTTCCCAGATTCAGTATCAACGCTAGCATCATTGTGCAGAGTTGACAATAGACAGACGTTTTTGTTTGGCTTGGGTTTATAGCAGACTAGAGTCAAATGATTGTCAAAACAAAACTTTGAAGAATTGAGTTCCCGTCGTTTTCATTCCAATTTTTTAGTAAGTTCGTTTGGTAGGTCCGGTTTACACTTACGAATTATGCCAATTATTATATAGTCTTTTTTGCAGCAACTGTTCTGCCAACACGCAACTGGTAAAAAAGTTGTCCATTGTAATTGTGTGGCCTTTGTTTACATACAGAGCAGATATCCTATGAACAAGATTTAATACATAATCTCTGGCACGTGGCTCATCCGGTCGTTTTCCAACATAAATTTCAGCGTTCAAAGGGTAAGCATTTTTTGAATCGCACAACCCAAATATTTGTATGCCGAATTTTTCAGAAATTAACAAACATTTCGTAACCATCTTACCTTTAGACAACCGATTTTACCTTTAGACATTTACCGATTTCGGACTTTTACCGTAACATAGATGCTATTGGTAACAATATATAGCTGCGTTGTATTTCGTGAGTACCATTTTAGCACACATTGGAAATTTTACAGTTACAAAGCTTACATACAGTTTGTGAATTAGACCATTAATTTAATTGTTGTCGGAAAAATTGAATCAGTTCTAAATTTTATAATTGTCAAAACCATTTTAAATTTTTAACTACATTTTGATCTGTAAAATTGTTTTTTTCATAGTAGAATATGTTTTGTGGCATCCAAGAAGTACTAGATTGACTTAGCGTAAAAACCAATAAAGTTCTAAGTTTTCTATTAGTTTCTTTTGTTTTTAATCAATATTTCCGCTTTTCTCATTTCTTTCAGTTGCCAAGCCGGAACGGGTCGTTGCATAGTAGATAAAGCACATAGGAATCAATGTCAGGCGTGTCGATTAAAAAAATGTTTACAAATGGGGATGAATAAAGATGGTAAGTCATTAAACTTAAAAAAAAAAAATAACGGTAAAGTTTTATCCAACTTTCGAATAAAATCGCATAAAAAACATTTTAAACTTTTACAATATATTTTGATGAGCTTTTTTTTCCGCCGTTACATAAAACTGTATACAATTTTTATTTTATTATCAAAAGAAAAATCATAAAAAAATGAAAATCAGCGGAAAATAATAAAAGCTCATCGAAGTAAATAACTTTTAAAATTTTAATTTGATTTAATTTTTATCTTTTATACAAAGTTTGTTGTGTATAGTTTTTCATCGTTCTTATTTCTTCTGTTTGCCTTGATGATTTTTTTTTTCTGTTGGATGCTGATTATATGATGATCACGGGTTGTGCGCGATTATACGAAGTATACCTTTCTTTGTTCTGTACGACAATATCTTGTTTGTATACTCTAATCGAAAACTGGAATAAACACGTGTGTCAACCAACCCAACCCTTTCAATTATGGTTTATGTTGTTGCATTTTTTTTTCTCGGGAAAAATCAAATTAGGCGTAAATTTTCATATTGAGCTCACACTGTGATAAGGTTTCGTACTATAAGCATATAAGTTTGCCAACAACGTGATAATTATGCGATCATTAGTATCTAGCTCGATTGTACATCTAGATATACGTGTACGTAAATATGCCTGGCAGGTTTACCTCATAAAAATGACACACGACTTTTTTAATCCTCCCAATCGTATTCAAATATTTGATTTTTATTTAAGTCAAAAAAGACAACAACAATAACAATGAACGGAAGTCTCCCTAATTTTTATTTTGTATACATTTCGTTCGTAGCAAAAAAAAATTTTTTTTTTTGTTACTTTTCCAGGAGAATGGAAAATATTAAGCATTAAAGGAAAATCTGTCAAATGCATAAATTTAACTTCTTATGTAAATTTTGTTGTTGTATTGTTTTTAATTTTTATAAGACGGAAAATTTAATTGGATTGTTTTGTTTTGCAATTTTTTTTGTAGCACAGCGAAAAAACTTTATTTTTATTTGGGGAATTTGTTGTTTGAGTAATTGGATTTGTTTTGATACCTTTTGCCAGTTTGATTGTTCTAATATGTAGAAAAAAACGATTCTTTTTTTGATTTTGAATCGGTAGGTAAAAGGTGCCGAAATGATTGGTGTTATTGATTATAATTTGGGGAATTGGAGATGTGTTTTGCTAAAGTCACGGGTTACTTTAAATTCATTATAGGGTTCATGTGAAATATTGAAAAGTTAGTATGAGTCAGAGAGAAGTGGAGTTTAAATCCAAAATTCTCTTAACATAATTTAAATTCTGTTTTAAAATTTAATTGAAAATCCACTGGCATATGGAGAGTATCTGGGAGCAGCAAAAAATTGTTCTTTTCGAAATATAAAATATGATCAACATACTCTAATGTTAGCTAAATGTGTGGAATTAAAATTATCAACATTCTTTTACTTCAGACACAAATAAACAGTGGAAAACCCACACTGAATTTGCTCATTTTCATTACGTTTTTTATTGTTGCTAGGCAAGTTTAGTATAATTAACCGAATTAACTTCGGCCTATAAAACAGGTTATTGAAACCCTGGAAAAATAAATGCAAAATGGTCCTGGTCCAAAACCACTTATCCCGACGTTTTGAACGTCCCTGATTCCAAAAAGCAAAAAAATAAGTTTGTCTGTCCGTCTGGATGTTTGGATTGAGGGATTTTCTGCACTGATGACATCTTAAGAACGACTTCGATTCGATGTTGTTCTGATGCCAATCTCCGTTTATTTTTAATTCGGAGAATTGAAAATCTTGTAACGAATGACCCCGCTTTGGAATCGCGCGTTAACAGTTGCCCAGGAGTCACCACCAGCAGTGTTTGCTCGGCTATCGCGCAGTTTGTCGTGGGGTTGTGGTGGTGTCCTTCCTGGATCTTTTTGCTGCTATCGGAGAAAACTACTTACCTCATTGTAACATAACACACATACGTACTCATCATCCTCATCTCCCGAATTGTTTAGAATTAAACCATGTTACTCACGGTACCCATTTTAACAAAATATATATTTAACATTACTTATCAATTCAAAATATGGTAGTTACATTAATTGTTGAATGGATATGAATTTTAACGAGAATACCATGTAATGGCAACAACTCGAATAGCCAGTAAAAATCAATAAAACAAAATTATACCAAACCAACAAGTTTTTCTTTTATCCACGCGAACACGTGACACAAGTTGCATGTACATCCGACGCACGACTCCAACCACGACAGTGAATATCCGCGAGCTCGATAGTACACCCCGACCTGAAAATAAAGAATAAGCAAGACTGCAACCGTAGTTGTCTATATGTAATAGAAAAAAACTATATTAGTTGGTACAATTATACCTCCTAAGCCGAGCTATAACACAAAAACAAGTTAATGTAACAACCTTGACACCTTAGCTATCCTAAAACAAGAGCAACGAAATGGATACGCCGCCGCCCAGTTTCCGTTTGCTGCAGATGGATTTTATATTATATCCTACTTTAGATTCCGCCAGTCGATGATTCACCGTTGTTCCGCTCCCTACTACCAAATTTGAGGGTGGCGGGTTTATGTATTTGTTTCGTTGATGCGGTTCCTTATGGTTTGTGAAGGGGATTTTCACAAAACCAACAAATTTGTTTTTATTGTTGCTTAACAACGCATCAATCAAGTATTCGTGTACTTTATTTATTACCTCGATCACTTTGGCTATCCGTCACAATCACTTTACTTTATTATTTTTTTATTCTTAAAACACAGATGATTGTTTAAGTTATTTCTGTTTCGTCCGATCTTCTTGGCGGTCGGTGTTTTTCTTCCCCCATTGAAAAAAAAAATTCTTTTCTTCTCAACTTGTATCTGTCAAAAAAAATGTATCGATAAGTCTAGTCTACTATGCGTAACAGTCTTACGAGCATCTCTGCCATCTGTTACCGAATAGCTAAACAAAAAAAGTCGTATTCCACTATAAACGCGTAAAGGTGTTATTCCACTATGCGATGGAGCGCGTAAAGAAAGCAGAGAAAAAAGAAAATCATAACGTGACAATCGTTACAAGCTTTAGGATCTTGACCTTAAGAGGATCGGATACCTACCATAGAAAATCTCTCAAAGCACCAACCAATAGAATTCTACTAGAGACAGGATGCAAAAGCAAATTTTACTCATTAATTACTATCGGTGACCTTGATAAACACAATTGTGACCCTCTGTTAAAGTGCAGAACTTAGAGCCGACACGTCTTCCGTGTCAATGTACATGTTGACTTGCCACAGATCGCCGACATGGAAATTTTTCCAACCTAGTCAATAACTGCAATCTGCTCTAAGTGAGAGTTAATCTTTTCAAGGACGTGGTATTTCTGTATTATTTTTGAATCACTGTGAACCGATGTCCCCTCATTGTTTTTTCCTGTTCATGCACAACTGTCGCAAAATTGTCGACGAATCGATTTAAAAAATTTTGAATTAATTAATAACAAATGATTTTCAACAGCCAGCGTAAACTACATATATGTGTATATGCCTATATTTTTGAGAGTGCGGACTGTCTTTAATTTCAACTTCTTCCATGAGATCTTTCAACGAATGAGGTAGCTCTTGTGTTTAGATAACAGCTCATTAATTGTAATGTTATAAAATTTATTTAAATGAGTATTGATAATGTACTGCCATGCCTCGACGACGCTTTTTTAGATCAAACCAATGAGACGGACGATTTTATATGAATCGTCATCGACGTATCTAGACAAATGACTGAACATCATATTAAGAGCATCTGGAACATTCATAACTTGAAATAAGATTCCATATTTGCGCAAATGGCAATCGGGAGGATCCCAGTAGGTAGAGGAAGGAGGTATGAGGCGAAAGGAGTTATGAAGCCAGTCTTCAAATCCAGCTTTGGTTAAATAAGCTGTGCGATTTTTCTATCCATCATAAAGAAGCATAACATGTATTGCTAAGTCTCTTGTGATAAAAGTTGAACCTAAAGAAACAGCTCGATTCAAATTGGAAATTTCCTAGAATCACATCCAGGACTTACATAGTGCAATATATTGAAATTTCTATTAGAATCGTTCAATCAGGGAAAATGAAAAAAATAACCCGGCACTCAAAGACCATCCCTTTATCTAGTTTCCCAGGCATTAGGGTGAATTAAACGGATTTTCCGGTACTCGAAAACCCTTCTCACCATTCAGAAATTTTTGAGCCGAAAAACATTTTGAAAAGTGATCTGAGTTTCACTAGAGGGCAAACTATTTATAATTTTAGTAATGTGATCGGATACTGAACGACCGATTATTTTTTGTCAAACAATCGTATCAAGTATACAATGTTTTGGCCAATCTTGTGTGGTGCTTTTTTGATCGAAAATCGATAAATCCCGATAAATTGAATGCATTAGTTGTAAATAGTTTTAAATTTATGTACAGTAAACCCTCGATTTAACGGACCTCGATTTATCAGACGCTTAATTTAACGGACCTCGATTTAACGGACCCTTGATTTAAAGGACAATTTTTTATTTTCCATTTTTCGGTTACCGATTATGATGGGATTGGGTGTGTTGGATGGAAATGGGGTTCTTAAATGATTTTGGGAAGAAATTATGGAATATGACCATTTGGGAAAGAACTCAGCCATTTATTAACCGATTATGAATGGATTGGGTGTTGTATGGAAATGGGATTTTTAAATGATTTTGTTAAGAAATACTGGAATATGGTCACGAAACTCGGTATTAAGCAGGCGTTTTTCTTGAAGCAAGCGGCTCGTAATGCTAACAAGTTTCTGGTTATGCTGAACATCTATCACCAGTACGTAACCACTCGAACACCCACCACTCATGTAATTGGTAGGTTGAGCGGCGGGCCTTCTTCATACTCTCACATAAAATTACGTTATATGAACCCTTCATAAAGGGCGCGGATAAATTTATAGTATTCTTATCAACAACGACCTCAAAAACTGTTCATCGGAACATGGAATATGATGCCTTGTAAGACCACGATATCTTCAGAAACTTTCGAACCAAGCGAGAATTTACACCTTTGAGGTACTTGTAATACAAGAACTTAATCCATATTGCAGAACTTTTCCAAACATTATTTAGTAATCTCATTTCACCCACGATGTCCAATTTCTGTCCTAGTTTGTCATATTCCAGAACTACTTCCAAAACACATTTAAAAATCTCATTTCCATTCAGTATACCCAATCCCATCATAATCGGTTAAAAAATGACTGAATTCCGTCCCAGGTGGCCTTATTCCAGAATTTCTTCTCAAAATCATTTAAGAATCCCACTCCCATCCAACTTACCCAATCCCATCATAATCGGTTAAGAAATGGCTGAGTTCAGTCCCAGGTGACCATGTTCCAGAACTTCTTCCATAATCAATTAAGAATCCCATTTCCATCCAGTATAAACAATCCCAACATAATCGACTAAGAAATGCCTGACTTCCGTTCCAGATTAAATTTGATCGAATCGATTAAATTAAAAACCATTCGGATTTAATGGACACCCCCAATTAGTCCGTTAAATCGAGGTTTTACTGTATTTCCTTTTCAATTCTAAATTTTCCAGATCTATCCATTTTGGGCTTATAGAACTCGTGGTTAAAATTAAAAAATTTCTATAAAAGCTGAATTTACAGTATATTTTGACCACATTTAGGTTTCTGTCTAAATATTTTTTTTTATTTTTCATTCGACAGTAATGTGATTCTACGTTTGGGAAGCTGGAAATGTCTTTAATAACCAGATTTCGGTACTGATTAGTTTTATTTCGTTTAGATTGTGCAATATTTCCTCTACCACTAAGTTTACGTATAAACGTGGTATTTTTTTGCTTGGGAGGTGGCCAATGTGCCAAAATAAAAATCTTTACTTAGAACTGGTGACCGCTCACTTCAAAGAGTATTTGAAACAAAAAGGACTGTAGGACGGTGTCTTATATGCCTTGCTGATTCGTTAAATAAAAATAATTAAATTCTACCTCACGCTCGCTATTTGTAATTTTTTGCACTCAGGTATTCTTGCAGCTTTTGTTAATACACTCGTTTTTATTTTTAATACACTTTTTGTGGCATTATCTTACTATAAATATTTTGGTATTTTTGACCACTTTGCTACTTTTCTTTTGACACCATTTTCATTTATTAATACTTTCGCTTTGTTCTGAGGCATTGTCCGGAAAGTTAGCTATTCAAAGTCAGCATATTCCGAGATGTTTAAATCAAAATTTTCATTTAAATCTTCATCCGTAATTTCACAAACATCTTATTTCCGGCGATTGTGCTGTTATCATGACAACACCATCAGAGTTCACATTATGTCAGTCTCTTCTAAAGAAATGCAATTCTCAATTCCTGACTGTTTGAGTTTACAATGTATTAAAACTCTTTTGTAAGCCACAACAAACTGTCTGAAAGTCGGATTTTCATTCTTTCTTTGGGAAAGGATTAACCCAAAAAGTTGCTTCTATATTTCTTTATCGGTGATCTTTGTGATTTGATCTTGTCTGGAACGGATTTGTTGTTCAGCTGGGGTATTATTTCCTTTTGTTTGTACCATTGCATAGTTTTGATTGACTGATTAGCTATTCTGCATCATTACTACGAAGGGATTGAGTACCACAACCGTTCGTTCTACAGAACATTGCCCACAATACGCCCGGATCCGTCAATCCCGTACCCCGACTCTACTGACGATTAATAAAGCTACGTCAGATCTTGATGTAAATTGATAATGAACTATCGATCAAAATCAGAATAGACATACAGAATAGGTATAGGGTTATAAAATAGCAAAGTTTATGTAAATTAAAAAACAAAATCGATTTCCCTAATCTATATAGAACGAATCGACCGCAAAATCTATAAGTTTCACTTTGTTGTTTTGAAAATCACTTCAGTGCTTAATCAGCACCACCCCTATTGAATAGCAAAAAATCATCTCATTAAAAAGTACAAACAACTCTATTAAAACTATTTATTGTCCCATTTATTAAAACATACATAATTTGAATATGCTTGGCACCACATTTGACACACACGTTGTAAAATCACAATAATTACATGAGAACAAGGCCTTTATAAAAATATAGGTGACAAAACACAAAGTGATTAAAAAGCATAATCCTCCACACCAAATAAAGGGTTTGGTTTACTTTTCTCTGTGCGCTGATAGAAAACACGCGTCATAAAATATGCATACAAATGTAATTATTTCGTTTAAAAAATATGAATAACAATGTTGTCTATTAATATCGTGGTTAACCCCTTAGATAAACTGGATAATTATGTCACGTGCATATCGTCATCCTCCGTGTATTACAAACATCCTTTCGCTAATTTGCTAGGTAAATTATGCATAAATTTTAAATCGGAAATGTTAATGCGATTTTTTTGTGTTTGTCTCTTTGATTTTTGTAGCGGTTCAAAATGAACGACAACCACGGAATACAGCAACAATACGTCCTGAAGCGCTACGGGATATGGAACAAGGAAGGGCATTACGTGAAGCGGCGGTCGCTGTTGGTGTTTTTGGGTAAAATCCGATTTTCATTTTATTTATCATTTTTCACACATTTAATTTTATGTTTTATAAATAGGCCACCAGTTTCGCTGTTGTCACCGTCACGGTATGGTGCCGGGATATTAACACCACCTGGTAACTATAAATATTAATTATTTTGTGTATTTTATGCATTCTAATGATTTAAATAGGAAGTTATATTTCAGCCCTTAATGGACTGCCGTCTGCCGGTCAACTGTTACACCATTCGCAAATGGCAATAAGCGCGGGTATCGCTCATCATCATCATCACCATCATCATCCGGCGGTACTGGCAAACGGATTAAATGCTTTAACACATAATAATAATAACAACAACATTAATAATAATAATAATAGCAATGTGAATAATAATAACAATTGTAGTAGTGGTAATAGTAACAACAATAATCATAATGGTATTAGTAATAGTCTTCATGTCGATACGATTACCGGGCATAACACAAATTTATCGTCAAATCATTCCTCGAGTAACAATTCATTGCCAACGAGTTCGCCGAATCATTTAACCAATCAGGGGCCAGTGAGTCCTATGTCAAAGCACGAGAATAATAATAACAATAATAATAATAATAACCAACCGGCTAGTTTATCGTCATCGGTCGGTTCGGGGAGTCCAACACCTGTGAATGATAACGATGGTAAGTGTACACGTAACCCAAATACCTAGAAATACCGTTTAGCTATCTACCGTCACATTAAAATGCAAACGTTTTCGGTCCCATAAATTTATTTCGTTTGACGCATGATACGTTAATACCCTGGCATCGCGCGCGACTGTTGCGATATTGCGGTATATAACAAATATAATATTCAATTAAACGAGAAATAAAAAAATACGGATATTTTTATTTAAATGTAAATTAAGGATTTAGCCCGGGACACATAGACAAGACTGAAATTAAACAAAAAATGTGGCAGTAGTGATTTTTTTTTGTTCGTCTGCTTGTGTACGGTATAAAGTCACAAGAGACATCGCGAAGATATCGCATTTTGTGTGATTTGTGTCATCAGAATAAAATATATGCAGGTTTTTTTATATTTATTGTAAGGAAACGTTGAGCCAGGACTTATGAATGAAATTGGATTTTTACAAATTTTTTTTTGTTTATGTTCATTTCGTTTGGTTTGGGTATCATACTCGATTGATTGTGTGACGCTAAGTTAACAAACTTGACCTATTTAAAATTGTCATTTGAATCATTTTATTAGCCAAGATTTTTACTTTCTTAACTATTTTCTCGGTTACGTTCCTCTAAGAACTATTATACGAGTATGGCGAAAATACCAAAATGTTCAATTAAGAATAATTTCAATTATGAGAAGTTTAAATTTAGGAAAACATGATGAAAATCATCATTCGTGTCCCATTTTCACAATATTGATAGAAACTCTTCTGATCTATTCGAATATATGAAAGAGATCCCGTGAACATTTCTGGGATAGGCGATACAACCGTAAACGTAAAAATGTCTCTGGACGAGGTTAAAATCATCATAATTAGGCTTGATTCATTACGCTCATAGGGTTTTTTCTGGTCTATCTGAACCATGAAGGTGAGACCCCGTGAACATCTCTAGGATCGGTGAAATAAAATTTGAAAATTTGTTCAAATTCATGAAACTTCTAAGTCGTATATGGCACAGTAAATATCATCACATTGGACCCTGTTCGGAACTACCTCGAAACCTGTTCGAAAGTCGAATCTTTGAGCTACCCTGAAGTATTAACGTGACCATATGTGAGCATCCATAGGATTTTTGTTATTTGATTGTTTTTATAATAAACCGGGTTCGTAGCTTATTTGGGAATGTCAATTGGGTAAAACTTCTATTGGAGAAAATACCAAAATTTCCAATTGGGAGTAAAATTGTATTTGAAAAAGTTGTAAATTTTGGAAAACATGAAGGAAATCATCATTCGTGTTCAATTACAATATTGATAGAAAATCTTCTGATGTATTTGAATATATGAAAAAGATCTCGTGAACATTTCTGGGATAGGCGATTTAACCGTAAACGTAAAAATGTCTCTGGACAAGTTAAAAACCATCATAATTAGATCCCGTTCATTACGCTCATAGGGTTTTGACTGATCTATCTGACTATGTAGGTGAGAACCCGTGAACATCTCTAGGATCGGTAAAATAACGTTTGAAAGTTAATTTAAATTCAATGAACTCCTAAGTAGCCTCTATGGCACAGTAAATATTTTCATAAATTAACCGGTAACAGAAAAATTTGAAAATAGAGAATGAAAAATTAGAAAATAGATTCGAAGATATACAAGTAGAAACATTATCTAAAATAACCTTCTTTAGAATTAAAAAAATTTAGTAAATTGTATCACAATTTTCTCGTGTTTGTCTAAAATTGTTAGATAATTATTTGATCTTTACAGCGACACTATAGGGATTCAGGGACTTCTCTAGTATAAATGTTAAAGATTATCTAAAAATGTTTCAACTTCACTACAAAACAATTCCAATTGGAATATTTTTGAATTTAACAGTGTATATTTTTGGTACTATTTTTTGTATGTATTTCAAATCATATAGTTGAGTTGGAAATCGCGTAATGATGGGTGTCGTGGCTATTCATTTCTGTCGGCATTCGTTCATTTTCCTTTATTGTTTTCAGCTCTCTTTCCAAATCTGTAGTGTCAGGTGCTTGCATCAATGTGAGATTTTCGTTTAGTGTTGTTCTGGTTTTTAATTGCCGCCCGAATTCCTTTAAATTGGTTGCTCCGTTTATCGTGTTGAATGATTTGCGAAACGATTTACTAATATCGTTAGATGCTGTGCCGATAGTGATGATGCCGAGATTTTCGTCTCTTAGCGTACAACCAGATCCCTGAAAATTGTATTAGTCGATGTTGGATCCACATATGATATCATCTGTTGTTTGGTGGGGAATTATGAATATCCATTCGTTTGGAGCGTGAAGCTTTATCCAGTGGTTGGTTGAATTTATTGACTCAACATTGCATAATTTGTCGAGCGCTGGTTTTCGCTGTAGGATTGCAACTTCGCACTCGGTTTTGTTTGTCGTTGCGTTTAGGTACCTTGTTTATGTAAAAATGCTTCATTGAGTGTTGTTATGATTAATATCATGAACTGGAATTACGGCTAGCAGATTATGATCCAGTGCAAAGGACAACGGTATGTGATTTCAATTATCATATTACGTCGTGTTTCTCTGCTACGTATATTCATGCTTTGATATATATGAATGAGGTCATGAATATTGCGTCCCGGTATGGTTATTGAGGCAGGTATGTGCTGACGAATAAATTGTAGTTGGTCGTCTAGTTGTGACGTTGAGAGTATCGATGGATGCAGGATGCTGTGATGTGTATAATAAACAACATCAAGCAACCCCTGTTGTGTATCCTCTATTGGCTTGTTAATATTGAGCGGACCCTATCTTCGTATGTTCGATTCTCGTGCAACATCTCCATTTCCAATCTTAGTTTCTGTTGTTCTTTAATTATATTATTCAACGATGTCACTGTTAGATTAGAAATGTGCTTTACCAACTTGATTGTGTTGTCTATTATTGATGTTTGGTTTCTCATCAGTGTCATTAGATGATTTTCGTTGATGTTAATATTCTCAAATTGGACTTCATATTGGTCAGCTTCACGTTGGGTGAAAAGTCAAAGCATGTCATCAAACATAAGACCTACTGTGTCTCATGCTGTATAAGATAGCGAAAATTTGTCAGCGGAAAATAAGAGATTTCGCTACTCGCCACAAGTGACAGCACCATCACAAAAGAGAATTTATTTTGTTATTTAATTACCAGCGGTAATTTTTTATTCATTTTGTATCTCTTTTTTCGCTAAATAAAACATCCCAGCGGAATAAAATATTCAAAGTGATCCTTAAAGTGACAAATTGATTGATCTCCGAAGTATAGGAAGTCGGTAAATGAAATCTTGAAATTTAGCAATATTCCGTCTTTCCGCCATTTTATAAGAATGACGATGAAATATGGATAATAGTATTGAAAATTTTAATTTTTTTTATTAATTTATTTTCAGTTTTTGGCCAATATCTCAAAAACTTCACTAGTATCCAATACATTCGGTTGTTTTTCTGCTTAGGTCATACTGAGAATACGAGGAAAATTTGCGGAAAATTTATGGATTAGAATTTTCACTATAATTAAGTATTGGTTACTAGTGAAAGTTTTTGAGATATTGGCAAAAAACTGAAAATAAATTAATAAAACAATTAAATTTTCGGTAGGATTATTTATGAAATGGCCAAGTTTAGTCCAGCATGAACAGATCCTAGAATTTTCTCCAAAACTTACTTTAAAATCCCTGATCAATACTACTATCCAAGTTTCATCGTCATTCTTTAAGAATGGGGAAAGCTGAAATATTGTTAAATTTCAAGATTTCATTTACCGCGTTCCTTTACTTCGGCGATCAATCAATTTGTCATTTTAAGAATCATTTATTTATTCCGCTGGGATGTTTTATTTAGAGAAAAAAAGATACAAAATGAATAAAAAATTACCGCTGGTAATTAAATAACAAAATAAGTTCTCTTTTGTGATGGTGCTGCCACTTGTGGCGAGTAGCGACATTTTTTATTTTCCGCTGACAAATTCCCCGCTATCTATCTTATACAGCATCTATGTCTCCCAAGCCCCGGTTTACTCGCCGCCGTTCCTTGTTGATTGTCAGTAGAAGCTCGTTATCTGCAACCAAGTTTTTGATTGGTTAACTGGAGTGACTTTAATCTGGGCTTGCGCAAACCCTAGTAGACAGCAAGTTGAGACTGTGTTTTTGGTTGATTTCTTTGGACTGCGTGTTGTCGTCTTGCATATTTGTGGTTGTATTTTGTGTTGTTGGTTGATACTGATTTTCCCTTTTGTCTATTACCGACTGAGCAGGATTACTATTCTTGGAGTACATGTTCACGTGGTCTTTAGACTCGTTAATGGAGGACGGCATACTTTCGTAAGATTCCTCTTCAACGTGTTGTTCTTTTATTTGAGTGTATCTACCGTGATTAGTCCATCTTGACCCGGATGTAGTTCTATAACTCTGGCTAGTGGCCAATGCGTAGGAGGTAGTTGTTCATCTTTGAGGATTACTAGTCCTTCCACCTGGAGGTTAGGTTGTTCTTGTAATCATTTTGGCCTATGTTGTAATCGTGAGAGATAGTCCGTGCGCCATGTCTTTCAAAAGCTTTGACTGAGCTTGATCAGCAAATTCCATCTTGAACCGGTCTTGATATCTTCAATGTAAGCTGGGGTGTTGCTATAATGCCTCTCCCAATTATAAAATGTGCCGGACTTAAAACACCGTCTTGATCTGAATTGTTTGAGAGAGGGCTAATGGCCTGGAGTTCAAACTTGCTTCTATTTGAGCTAGAAGTGTTGCAAGCTCCTTGAAGGTTAACGTATGTTTTCCCACTACTTTCTGGAGATGTTGTTTCATTGGTTTGATTCCGGCCTCTCACAAACCTCCAAAATGAGGTTTTCCGCGGGGCAAGAAGTGCCACTCAGTTCCCATCTGTGCCATTTTGTTTTTAATTTCACCTTCCTGTTGTTTCCTGGCAGGCAGCCTTTGTAATTGTTTCTCTGCTCCAACGAAGTTAGTCCCGCAATCGCTGAATATTTTCCGACAAATTCCTCTTTTTGAAATGAATCGCCGATATGTGGCTAAGAAAGCATCTGTTTGCAAGTCGCTTACATATTCTAGATGGATTTCCTTTTCATTGCTAGTCCATTTTCTGAGGTTAAATCCCCCACTGGAAAGGAGGTTCAATAATTCCTTTTGCGCGATTATTGCTTCTGTTATTGTATTGGCTCCCGATAAGAGGTCATCTATACATAGAAATTTGTTTGCACAATCTCTGAATCTTATTGTTGAAATGTTTTTGTAGTCAAATAAGTTGCAGATGCCCTACCATATGTGACAGTTTTTAATCTAAAACTTTTCATTGTTTATTTGGATCTGATCGCCAAAGTATTCGTTGAAAATTTTGTTCTTCTCTGGCATTGTTTTGTCTGAACATTTTCTCAATGTCTGATGCGAACACATAACGATGCTTCTTCCATCTCATCAATATTGTGGTTAGGTTTGTAAAGTTGGACCGACGTACGTCATTTCGTTTAAAGGCGTGCCTGTTGTTATTTTGCAGGAAGGATCGAAAACTAGTCTCAACTTGGTTGATGTGCTGCCTTCTTTCATTACGGAATGATGCAACATGTAGTAAACATAAGAACTATCTGCTATTGAATCATCTTTGATCAGTTCCATGTGGTTAAGCTGGAGATCAAGTCTTCATCTTTCTTGAATCGTTTTTCCATTTGAAGCAATCTAGCAGCTGCTTTGTCTTTGGAGTCTCCCATTGCCACTTCTTTCAGTTTGCCGTTGTTGAATGGTATTCTGACCTCTTGTGGGTCTACTCATAGTGTTTTTCACATTCTTCCTCTTCGGCTTCCGAAAAACGCTTTAATTGCTTATCTATGTCTAGTGTGGCTAGTGTGGCTCCGAGATATCGATACACTACTGTTCTGGGTTAGGCGATCTCTTTCTTTATTCCTTCCAACAGTATTTATTATTAGCGCCTATTAAAAGATCAATAGGTCCGGGAGTGTCGAAGGTTGGATCGGCTAGGATTCTTCCTTTTGTAGTGGGCTGTTTAGACCCAATATGTTTTTATCCGGTAGTGGTTTGGTAATAGTTGTTAAGGCTAGACTATTAACTTGTATCTTAAAGATCGATGGAAATCTGGGACTGATGTTTATCATTAAGAGTTGGGGCGATCGTCCCTTTGTTTCTGAAATTCCGGCTAGAACCCGTGCTCTTCGTAAGCCAAGTTGTTGTGCTGCTTCTTCCGTTACAAAGGTGGCCTATGATCCTGTCTTTATTAGTGCCCGCGACATGCTGAAACCAGTGTATATATTTTGTACTTTTACCACAGCTGTTGCTAAGAGCACTGGGTCACAATCCTTGTCGAACGCTGATATGTTCAGTTTCGTATAACTGGTTCTGGTTTTTTTATGTGTAGCAAAGTATAGTGGTTACCCTTGCAGGTAAAACAATTGGTTTTAACCATTTAATTTCGTCCGGAAGTACTTAAGTTTTAAAGCGTTGGCATACTTCTGTTCGATGGTTTTGTTGACAGCATACGCAAATAAAAGTTGGTTGTGCTGCAGCTACGAAAGCATGTTTTAATTGTTGTACTAGATACTTGGGTTGTTGTATTGATATTGACTTATTGCTACCGATAGACTCTAAGAATTGAAAATGCTTTTCCAGAAATTTCAAAAACTGGCTTGTCTCTTGGAATTCTCTTCGGCTGTCAAGAGATTCATGGTTGATAGTTGGTTGACTTAATAAGGTATTTAACAGATTAGATACAAGTAATCTTTTGTTGTCGAAGCAATTCTCCTAGTTGTCTCCGATGGGTCCCAAATGGCTTACTAATTTTCCAGCTGACTCTTGAACGTGGCGTTTTATAAGTAGTTCATTTTGTGCGTGATTATGAGCTGATTGTCATTATGAACTAGCTGTTTGAAAGTGTCAGCGCAACCAATCCATTTAATGTAATCTCCATGAAAATATGAGAGTTCCACTGGTGGTAGACGAATTTCAAAAGGCCCTTTGCATTGTTCTTCTTCTTCCAACAATGTCATTAGTGATAATACGATTTTGTCGTATTCGTTGTTTACGTTTTCGTAGTGTTGTTCTACGAAGTATTTTAAATTAGCTTCCTGTTCTTCGGAAGCTTCCATGCAGATAATTTCATGTAGCTCCATAATGTGCATCACCATCCTCTCCATATTCTTTAATTTAAGCCGTAACGCTGGTCTGGATCTGTTATTGCTTGCCAGTATGTCTTTTAATTGCTGCACGAGTTTTTGAGTTTGCTGATGTCCAGTGCTTCTTGATTAGATGAAGCTCCATTTCCTTAGTCTTTGTTATTTGACTCTTCAGGTTGGGCAAAGTGAAATTTGGAGGATGCATCTGGAGTTGGTGTTGACGGCTATTTTCAACTCAAGATATTTTTTCGTTTTCCGAGATTCACCATCTTTTTGATAGTTCGAGATGATGTGCTCTATCTCTACTGCCTTGTCCTTTGCCGCTGCAATAATTGATCCATGTCTGTGTTTTTATGACTCTGGTTTGTTTGCCGGTTGTTGTTTGACTGTTGAATTTCTATACCTGTTATTGTGGGATCGAAGTTTCAATATATCTTGGCCTATAGCAATATATTTGTAGAACTTAGCTGCTTATTGTTGTCGTGGTAGCTCGAGATTCCACTGTAAAATTTCTTTACAAAGTGAATTTTATTGTTGAATTTTCCAATGTTATGTTTTATTGACCACAGGTTGTTGTAATGGCTCGAAGGGCGAATGTTTAGCTAGGTAATAATGTGTGGCTTGATCACTATTTCTAACTAAATGATGAGGTGAAAACAAAACTAACTTGTTGGTATATAATTTTGTTCTACCTTATTCTAAAGATTTGTGGGATTACCAAAATACCAACTAAAGCTTTTGTTATTTTCCTGAAAATGTATTTGCTATATTAGGTTTATAGGATATCAAGAGATAGGATTGTCGATGTGAAAACAAAGTCCCTTCAAATTAACACCAATAAATATAATGAATAGTAAATTTAGAAATAGATTTCAGTTAAAGGATTTTAATTAAAATAGTAATAAAATTATCTTTTCCAACTGATTTTTATTTTTTATTTATTGGAAAACCTGATGGTAGACACCCTGGAACATGACACGTTCAGTTCTCCATGAGCAAAGCAGGGATTTTTTAAATTAATTTCTGCCACTTTCAAAGATTACCCGTGAGCCTTATTAATACTAATCGCAAAAGCAAGTCGAACAAGAAACTTATTATACGTGGCAAAATAACACCTTCCTCCTTTGCCTTACCAGTTAGCAAGGTAGTCTCTGTTACGATATCCAATAACATGTTCACAACCAATTTAGTCCCGTTGCATAAACTGGGTTCCAAGTTTCAAAATCAGCCGATGTGGGGGCATTCCTGATGGCTCCAAGAAATTTAAAAACTCTGTAGGGTAAAACACAGCTTGCTCTTCTTCTACAACAGCGTCGATAGACTTATAAATTACAGATGAGCCCGGAATTTGATCTTGAATATATAAGTTTATTTTATTTATACAGTCATGTTTTGGAGACGAAATTGCTCGTTCTCAGAGCCACTTGTTGTTGCTAAAGCAACGACTTATATGTGGAAAAAAATTTGCGAAAAGTTGATTTACTGAAACTGCTTTATGACGAAAATCTGATGGTTAAGAAATCAAACGAATTGTTCAAATCAAACGATCAGTGCAGAGTATAACTGCTAAGAAAATCTATGTGAATTTAAATGCCAAACAAATTACCAAACTTCTGGCAAATTTTTCCAAAAGTTACACACAATTTCCATTGACGGTTTTAAGAGCAATAAAAGATGTTAGTCCCCTTACTGTATGCAGTAACAATCTCTAGTAATAACATTCAGCGTTACTTGGATGGACTGTATACACTCTTCCTATTGTGGCAGTTTCACATACATCACTAAAACTAGGAACTCTGGTGGCATATTCCCACTTACAGAAAATTTTTCTAGATGTATTCCAAGTGTAATACTTTGCGATTTCAGAGTACAATAAAGTTTTGGCAAATTTGTCTTGTTGGCATGAAAGAAAAAAATGCAGTTAGAGTTGAGTGTGGTGGTTGTTCAGTTCTTCCTTGAGCATTGTCAAAACGGAAGAAAACACGTTGTCCATTTTCTAAATGCACATTGAGGTGAACTACAGCTGCATCCATCTGGTATTGCATAATTTCATCGGTAATGATCCATCTGGTATTGCATAACTTCATCGGTTGGTGAATTTTGGTTCGCTAGACCAAAAACTGCCATATCGCTGGATTTATTTACATAATTTGCAGATATACGAGTACTTTATGGATTTTACAGAGTTGCAGTATTCTACATTAATATGGGTCTGGAACATTTTGTGAAAGTAAGGGCGAGTAAGGGACAATCCACCTATTATCAACTTCAAAAGGCCTAATTTGACAATCTATTTTTATTTCGATTGTTTAGTTGTTGCGGATATTGCCATTTTCACTTTCCGTCCATCATGCAATGCAGATTAGGATTGAATGACCCTCAGGGATCATGAACCATGTTTTTCTTTACAATATTATGTAGCAAAGGATCTTCTTCTTTATTTATGGAATCCCTGCTGATATAACGAAGTCTATCTGGCTAAAAAGGCCTCTTTTTTGCCAATAGATCGAATATAACCAGCAGAGAGTTTCTCCATAAACATGACTTTTGGTAACAAAATTTATTAGTTTTGAGAGCTTCTGTTTAAATACTCGTGCTATTAAATCATGTCGATCAATCGGCAATTTCCCTGGTAACGGCTCTTCTTAAATTTCACACCATAGTGGATTGCATGGTAAATTTTGTTTAAATAAAAATCAATAATCTGTGGTATCATTTCCCATTCTTCCTGCAGAGCTGATTGAAGATGATCTATAAGGTTTCTGGAACGAATTCCCTTTGCCTTAAATCACGCCCTTCCATATCAGTATCCCACACGTGATCAATGGGATTAAGGTCTGGGCTGCGTGCGAGTCAAACAATTCGATCAATTCCCACCTCACCTAAATAATTATTGACAAAGTTTACAACGTGGGGTTCTGCGTTGTCATGCATTAATAATTCAAGTGTCCGGAGTTTTTGGACTAGCGGTGTAGTTTTATTGTTATAAGAAAACATTTTCTTAATGATGCACATCAATTTTACGTACGTTATTTATATTTAATTTAGTTTCTTGCATAAAGAAATTATTAATCATTCACGTGTGAGAAACTGTCAAATTTACGATTCAAGAAAATTTGGTTATCAAATTTTGGTTGAACCCAATTGAGTGTAACCAGAGCGGGAATTTAAAATCAATCATTTTAAAATTGTGAATTCCATTCCTTTATTTAAGAGAATGAGCAAAGAAAAATAATTTCAAATGATGTGACTACAAATTATGCCACTTCAACTAGCTGTTACCGAGCCGTTAAAACGAGTCTTAATTTTGGGAAAATTAGGTTAGGAGATTCCTCATTTGTGCATTGGTTCCTTTTTTCTTGGCTCAGGTTTTTTTTATGGTGCATATGATACAAATTAAACTCGAATATGAGTTCCGAATCCGGATGTTATTCTAGCAAAACGGCCAATTTCGGTTAAAATTTGGGGTTACACGATGAAAATGAAATTCTTACATAAAATGAATTCCAAATAAGTCCCAAAATAAGTTCTGCATTTGGTTCTTGGAACTGAATATTTTAAATTAAACTACTCGATTGTCAATTGATTGAGATGAAACTAGCAATCTATGATGAAAATTAATTTCCTATATGAGTGCCGGATGCGATTTTAGAAAATGACAAATTTACAGCAAACTCGGTATTTTATTTCTCAACACACTGGGAGAGAACTTTAAATTTCGCTTGCTTTATAAATGTGGTTCTGGAAAGAAACTTAAACGTTTTTCAACCTGATGTACTCTGGAAAACTGCTGATTTATATAGGGCTAGCTCATTTATTTTTCAACCAATGAATCAGAAATTAGGTTCGAAGATGAAACTGGGACTACAATGTGAACTCCGAATGTGGTTCTGAAATCGGCCCATTCGAATGAAACTAAGTCATTTCTGTACTGATTGGGATAAATTTCGGATTCATGATAAAATGGGATCTAGGGTAATTATTATTCAATCAATTGGAATGGCGTTACGGTTGTATGACAAAAGTTGTATGCCAATATGAGTTCCGGATATAGTTCTGAAAACGAAATTTTTTAATGAAACTTAGATATTTATTAACAGATAAGGGTTAATCTTGATTTCTATGATGAAAATATAATTCCCTTAAGAGTTCTGACGTGGTTATGTGAAATGGGCAACGGAAACGGAAACGTAAAATGTGTATTAAACTAGGCTATATATCGAATTTGAGTAAAAACTCATTTCACTCGAAGAAGTTTTCGGTTTCGGTTGAAAATTTACGATCGCTTTTAAAACCAAATCCATCTCAATAGCTGACAATTTTATTTTGTAGTAAGAAAAATTTGCTACATACAACCGATTTCTACCATTGATATTTGGATTTCGAACTGCATTCTTTAAATTGTCAATGAACCGGACTCTAATGACGGATAGTTCAAATTTGCGTTTCAATTTTTCAGAGATACAAATTTGAATTTTTCGAAGTACCAGTTTTTCTATTTGAAATACGACAGGCTGATTCGGCCAGTACTTTAGTGACACGCCGAAGAAATTGGGATCTTGGAACCAACATTTTTGTTCAAAAATTGCTTGGGCCACGGGATCCATATGAAGGACTTTCCACCCTTGGAACATACAATATCAATTTCCAAACTCGATTCACCACGCATAATATAAATCGAAACGAAGCCGTTTTGATCCGATTCGGTGTTATTTCATAACCTTTCGGTAAACGAACAAGTTGTGCAAAAATAATAATACACAGTAATGGCGTAAGTCAAATGATCTTATGAGTCTCAAATTTAAGGGAAGCCACTAGAATATATATTAGTAACAAAACAAAACGTTTGACACACCTATCAACCAAATATAATTGCGGCAACCAAACTGTTCCTTAAACTCTCCCTGGTTGTGGTGACATGACACATCTCGAAATAGGTATTCTTTGCATGGATTATAATTATAATACCAAGAATTACACAACGAGACGAGGAAACGAAAAATTGAGGAACGCAGTCAGCAGAAAATTCCACCTGCCATCAGAATACGCCTGAAAATCGAAAGATAAATAGAGATAGCTAAGCAAATACAGAAAATGTTATAAAACGACAGCAGAAAATACACTGTAGATGATATTGTCGAGGCTGCAGAGGCAGCAACAGCAAACAGAAACATGCGCTCACTACACCAATATGTGAATGAGTAACCAGAAAATTACAAACTTACCTCAACTTAGGAGTATTCGTAAACATTTGTAACATACAGTCCACAGGAGTCAGAAACCTTTAGTTGGCACAACTAGCGGTGTACATCGTTTGACAGGTGTATGTTTGAAAAGCACGGATGATTTTTTCTTGAATTTTTCTGTGTATATGAACTGAGATATAGTCTACAGAAATCAGAAACTATTCGATGGCCCAACTAGCAGCCTTACATCATATGAATGTTTGTTGAGCGTGAACGATATTTTCCCGAAATTTTCTAAGCTTAGGTGTTGAGATATAGTTCCCAGAAGTCAAGAACTACGCAAGGAAATTATTTCGCATACGTTAAAGTTTTCTCTATCACCTGATGTAACCCACAAGTTCTACCAACGACTGGTTTTTGAGTTCAATGGTCTACATCTCGAATATACACATACATAAAATCTCAATAAACAATTTCAAATGCGTTAAAACTTCCTCTATCACTAAATATACAATTTCTTAGTATTTAATACAACTGTCTTATTTAAATGTTCATAAAATAGATTTGTTATAATTTTGTAATCCTTTTATAGTTTACAATTTATTTATTTTGTTGTTGTTTTATTGATTTCGATAATAATTTTATTTCTACTCGAAATTCGCATCATCCTTTTCGTGATAGAGTTTACGTTTACACTCTACCCCAAAGATTGTCATGACTGTTTAAAATTATCGTGGTGGCAACAATTTTCAACAATTTTCGAGGCTGAGAATTAAAATGTGCCGACTTTTTGGGCTGAGAGTCCAAAATGTCTTTCTTGATAGCAAAAATTAGAGTTACCATCGCATATTTCGACGATGGAATTTGGGCTTTCTTCATCTTTATTCATGACCGAGTCCTGTGAATATATTTAGCTCGCCCATTATAAAACTGAAAATATTCATCAAAATTGTGGAGTTTCTGACATCTATAAAACATGGTAAAATCTATCAAAATTATATCCCATTCGCTATAGACCCACTAGATTGGATAATCGGTTTGAATATGTTATTGAGACCCGTGAACATCTTAAGGATGCATGTGAAGGGACTGCTAAAGTTTTACTAGTAAAAAAATTAGCAAAAACTTCACATGTTTATACAGAAGTGTGAAGTTTTTACTAAGTCTATGCTAAACTTTTATTTGTGTTGGTGCATATCAAAATGATACCTGTATAAAGCGGAAATAACGTAATTAATCAATATTCACTAACACGAATATTGTGGTTAATAAAAGTTTTACAAAAATAACTATAAAATCAGTATCCGAGGCAGATTAGTAACAAACACTACACACTGAACTACATAAGGAAGAATTATTGAAATCAAATGAGATAACCGGAGAAATTTTAATTCATACTCGGGTAAACTGGGTGGGGTAATACACTTGGGTGCAAAAACTACGCACATTAATCAATTTTCAGCAAAACTTCAAAAACATCAAAAATTCAATGTTTGTTTAATTATCTAGAATGCAGATTCAAAGTCTGTTTCAACACCTATCCAGTGGTACTTTTTTGTACTTATACCGTGCGAACAAAGTGAATTTTGAGGTCAACATCTGAAGTACACGTTTTTTGTGAATTTGTCAGCATGAAAATTATTGGAAAAATTTAATTAAAACAAGGAAATCAGCAAAAATAATATTTTTATTAATAAAAGGCATTCTCTTCCCCAGCCCGAATAACAGCTTCCATTCAATGTTTCATTGATTTCACCAAAGTTTTCACCAAACCTTGAAGTATTGCCTCCCGTTGGTCGCCTGTTGCAGCTCCTGGAGACTCGTTGGAGCAATAAATTTGACTCGAACTCATTTTTTCAGTCCGTCCCATAAATGTTCAACGTTATTGAAGTCCAGGCTTCGAGTTGGCCCCTCCATCATAGGAACATCCACTTCTTGAAGGTACTGGTACACTAGACCAGCCATATGCAGTCTCGGATTTTCCTGCATGAATAGAAAGTTTTCACCAATAAACCCGGCAAAAGGTATGACGTAGTCCACGAGTATTTCCTCAATGTATCGTTGAAAAGTCAACTTACTTGATCGGTGGCCAGTATTCGCTACGGCGATGAACACAAGATCTGTCTTCGCCTCCAGTGACATACCTCCTCGGAATATACACGATACAATTCCTCGCGAGAATTTAATAAAATTTTATATTATAATCAAAACTAATAAAATTTCTTAAGCCATCTGAGGCATCCCTGTAAGAGATTTTAACACAACCTCAGCTAAATGCTGTATTAGTTGGAATCCATGTCAGTTACAAAATATATTCAGTTGCTCTCCATGCAAGAGGGGAGGGATATTTACTACAATTTTATATTAGGACCAAACATAATAAAAATTCTTAGGCCAACTCCCTAGAGATCTTAACACATCATCAGTTATTTGAGGTGTTAGTTGGAGACGATGCTAGTTAGAAATAATAATCAGGAATGCCCCATCCAGGGATGTAAACAATTTATATAATTTTGTATTATGACCAAATATTTGAGGTATCTCTGGAGATCTTAACTCAATCTCAGGTATAAGGGGTATTAGTTGGGAACCTTGTTAGTTAGAAAAAATTATCACGAGCTCCCCATCCAGGGGTGGAAACAATTTAGAGTATTTTGTATTATGACCAAATATAATAAAAATTCTTAGGCCAACTAAAGTATATCTAGAGATCTTAACAGAACCTCAGTTATTTGGCTTGTTAGTTGAAAATGATGACAGTAAGAAATAATAATCAGAAGCGCCCCATCCAAACGTGGAAACAATTTATAGAATTTTGTATTATGTCCAATTATAATAAACACAGCTTTCTTCTAATAACTATGCTTCCCATCTAACACTTCATACACATGAGGTTGTGTTAAGATCTCTAAGGATATCTCAGTTGGCCTAATCATTTTTATTATATTTGGTCATAATACAAACTTTTATTAAATGTCCCCTCCCCTGGATGGGAAGCAACTGAATATATTTTTTAACTGACATGGTCTCCAACTAACACCCCATATACCTGAGGTTGTGTTAAGGTCTCTGGGGATATCTCATGTGGTTTAAGAATTTTTATTATATTTGGTCATAATACAAAAACCTCTAAACTGTTCCCACCCCTAGATGGGAGGTTTCTCATAATTTTTTCTAACTGATATGGTTCCCATCTAACACCTCATACACATCAGGGTGTGTTAGGATCTCTAAGGATATCTTAGTTGGTCTAATCATTTTTATTATATTTGGTTATAATACAAACTTTTTTAAAGTCCACTCCCCTGGATGGGAAGCAACTGAATATATCTTTTAACTGACATGGTCTCTCACTAACACCCCATATACCTGAGGTTGTGTTAAGGCCTCTGAGGTATCTCAGTTGGCCTATCAATTTTTATTAAATATGGTCATAATACTAAATTGTATGAATTGTTTCCAGAGCTCCTGAAAATTTCTTCTAATAACTATGGTCCCCTTCTAACACTGCACACACATGAGGTTGTGTTAAGATCTCTAAGGATATCTCAGTTGGCCTAATCATTTTTATTATATTTGGTCATAATACAAACTTTTAATAAATGTCCCTTCCCCTGGATGGGGAGAACAACTTTCACGACTATAATAGAACAACTTTCAAAATTGTACTTTTTACTAAATCTCAGAAATAGGTCTATGATTTACCTTCCCAAAAATGCCAGCTAAAATTTGTAGAGTTTTCTAGATTCGACGACACAACATTTAGAATCGTGTCCAATTTTATAATTTTTTCAATTGGAAAAATAACAAATTTAACAGTGTAAATTTTTAATAAGTTGTTTAGCACGAATTTCATTATCATTGTAATTGTTAATCTCATTAAAGAATAATTCTTATGTACGGTCAAATAAAAGTACCTACGTACTGAAAAGCTCAGCTATTTTTGACGAATTCCAAAAGTATTCGAATTTCGCATTTATGAAAAGTATTTGAGATAAGATTGTTGAGAGTCTGGGTAGTTAGTAGTGGGCTCCATGTAGAAGAGATTACAAAGTTCAAATCATTTGATTTTATTGGGATATTTTCAAACAACATCCAATAAAATTAAATTTCAAATACGACGTTCAAAGTGTCATCACAGCGATTTGCATTCCCCTAACTTAATTCCCTGCAATAAAAATATTTGACAAAACTATTAAAGGGATTCCATACGTAAAGTAGGGTTGTACCACTTAGTTTATTTTGTGTTGTTGAAAATAACCAACCGCATAAAACCCCATACCCAATCAACTAATGGGTATAGTAATAGGCCGCGCACCGACCCGAAACGAATATAGCAATAAAGTGTTTGGTATTGGAATATAATAAATAAATAAATAAATAAAAATAAAATGTAATATTATATTATATTATTATCGTTATTGATGATTTACAACCGCGAAATTGTCGATTAATTTAAAATAATGTCCGCTATTTGTCGCACCCCTCCTCCCGCACCCCGTATATAGTATGTACATATCAATACATATTTTTTTTTTATTATCAGTCATATAATGCTGGTAATATCAATAAATTTATGATAACATTTATAATAATTTTCCAATTTTATTTGTTGTTGTTGTTATTTTAGAGGATTCTATTGATGTAACAAATGATGAGGAGCCTGGAAATGTGACAAATAGCACAGCAATATCGGTACCAAATTTTGTTAGTCATCCATTTTATGGTCATACCCAGGTGAGCATTATTATATCGATACGTAACGTTAAATTGCCGTGTATTATAAATTTTATTATAAAATCATAACGCGCGATAAAAAATTAGGGAAAATTATCTCTGTTCCAGGAAACCGTGTACGAGACAAGCGCCCGCCTTTTATTTATGGCGGTGAAATGGGCAAAAAATTTACCAAGTTTTGCTAGCCTCGCGTTTCGTGATCAAGTCATCCTACTCGAAGAATCATGGTCCGAATTATTTCTATTAAATGCGATCCAATGGTGTATGCCACTGGATGCGTCTGGTTGTGCATTATTTTCGGTATCGGAGCATTGTACGAATCCCAATGGCGCGATAAAACAGGGACAATTGGCACAAGATATTCGTACGCTGCACGAAACGCTATGCCGATTTAAATCGATTTTGGTCGATCCAGCGGAATTTGCGTGCCTTAAAGCGATTGTACTGTTTCGGTCGGAAACGCGAGGCCTCAAGGATCCCGCCCAAATTGAAAATCTTCAGGATCAAGCTCATGTAAGTTGTAATTTTTTGTTGTTGTTGGCTTTGTTCATTTAATTTCGATTTATATTTTTAATTATTTTTAGTTGTTTCTATTTCAGGTTATGTTATCGCAACACTGTCGCGCACAGTTTCCCGCACAAATTGCACGATTCGGACGATTACTATTAATGCTGCCGCTGCTACGGACAATCAATTCGCATAAAATTGAATCGATCTATTTTCAGCGGACTATTGGTAATACACCGATGGAAAAAGTTTTATGTGATATGTACAAGAATTAGTGTTGCCACACGTTAAATGTGTAAAAAATATATATAATTACCGTTTACATACACATAGTTAAATAATAACGTACACTTACACATTTGCAATTTAACAAAATTGTATAGAATTAGGTTAAGTTTTCCGATTTTTAGTTTTTGTGATAAATTATTAAAGGTTTCTTGGTAAGAACAAGTGTCCTGTCGTTTTAAACGTTTTAATTATAAATTTACTTTTGATGTATCAAAAACGTATAATTAATTTCATAATTATTTCTCACGCCCGGTAAACAATACTGTCGTATAATTTTAAATTTTTAAATAAAAATTCTATTTTATAAATGTAATTAATAAAATTAACATAAATATTAAAGTAATTAATAAATTTAAATTATAAGATTTAAAATTTAAACAATTTTTGGTTTATTTTAATTTTATTTACTCGAAAACGGTGCGTTCTGAGGGTCAAACCGAAGTTAACCAAAACAAGGAGTATCATGTTAAAGTCAATGGCCGTGTCTGTTAGCCTCATTATAGCAACAAGCTCATGGTCATCAAAAAATTGTATAAATACAAAATATTTTTGAGAAGTGAAATATTTTTTAAGCATTTTCTAAAGTTTGTGAATTTTTTTTATTAAGCTTGTGCTCCGTTCCATTTATATCATAAACAACATGGCAAATAATGGTAAAGACAAAAACGTGGTAAATAATGACGCAAATCGGTCGCAAGAACGTCGAGTACATTCTATAAGACCCTTCAGCCAATGATAAATACGACGCTATTAAAAAAGTCCGAATCGATCGCTCCTCCACCTTCGAGGAGCGTAAATTAGACACGATGTTAAACAAAACTGATATTGATGATCAGGAACCTTCAAGTATCTTGTACATATTTAAATCGTTGGCCGGCAAAATTTCTCGGTTAACATTATTACCAAACTATGGATCGGGAAACTCCCTGATTACATACAAACAGCGTTAAACTCGCAATAGAGAAAATCAGAAGAGCGTCTCGTGGAGCAATGACACGTGGACTCAGAGCTCTAGTTCAATTACTCGCGGCACGCGTACACCAAGCTCAGAGATACACGCGCCAAGCTCTAGTATTATCGGTCTTGAAACAAGGCTAAAACAAATTAGCGAACAGCTAGCTAAGCTAAAAAATATTACACACGCAGCGAGAATCTTCGTGTTCCCAATCGCTTTTTAAACGAACATCTTCTTCTTCAAGAAAATTATATTCCTCATAGCAACCCAGGGAAGTTCCATTCAACAAAACAATCAACAAACACCAAGGCACCAATTTTATCACACAACTGGTGTTGGTATCACGCAAATTTTGGTAATACAGCATCCAAATGCACTGCACCGTGCACATTTGTTGCACAACAAAAGGGATCCGCAAATATCGGTTCTTCAAACCAATAAATCTTAAGGTCGCAGCGGTATACCTAAGACAATCGCAGCACAGCCATATACATTTCTGATTGATATCGGCGCTAATCTAAGCGTAATCCCGTACCACAAATACTATCACTATCACAATCGAAATTTCTGGCAGCAGCAAACGATACAACGTAGGATTAAGACGTCCCATCAAGCACGCATTCCTTCTTCCCCCCCCCCCTGCTATCTGTTCTGGGGTCAATGCTCTCCTAACTATTTCGCGGAAAACACATTGCATAGCTCCATGCCAGCCTATACTGGCATGGAAGGTGGGTCGGTCCATGAGTTTCGCACTCGGACAGGGGGTCATGGATGTGTTCTTTTTCATCACAAATCGTAATTTGTTGATGAAAATTCACTTTGCATCCTGCCCCTATCGGGATTCGAACCCGGTACCTCCCGATCCAAACACCAAAGCTTTAACCACTATGCCATTTGGTCGGTGCATTCCTTCTTGCTAATGACTAAAAAATCACAAATTAATTGATCCACACACCAAACTCTCAATGTACCCAACATCAGCACGCGTTGATATACCATCACCATTGAATTGTACAATCAATAATCTACATATGTGGAGCATTGCTAAAGAAATTCCTTCTTTAACCCCTCCTTAATATACCACATCATGACTACGGGCCATGTACCGTTTTCAAGACCATAATACTTGATCCTATCCGTCACAAAGCAGAATTCCAGCACATGGTGGAATTAGGAATCTGCCGACCTTAATCACCACCAATATCATGTTCATTGCACACGGTGAAATAGAATGACAACGACTGGAGACCATGTGGGGACTACAGAAGGTTATCACAGTCACAATACCTGACCGTTATCATATCCCCAACATTCAAAAAATCGCCATGCAATTACATGATTGCACAATTTTCACAAAAAACGATCTCGTCAGAGCATACCAGCTCATTGCAATTCGAATGCGATCCGAATGCGATTCAGATTCAGAAATACTGCACAAATAGCCACAAGAATACTTCTAATGGCATTCTGCCAGAAAACGTCGCCCGAAGGACGAATTAATACAACTAGGGACTTCCCAGCACCGCAAAATGTTAAACAAGATCCAAAATTCGTCGGTATGGGTAACTACTACCATCGATTTATTCCAAAACTCGCAGTTAGCAGATCCGAAAAATCAATCCAAGGATGCTCGTTTAAACTGATGTTTCAACTTTACTTTAACTGCTTGTTGAAATTCAAGACCATTGGGTCCCTTTCACCAGCAACATTGGATTCACAATATATATAACAAAGGTAAATTGTTTATTTCTTTAGAAAATCAGAGACAGCAACCTTGTGATTGCCTCTTCTTAAACTAAGAGACAATATTGTACGTAAAAGTCGGAACTAATTTAATTAACCTTTCCAATTAAAAAATATTTACAATTGCACAAAAAACTACGTAATACATTAACATTGACCTAATAACCAGCAAACGCTAGTTGTTCGTTCTCTCGAATTGATTATTGCTCGAATTATGGCTTCTTCCCGCACTGTTATAAATAATTTGCATCTAGCTTTTTCAACCCACGATGAAATTACTTCACATGATCTACTCAAAGAAAATTGAATCGAATCATGATCGTAACCAACGGAGCGTCGAACCGTTTCCTTAACAATTCCAAGGCATGTTTTACATCCTACTAATGACAATAAACTGAGTTCGGCCTCGGACAATTTCTCATAGGGCTGTTGAGTTTTTTGATTACACGCGTCCATGCATAATCTCTGCTTATAGAAGATACCTACGATATAATATTTGGTTACAAAATAAATTTGTTGTATTACCTGAAGTCGTTGAAAAATTGTATTGGATTGTCGATTTTCGAATATACCGGATGAATTACTAATATTCACTAATTTACTGCATAGATCACATTGTTGGCCAAATCGATGCAAAGCGACCGATGATCTTGTAACCGAAACACTAGCGATAAATATTATTAATATTGTGAATTTCATTTGAGGGCTTTGTGCGATAATCTCCAATATTATAACAATTACTACTGGTTGTGTGATTTCATTACTTATAAAGTCATCAGTTAATCGCACACGCATTTATACCAGCGACGCGCTATCAAATATGCATTTTGCTACATATGAGAATTTCTGTGTCACCCTATAATAATGAAGCCAACTCCATATTGTGATAAATAACTTTTTTAATCAAACACAAAATTTAATCCAGTTTGAATTTTAATTAATAACAGTTTTTTTTCAATTCCATTTATGTATCACCTCCTTATCTATTCTGAACATGTTTTATCAATTCAAAATTGTCATTTACATTTTTTTAAATATAGCGTTTTACAATTTTCTTGGAAATCGCTTATCAAACGCCGATACACGACGTTAGTAGTAACATTTATTAAATAATTTTAGTTTCGTCATTTATTGGTCATTCCCTTTTCTCAACTTAAATAACGTAAATTTCCGTTTTTCTTTTTGCTTTATTAATTACAACTGAGACTGTGCTCATCTAGCAATTTATCTTTCAAATTTACAAATTTTACATTTCTTAAATAATTCTGATTTGTTGGTGTGAAACCCAATGGTTAGTCCCAAAATTAATTAAACCTATTTAAAATGCTAATTTTAATTTGGTATGTTTACTAGGTCCAGTGGCCTCGTTCTTTGAAGTCTTCTTTCAACGACAGGGTTATCTATTATATGGCGAATATAGGGGTTTCCGTGTTCCTGGAGCCTTATTTCGTGTTTGGCAGCATGCTTTTTTATTTCATCTTTGATATATTCCATCTGCAAGTCCCTATGAAGGTACTCATTTTTTGTGTGCCACGGAACATTTACGATACTACGGAGAACCTTATTTTGAAACGTCTGTATCATTTTGGCGTTTGTTTGCTTAGTACATCCCCAGAGTTGAATACCGTAGGTCCATATCGGATTCAGTATTTGCCGATATAGCAGCAGCTTGTTGTGTATTGTAAGCTCAGAGCCTCTACCTATGAAGTCAGTGAAGTTAGCCCGAAAATCCATCCCGAATTTTTTGGTATGTTTCTTGGCTAAAGTGTAGTCAACCCGAAAAAAGTGTAGTCGTTACAAAAATGTAGTGCTATCCCGAAACCCCGATCTTTCGTTACATAAAAATGTTACATAAAAATGTAGGACTATCCCGTAATTAAAATCTAATTTAATTTCAATTTACACATTTTTAATAAATTTTTTTTTGAAAACTGGCAAAAATTGTGGCAACCTCTTATTGTGGACTAACCGTGCAATTTTATAATTTTATAAAAAACATTCTTCAAATATTAAAAAGTTTATGAAATAGGTTATAGCTAAATACACGTAAATACATAATTGGTTATTTTATACCAAAATAATAATAATACCAAAGTTCGTTAAAAGAACTACCAAAATCAACCTATTGCGCACGATGCATAATCTAGGGTTTTTAATCAACTTTTGCATCTTGGCAGAGGTACTAATGATTTATTATTTAAAACTTGGACACCGGTCTGCAATTTTCATAAATCTTCTAATAAAACAAGCTAGATTTAACTATTCACTACTTCGGGTATTTTTGTTCTTTGAATGTGTACCTTCAAGGGAACAGATGTCATTATAACTCAAATTTGGATCGTCATTATCGGCCACATCTGGAGATCGTGATTCAAATCTTAAAACAACATAAAGCTGGCCATTGAGTCGCCTAACCAAAAGCACCTAGTACTAATAATGTGCGACCTCGGTTTTATTGCTACGAATTTTCATATTATCGGTGTACCGATGTCATTTTTACTCAAATTTAGAAGGCCATTATCGGTCATTCCCAGAGATCGTGATTCAGGTTTGGCTAGTGCATGAAGTTGGTCATTGAGTCACCTAACTAAAACCACCTAGTGCTAAGAATGTGCGACTTCGAGTTAATTGCTACGAATTTTAATGTTCCAGCTGTTCATATGTCATTATAACTCAAACTTAGATGGCCATTATCGGTCGTTCCCAGAGATCGTGATTCAGGTCTGGCTAGTGCATGAAGTTGGTCATTGAGTC
Source organism: Nephrotoma guestfalica (assembly GCA_963691935.1). NCBI lineage: Eukaryota > Metazoa > Arthropoda > Insecta > Diptera > Tipulidae > Nephrotoma > Nephrotoma guestfalica. The sequence continues at coordinate 183,489,505 of OY829915.1, read as the reverse complement.
ACCTAACTAAAACCGCCTAGTACTGATAATGCACCACCTCCGGTTTATTGCAACGATTTTCATATTATCGATGTACCGATGTCATTTTTACTCAAATTTAGATGGCCATTATCGGTCATTCCCAGAGTTCGTGATTCAGGTCTGGCTAGTGTATAAAGTTGGTCATTGAGTCATCTATCTAAAACCACATAGTGCTAATAATGTACGACTACGAGTTTATTGCTACGAATTTTGATCTTCAAGATGTACTGTTATCACTTTTACTCAAATTTGATAGCATTCCCAGAGATCTTGATTCAGATGAGTTTTGGTTTTTATACTTAATTGTGATGGCCATTGACAACCCTATCTGGAGATTGTGATTCAATTCTCGCTAATTCGTAAAGTAGTTGATAGGCATCTACCTAAACACATCTAGTTTTAATAATGCCCTGCTACAGGTTTATTGCTACGAGTTTTTATCGTCAAGTTTTACTGCTGCAAAAGAACATCCTTATTTGCTTCTAAAAGTAGATAATTCTTAAGTTGATTTAGTATATTTTTTAATCTCTGGAAAAATCTCTGGAATTTTGTTAATTCATATGAAACTCAAAATATTCTTATTAGAAATTAGTGGAAAATTCATAAATGGTTTGAGTTCAGTAAATTTGGTTTGTACCTCGACTGTTTTAGTACAAACTTTTGATTGAAAATGTAGGGTTATGTTACTATAATATTTTATTCCTCGTGATTTATCAATTAAAATTTTAATTTTTACTTTAGTTACAAGTTACAATATTTTTCTGCCATTTTAATTAAGACAATTTGATATATGTCTAATAAATAAACTGATAAAATTTGCTCGATTTCGTTAAACTGACCTTGATATGCTTGTTTATTAAATATCGTCAATTCAATGAATATATATCTGTCTCTTGTTTTTATCTCACTTTTATTTTATTTAAATGTTTTGAATTAAAATAATGTAGAAATTTTGTAAATTGTTTAAAAATGTGTTCTATGCTTTCTAAACTAATTAAAATAATGTAAAATCAAACATAATATTTTACTTTTCATTGACAATTTCGCAAATTAAAAATCATGACAGTGTACTCGACACAACTACATAGAAAGGCTTTAAAATTTCAATTGGAATTTGCAAAAGTCTAATTGGATTTGTATACGCATATGATTTTAATCTATGGAAAAATCTATGGAATACTTCACGGGCCCCAAGATACCGCCACCCCATGATAACATTTATATTATCTACAAAGCGCTAATAAGAACAGCAGTCACTTTTGGCTGTGATTCTGGAACACTAACAATATGCGCCGACCAAACCCGTACATTAGGGGCCACACACTTTCAATTAGTTTCTGCTGCCCATACCGAATTTCTCTGGAGCAACATTGATGAGGCAGGCAGTTACGTCCCTTGATTGAATTTAGTCACGACAAATTACACAAATAATAGATAAATGGTAAAATGCTTTTATTTTCATTAAAAAATAAAACTAATAAATTTTATTAAACCTGTTATCAATTAGAATTTTATACATTTAACGCAATATTTTTTAAAAATTTAAATGAAAAGCTCAGATTGGTTATAATAGTCAGAACTGTCAACAATTCTGCTTTCTTTAACTAGCAGAAATAATTCGAATAGTTCGACGTTTCTAAATCAACGGCACACTTGCGCAGAAGTTTATCTGGAACGTCAATTGAAGTTCAATTTTTTGGTTAAACTCTTAATATTTTTATAATCTGTCTAGAGGAAATCTCTAATTCTCAATTTTGGAACGTGTTTCGAAATTAAAATGGTCTTGTGCTAGTTGAGGTTATGGTTTTAATAAATATGTGCATAAGCTTAAGTAAGTATATAATTACTGGAGATCAATCTCCAGTCAAAACAACAACGTTTTTCATTATCTTATTGTGATTAATTTATTTTGAAAATCTACGCAAACCAAATTTAAATAATTATTCATTATTTGCATCATTATGACAGTAGTTGACTTCTCACGGGAAACGTTAACATTGATTTAATTCCAGACACGTTGAAACCGAATCCAAATGATGCTTGAATATGGCTTTAATGATTTTTTTTTTACGGATATTCACGAATAAACGACATCTAATGTCATCTAAATTTTTGATCTTATGTGAGCTACATGCATGCGACAGGGCTGTGCTGATTGCCTTTTCACTAAAATCTAACGTATGGTGTGCAGTAAAATCAATGACAGCCGCACATGTTTGGCAGTTGGTAAGTGAAGGTAATATAGTTAAATCGTTTACATCAGCAAATTCTTCCTCATCTTCTTGTTTTCCACTTAGTAAATCACTCGGTAAATAATTTTCTTCCGATACTTCATCTTCGGTATTACAAGCGGCACATAATTTCTGCGGATGGGAACAAATTTATTTGATTTTATAATACCGTGATTCTGAGAAAACTCACCTCAAAGCTCCCGCGCTGTTCAAATATACTAAAGGCACTTAGTTCATATTTCGTATCACCGGTCGTCAGGTATGCAAAATAATTATTGCATACAGCGCATCGTTCCACAAGCTCTTCGATCGGAGTGGAGCTCGCTGCAACAACAATAGCACAAATGGTAACAAGTAAGAATTTCATGTTTACAGTTCAAAACAATAATTTTATTTGTAATGATTTAAAATTATTGTTGACAGCACTATTTATACGAGTAAATAGTTATAATTTATCTCCCAAAATTTATTTTGTTATCAAATAAGTTATTTCAGTCATTTGTTATGTCATATTACAAAAATAAAATTATGTTCCATAAAAAAATTGTTTCTTTGATAAAAAAAATGTTTCTTTGATAAAAAAAATTGAATATTTATAACAGAAAAAGATATATACCACAAAAATGTGTCTCAGATAATTCAAGCGATAAAGGTTATTTCACGTAAAAATCAATTTATTTTATTTAAAATCATATTTTAAACATAATTTACTAAAAATATTTTTAAAATTAACATTGACGCATAATAATACATGCGTGATGAGGATTATTATGTGTTTCTAGAATAGCATCCATTAATGCATTTTTATGTTTCAAAAGCCAAAATTTGCAGCCTATTTTTTCCATTGTTTTCATTTTTGCGCAACCATATTCACTGGCTCGTTCTTCAACAGCATGTCGCCCCAAAGGGCCGTGCATATGAAAAATTAAATTATTCGCAATTTTCTGACATTTTTTGCACTCAGTCGGCGAACCAAACGTTTCTATATCCTCATCCTGGCCACACATATTTTCTAGGTTTGCACAAAAGTCCTGAATAATCAAAAATTTATGTAATTTTTCGCGGTTTTCCCTTTTTTATAATTGAAAATATTATACTTACATGGGGTGACATATTACTATTTATAACTTTTTGATAAAATTTGTCGCTTATTTCGCTGGAAATTGATTCTGAATTATCGGCATTTTGTTGTATAGAGAAAACCAAATTTTTACAAAAATCACACGCCGTTGTGGGTGATAAATCTATGGCCTCGGTTCTTCGACCGTGTATCGCAAAAATTCCAACTATTACACCAACGACTAATTTGATTGAGTACATTTTGTGTTGTGGGGTTTAACAACGCAACGATGATATTTACGAAACTGATGTTTTTCGAACGAAATGATCTGAATTTATATATGATTAACGTTGTTAATATTAGGTTGGCACGTATATTCTGCTCCGATAATAAAAAATTTTCTAATGAATGTTGATAGTGGAAATGTATAAAAATACTGTAGCGGCGGTAACAGATGATTATTGTAATTTGAGTTGTTGTGGTAAATTAATCAAAATCTGAATATAGTGAATTCGTGTATAAAACATGAAGCTAGAAATTTCCATTGTAATCTGTGCTCTTCTCGCCTTATCGTGCACAGCCGCACCAGCTGACGCGGAATCCGATAATTGCGCGCTATGTTCTCAGTTTCTCGAAATGATGAATGTAGCTGGACTAGATAGTATTCCTAGTGAATACAAGGAATTTTTGGATACAGAAAATCTTGTAAGTACCTTAAACAAATTTATCGATCATAAACATTGATAACATCCCTTTAAAATGTATTTTAAGGCAGCATGTCTTGCCTCATGCAATTCGGAATACGCAGAAGGTGGTGACTCGGTCAGCTTAGAATCACCTATAGTTGAACTGGTATCAATGGTAGGATGTACAACATGCAATGAAATGATGCACGGGATAGCTTCGCATTTAATGAGTTTCGATATTGAAAGCATAAAGTATGCGGTCAAAAATTCTTGTAGTACACTTGATGGTATGGTAAAAAAGATCCGCTGTAACGCTTTCGTTAAAGCTAGACTAGACAAAATTGTTGATGCAGTTTTCCACTATCATGTGAATTCCCAAGCTGCCTGTCTTAAATTGTCACAATGTTAGTCTTAAAGTTTTTTACTTTATGTTTAGGAATTATTAATTAAAATTGATATCTGAAATATGTTGTTTTCTTTCAAAAGATGGTAAATATTCGCCCATAATCAACCGTTATTATGAAATACTTATATTCAGGTAAATACAGTTAAAAATTAGCGTACGCTGAAAGAAGGGGGAAATGTGTTCAGGAGCAATGCAGTTCCACCGTCAGTTCAGACGTCACCACAGACGTCACATCGTTGGTATGGTAACTATGAAGTCATGTAAGGCCGCAATGATGTTTGCGTATTTACATATGAGACAGAGCCTTGTTATAATATCCAAGGCCACGCTGATATTACGCCCTCGCCAAGATATCTGTCATTTGGATCTTATCCTGCCTAGTCTTGGTCCGATCTGCTTAGTTATTGCACCATGCTTTCATGCAGCTGGCGCGATTTGAGCATTTGCGCTGGTAAGTGAGATGAGCTTGACTGTACCTCGACGAACAGACACATCTGGTCCTAAATTTCCCATAATTATCAATAACTCTAATTTGAATGCGATGTAAAGTTCATATAGTGAATTTGATAGGTTCTGATTTAAGTCGAAATAAGGTGATTCCAGAATCTCATCATAACAAGCTCGAATTGAATTGTAAGCAGCGCACGAGAAAGAATTTTTCACCTTTTGAGTTGTGCTACTCGTGGTTTTTAATAAACTAACTTTGCATGGAGATGATCTAACCAATCGGTGCAATTGTGTTTTTTTAAAATCTATTCTGACCTAAGAACACATCTTGTTCGCTGGTCTAAGTTAGTTCTAATTAATGAAATACTAGATTGGGGATCATTTTCCGGAGATAAAGTCGAATTTATGAGCGAAATTTCCGAAGTTTAATAAACCTCACAATTTCAACAGCTTGGTCTATTTACAGTTAGGTTTTATAGCGTCGTGAGTAGTTGAAGAGTCAGTGAGAACATTGCCAACGTAAAAATCATTAACTCAGGTTTACGAAGCTTGTACAACTGTATAACCTTGGAGTGAACATCGCGCACCCAAATTCGTAGAAGATCTGGATCTAAATCGAAGAATAACAGCAGAGTTTGATGAGGCACCAACTGTTAGGCGTCGAACACCACTAGAAGTTTTGGTACCACTTCCAACTAGCGTGAAATGATGCAGTTAAAATAGAAGATTTTTTGAAGAAGCACTGCCAAATCGAGGAGGTACAGCTAACAGTCCGGTTTTTATCACCTGCACATTGCATAGCTTCATGGGGTCATAGTTGTGTTGCATTTCTCATCACAGATCGTAATCTGTTGATGAAAATTTCCTTTCGCATCCCCCGCCAAAGCTTTAACGGCTGTGTCGTTTGGTCGGTCTAACAGCCGGGATTTATTTTCAGCCGGGATTTTGTTCCTCCATATAAGGAGTACTGGAGTAGTGCTTGGCTGTCTAGCGTTTCTAGCTTCAAAGTTGGTCTGGGTAACACGTGATATGCTGGAAACTTTAATGTTGGAAAAATGTCTTTTAGACAGGAGGATGCCACGTAACATCATCTTTTGACATCCACGCGTGTTTATAGATTTGCTTATTAGTATGAGCTGACTACCACCATATCGTATATGGTGCAAAGTTGTTTAATACAAATTGTTGGAAAACTAGTTCCAACTCTTTGCCTTACCAGTTTGTGCATTAAAGTTACTCAAAACTATTTTGTTTAACAAATTTTCGATTTAGTTGTACTCGTCTGTTCTTATTTCACCTATAGTGGGGCGTTTGGAAGAAAATCAACCCTGATAACTCGATCTTTTTGTAGAAGGACCACAGCCTCACACTTCTAGACTCCCATTCTTACGGTTTACCGGTGGCCGGTGTGATGAAGTAGTACAATCACGTGTTTAAGAATCCAATACAGTGACGTCACATGAGGTGAGTCCTTTGGTAATGCCTCTATCAGCACTTCAACCTTACCGTCAAACCATGTAACTATGTGAAGATTACTTTTGTTATACAGAGTTAACCTATCAGAGGTACGCGAAGATTGAAAATTACTTGCAAACTAAACGAAAACTGGTATAATTGAGGCATTTAGTCTATAGCTAAATATTTAGTCTATTAGCTCTTGACCTAGTAGCACTAGAAAATCTGTTAATTCTAAAGAAAATCCAGATAACTAATTAGTAAGTTTGATGCATCTACCAACAGATAAATCTTTTGTGGAAGAGCCTAAATTTTTTAAAGTGAAGAGACAATCAATGTAACCTTCCGTTGGTTTATCAACAAATGAACGAAACTACTCAACACCCATTCTGATATTAATCCAACAGAATTCTATGATTTATGAAAAATTGGCAGGACCATCAACATGTAATATTTGTAATGAGCCAATTAAAAATCCCAACAAGCGGAATATTCCTTACCCGACATTCAATGTTCCCGAGAATTATGTTGGATTAATATTAATATCAAAATCAGATAAATTTTTTAACTCCAAAATTTATTCACAATGATGTTTATTGCAGTGGGGCCTAGAACTCATAAATTAACTTCAAAATTTATTTTATGTTTTTCATTAAGGAACTTTCAGAATGTTTGCACTTTCTGAGATGTACGCAGCTACATTGAACAATTTCACTTTACACTTTCCGTTAAATTATCTAGCGACACTTTGTGTGGAAGGTTTTGTGTTTCATACCGGCCTCGGGAACTCCTGGAAATACATTTTCTCGAAATCAGAACTCAATGGGATCGATTCCTTGGGCTCGAAAAAAACAATTTCCGAATCGCTTGGCACAGACATACACTTTTATTCGCGTTTTAAGTGCCGCTAGGATATATGTACCATGAGCCAAATTGGTGGTCACAATTTGTTTCTATTTGAAGTTGCCTACTACAATTTTTTAAGATGATGTTACCACTTTGGTTTAGTCGAAAAAACTCATTATATGCGGCCCCACTAGGACCTTTGAACAAATTTTCTGGATAACGTTTCCATTGCAATCACTTCTTGGCTTTCGAAGGCCCTTCTTCACCAGTTTTCATAAAACTTGTTAGAAATTTAAAATAGTGAAACTGGACTCCACCGGTGAAACGTAAACGAACATCGTAAACAAGCTTTCTCAAAATTCGAACTCACCGCAATCGATTTCAAAAACTTTTATTAATTTGTCCCAGCCTCAAAAAAATATTCAAAAATGAGACCAGTGTCACACAGGAGTACTTCTCAAACGAACTACACAGAAGTTAGAAGTTTGAAAAAAAATTAGCTCGGTCCCAATCACAGGACAACCTAAACAGATTTTTCCAATATTAGGGCTCATCACCATCGATTCCGATACAAAACCGGTTTTAAATATTTTTCATCAAAGTCGCTAAGGAGAATAAAATCAAATCTACCGAAAATGAATTTTTCTGAAATCAGGGCTTGTCGCCATCGATTCCTGCAATACGAGAAGAACATCTTTTCTGTAGTTTTCATCAAAGTCATTTGAGCTACGAAATCAAAAATTAAATAATATAATTCGAGCCCCAGCGGAAGTTCCCTAAACGGATTTTCCTGGAAAAGTGCCAATCACAATTAATTTCAGTCCCTTTAGGCAATAATTTGAGTTGAGAAAAAAGAAATCATTAAATGGATCTCAAGCTTCACCTGAAGATCAATTGTAATTGATTTCTCATATTAGAAAACCTCTTAAAATCAAATTGGTTTGAACGAAAGTCAAGAATAATTATGGAATAGGACTTGGGGCCCCTGCTCCTTGGGAAACTAATTTTATCGAAACCAAAGATCATCGCAATCGAACCGTGGTACTCGAGAACCAGTTTCAGCCATTTTCATTGAAGTTTTTTGATCTAAAGGAAATAGTAAACAAAGAACCTGTGCCTCACCGGAGAATGATTTAAACTGAATTCTTGATCCATCGTAATCGATTTCTCGAACTCGAGTACCTATTTTCAGCAATTTTCATGAATATCGTTCGAGCTAATTTCCAAAACCCATGATCTAGACTGATCTATAAAACTTTTTGTGTACATTGAGTAAGAAATTATGAATTCATTTCAGTAAAGTTAATTCAAAAATCCCAACACATATTCCACTAATTGAACTGAATCTTGCCAAAAATTTTAGTTCAAAATTACAAATTCTGTAAAATTTTCAAATTTACCTAATCAGTTAAAATATTATGCAAATCCTGTAATGTACAATACAATTATGTTTTCGGAATTCCACCCATACTCACACAATTACAGTATACCACCTGCATATTGCAAGCTTTATGTCAACCTGTACACTGACATGAATGAGGAGGGGGAGGGGGCGCTGAATTCTTCCGATCGTAATCGATGACGAAAATTTGTTTTTTTGGTATCCAGCCTCTGGTGGGATTCAAACAAGTACCTCCCGGTCCAAGTGCCGAAGATATACCCACGGCACCACTTGTACGGTACATTTTATTCTGTTGCTAATCAATTGTTACTACAAGTGAGAAGGGGGATAGCAAATTATGGTAAAAGAAATCAAATTCATGTCTTAAAATTTTAACTTTTGACTTGCATTTAGATTTAATTTTCAATTTGGAAATTTGTCACACAATTATTCCGTTTATTCTTAAGCGTATCGGCCAGAAACGCTTTGTCTCGGCATATAAACGGAAACAGCAAGTTACATTCTCGATCTATCATTAGAAAGTCCCGCACGGAATATAATGAAATACAATCTTGTATATTATTCCAATTATTTGGTTCTCCTGGAGCCCATGACGATGATTGAATTGCGTGGCCAGTCGTTTCCCAAAAATGTTGTCCTTCGCTACCTAATTCCGAGCCACTCGTCCATATATCATAATCCGTAGTTATATTTAATCGTGTACGATGATCTTTTACAATTTTTACAACCCGGTTGTATTCTTCTTCGGTATGGAAATCGATCAAATACATTCCGTGGTAAGTACAGTACCGAAATGCTCGATGCCAATTAACCTGAAATTTAGTATAAAACAATTAGTTTAATTAATTTTATGAGATAATGTAAACGTGTAGCTTACTCGTAAAGGGTAGCTGATATAGTATTGGTAGCCATCTTTCGAAATAAATTCACCACAATTGGCCAAATAAACAATATTGAGTACAACACACAAAACTACAGTGAATTTTAGCATGGCGAAATTTTTGTTCACTTATAGAATGTGGCTCTCAATTACATTTGCTATATTTATACCCACTGATAATAAAATAATTTGATTTCGACTTCCGGTAGCGCACAGTTAGCCCTTATCATTATAAATAATTCTAAATAATTTTGTATGGATCATCTATTTTGGAGCATAAATATCAAAATTAATATTGCATTCAATTATGAGATGTATAAATCCTACACCTCTGTTCCGTTGGATTTTCGGAATTTTATATCAGCCGATTTTTAGCATCGAATTGGCAAATAAACATTAATGTTTTATAATCACAGTATTTCGGCTATGTGGGTTATGGTATAATTGATGGTATAATGAGATAGGTGGGGATAATGACCTTCGGTCTTCTCTTTTTATATACGTATATAGATATTTCTAGTCTAAGGTTATCTCGATTTGTACATTTCTTCCACTCAAATGAACGATATCAAACATTTAAAATAAACGGCATTGCGATTTATTTCCAAGCGGTTGTGGTACCTTTAGTCCCGAAATGATTCACCTTTCACTCCACGGACTACTTTTTATGGTAATAGTGCAGAGTCATTATGGAGTGGTAGGAGCAAATAGCTCTTTACTAGCTAAAATAGGCTCGCGGGAGTTGATTGCGCCAACCATGTCGAGTAGCAATTAAATTTTAATAAAGGATACTACGAGAATGTATGGGGAAGGTCAACAAACATTTCGTTAACATCAGATGTCTGTACAACCAGTTTCTAATCGTGTAAACGAATTTAAAAAATATTAACATTTACCGATTTCGGACTTTAATATACACGGTAATATACACGTAATCCTATTTTTGCACGGCACACACGTTCCAAACTTCACAGTGTAATTAAAAATCATGCAAAAAAGACATTAAGACATCCCTTAAGCTAGCAGAGCCCATACAGCAGAACATTACAAGATAGTATGAATAATTATAGGCTAATAATAGGCTAGTTAAATGCACTATTAAACAATTTTGGGCTCCTCCCCTTCCAACTAAAACGGTGGGTTCTGGTAGCTTTAGAAAAAGTTAGCAGAAATCATATCAAAAAAATTATTTAAAAATAATTGCAAAATTAAAGGTTAATTTTAGGCTATTTAAATGCCCTATTTAAAAATTAGTTTCTACTCATTCTAGAATAAGAATAAGGCTTTATCAATTCAAAGCTAGCAGAACGTAAATCGAAAATCGGACCAAAACCGAAATTAGAACCAAAAATAAGATGAATTATGGCACAATCAAATACCCCTTTAAAAGTTGTGGGCTCCACTCGAGCCTAAAATTATTTGTTTGTCTAGGTCAAGCTTTTCGTTCTAATTTTGAAGCTTTAGATTAGAGCTTTAGATTACATGTTCTAAAGCTTCAAAATTAGATGACCTGATGTTTGGTGAAAAACGAGTGGAGCTCAAAATTTTTTTATGGGGTATTTGATTAGGCTATAATGAGCCTAAAAGTATTTGAATGTCAATTGATCTTGTTTTTTGTTCTAATTTCGTTTTTGGTCTGATTTACGATTTGGGCTCGGCTAGCTTTAGTTTTGATGACCTGAAGTTTGGTCAAGAACGAGTGGAGCCCGAAATTTTTTAATGAGGCAGTTGATTAGGTCACAATGAGCCTAAACTTATTTGTTTGTCAGTTGATCAAGTTTATTATGCTATAATGAGCCTAAACTTATTTGTTTGTCAGTTGATCAAGTTTCTCGTTTTAATTTTGTTTTTGGTCTGATTTTCGATTTGGGTTCTGCTACCTTTAGATTAGATGACCTGAAGTTTGGTCAAGAGCTTGTGGGACCAAAAATTTTTTAATGAGGTATTTTATTAGGCCTTAATGTGCTTAAAATTATTTGTATGTCAATTGATCTTATTTTGCGTTCTAATTTCGGTTTTGGTCCAATTTTCGATTTGGGTTCTGCTAGCTTTAGATTACATGACCTGAAGTTTGGACAAGAATAAACGCAGCCCAAAATTTTTTAATTTGGTATTTGATTAGGCCATTAAAAAGCTGCTTTAGAAGCTGCCTCTATTCTCTATCTCTCTGCCTCATTGTTCTCTCGGCAGACCAATGTAATCAACACTTACGATGCTAAATTATTAGACATGTATCGGATTAAGACGCGCTCTAAACACGCCTTCATCGTTACAAATGTCAATTTTCATATAGTTGATGCGGAATTTTTAATGAAATTCGGTTTGATGTGGATCTGAAAAATCGGCGCAGGGACAGTGCAACATCATCAGTCATAATATAAAATTATTTTTTTTTTTATTATTTTTTAAAATTTATTTAAAGTGTTTTACTGTTTTACAATATTGTGGGTATTTCCCCATACGCTATGTCACTGAAGTAAAAAAGCGGTTTTTAAAAAATCTCTGTGTATCTGTTGCTTCTCTATATCTCAGATGGATTCACTGATCGGGATGAAACTTCATACTTATGGTTCTCCACGTCTCAAGATCTATTTCAGGCGGGAAGAAAACACTTAGAAACCTAAGTGCAACATTTTTAATAATAAAGTTCGCTCGCCTATTAAGCTAATATTAGCAAAAATCGAAAATCAAATTTAACAAAAGTACACTACTCGTCAAAAATTCCGGACTCTACATTTTTTCAGTAAATATTTGTGCTTACTGTAACTATTCGCATTATTCGAGTTATGGTTGCACGAAATCATATATTATGCGCCAAAAGGAGCAAATGGAACAAGTTTTTTTTTATTAACAGTAACCACATGACCAAAACAAATGAAATAGCAAAATTCCCGATCATTTCCTCCACGAGCTCTGATCTCATTTAGCATTATTTTTGGCATACTGTGCACCAGGATTGCAATTTACTTCTGAGGTAGTACATATTTCCCATTCTTCCTGCAGAGCTGATTGAAGATGGTCTACGAGATTCCTGGAATGACTTACCATTGTACTAAACGACGCCCTAGCATTTCCCACAAATGTTCAACAGGATTAAGGCTAGAGCTGCAAGCGGGCCAAACAATTCGATCAATCCGCTCATCCAAATAATTATTGACAATGAACGTGTGGTCTGGCGTTGTCATGCATTAATAATACAAGTGTCCGGCATTTTTTGACGACCAGTGTAAATTGATTATTCTAATAGTACAAATTTCCCGCTCATTTTGCGATCCAAATACTGACAAAAATAAAATTTTGCATTTAAAGGTCAGCACGACAGCTTGTACTATGTGGCAATTTTTTTTTGATTTATAATATTCTTCCTACTTAGCATAAAAGAGAGATAATAAAACATATTCGACGTAAAAATGTTGTGTCCTAAAATTCGGCCCTGTATAGGAATATAATAGAGAGATTAGTCTGATCGGAAGTTTAAAACCATAAGCTGTTTCTACAAATTGGAAGATACTATAGTGAATTGTGTCCAAAATCGGTTTACCAGAAGTGAAAGTATATTATTTCCGAGAAAAACGTTTATGATCTAACTGATTTTAAATAATATTTGCAACAATACCGGTCCAGACCTGTCTTTCAAAATTAAGGCGGGACGATTTTTGTTACAAAACTAATGTTAAGGAAACATTTGGTTCCTTTACAGCCCTTATTGATTGATTGATCGGGATGAAGCTTCTTCCTAAGCTTTTTCCATAAATTGTGAGATCCTAGTAATTTTTTTGCCCCCAAAAGGCAACTTCCGGAGTAATTTTTTTTGCAAATATTTTGAAAAGTAGTGCATTTTCTTGAAAACCCCATAATAAGAACTAAAAGACTTTGAATTAAATATGCAACAATATTGGCCCAGACAAGTTTTTTTGAACAAAAATTCGGCCCTAGCCGGATTGATTGATCGGCATGAAACTTCATAGTAGAACTTTTTCTACAAATTCGGAGATCAGAAGTGGCAGCTTCCATCGGAGCATTTCGGGTTTTTGCCAAATAATTTGAAAGACAGGTACAAAACTGCTGACCCTATGCAACCCAGACGGATTGATTGATCAAACTGTTATTTCATACAGCTTTTACCATGAATTTGGAGATCCTAGTGATATTATATATAGCCAAAATCGGTCCACCGAAAGTGGCACCTTTAATAGGAGCTTTCTCATTTTTTGCACATATTTTGAAAAGTATATCATTCACAAGACAAATGATTATGAACTAAAACATTTTAAATTAATTTTGCAGCAATACCAGTCAAGATGGAAAACACGTTTTCCAACAAAAATTTGGCCCTGTTAAGTCCAGGCGGATTGATTGATAGAGATGAAACGCCATATGTAAGTTTATTTTACAAATTTGGAGATCCCACCGAATTTTGGCCAAAATCGGTCCACTGGAAGTGACAGCGTCCATGGGAGTTTTTTCGGTTTGTGCAAAATATTTTGAAAGGTACATTCGGAAATTCGACTCCTGTACAGCCCAGACAAATTTATTGATCGAAATAAAACTTCATAATTTAGCTTTGTCCGTAAATTTAGAGATCCCAGTGATATTTGTCCAAAATCGGTCCACCGGTAGTGGCGATTACCTTAAAGTATTTTAAATTAAATTTGCAACAAAATCGGTTCAACAATTTAACCGGAAAGGTTGATTTTCTACAAAAAAAAAGTTTGACATCGGAGTTTTTTGACTAAATGTCGGTGTCTTCGCTACTACTCAGACAGATTGATTGATTGGGGTGAAACTTAATACTAAATCTTTTGCCGTATTTCGGAAGATCCACAGATTTATGTGACCGAAATCGGTTCAACGGAGGTGCGGCAGCTTTCATAGGAGATTTTCGTTTTTTTGAAGGTTGTAAATTAAAGTTCAAACAAAGTTCAGATCATATTTTAAATTTGACTGGAAATGAAGAGTTTTGATAAAAAATACTTGATTTCACTCAAATTTGGCATCTCAACAGACCAGGCGGTTTGACTATTCGGAATAAAACATCATACTTAAGCTTTTTCCATAAATTAGGAGATCCCTGGCGAAATGTGGTATACATCTGATTGCCTGAAATGGCAGCTTTTGAAGAAAGCCGGGTGCTGGCCACAACAATTACATCCGTCCATTTTTAAATTGAATTTCGAGTAAAATTTGTGTGAAATTATTTAAGTTCATTCTCAAGTGCCTCCCTACAAAGTTAATGTTTATAAACAGTTTTCTTATTTCTGAAATGTTAACTTTATTTTGATAAAACTTAATTGTGTAAATAAGTAAACATTACCTTTTCTTACCGACTACCAATGTTCCTAATTACATTCCTAATTTACTGTAAGATTTAAAAATCGTGGGATGGGATGACATTAGTGTTACCTGATGAACAATTTTATTTTTCCTGGGATGAAAAACTGGGATAACTTCACACACTTCGATGGTAGTATAAAAATATAAACGAAAATCGTTTGCATGAGGCCGTTACATGCCAATCTGCTAAGACATAGGCTATTTTGATTACGGATAGATGAACGTAGAAGTATCAAACAATTTTAAAGTATAAAAATCCAATCCACCTTATTATGAAAAAGACTACAGCGAATGCCAACTTAAAATTGGGAAATATGTGTAATGTAAAGTAATGAGAATGTGTTGACCAAACTGACAGTGGTCTAGCAAAGATGATATGTAGTCTGATACTGCATCTAGGCATACAAAATTATAAACCAGAAGGTTACATGACAATTTATGATCACTACATTAATTTCTTATAAGCATGTCAGTGTTGCAAACTATTATTTGAAATTTTCTTTACAAAGAGAAAGCATCCCATTGACAGCTTTAGGCACTAATAAAGACAATATTTTGGGTTCTACTGATGTATCGTGATGGAATTTATTATTAACCGTAAAATAATTAATAACTGGTATCTTTTAAATTTCTTCAATGGTATCTTATAGCTGGTCTAGGGTCAAAAGTATATTCTGGACAGAATACACCAATACTATTTTGCTATTTGCTTACATTCCAGAAACATAAAATATTAATTATTTTACAACGCGGCAAACAATCTAACACTACAATTAATTTAGCTTCCGCTGCAATTTATCAATTACCATGAAATATTCCGTGTTCACATCTTAACTGGCCGACGTACGAATTTAAAATTTCTATGAAGGTAGATAACAACTTTTATTGTGTGGATGCAATTATGCGTTTCTTTGAAATACACTTAAATGCATTTTACACAATTTGCATATAAATATGGGATGCAAAATATTTAAAACATTAAATCTATTCTAACCGTTGAATATAACTAAACGTTGCAACAAATCCGAAAATGAAATTAATTATTCTTGTTTGTGCCATAATTTTGGGATCGTTTGCTGCTGGACACGCCATATCATCTGATAAATGCGTTACATGTCAAAATTTCGTTAAATTTTTGGAATATCCAGATGGCGAAGTATTTTTTATTATATTAACAAATTTAGTGAACATTTCAAAATTTACAAAACTATTTATTTTATACAGACGATTTGTGCCAGAGCTTGCGACGAACTATCCGATGAAGCAAACGAATCAGCTGAATTAACTGATTTTGTAATTATGGGTTGTAGCGACTGTAAACTATTTGCCTCGCAAATTACCAGTGGATTACATCGCTTTTCGTTCCGGGACATTATTCCAGCGGTAAGCCATGGTTGCACACCAAGAATTCGAAATTGTCGAGCGTTTTTATCAGCCAAAGAAGATGAATTGATCGATGCCATTTATCATTATAAGACAAATACCCAGTCCATCTGTCACGCCGTTCACCAATGCTAAATTTACTGTATTTTTCAAAAATAAATAAAAAATTATTATTTGCAAATTATTTATTTATAGTTTATTGTTAATACCTAACTAATTTAAAATTTTTGCAATCAATGTGCATTTTTGGGTTGGCTTCAAACTAGTTATCATCTAATATATTGAATTTCGTAATACACCAAATCCTGTTTCTACACTGTGTTAAATATCGAGTCCTTTTTTTACACGTTTTTTACCCGTTTAAATTTCGTTGAAGCACTGAGCCATCTCGGTCAAAGATGACTGAACTGGAAGTTTTACCTTTACTTTTGGAAAAATGATTTAAACCAGTTTTTTTACAAATTTAATTTTGTTCTTAATCGATTTTTTCGCCGATTCTATATGCATTTCTGGTAGACCGAACAAATTACTAAATCCGTGTGAGCTTTAGAGACGACACAGACAGACAGGGAACATCTCAAATACCATTTTTTCAAAAAAATTGTAATTACGCTATACTTCGTTAAGCAACGGCTTAGCTCTATTAAAGGTAAAGAACGAGTTCTATACTATTCGTCTGAGAAAAGTCTTTGTTCCATCCAATTTATTATATTTAACATACATAAAAAAGTTGTTAGTTAAGAGGATTGATAGATCCATTCCCTTCGATTGAGATGACATGATGTACATATTGTGGAACAAGAAGCAACATAGCAGGTTAACCGGAGCACCTCACGAAATTCACCTTTCCTGAAATTCGAAAATATCCTCTCAAATTTTTTCGAGCCGATCTTTTTTTTAAATAGGAACCCGCATTCAATTTGAGAGAATTCCCGCAACAATTTTTCCCGAATTTAGAGCTTATCACAATCGACTCTTGCGAAAACCTCGAAAACCCTAAATGAATTTTCCTAAAATTAGGACACATCGAAATTCGTTCCTGGCATTAGAAACCCGTTATCAATCTAAATCGATCGAGCCAACACAATTTAAAAATGGTATCGGGCCCCACTAAAGGACCTTCTAAACGGATTTTCCTGAAACACTCATCGAAATCGATTCTTGCCATTTGATTCCCTTCATCGATTTTTACTAAAATCGTGTTAGCCGCAAAACAAATTAAATAAAGAGACCCGGAACGGGACATCAAAATCGGTTGAGACAGAAAAAAAATCTGAAAAAGCGACCTACATAGGTCAAAACATTAAACAGATAGCGAATGGTACAAATCAACATTGTTACTCGTAGCAACCAACATTTTCAAAAGGATGCAATTAGTGTAACCATCTAATGTCACCGGAACGCAGTCAGCATAATATGATGTAACTTTCTGCATTATGATGAAACATAACGACATACTGCAACATTAAGCAATATGCAATATGACGCAACATAATGCAACGTGAAACAACATAATGCCATACCTTACGACATTGTGCAACATAACACAGCATTGTGCAACATCACGCAACATTATGAAACATCATGAAACATGGAGCAACATCGTACAATATAGTGTACCATGGTGCAATATTATGCAACATGGTGAAACATTACATCTGAACTCTTTGTAATCGTTCCTTGGATTCGAAAACCTTATTCCGCAAAGTTTTATCAAAATTGCTCAAGCCAAATAAAATGTTAAAAAGGCCCCAAACTGACACAACACAGTGGTACATCACACAACATCCCCTACCAAAACGCAACAGCAAACAACATGGTGCACCATCGCTCAACATGGTGTAATATGACCCAACATAATGCAACGTCCCACAATGTAGCGCAACATTCCACAACTTGGTGCAACAGAACGCAACATCATGCAACATCACGCAACGTGGGGCAACATAGTGCAACATCATGCAACATTTTGTAATATGGCCAACCATTTTGCAACATCATGCAACATGGCGCAGAGCAACATGATGGCCTATCCGAGGAATACTAAATCAATTCGAAAATCCATTCCCGCTAAATATTCTCAGTCGTCTAAGCCAAATAAAATGATAATTGAAGGCTCCAAGCTTCTTCGCCCCCACCGAATTCGCCCCTAAACGCATTTTCCTAGAATATAAACCCTTCAAAAATTTTTTTTGGTAATCGAAAACGTTCCTCCAGTAGTTTTTGTCCAAATTGATTTTCCCGAAATTAGTATCCATCGCAATTGAATCGAGCGAGCCAAAAAAAAAATTAAAGAAAAGAATTCGGAGCCAACCGTTCGATTCTCTAACCGAATTTTGCCGAAATCTGGACCAATAGCAATTGATTCCTGGCAATTAAAAACTCCACCTTCACCAATTTTTATTAAAATCGTACGAGTAAAAATAATAATAAAAACCCAAAACCCAAAATTAATTTCCCGAAATCAGGACCCATCACAATTAGCTTTTAGCAGTCAAAAACCGTTCCTTTAGCAGTTTTTGAACAAATCATTTCCTTACATTCGAAAATCCCTTCCATCTAAGTTTTATCAAAACTGCCCAAGCCAATTAAAATGTTAAAAGAAGGCTCTAAGCTTCTTCGCTCCCAATGGATGACCCAAAACGAATTTTCCTGAAATATGGACACTTCAAAACCGGTTTTTGGTAATCGAAAACGTTCCTCCAGCAATGTTTGTACAAATTGATTTTCCTGAAATTAGTATCCGTCACAATCTAATCGAGTGAAACAAAGAAAAATTAGAGATAGGAACTCGGGGCCAACCGCTCGACCCGAAATCTGGACCAATCGCAATTGATTCCTAGCAATTAAAAATTCCACCCCTCTTCACCGATTTTTATCAAAATCGTACGAGTAAAATTAATAATAAAAAATCCAAAATCCGAAAATTAATTTTCCCGAAATCAGGACCCATCACAATTAGCTTTCAGCAATCAAAAACTGTTCCTTTAGCAATTTTTTACAAATTGTACGTACCAATTGTAAATAACAAATGGAACTTGTATCCATATTTTCCGCCGCCAGGAGGATAAATGTTGCCCGAAAAGCGTAATGATTTGCAACTCAAATTTGACTCCACATGCTTCACATCACGACCAATCTCGATTTAATTTATATTACCAAACATTCGCTAAATAGGCGGTAAAGGAACGCACATAAAAAGAATCGAACAACTTTTGGATGACACGTTTTTCGTAGAACTTAATTCATTTTGCCAATAGGCTGAAAAATAGTAATCACTTTAAAAATTAGTTTATTGATGACCAACAATTATTTGTTTTACTATTTAATCTTTGCAATCTGTTCTGGGGCCGAAGCACTTCCAACTCTTTCGCAGTTCGCTTTTCACGTCCTTACCTTACGCCGTCGCCTGCCAAATCGAGGACGTACGGCTATAGGTCCGATTTTATCGTCATCTGCACATTGCATAGCTTCATGCCAGCCTGTACTGGACATGGAAGATGGATCGGCTCATGAGTTTTACACTCCGACAGGATGATCCCCTGACGAGTTGTGGTTCCATTTCATCACAGATCGTAATCTTTTGATGAAAATTCTCTTTTGCATCCTGCCCATGTCGGGATCCGAACCCGGTACCTCCCAATCCAACGACACCACTGTGCCGTTTGGTCGGTAGTTATGCGTTTAACCAACTGTCGAAAATTCAAAGTTTGCTTGTAGGTGAATCATTCACCTGTTGTTCAATTGTTTACAATTGAAATGACAATGTAGAGTTGAAAACGATTAAATATGTCAAAAATGGTAACTGAATGGTTGCCATATTATATATAGGTATATTCAAAGTGTTGTACTGGTAGTAAATTCGGGTTGAATGAAAATATGAAAACGAAATTTTTTTTCAT
Source organism: Nephrotoma guestfalica (assembly GCA_963691935.1). Lineage (NCBI taxonomy): Eukaryota > Metazoa > Arthropoda > Insecta > Diptera > Tipulidae > Nephrotoma > Nephrotoma guestfalica. The sequence goes on along the minus strand of OY829915.1, from coordinate 183,469,452 downwards.
TGGCAATCGAGTAAGTTTAAATTGCCCAAAACAAATTTTGATTTTACACAGTGGAATTTAAAATTTTATTTCTTTGTGGCACTATTCTGGTAATTCCTCGAGAATATGGAATTAAGCAAACAACTTATATGTAATTTGAGCTTAAACAATTTTTTTTCTGGCATTTGTTACCTAAATAATATCAATTATGTATTTAAATGCAATAATTATTAAAAAGTTTGAAAAGCTTACATTAGCAATTATTGGTTGCCTGCATACTCTCCATTTTGTCACGAGTATCCCGAAACAATTTTCAATTATTCGGCGTGCCCTTGACGACCGATAATTAAATATTTTTGGCTCCTGAGTGAGCGGGTCTCTTAGGTAAAAGGCTTTAGCATATTCGGATGAAGACCAAAGGCATCATCGGAAACAAAAATGTGAGGCATATTTTCAAATCGATTCGAAATATTCGATGGTCAACAGTAACTGCCATGAGCACGATTGAACAATGTTTTTTATAATTAAAAAACGTTGATCCACTAAACTATGGAGCCTGCTAATAAAATAATATTTATAAATAAATTTATATTTTAAATTAAAATATTAAAACTACCTGTGTGGAAACGTGTTACCCATCGATGGTGCCAGTCTATAAAATATCCTTCGTTCACTTAATCTAATCTCACTCGTCTGATCGTGAACGGTTAATTCTCGTTTTGCAACTGGCCTCGTTTAATTCTAGTTACAGTCAGTTTCCGAAATCTGCGGAACCCATCTTAAATTCATGTTGAGTTTGGGAGAACTCCGAATTTCAGCAGAGTTTTTCAATTTGTAAACTACCAATCGTTTACCATTCTGTTAAAGTTAGCCGGAAGTTGCCAGTCGAAAAAAGTGATAATGCAGATAGTGTCTTTGGTTTGTTAACCGAAAATAAACAAATTCGATAATGGGGTAAATACTCGATCGGCTAAAAATTTGCTAGCCGAAATTCTGACTACTCAACTAATTTTACCAAGGAAATTTGAATTTGAAATTATATTTCTTATAAAAATGTTGTTCATGTTTGCGATTGCACAGTAAAATAACTGAAATAAATAGAAATTCAAATTTTTTTGGTAAAATTAATTGGGTAGTCAGGGTTTCGTTAGCCCAAATTTTTCAGCCAAAAGTTACCAGCCTATACTTACGTGTACCAGGCTGAAGTTATAGTGATTGAAGAGGTCAAGAACTGAAATCAATATTTTTGTGGACAGTCGGGCGGCTATTCTTTCACTGGATTCAGTTTCCCTGGCGTCAAGGGTGGCGTTGGATTACCACACATCTCTTAACTAGATGAGTGAACTATTCAAGATCCAGTTGGTCTGGGTTTCGGGATATTTTGATGTTGAGGGAAATTGCATGGCTGACGAATTAGCAAGGTACGGTGCTACTCTCCAACTGGAACCAGGGAGAGAATGTGGAGGTAGGCCTATGTCTGTGCTGAAAGCAGCAAGCCATAAAAAAGCAGTTGCCTTGACAAATGCTAGGTGGTCCGACTGGCACGGTAGCGAAACAAGTATGGCCTGAGCTAAACTGGAATCTCTCCAACATCTTAATCACACTAAGGAAGCGTGATTTAGGTAGAATTGTAAGGGTACTTACCGGATACTGCCTCGTTGGAGATCATGCGTGAAGGCTGGGTCTGGATGCAAGTGACTTCTGCAGAAGCTGCAAGGACGAGGAGAAGGAGGAGGCTCTTGTTCACTTCTTAAGCTCATGCCTTGCGCTAGCTGGCAGAAGGCATGACCACTTGGGCAAATACACTGTGGACAGCCTCTCGGGTTTCGAAAGCTGTAATGTGCGAGATCTTGTTCATTATGGGAATAGCACTAAATACCACCGGTATCACAATGAACCATAATTGGCCTAAGTGTGTGATAGCAACCCCCGAAACCCAACCTAACCTAACCTACTAGTCGATACTTAAGCAAAATTATTTTAGTTTATGTTATGTTATGTTTACTCTAGCCCAATTGTAAAGGAATTGTGAAGAGGATATAGGGGTGTTATTTGACAAGATTTCGATAGTCAATTTCTTGCCAATTCATTGAATAGTCCGGCGGTCTAGGCTAACTAAATCCGCATTGACGCCACTATAGATATTTGATATGCCTCCGTGCCTGCTAATAATAGCCCAATTGTGAAGAAATTCTGTTGAGGACTCGGAGGTGTAATTTGACAAAATTTAGGTAGTTCTATTTCTTGCAAATTTATTGAATGAACTATATCTACATTGACGCCGATATGGGCCTTTAATAGGCCATAATACCTGTACATTTAACCGAAACTCTGAAAAAAATCTGTTGGGGATATGGGCGTGTATTCTTTCACAATTGGGTTTCAGTTAACCCGCAGTATGGCTTATCAAATGACCATAGTAGCATAAAACCCGGATTAAGGTTAACATAAAACAGCAGGCTATTCAATTAATTTTCATTGGTCATTCATTGAATTTGAACAATCGAAAGTAAGCCAAATTACACATACGGTGGTAAATGTAATCAATATTTTTTCACAATTGGTCTACATTTAACAGGTATTTACTGGTAATAAGGGCCATCAAATGACCACAGTGAAACAAATGGGAAATTAAGTTAACATAGAGCGCCAGGCCAATCAATGAACAATTCAGTAATAATAATTCAAAGAAATTTAAGTATCGAAATATAGTCAAATTACAACCCCATATTCCGATCAGAATATCTTCACAATCGAGGAAGAGTTAACAGGCACTTTGGCCGATCAAGTGGTCACAGTGGCATCAATGCGAATTTAGGTTAATCGGGGGTGCCAGATCATTGAATTTTACATTGGAAGTTCAAGAAAATTGAACTATCGAAGTATAGCCAAATTACACCCCCCGTACTCCCATGAGAATTTCTGTGGAATTGTGATATTGTAGCAGACATTAATGTCTATCAGTTTCAATTGTTTGTCTTGAATTTGCAAGAACTTGAAATATCAAAATTTTTTTAAATTACACCCTCGTATCCCTATCAAAACTTCTTCTAAATTGGGATATTTTTAACAGGCATTATGGCCTATTAAATGGCCAAAGTGGCATCAATGCAGAATTATGTTAAACTAGAGCACCGGACCATTCAATGAATTTGCAAGAAATCTTGTCAAATTACACCCTCCTATCCTCATCAGAAGAATTTCTTGAAAATTGGGCTGTTGTTAGCAGGTATTGTAGCCTATCAAATGTCCATTGTTGCATCAATATCGATTTAGGTTAAACTAAAACGCCGGGTTATTATGGCCTATCAAATGAGCATAGTTGTTTCACTGCGGATTCAGGTTAACCTATAGAGTACTAGTAGTCTTTGATAACTTTAGCATTGATTGATTTAACGAAATATTGTCAAATAACATTCCTGTATTCTGGTTTTCCAAAAATTCTGATTTTAATATTTATATTTGTGTTGGTTGCTTTATGGTGTGTTTTGCTTTATGGTGTGAAAATGAATGTAACATAACATATACTGAAATTTTTAATTCCCAAATCGTCTTAAATTCATTTTCTGTTAAAAAATTGTTCGGTTGAAAAATCCCGGCTGCTAAACTTTCGGCTCAATTACATTGATCTAGCAAAGGCTCAATCTGCATTATCGACATTATTTTTTCAACTGAAAACTCTAGGCTTACTCTAGACTTTAATAAAGTTTGTTTACCTCTCGCAAATTTCTATCGGACATAACTGAATTTCTTCCTGGGGGTTTCTTTCGACCTTCTACCATTTCGAGCAACTAGTTCTCGAGTAGTCAATTCAGATGCACGGTACCTCAAATGATTTCAGCTTATTCAACAATTAGTTCAAAATGAAATAGTCAGCGTGGTTTGGTCCTATGTTTATTTCGCACTGCGATTTTGTCCAACCACCTGTTAACGGTGCATTCAAACTTACATTAAAATAACTATCTTTGGAAGTTATAACCTTTTTATGAGACATGTTAAAATATATGCTGGTAAATTATTAATTTTGTTTTTTATGGAAAATGTGATTACTTTGTTTGGCCCTATTACTATTTCTAGGGCCCTCAATTTTTATCAGTAAGAACTCTGTTATAGCACTATACAGTAATTTACACAATATTAATATTAAGTTGCGAGTCATAATTGTGCTGTTAACACTGTTCCCCGAACTTAAAGGAGATATGATGGCATATTTGTCTCGGTGTACGCTCTACATAATCACGTTCCGCAGCAATTCCATGAAGCTAGATAATGCAAATTTTATATTGCGGATGCAAGTGCATTTCGTTGGAAATCACAAGATTTTCTTCAATGCATATGCATTTGCATATAAATACAAGATGTAAAATGTGTAGAGCACCACACTCATTCTAACAGTTCATGAAGTGCATTCGTTTCGTAATTATTGAAATATTAAAATTAAAAATGAAAATAATTTTGGTCGTTTGTGCCGTTTTGTTGGTAAGATAAAAGCGAAAACATTTTTGGATTTTTTCGTAAATATATTATTTCTTGGCAGGTAATCTGCGCAATTGCTAGTGCTCACTCTTCCGAGGAGGCAGTCGACTCTGATGAATTAGCCCTAGTTGTAATGGGTTGTAAGGGATGTCAGATGCTTGCTAAGCGGATAACAAGTAGAATTCACAGTTACACATTTCGCAACATTCTATCGGCTGTTGGATACGGTTGCACAGCGGCAGTTCCAAATTGTCATGCGTTCGTATCTACAAACGAAGATGAACTGATCGATGCTATTTATCATTACAAATCAAACTCGTTGGCCATTTGCCGTGCCTTGCATCAATGTTAAATTGTTATTTGAATTTTAATAAAAATTTTAAGTATTAGCAACTATTTTTTTTTTATTTCTGATGGATTTTTTTAATATATTTTGCGCCTTAACCTGCATTGTTAAATGCAAGCTGTTCTTTCTCAAAACGTTAATGTACATAATAAAAATTCTCAAATAAAAGGCCGTAGATGTACATGTCTGTCCATCTTAGAGTGGCGAAATATGACTCTGAACATAACTCCGCAAATTTAATTCGATTAATTGGCATCGATTAATTGGAATTAAGCATCGATCAGGGTAAAATCTCATTGAATTCTTTCTTGGGAAACATTGCATGTAGATATGATAAAACAAAGAGAAAATATTAAGAGTAGCAATTAAAGCATAAGAAATTAAAATGGAGACTTCTCTAGAACAAACTGGGCCTAAGCGAAATAAGATAGAAATGATAAGCCAATCTTTAAACACTGACTTGGTCTAATGTAATACTGCAACAATATCGCCACATCGATATATACAATCAAGTTTTTCCGAACTCCCCACATGAAAATTGACCTGAATAATTTACCAGGTGCAAGCATCATTAAGACCTTTCATTTGAATCTATTTACAACCATGGCACTTTAAACGGTCAATTTTTAGAAATTTTCAAATTTTGTGTGTGCGATATAATACTGTGAGCAAAAAATGAGATGTTACTGGTTCATAATTTTAGAATTCTTTATTTATTTCTCCAAATCTATTTCGTCCCCCTCAAAGTAATCCCCCCCGGAATCAATACACTTGTACCAACGTTTTTTCCAATCCTCGAAACAGTTGTTAAAGTCAATTTCCGGAATAGCCTCCAATGCGCGTAGCGATTCACGCTTAATGTCTTCAATTGACTCAAAACGGTTTCCCCGGAGCGGTCGTTTGAGTTTGCTGCACAACCAGAAATCACACGGAGCTAAATTAGGCGAATACGGTGGTTGCGGACGATATGGGTGGAATTTTTGGCGAAAAAATCACGTAAAACCAATTCAGTATGAGAAGGTGCATTATAGCGGTGAAAAAACCAAGAGTTGTGGACCCATAATTCCGGCCTCTTTTTACGAATAGCTTCGCGCAAACGACGCAAAACACTCAAATAGAATTCCTTGTTGACAGTTTGGCCGGTCGGAAGGAATTCGGAGTGCACTACACCTCGATAATCGAAGAAAACTGTCAACATCACCTTGATTTTTGGCTTGCTTTGACGTGGTTTTTTCGGCTTCGGCTCACCTTTGGCACGATATTCGGCTGATTGATCGTCTGTTTTCGGGTCGTAAGCATAGATCCAAGACTCATCGCCAGTTATTATACGTTTCATGACATCCTGGTAGTCGGAAAGCATTGTTTGCCAGACGTCAATGTGACGCTGTTTTTCCAAAAAATTGAGTGATTTTGGAACCAATCGTGCTTTCACTTTTCGTACGCCCAAATGATCTTTAAAAATGGTTTTCACTGATTCTTCCGATATTTCAACGATGCCAGCAAGGTCTCTAACTGTTAATCGTCGATTCTCGAGCACCAATTCCTTGATTTTATTAACGTGTTGATCATCAGTTGATGTTGATGGCCGTCCTAGACCTGGTTCGTCGTCAACGACCCTCTTTGAACAATTTGTACCAATCAGAACCACTTTTTTGCGACATACAATTATCACCGAAGGCCTTTTGCAACATTCTGAACGTTTCGGCACCACAAAATTGATTCCGCACACAAAATTTAATGGAACTTCTTTGTTGAATAATTTCACTCATTGTAAAAATCGCCGAATGCACTTTTTGTACTTCAGAAAGACAAGCGTATACTAAACACAAATGATTATTTTGATGTGGCATTTGGCACAGATGTCACTGACAGTCATACCAACATAGAAAAAAAAATATTTCGACGAATGGTTTTCCGCGCGAATTTTAAATTAAAAAGTCTTACTACTTTTTGCCCACAGTAGTTCAATCAAGTTTTTCCGAACTCCCCAAATGAAAATTGACCTGCAATTTTTACCAGGTGCGAGCATCATTTAGGTCTTTCATATGAATCTATTTACAACCATAACACTTTAAATGGTAAATATTTTAGAAATTTTCAAATTTTGTATGGATGCAGCACATATTGAAAGATCATCTTGGACTAAAAGCCTAGAAATTCCATAAAACGCAGGGTCTCACCGATGCTCAAAAAGTTAGAGTGGAAAGAGCAAAGGAGTTGTTACTCCTACGAATTTGGTTTTCTCCGATGGGTCACCGTTCGTTATTGAGCAATATGTGAACCAGCAAAACGACCGGATTTACTTGACCGGCCGTTCTACTGAAAATTTGGACCAACGGATTGCCACTCGAAACCAAGCGCCGCCGATGGTGATGGTTTGGGCCGCCGTAACGGCCAAAAGTCGTTCACCGCTCGTTTTTTTGGACCGTGACATCAAGATAAATGCTCAAATTTATCGGGATCATGTGTTGGAGGGAGCGTTGAAGCCTTGGGCACAAAACATTTCGACCGCAGAGCCTGGACATTCCAACAGGACTCGGCGCCGAGTCATAAAGCGCGCGTCTATCAAGATTGGCTGAGAAACAACGTTCCGTAAAGGCCAAAAGCCGTTCACCGCTCGGGACCGTGGCATCAAGATAGATGCTCAAATTTATCGGGATCATATGTTGGAGGGAGCGTTGAAGCCTTGGGCACAAAAACATTTCGACCGCGGAGCCTGAACATTTCACAAGACTCGGCGCCGAGTCATAAAGCGCGCGTCAATCAAGATTGGATGGGGAACAACGTTCTGGTATTTTGAAGATAAGGTTGGGACAAAAAAATACCAAAGTGTCGGGAATGAGCTAAAATACCGCAGAGCCACTTTCGTGCTGAATGCAATAGCTTTGTCGGCCGTTTGAAGGCTATAATCGCGGCTATGGGTGGCCAAATCGAAACACATTTTTTACTTTGATTCAATAAAATTCATCAAAAAATAAAAATTCTGTGGCGTTTTGTTTTGGTAACATTCGTGTCAGCCACCCTGTATAATTTATTTGCTTGTTGTTATTCGTGCCGTGCTATACTCGGTTGATGATTTAAAAAAGAATAGAACAATTTTTGTGCGAACCACTTTTGATATTTCTGATTTGTCTGTGCCCGATGAGCTGTCTGCCCATCGATGCTTTAGTGGCATCTGTGGTTATCCGGGATAGAAAGCAGGCACAGCTTTGTCACTGATCGCTTGTATACGATCGTATTTGTATACGCCATTTTGTTATCTTAGTGTAACGACTCGAACTCGTCCGTCAGAACATAAATGCGTATCGATGATCCTCCCAAATGACAATTTCGAAGGTGGTTTGATGACTAATTGACATTGTCAATGACAGATTGTCGTTTAATCTCATTCACTTTGGTTGTTGTGTTGCGATTAAGAAATAATGTCAAGGAATGAAGATCGTACTGTCATCAGGGTCGCTCGTCATAGGACACAATGATCGCGAATTTAAGTATGTTTCGAGCTGGCACAGCAGCGTTGTCAATACGCCGTAAGTGATGCTTGGCCTATTTTACGCCTACTTCCCTCAAGCCGCCTAAGTGCGACAAAGCAGGAGAAATTAAGTTCCAGGTGGTATCATCCTGAGTCAATAATTCAGCGATTTCTGGAGTGACTTCTTCCATGCTTTGCTGATGCAGGAGTGCTAGTAGACTACTAGCTCCGACAACGTTGGTTGCGCAATCGCTATACATGTTTTGAATATTATCGCTTCACGCTCTTGAACTGCATAGTTCACGCCACTGTGCAAAGACCGCCTCGATGGAGTAACTCGATGCGATGGAAAAGTGGGCCTCAGTTGCTGGCTCGTTGTTGCGAGATGGTGAAAGCACACAACACATTTATGTACGTGTGAGCGCATCAAAGTTTTGATGCTTAAAATCCAATAGTGCTTCCCTAAGTGTGCTTGCATCAGCAGTGGACCACCGTGTAGCGTAAGCTGGTTGTCCTTGGAAGAATATTCTGATGCTTCTATGTGTATAACAATTTCGATTCGTTGAGCCGCTTTCCAAGCCATAGTATACCGTCACTATCGATGAAGGGCTCAGAGAGCAAAGTGGGCTCTTGTCTAATAGATATTCTCCTGATTCACATCTTGATATCTCCTTAGCGAAATGTGTTTCTTTACCCTGCTTGACCCAGAACTCGAATACTCAATTGATCTTCGGCACAGTGATGAAGCCTCTCGAGTGTGTTGTTTGATATTAGATGAACCGTTCGCAGAAGGCCATGACACGAAGTAATTTTCCGTGCGACGAATATCGAGCGAGTAGGTAGTATAAGTCATTGTGAGACGTCACAGTTTGTGCATTCGCTGCGATAATTGAATTGATTTTTCTTTCGTCAATGTTATGTTGGTGTAGGCCTCGTTCGTTTTTTGGGGTTATGGCCATTGACCTGGATCATCTCATAGCTAAACAGGATCTGTCCACCACAGCGAATGGCTGTGTAGTAATGAAGGGTCAACATCATGAGACGCGCTATTGCGGGATGATAGTTGGTGTCGACATAATTCCAAACGATAGTTTGAATGGAATCCAAGATTGGGGAAAACTCGATTAGTCAAGAACAACTCGTGAGTCCGTTCATGTTTACTTTAAAACCTGTGACACGTCGATGACTGAACTATGGTGTACATGAGTTTGGAGTGGAGGGCTGACCTTTTTCAGTGGTAGAATTTTGGTTTTTGATGCCTTTATTGTGATTTTAGCGGATCCATTGCTGCGTAAGCTTTCCCAGATACGTCGTTGCGTAATTTTGAAGACGATTGCAATTTGAGGAGTGATGTTTCCAGCGATCAATTTTGAGACGCTCAAATTATTTCAAACTATCTCTATAAGTGAACCAACATTGAACGATTAATTTTGGGACCACTTCATCCCACGATATGGCGAGTACCAACGATTCTTGTAGTATGATTTTCGCGATAATTATGGTAGAAGATACCCAGCCAAGCGGTCGAATATTTTTCATGCGCTTCGTTAGCACAAATTCCACCGATCAGGACTGTGACTGGTTTTCTCGTTAGTCCGATGCGATTTGCTGCACTCCGATTAGCTTGAATGACGACGTTTTGATTTGAGTGTGATATGATGGCGATTGCTGTGGCTACTGCTCGCCATCCGTAAATGACGATGCGAAGTGATTCGTAGTGCTAGTGACCCAACTCGATGGATGATGATTCGGTATTCAGATTCGAGTTGTGTAATAGCGTGTGTTGTCATTTGTTGTAAATAACCCGATACAAACTGGAATTGCAATTCGAATTGGTGTGACCTTTGCGCAGGCAGTTGAAACTCAACCTCTTTTCTTGACTAGCCTTTTCTTGATTTGTTTTTTTTTCGAATGCTAGATCTTTGAATTGATCGCACTGGAATACGTTATGATTTCCGGGTGAGCGAGTTAATTGCGTGACAGGTGTTTGAGGTGCTCGAGTGCCATCGCGCGTTCAGGAAATCGATCAGATCTTGGTATGATGGATATTGCGCTCAGGTTACTAACATCTCCCAATGTCGATGGGTTTCTGGATCCTGCTTGTCTGCAATGATGTTGACATCATTTAGTTGACATGGTGGTGACCCGTAATCCAAAAACTTGCAGACTGCAAACTGTGTCGGTCGTAGTTTCAAGGATTTTGCGCAATCACACACCTGTTCGATTTGTAGTGCAAGTTTTAGTAAAGCTCGCCTTCAGGTAGTGTAGCTTCCACGAATTGGTCAGCTGTTTATGGTTATGAACGAGGTTGTCGAACAAATTCTCAAATTCGGTCAAATTCGAGTAGTCGCCGTCGAAGAAACTAACTAGGTTATGTAACCTTATTAATGAGGGGGCCAAGTCCCTCTATAGGATGTAGCGCCAGCAAAATAAAATAAATTGAAAATTTTACTTTAGGTCTTTAAGAATTATAGTTGACTAAACGATATTTGCCCTCTTTGAAATAACATTTTGGGTTCATTAGGAGCATTGTAAACGAATGTCGTCGGATTCAGATAAACCACGAGATCAAACGACTTTTCGGAAGATCAAATCTCTTCTTTTCGGAAGGTCTAATACACAAGCGAGAGCGATAAGTTGAGATGAATGAAATACCACAGTGCAGGCAATCTAAATGGATTGGACAACTAAAGAGTTAGAGACTTCAATTTTGACTACACCGAGGAACACTCAGGAAAGTAAACTGGAACCGGTATATTTTGGTTTTCTCTAAACATGTTCGATATTCATTTACTGGTCACATTTATTAGTTACGTTAAATATTGTCGATGATGGCGAACAGAAATGTTGATCTGTTTGCTTCGTTAAACGTACGCCCAAAGAGTTACAATCGTCATTTGAACGTTTTAAATTTCGAAATACGAAAACAAATTCCATTCTACACATTTAACAACTTTTTATTTCTTGACAAACAACCGTCGGATCGGTTGGCTTTTTTAGAAGGGCAAGTATGATAAGCGCTTCCTTCTTCTTTACATACAATTTACACTCCAAGGTTTTTAAAATTCCACCCGTTGCTTTGCATGCATTCATAATAGCTTCATGTATATGATGATCGTCATAAATTTTTATCGTGTTCAACGTTACAGTGATAACGACCAGACACAGTTGACATTTAGCCGGAGTGTAGCGTGCATCTATTTTCCATATCTAAAAATATAAAAAGTGAGAACTGCGCATTTAATGCAGTTTAAATGCAAAAAATTTACCGAACTATGTTTATACCTGTGTTTGTCTGCTTGCGTCCGCTACATTTATCCAACAAGTTCCTAGAATTACTAAAACTGATAGCACTGCTACATATTTCGACATGTTTTATGATGTTATGTTATTTACGATGTATTTCACGCGGTACTAAACACTTTTGATTGATTACAATTAAAATTTATAGTAAAAATATTGAAAAATTTAAAATGCTTCGCGTGTCGATTACAGACTTCCAAGAAGTTAGATATTCGGTTAAATCTGTTGGTTGTGGATCCAAAGGCAAATAGGTACTTACATCGGGCCATTTGAACTTGCATAGTATGGATAGCATTAATACTTGTACAACGGATTAGGAGAGGAAATATGACAATCAAAATGATATTCTTCCGCGTGCTGCATAAACGATGCCAGGCATTGAGCTGAGTAACTAATATCTAGGATATACCCAATTACTCTTATTATAGAAATCGATGAATAGTTTTTGTTAATTAATTTCAAAATCGCTGGGAATTTTGAGGTCGTCATTAAATTATAATGATAAGTGATAAAAATTATTGAACAATGAATATTAATCAAAATTATACTAAATTTACATTTCCCAGAAGAAATAGTTATCTGGAGGAGGACATTGTATCTGAACTGGGTGACGGACATAAATCGGAAAAAGAAAATTAAATTTTTAAAACAGTTGTAGGCCCTAAATATTTATTCTTGAACGATTCAGTCCGAGGAGAATTTTTACTAACAGATCTAATCATGCATTAAGCGTCATGATTTACGAATAATTAATCAAAAAATGTGTCTAATCCTCAATACCCGAATTAGCTATCTCACATTTATATTGCCCAACTAGCGGTTATGAGTGCGGCAAGCCCCACATAGTTTGTGGGATTAACACAAAAATCGATTAATTTTTGATAAACCTTTTGTATCCCGCATCTGTATCGCGCGCATGAACAAGCTACGTAGAGCTGACCATGCCCGAAAGGAGTTAGCCTCAAATTTTCAACAGCGCAAAACGAATGGAAGGGTAGGGAATTTCCAACTCTCAAGGTAAGTGACGTATTATCTCCCGATTCATTTCTAAGACTGGAACGTGCAACATGCGAGGACTATTCGGTAGGATAATTTCTCATCCCTTAGATCACCAGGCAATTAATTAAATTAATTAGGTTTGCATTCTCAATCATTTCTGGAAGAATTTGAATTACGTAGTGTAGACAATTTTTAAAGTCTTCCCTCGCCAAGTCCCAAGAGCCATTTATTGTATAGTTGCGGGCCTTCACTTCACATGTTACTTGTTATAGCAATGTTTTTTTGAAGTGCCTCCACAACGAGCTTGATTTAATACAGAATCCTGTAATGTCTGCTCAATTACATCCAAGTACTACTGGAGTGTCTGTCTGAAATCACCATCGACGACGAAGACTTTGCAGCCAAATGTTCCTGAATTTTTCATGATTTCGCGCAGTAATTGATCATTGCACCTCAGATCATCCATTTGTCGCATCATTACCTCATTAATAATAATGAGCGACGCTGATTTTAAGACTTCTGCATCAGAAGAGGGTAAACGCATAGACGAAACTGATGTATGAAGTACTAAAACTTAAAACCAATGTGAACAGGAGGAAGAATCTTCTTTGAGGAGCATTCCAGCAATCCCTGTTGTTGCGAAGGAAGAGCTTCTTGTTCACGATCATTTACGAAAGACATCATTGTTTTGTAAAGGAACGTTTTGCCAGATCAAGCACAGCCGTCCAAGTAGAAACGTCGGGAAATTTGATCATCATAATTGAGAGCATAATTGATGTCGTCAAATGTCTCATGTTACTTCACATTACTCTAAATTTCTCTCATTAGTCCATAAGAAGTGCTATAACAGCCAAATAAATGAATGAAAGCGTAGTTGTCGGGGCATTTGATAAATGACTGCTTTCTTGAAACAAACCCACTCGTATAGTTAGATTCTAGCAAACCAAGCGTCAATCAGCCAAAGCAGCAGTTTTAAAAGAGGGATGAACAGTCCGCTCGAATTGACACAATATACTCAAGCCTTCGAGCGTCTCGTCAGTGAATCAGCCTAGTGCGCATATAGAAGCGCTCCCCATCTCGTGAACTCACTGAGTACATGCGCGAGACTTCTTTGTTGGCACCACGCTTCATTATAAAGCATTTTTCGGTCATTTGCGTCCGAAGCACTGAGGATGAAATAAGTCTCCAATTTTGTGTACATGGTTTGGGCCACTAATAGTGAATCCTCTTCATTTCCATCCTCGAAAAAATTTAGTGAATGTTTTTTCAGATGGATGGGCAGACACATCACTCAGGAGCGCTGACGTATGGATAATTCATGAAATTTAAAATCTCATCGAAGCACAGTGGCTGATTTCCATCTGAAGTGTTGGTGAAATTTGCACAGTTAGTTTTTTCACATATCTACTAAATGTACTTTATGGACTATAGGGCACACCATAACGATTATCCATCTGAACACCTCTTAACCGTACTTTCGCAATGATGATGACTGTGCTATGGAAAGCCGTTAAAGTTGACTACTGTGTCTTCCAGAACTCCTTTGGGAAATGTTTTGTGCACATGTTTTGAGTCATGCATCATGTTTGTTCCAACACTCAAGATCTCCGTAGAGACGAAACGATCAATATGTTTAGCCGTTGTGAACCACGTTTCCAAAACTCGATTCTGAAATCACCGGCTGCGCATTGACCAAAGCCACCTTATTTTGTGAAATCGTTCAGAAGAGAATCGAACTTAATTTTAAACATGCATGTCTCCAAGTCCGGTCGTTCTGCAGTACTTTCACCATGTGCGAAATTTTGAACGATTGCAGGCTAATTTGGGTTAGTGGTGAATATAACAAACAAAAGATAGTAAGGATTTCGCACGAACAACTGCTGAAAGATTTAGATTTACTGCCATGTTATCGACGTGATGATACATCTTGCTACTTAATTTGAGTTGGTTTTGTTGAAAATAATTCTAGTTGGTCGAATATCTGTTTTGACGAGTTTGTATTGCAGCATCGATACAGAAGAGCAAGGTCGTTGGGTCGAGGTATGTTAATTTGTACAAAATACTGCTTTGCATTATCTGGATTGCGAGGATAAATGCAAATGTCACGTTCAAACGGAAGCTCTTTATCCTCATTTACAACAACAATTGCGATTTCGTTTGGTGTTGGATCGTTATAGCTTCGATTGTCATATAGTGGCAATCTCGACAAACACCAACCTTACTTGAGGTGGAGTAAGTCCTGCTGAAATTTCTGCTTTCACGTACCTCAACCCCACTGGTTATTTAATAATTTATTTTGTGCGAAGCGATCGTGTTGAAGAAGGAATCAATCGATTTAGTCCAGAATTACAGGTGGGCGATTTGTGTTTGGTAGGAGGCAGTAAGTGACTTGTTTGGTTATTTGTTCTATTCTGAAACTTAAAGACATACGGTGCACGACTAAGAACGTTTACAACTTCTGCTCTCATTGATGCGACGGAGACCGCATTTGAGAGTAGATCTCGTAAGAAATTTGGGTAAGCTAGCTCATTACCATTGATGTCGATAGGCTTTCGAACCTTCAATTTTCTTTTGCGACAGCATTGAGCGAAATGATCATCCAATGGACGCTATGCTAGGAAGTTTTTGAGCCACAAAACTATCAAATAACATTCACGTCGCAAAATAACATTCACCTGTGATGATTGATACTATGCTCATCAAAGTTGGCAGCTTACTCTCGGATTACTTGCCTAAGCTGCTCATGAGTTGCTTGTCGTTGTCGTCGATGCTGAGCTAATTGGTATTGGTGCTCTTCAGGACATTCTAAATCCCATCGAACTTGGGTTCTCTGGCAGGGAACGACGATGTTCTATAGTTTTTTTGACTGTGACTGCATTCGTCGGGAGTTTCCTTGTCCATTGTGAAATGAAAATTTAATTGAAGAGAATCAAAGTTCAAAAATTGTTGAAAGTGAGTTCTTGTGTTCCATAAACCGACTGCAATTTTCCATGATTCCGGAAAAATCTCTTAGTAGTCCCGCGGTTTGAAGTGGCGTAGTAACTAAATATGAATCCATCGATAAAAAAGATGTACTTCGAAAATTATAGATGCATGTGTAGAGGAAATGAGCTCCATGGAATGTTTGAAGAAAAGTACCTTGACTGGATGGGACGTATAAGATGTGTATGCATTCATTAGAATGAATCAGCAACAAGTTCGAAAGTAGATGGATGTATCAAAGTTGAATAAAAAAAAAAAATCTAATAGTGAAAAGTGAGCATGAGGCGCATACATATATACCGATGTGTCAGTCAGTTCAAATAACTGACAGAATTAAAACAAATTTCGCTGACGGGATATCAAAATGCCAATCCGGAGAACATCTATTAAATGAGAGTTCACATCGATCTCTAAACCCTTTCGTCGGCAGTGACGGTAAACTACAAGAAGGAGGGCGGCTCATCGAATCGAATTTGTCATATACCAGAAAGCGTCCGATCGTTCTCCCCAAAAACAACCAGTTCAAGAATTTAATTATTTCGCAAGCACATTATACAACTGTACACAGGCCACTGCTTATGTTTGCATACTGACGAAGGCACTATTGAATTTTAAGCATCAAAAATCACCGACAAAGTGCTAAATTTAAAGTTTCGTATGCTTATCTACGAAAGTCTTACATTCGAAGCTGGTGTCCGAGGTCATCACAAAATCATTCAGAACATCGTCCAAAAGGTCGCGCCAATAGGTAAAATCTAAAACGTATGATTGCTAAGCTGTCGTCAATTGGCTTTCTTGCATCAACAAAGATCAAGGATGGTACTACCCGAAATGTCAATCCTCCTATTTCGCCGCATTTTGGCGGCTCGTAGGGGTAATATCGGTGAAGCGTTATCTACGTTTCGTCATGGGCAAAACTTACTCACGTTCGAGGAATCGACAAAACTACTATGTCAGATCAAAGCCTGTATGATCCTCATTGCAGGGCATTTCTTAATCGGAAAGGCACGAATTACGATACCTGAACCAATACTACTTGATGTGAAAACGAACCATCTTAACCGTTACCAGCAACTGCAGAGAATTTATCACCCCTTCTGGAAAATTTAGTCGACGGAGTACCTTTTTCACCTACAGCAGCAACCAAAATGGTTGAGGGCCAACGATTTCCTCGCCATCGGTATTGGTGATCATCAAAGAGGAAAGCATACCACCTTAGAAATGATTACTCGGAAGGATCATTCATGATCTGATGAACGAGTTTGAGTCGTCCCACTAAGATGCAGAAACGGTATGTTCAAGCGACCGGTCATAAAGCTTTGCCTGCTGCTCATTTCAATCAAGCGAGATTTTCAGTTGGGCACCCTACAACCAAACACAAAATGTCGAGCAACTCTAAATAACGTATACACTCAATCGAACAACCTTCGAAGATGTCAGATGATTTTGACATCTTGAAAGTTCTTTTTCTTATCCTAACCTTCGTTCTTTATTATTATGATCAAAGCGCAGTCCGCTCCAACACCGTGGGTTGTCTAATGTATCAACAGGATCTCGCCCACGAAATTTTTTCCTTTAGTGGTATCAATAGAATCGTTTATATTAAAATATAATCACTATTATTGCCTGGAGGGTAAGCAGTTAATGGTCTCTCCAATGACCCACTGCCAATTTTACTGGTTAGGTTGGTAGCTGCTTCAATAAACAAACAGTCAGTAAAACAATGAGTTTACAATAAAAAGGAATTTTTACTCCATAGGCGGTGCTCCAACTGCGTAGTTGGATGATCCACCCCTACTAAGGCCAACTCATTGGCTTCTAGGGTGAGCCAACCATTGCAATGCCTATTTTATCCTAATTCAAAATCATCTAGATAACAACCTAGTACCAGTCCGCGGCTCAGTGAAATAGAAAAAAGACATCAGTTGAAGAAAGAAAACGAGAAGCTGAAGAAAACCAGACTGAAAAAGTTCTGGAAACTCCTCTTACTGGCTATAACGTAATCATCACAATTGCATATACTAACGCTGAGTTCCGTACTGATGATGTGGAACTTGCAAGAGAAACGGATTGGATACACAACCAAAAGAAAAAAACAAGTAAAAAAATGAAAACCAGAGTTCTCGACAGAAGTCAGGGAGTCTTCGAAAGCAAAAGTTAGTGAAACTACCGAACCAGTGCCTGTACCTCAACAAAACAAGCAACAAGAACAACTCAAGGTTGCAGTGCAGACTAAGACACCACCGCGAGTGATACTAACCAATAATGTTTGGAAGATATAACACACGATATCCCGATGCATATAGAGCTTTAGCCGAAGATAAAAATAACCGAAAAAAAAAAATTTAAAATAGCCAAGGAACCATGATCATTTAAAGTGAGCTCCTGCCTATTCATGCTCGCATTCAACGGATAACGGATCTTAGGCTAAAAGTGTCAAACAGAAAATGTCTCTATTCGCTGCAAATTTGGAAAAGGCTTTTCAACAGTTGACGACTTGCCGAGAAAAACAGCAAATGAAAATACAACTGTTGCAAACGAAATAGATGATCGTAGCATAAGACATGTAGTCGATCTTATTGGAACTGAAACTTAAAACTGAAATCAATATTAACTTAAGTATAAACTCCATGTAATGACTTAATTACTGATCAAATTGTGAAAGCGCCATAACAAAAATATTTGAAAAACTGCTGCTTAAGAGGTTGAAACTTATAATAACGGGTGTTTTTTTAGGAGGTTTGTTTTTCCGATAGATGTCGTTTTATTTTATGACAGTTGTTTTGACAGCTCAAAGTGGCATTTCTACTCAGTATTGTTTGGCAAATCATTATGAATAGGTTAACTCCAGAACAACGTTTTCAAATCGTGGAAATTTATTTTCAAAATCAGTGTTCAATTAAAAATGTTTATAGAGCACTTCGTGAATTTTATGGTGCACATAATCGTCCGTCAGAGACCACCATAAAGAACGTAATTACCAAATTTCGGTCTACATTCACTCTTTTGGATGCCAAGCCACCGACAAGAATGAGAAGAGTTCGTACAGAAGAAAATATTGCTGTCGTTGAGGCCAGTGTCGAAGAAAACGACAATTTATCGATTCGTCGTCGTGCTCAGCAAATTGGACTTTGTCCATCGACTTTATGGAAAATTTTACGTAAAGATTTGGGTTTGGTGCCATACAAAATTCAATTGGTGCAAGAATTAAAGCCACACGACCATCGTTTGCGCCGTGAATTCAGTGATTGGTCGTTAAATCAATTGAACGAAGATCCATTTTTTTACCGTAAAATTCTCTTCAGTGATGAGGCGCATTTTTGGTTAAATGGATACGTCAACAAACAAAATTGTCGCATTTGGAGCAAAGATAATCCACACGCCGTTCTAGAATTACCAATGCATCCTGATAAATGTACTGTTTGGTGCGGTCTATGGGCTGGTGGGATCATCGGTCCATATTTCTTTAAAAATGAGGAAGGACGACGCGTTACCGTGAATGGAAATCGATACAGAACCATGTTAAATGAGTTTTTGTTGTCAAATCTTGAAGATATGGATATGAATGAAATGTGGTTTCAACAAGATGGTGCCACTTGCCATACAGCACGTGAAACAATCGACTTATTGAAAGAAACTTTCAACGACAACATTATTTCGAAAAATGGTCCGGTGAATTGGCCTCCGCGTTCGTGCGATTTGACGCCACTCGATTACTTTTTGTGGGGATACGTGAAGTCATTGGTTTATGTGGATAAACCTCAATCGATTGACGCTTTGGAAACCAATATTCAACGTGTCATTGCTGACATACGCCCTCAAATGCTTGAAAAAGTGCTGGAAAATTGGACCTCCAGAATGACATTTGTGAAAAATAGTTGTGGTAGCCATATGCCAGAAATTGTGTTTAAATGTTAAATGCCAAAAAATTATCTACCAAATAAAAAAAAATTTTGGTCATTTCATAATTTTATATGTGTTTTATTCAAAAAAAAAATCGGCAACCTCTTAAAAAAACACCCTTTAGAAGAGAGATGTTTAATTCCACCACAACAATTATTGTTAAGAGACCATCACTCTACCATTGAGCAAGTTCACATAATAATGGATGTCATTGAGGATGAGCTTGATAATAAGTAAGGTACGTTCGATTAATTTCTTCAATGTAATTCAAGCCTTCAACAAAGTTTGACACCAAAGGCCTGCATTTAAACTGCATCAAGACCTGCTTAAGCAATTTTTCTAAATTCTTAAATCTCATATCTCGATCATATAGCAGATCGACACTTTAGAGTCAAACTTGAAAACGAGTAGTAGCTCTGAACTAAAAATAATATCAGCATCGGCTCATCGGTAAAAACTCCGAGCTCTCAATACACAAAAAATTGCTTCTATGCAGGTAAATTCTAAAACCAGCATGAACCTATGGTATTCATCTTTGTGTCAAGAAGACCATTGTACAAATGATACAATGCTTTCAAAATAAAGTGCTGGATTGTGAATGGTACATTAGGAATGCCGATTTTCATAGGGTTAAAGATGGAATACGTCACTGATGAAAAAAAGGATCAAGCAAGTATAATCAAAGATAGTCATTGTGTTGATTATTTTGACGTGAAAATGCAGATATCTGACGTATGTTGAACACTGTCCAAAGACAGTAACCGCTGCAGCTGGTCAGATTTAATTAGAATATGAAATTATAGCAAAATGAGTGACCAATACATTACTCAACTTTTACCTACTTTTCAAACGGAGATGATAAAATGATCACTGAAGTTGATGCTGATAAAAGCACTTCTTGCAAAATTATTTCACACTCGTACAAATTGTATACAAGAGAATTTGCCCCAATGTTTGGTTTTTACCAATAATATCACGATAAGCTTGCTTTTGTTATACATTTTGAAAATGTTTGGATAAAGTTTACTAAAACCCATCAGAAATCATAATAGATATGATTAACTGCCTCGCCCTACTCCAACACCCCGTTAACCCGCGTTATTGTCACAAATATTACATCACATAATGTTAATCATCCGAAAAAATTTCCATTAAATTTATCTCTTATCTCACATGGGTTTAAATCGCATGGGTTGTAAGCACTAAATTCGGTTCGACAAATTCCATATAAATACTTGACATAATCGCACAGTTTGCCATACCAAAAATTGCCGTTGTCAAATCACCTCTAAACATTTAAAATACATAAAATGAAATTTTTATTTTCAATTGGATTAATTGTGGCCGTGTGCGCATCCGCCATTTCCGGTCACAATGAATTTTTAGTTGGAAATCGGGAAGTCGGTAAATGTGAAACGTGTAAATATTTCATGGAATTCTATAATAAGGCTGGTGATTTAAATGCTGACGCCATCAAAGAGGTGTATCCTGAATTTTATGATGCAGCCCAAAATAGTCAAGAGGTATGTATGTGATATAATTAGGTCCTTTAAAGTTTAATCAATATTTGTTCAATTTATAAATAGGATGCATGTTCAAGCTTTTGCGCAACCGAGGAATTTGTTAAACCACCCGTAGAGAGTTTTGCCGTATCCGAGGAGGAATCAAATGAAAATACACTCGAAAATTTAGTTGCTCACGTTGGATGTAATACCTGCATGTATATCGTTCGCAATGTTAACATGCACATTAAGTACTACGGTTTCCGAAGTATTATTGGGGCGTTCAAATACGGCTGCTTCCATGATGCCACACAAAGGTGTAAATCATTTTTATCACATCACGAAGACGAACTAATCGATGCCATTTACCACTTCAAGAACAATACACTTCCCACATGCAAATCGATTCACCAGTGTTAATGCGAAATTTTGTTATCGTGAACGATATTGTTCGTTCGTTATTCCACCGCGTGTATATTCGTGTATATAAAATACAAATTTTACGCGATTTAGTTTATTCCAGTTTTATATTTTAATCTGACCGTTTATAATTAATATTAATAAAAAAAATTCGTTAATTAAAAATGAAAGCGACAATTTTGTTAATAAATTTATTTCTTCTGGTCGCCGTGTCACAGGGCGATGCAACCAATTACTGGGGAATGGATCAATTTTATGAAAATGAATCTTGTCGAATGTGCCTTCTGATTATCACAAACACCGTCGATCACATTGATGAATACAACGTTAATTCGATTAAAACAGCCCTTCATAAGTACGGATGTGGTGAAGTGAATGGTGTTATCGATAAATTATCGTGCAAATTATTCGTGCGAACGCGTGGCGATGAAATAATTCGAGCAATTTTGGCCCAACATCGTAATGTGGCGGAAACGTGTAGATTGTTCAAAAAATGTACAATGTAGTTTTTAAGTGAAGAAACAAAATAAAATTGGAACATGATACAAAACTGTCGATAATGAAGATTTATGGAATTCATTCTGTATACAAATGGTTTGTTACTTGGATATAATTTCTTTATAGTTTTCTATTATGTTTTACCAGATGGCAGTACCATATTAATTTTTTGTATTGGATAAATTCATTGTATATTCGTTAGTACTTTTTACAAGAGTGTTTTCAAAATTCAGTAAATACCCAAAATATTGTTTGATTTTGAATGTGCAACCAGTTAGGGTATTTATCCGTGTTCTCATATAGAATTTGGTTTGAGTTTACATTTTTGGTTTGTTGAGATGCACTGATTTGGCTTCTTTTCCAACTGCTAGGATAGCTGTATCGTCTGCCATTGTTGCTACTGTAGTACCTTGAATATTCGATAAGTCTCTCCGGTTAGTTTATTTCAGAGTGCTCGTCATTAAGTTTGACTCTAAATTGTCCATCTGCTATGTAGGATTTTAAATTCAAGCCATTGATGCCAAACTTTGCATCTTTGCATCTTTGATGAGCTACATCTAAGAAAACACTAGAGCATATCTTCCTATTCACAAGTACATCCTCATTGACATCCGTTATTCTGTGAACTTGTTCGGTGTAGAGTGATTTTCTCTTAACTCAAATTGGAGTGGTGGAATTGAACATTCCGCTTCTATTATAGGTTTCAGTCTCTTGACTTGCTTTGAGTCTATATAATTTTTTATCGTTTGCTGGTTAACTTGGTTAAGAAAATATAATTTCTTCAGCCACCTTCCATTGACGTGGAACATATTTCAATCTGAAGGCAGCATCAATTTTTTGAACTAATTTACACAAAACTCTCTCGCAATGGTTTTCACAATTTGCCCAGTTATCAAGTCATTACCTGGAGCTTTTATGATAGTTAAGTTATTATTGATTAAAATTTTAAGTTCCAATAAGGTCACATGTCTTTTGTTAAGATCATCTAATTTGATTACGACCGTTGTATGTTAATTTGATGTTTGTCCAGCAAACAGAGAGACTTTCTGTTTATCGCCCAGGATCCGTCATTTTTTTTATAGGTGACACATAAAAGTGGTTAAATTTTAAGGGCCGATGTTGATTTTGAATAAAACACAAATTATTTAGAAAATTATTGTCAATTCTTTTTATTATGATAATATGGTATGGTTCAATTATGTATGGAACAAAATACCGGCCAAACGGCCGCCGCGACCTCGGCGGCACACCTCCACCCGATGGTCCAAATTTTCGATGACGCTTAGGCACAATTGAGGTTCTATGCCGTTAATGTGCCGAATTATCTCATCCTTTAGCTCTTGAATTGTTGCTGGCTTATCGACGTACACCTTTTCTTTCAAATAACCCCAAAGAAAGAAGTCCAACGGTGTCAAATCACATGATCTTGGCGGCCAATTGACATCGCCACCACGTGAGATAACTCGGCCATTGAATTTGTCGCGCAAAAGAGCCATTGTTTCGTTAGCTGTGTGGCAAGTGGCACCGTCCTGTTGAAACCACATATCGTTCACATCTATATCTTCCAATTCGGGCCATAAAAAGTTCGTTATCATCTCACGATAGCGAACACCATTCACAGTAATTGCCTGACCGGCCTCATTTTTGAAAAAATACGGCCCGATGATGCCGCCAGCCCATAAACCGCACCAAACAGTCACTCTATGAGGGTGCATTGGTTTTTCGACAATCACTCTTAGATTATGATTCGCCCAAATGCGAAAATTCTGCTTATTGACGAATCCACTGAGTTGAAAATGTGCCTCATCACTGAAGATGATTTTCTTCGAAAATTGATCATCCACTGTTGCCATTTCTTGTCACCATTCTGACCATTGACGACGTTTGGAATGGTCAAGAGGCTTTAGTTCTTGAGTCAATTGCACCTTATAAGCGTGTAAATGCAAGTCTTTATGCATAATGCTCATCAACGACGAGCGCGAGAGGTGCAATTGTTGGGCACGACGACGAGTTGAGGTGGACGGCTCTTCAGCCACACTATCGCGAACAGCAGCAATATTTTCTGCTGTACGAGCTGTACTAGTATGCACTGGTGTTTTAAAATCTCCTACAGACCCGGTTTGCTCAAAATATTGCACGATTTTGGACGATTAAATTGACCGAAAAAATCACGAAGTACACGATGTGCATTTTGATTTGAACGCCCATTTTCATAATATGCCCAAATAAGTTTAACGCGTTGCTTGATTGTGTATCTTTCCATGGTTCAAATTGAGTTAGTCTGAAATTGAGAAATGTCAAATTAAATGCAGAAAAAAACTTGACGTTTAGGTGTGGTAAATTTAACCACCCTTTACGTTTTTGTTCTTTGTAACTCTTAGAGACCTCGAAGTCGCTTATTTATGCTTTCGTTCTTTATTTCCATTATTAGTTGTTTTATTTTGTTGCACGGAAAATTGAGGATATTTTTTTGTTGCAGATCTCGAGTCTGCTGCCAGATTCTTTGAGCTTTCCGTTTCTTTCTAACTAGATCTTTGACCGCAAAAGGATAGTTGTGTTTCCTTGTGGTGTTAGGATGATGAATAGGTGTACTTTCCAAAGCTGGTTGTTGAATATTATTATTGAATGTGTCTAGTTTATCTTCCAGGCGCTTCTCTGTTCTAATTGGCTCGCGGAGATTTGTCCACTCTTCCACTAATTTCTTGAACAAATCCCAATTGGTGTTATTGTTTGTTAAATTAGTCAAGTTACCTTGCTGTACTTTGTTTTTCTATGACAGGCAGCTTGGAATTTGGCAGGCAATTGGAACTCGAAAATATGTCCCAATTTTGAGCTCAAACGAAAGATGAAATGTTTGATAATAGTGCAAACGAATGGTGAACTAATGAAAGTAATGATTTATTTGATGCTTGGGAATTATGAATAAATCGTTAGTAGCCAAGTAGGCCAACACTCGCCACAGTTTTTCTCAATATATCACCCGTATGATACTAAATGATCTATAATTTGTGTCTCAATGCTGTTATTTAACATTGTTGTAGTAAATTTGACGATAAAGTTCTTTAAGCTATGCTATCTATCTTTTTAGTGAAAATGATTAACATTTGAACCAGAGGGTCTATTGGCTATATAACACGACCAAAAATCAACAAAATGACAAAATATCGATAATGCAGATAGTGTCTTCGCTATCCCAGCCGAAACTAAACAATTTCGACATTGTTGAATGCTACAGAAGATAGCCAAAAATTTTAGCCGAAAACTGCATTATCGACATGTTTTGTATCAGGTGGTAGTACAATAGGCTAGTATCTGTTGATACTAGCCGAAAATTACATGTTATAGAAGTTAGCAGTAAAAAGCCGAAAAAATCAATATCACATAATTCGAATGTTTAAAGGTCATATGAACTGGGTGAAGTTTGAGCAATTCGTAAACTGCTGGATCCAATATTTATAATTTGTCGTGTTAGGAGCCAATGAATTTGAGTTGTGGCATTCATAGTGAACACCAGTGTCAAAACTCAGGGTATATTTTATGTAGTATCATAATGAAATAATTTAAAAGCTGGATGCACTAGGTGAAGTTAGACCAATTCGCAAATATCTATCGAACGAATTGGTGCTGGCGTGCCCAATTTTGACAAATAGCTACGCACATGTCTTCGATCATGATCAAAGCTTCATTGCGTATCTCATCGTTCATTTCTAGTTTATAATTCGATGTTGCAGTGCGAACTCGATGCAAAATGTCGTCAGCCATTTCGTCCTTCTATTGGATGACACGTCGTTATGATGATCGCGAACAATGTACGTATTTGATTTGCCGGCACGGAATCAGTGGCATTAGCGAGTGTTGAGTCCCAATGTGAGTCATTTTGCAGCAAATCCAGACATTGGCAAGCCTTTCGATAAGTGGCACACAACACACCATCTATAGTACGAATCGATTCGAACGAAGTAGGACCATGAACATGGAACAAAAGCAAATGAAGATAGAAGTATTCGTGGATGAACGGTGTACACACGGCGAAGCGCATCAGTCGAATGCACAACGACGTATCCTGCAACAGATTGACCTTTCTTTTGTCGCTCAAACTTCTTCGTCGACTGGTTCCAAGTCTAATAGTGTGGCATTTTCCAGTTAAGCAATGTTCGTGCGAACGGATTGCTTTGGTAAATTTTAAAGAAATTCGTGTGTGTTGTTGCTGGTGGTAGTTCTGCTCGTTGAGCTGCATTAGCTTCCGTGAAATAAATACGTTGAAAGTTCTCCAAGTGCACTTACACATATTGAACAGTGGGGTCACGTTCGTGTATTGCAAATGAGAAAATACACCAAATCGCCCCATTGCAACTGACATAACGGCCCAATTGGAATCTTGACAGTTTGTCATTTGCGTCCGGAGCGGCAATGCCGGTCGCTACTTCTGTTCACGTATTTGCAGACATAATTAGTGGACTTAATGGAGATAAAGTACTAAACTTTGCGAGTGACCACGACATGTTTTCTTTTCACCATCATCGTGACTGTTATGCCACCATCTTTGGGTGAACGACACCGATATAGTGGATAACCGTTGTTTGCACTAATTATGTGTTCCAGCAATGGACGCGGATATTGTGTTGTGCATTTCCCATCGACCATACTCGGGGAATCTGAATTGTGATCTGTGCACGGACCGTGAATCATGTTTATTGCGACTATCGCGAACAACTCCGGGTTGGCTTCTGGATTGAATCGATTTGATCTGGTCTGATTTTCTCAATTAACCACAGCAGATTGTGAGCATGTGGTAATCCACGCTTCTACCACTCTACTAAATACATCCAACAACATGGCTGTCCGAAAACCATCTGCTTAACGATGAAGTCCATAAGTGTCGTGAGTTTTTGTTTGAACACACGTGCGGTGATGCCGTGGCGCTCGCTGGAAGTTTGTTCTGGCAGTATATTACCGGCAATTCCAGGCCATTTCGAACTACATGTGAACGTGATATGAACAAATCTGGCCGTCCGTAATGCCGCACATACGTCATAGCATTCTGCACATATTCATGCATATACCGTGGACTGCCAACATATGACGCTGGGAGAATGGTGAATTGACCGACGATGAATATACTGCTCGGACCGTAGTTTTAATTGATATCGACGTAATACTGTTGAAACAATCGACGATATCCCAAAATATGATTGCCTGCACGCCTTGTCGCATCATTAACCGATAAGTATAAAATTGAATAGAACTGACTTTCTTATTCGTTTCTTCACCTGCAAAATAAATATGTTATTTGTATAGCAATGGAACATCAATGGAGATTGAAGTGCATCATATGGTAGATGTGTTTCGTACACGCACTGCACTCGTCTATCATCACGCCGCTTGATTACAATATCACAAATGCAACTTCGTCGATAGTAGGAGCATGATGATTACTTTGTGATCATCGGAAGTCATTGTCTCCAAAGCAGTTTTAAACAAACCAGCGCATTGTGTTCATGCAAAAGACATTGCAATTCTCTGATTATCTCTCGTTTTGACACATTGAAAAGCGGAAGACGATAACTTAATTTAAATTCGGAATTTCCAACGAAATAAATTTGAAGGAACTTGGGTTCTTCATTCGCTAATCCTCCGCTTCGATGATAAATTTGCCATTGAATCTTTAAAATAAAGGGCAATTTTGAATGTGATGAGTACAATCGTCAACATCGGTTCGAAATGACGTCCTGTTAAAACAATGATTGCACTGTTGCGTGTGTGCGGGAAAATGTCTGGATACCATTGTATCTCCGAAGTCAAAACCGGGAATTTAGCTTTGCCATCGGCACATCATAGCCCTGACGTTTCTGCTTGGAACTTTAATGCTTGTCAATGTCGGCACACTGCAAACAATGCGTCAATATCAACGCAGCGAATATCATTGTAGTTGATTGTAGAGTTATAATTGAAAGCAGCGCGATTCAAGTCGACGTTCACCGCACTTCTTCGTCGAGTTACGTTTTGTCGAACCTGAGCTGGCGTCGATGCAGGGCGAACTTGGCCGATATGACCCCATCTCTGTTCATTTAATTCTTTGCGTTGCTCTTGCGTTTCATTCTCACGGACACCGTGCATTGTTTGTGAATTACGATTTCTTCATATATGACGATCGTCTGATAGCCGGCATTTTAATCAAAAATCAAATCCTAAAAATTACAATGATTCATCTAACTAATTTACTATGAACACATTAATCCACAAAAATGAACTTACCGGTCGAAGCAACCTCAATCCCGCATTCCATTTTGATAACCGCGCTTGTCACACACCAATAAATTTCTGGGAAATATTATCTAAATCGTAAAAACAACTAGAAAAATAACACGCTCGCACAATCGAAAATGAGAATGCGAAAAGGACACCTGAAAAATTGCACAATGCCTAAGTCAACATACAACGCCATCTACTGGGTTGTGGCATTAATGATTACACCTCAGCGCCATCTCTTATTTATCTCGTTAACTTTGTGTTTAGTTCACGATTTCTGAGATTTTTCAAGATATCCGGGATTGTGACAGTGTTTAGTTTTTGATAATCGATTACTAAACGAAATTTCTTTTTCCCAGAAGCATCCTCCTTCTTCGGTACAATCCACATCGAGTAGTTCTTGTATTTTGTTCTCAATTTCTTCTTTTAGACACATCGGATAAGGATATGGTATGGAATAGACTGGGTTGGTATTTAATGTACGGATTTCTCCCTTTACTGTTGTAGTATAGGTTAACCGTAGCTCGGGACCAGAGAAAACATTTTGAAATTTGAAAATTGTTGAATTTAGTTTTTCTTTTAGTTCGGGATTGAGATGAGAATTTCTAATGTTTAGGTTGCTAACAGAGTTAGAAATATGCTGCTTTAAAGAAATTTTATGTGGGGATGAATTATCATAAAACCGTCATTTGTGTATATTGTGGCTCGTAGTTGATTGAGGCTATCATTTTCAATAATTCCATCGAATGAGTTTAAGTTGGGTAAGATAAAAAATTTTAACTTTCGTTCAGGTCCGAAGATACATATGAGAGCGTGTGGTGGGTGATTTTTAGGCTACCCGCTACGGAATTCACCAAAAAGGGTTTTTCATTTGGAATTGGGTTTGGCACGTATTTTGCTTGTACGTAGTTCTTGTTAGAAGCGGTACATATAATTTAAAGGTTATGCCGCTCCTGGTTATGAGCTCCTTAGAGTCTGTATATTCTATTAACGTTTGATCGTATTGATCGTCGTACTCATTTAGTTGATCTTGGAGGCTTCGATATCCGGGTCTTCCCCATATTGCTCAGACTGATATATTCTCTGACATTTCACCGATTGGTGTATCTGATACTCGAAGACCTACTTCGAGTCTTTTGTTTGCAAAATTATTGATTCGCCTATTTTGGTAATTAATATTACCTGAGCGGACGGATTGGTCTATCGACATTGGCTGTAGGAATGATTTTTTGGGAATTCCGATTTGGAGTTTGATAGTTTGGGAATGTTTGAAATTGATAATTATTTCCGATAGGTTTGTGGAATTTTTGTGGTATTTGCGGTTTATGAAGCAACTCGGGGTATAAGTTTCGCATTTGCGTATTAGGTTGTTGAGTGATTCTTCTAGATACTAGTGGTGGAATTGGTATAACTTGTGGTGCTCGAATGTTATGACTTCCGTGGCTGTGCTGTATTCGTATTATACGTTTTCCAGTTTGAGGCATAGATTTAGTGCTTCGGGTAAATCGGCTGGACCCCGGATACTTAACAATCTTGGGAGATCTCCCTTCAGGCCCTTCACAAAGGTGTCGAGGGCTTTATCTCTATATGATTGCGTCATCATATCCTTCGCCTCTTGGCTCATCTCCATAGATGACAATTTATTGAGGATAAATGACAAATGTTGATATACCTGCTAATAGAACTCTGGAATAGAATTCTGACTTTGTACAAGTATTGTCATTTGGTAGTCGAGAGTACCGAGGTCTCGCTTTTCTAAATAATGCAGTGTCAAGCATTTTGATATTCTTCCCCACTTTAGGGGTTTGTTATACGAATCAAGGGCCGTATCCGCGTGACCCGTGATTTTGTTACGGATAACACTTCAAATATTCACATTCAAAATGAAACCTCTCATTGGAAAACCCTATATAATCTACTAGTAACGCTTGGTGCATTGAAAATACCTCGCGAACATGTCAGCTATATCTTTGGAGTTTGAGGAGCTGGTATATTGTTATGTTATATGTCATATTTGCAGGGTATCCTTCAATTTCGCGTTTATTCCTAAAGTATTTCCAAAATTGTTTTGGATTTACTTTGATTTTTCCTTGAGTTTGATCGAGATACGACCTGTATTTTGATTTGAAGTAAATTTCAAACTCGTTACTATGTTGTAGAAACATTGTTTTGTTGGTTTCTAACCCGCTTTTTAACATTTTGACATACGCTTTCGACTTCCGATTATTTAAGTTAACTAGTCTATCATCGAACCACTGAGGGTGAGCATTTTGTGGTTTACAGCACATAGGTACATACAGTTTGAAGCCTTGCTGCATAATGTCATTAAATTTATCAAAATTTTTGTTTATATCATTGGAATTGAGAGTTGTTTGCCAGTTGATGGATTCTAGGTAACTTTGTAGCCCCGCACGATTTGTTTTTTTGAAGTTGTATTTGATTGGTTGTAGCTGTTCCGAACTCCCCATTAAAGTGATCTTAATTATCATCTTAATTATCTAAAGACTTTTGATTGATATCATTAATTACAAAAGGTAACACGGATTCTGAAATTTTGAAGGTGTCAATGTCGTTGCTGAAGACAAGAGTCGGTAGTATGGCCAAAGCCAGCGACATGGTGGTTATGTTTTAAAACATTATGGCAGAAACACAACGGTAGTGTTTGAGGGTTGTCCAAACTACGCCACCACGAAAGGAGAAGAACAAAAGAGAAGAGCTATTGCCAAAATTTCAGCAAACATCGAACTAGAGAGCAATATGACGTGCCCAATTTCTCAAAGTGAATTTCTTGCAAACCCCCAAAATGAATCGAAATTCATCGGCAAACTGAAACAACACCTACATTGTTTGAACATACCAACACATTAGGCAGACGATGACGTAGATACCCCTATTGCAACTATAGATGTGAGGATCCGGACATAATAATGCTGCTTGTGTTTTTATGTTCACCAGCACGTCAAACAATTTGGCTCCTTTGCCCCAAATTGAAGACTTTGTATGATATAGCAGCGGAGAAGATACGGCTGTCTTCATTAAGCGACTTGCTTTCAGTTCTTCATGCTTTTACCGGATGCGATACAACTTTAGCATTGTATTTGGACGGAAAACTAAAACCACCGACATTAGCATTCACTTCGGGTATACCATCAAGTTCAAGCATGGCTGGGAAATGCATTGCTACCAACAGGTTGGGGATGGAAATCTGTCAAAAGTAGTTCGCTGCCCATTCCAACTGGCCTGCCATCAGCTCCAAAACATCAAACGACGACAAATTCAATATCGCATAATGTTACGGAATACTGTTTTTTTAAATAAGTCCTGCTAACTGTCCTATTTTTACAGTTAAACTGCAACAATTGACTTGCTTTTAACATCTAGCTTAAATTTGACCAACTTAACGGCTATAAACTAAAAACTAATGTTGTACAATATTGTGGACTATTGAATTCTCCGTCATTTGAGCCATTTTACGAGTTTGTGCTGTGTACCGTTCAGAAGTTATTTTCATTTTTCTGAACACCTAAAATTGGTTATTGCAACCCTGATTGCAGAGTAGGATCAAACTTAAGAGGAGGGGATTTTTTCTAAAATACTGTTTTTAAGTAGTACTACAACCCTGTAAGATTTCGTTTCTATTAGATGTATTTACTACTCTTGCACAAAATTCCTGCACGATATATTTACGTACAGATGAACCAATTTCATTATGTATTGTTCTTTAATTTTTTTTAAAATATACCGAAACAAATAAACAAAAACAATTAAGATCACGTGATCTCAAATGTAACCTCATCAATAAAAATATAGGGTTCTACAGTTACACTAGATACCAGTATTGGCTCTTTTCTCAGGTTATTTCTGATTATAATGTCGTACGGCATGTGGTTTACAGAAATTCGTGGGGCTTTAACCAAAAAGTAGGTGTCTCAACTTTTTGGTACGTGTTTTCATGCTGGGATAGAAATTTTTACATTTTAAAAAATTTATCCTAATATCCAATTTCTGGGCTGACGTTGATCGGATAGTTAACTACTATATCGATAGCAGGGCTAAAATTATTTTGTGGAATGATATTTTAGAGTCTTTATTGGGATGATAAATGCTGATATAGCAGAAACCTCGAGCTGATAGATTTTATATTTTTTGTTAGCACTGGAGGTCGAACCCGGGCCCCTCAGTTATCACAGCGAGCACTCTACCTACTTTATTAACGTAGATGACAAATGCATCACTACTTTGTGTCTAAGAAGTTCGGCAATATCACTGAAGTTGATGCTGAAATGTCTTTAAAACACTTAGAATGTTCTTAGAATGTAATTCTTGCAAATTTATTTCACACTCGTACAAATTTTATATAAAAGAATTTACCCCAATGTTTGGTTTTTACCAATAAAATCACAATAAGTTTGCTTTTGTTGTATATTTTGAAAATATTTGGATAAAGTTGACTAAAACCCATCAGAAATCATAATAGCTATGATTATCTGCCTCGCCCTACTCCAACACCCGTGACAATGTCACAAATACTATATCAAATAATGTTAATCATCCGAAAAAATTAGCATTAAATTTATCTGGTTGTTCGCACGAAATTCGGTTCGACAAATTCCATATAAATACTTGACATAATCGCATAGTTTCACATACCAAAAACCACCGTTGCCAAATCATCTCTAAACATTTAAAATACATAAAATGAAATTTTTATTTTCAATTGGATTAATTGTGGCCGTGTGCGCATCCGCCATTTCCGGTTACAATGAATTTTTAGTTGGAAATCGGGAAGCCGGTAAATGTGAAACGTGCAAATATTTCATGGAATTCTATAATAATGCTGATGATTTAAATGCTGACGCCGTCGAAGAGGTGTATCGTGAATTTTATGATGCAGCCCAAAATAGCCAAGAGGTATGTGATATAATTGGGTAGTAAGTCGTGCTTATAATCAGTAATTTTTTAAATTTATAAATAGGATGCCTGTTCAAGCTTTTGCGCAACCGAGGAATTTGTTAAACCGCCCGTAGAGAGTTTTGCCGTATCCGAGGAGGAATCAAATGAAAATACACTCGAAAATTTAGTTGCTCACGTTGGATGTAATACCTGCATGTATATCGTTCGCAATGTTAACATGCACATTAAGTACTACGGTTTCCGAAGTATTATTGGAGCGTTCAAATACGGCTGCTTCCATGATGCCACACAAAGGTGTAAATCATTTTTATCACATCACGAAGACGAACTAATCGATGCCATTTACCACTTCAAGAACAATACACTTCCGACATGCAAATCGATTCACCAGTGTTAATGCGAAATTTTGTTATCGTGAACGATATTGTTCGTTCGTTATTCCCCCGCGTGTATATTCGTGTATATAAAATACAAATTTTACGCGATTTAGTTTATTCCAATTTTATATTTTAATCTGACCGTTTATAATTAATATTAATAAAAACAAATTCGTTAATTAAAAATGAAATCGACAATTTTGTTAATAAATTTATTTCTTCTGGTCGCCGTGTCACAGGGCAATGCAACCAATTACTGGGGAATGGATCAATTTTATGAAAATGAATCTTGTCGAATGTGCCTTCTGATTATCACAAACACCGTCGATCACATTGATGAATACAACGTTAATTCGATTAAAACAGCCCTTCATAAGTACGGATGTGGTGAAGTGAATGGTATTATCGATAAATTATCGTGCAAATTATTCGTGCGAACGCGTGGCAATGAAATAATTCGAACAATTTTGGCCCAACATCGTAATGTGGCGGAGACGTGTAGATTGTTGAAAAAATGTACAATGTAGTTTTTAAGTGAAGAAACAAAATAAAATTGGAACATGATACCAAAATGTCGACAAGGAAGATTTGTGGAATTCATTTTGTATAAAAAATGATTTGTTACTTGGATATAATTTCTTTATAGTTTTTTATTATGTTTTACCAGATGGCAGTACCATATTAATTTTTTGTATTGGCTAAATTCATTGATTATTCGTTAGTACTTTTTACAAGGGTGCTTTTAAAATTCAGTAAATACCAAAAATATTGATTGATTTTGAATGTGTGACCATTTAGGGTATTTAGCCGTATTCTCATAAAGAATTTGGATGCACAATTTTTTGTTCCAGTTACTCACATTGTTAACTGTATTTTGAAGTTTACTTGTTGCTTCCGAAATATCTTTTACAGGCTAGGGTAGCTGTATCATCTGCCATTGCTGCTACTGTAGTACCTTGAATACTCGGTAAGTCTCTCGTATAAACCTGCTGATATTCTGTTTATTTCAGAGTGCTCGTCATTAAGTTTTACTCTAAACTGCATGAGCTACATCTAAGAAAACACTAGAGCATATCTGACTAGAATTAAACATCCCGCTTCTATTATAGGTTTCAGTTTCTTGATTTGCTTTGAGTCTATATGATTTTTTATCGTTTGCTGGTTAATCTGGTTTAGAAATTATAATTACTTCATCCACCTTCCATTGGTGTGGAACAAAATTCAATCTGAAGGCTGCATCAATTATTTGAACTAATTTACACAAAAACTTTTCTCTTGGAGCTTTTATGATACTTAAGTTATTATTGATTTAAATTTTAAGTTCCAATGAAGTCACATGTCTTATGTTAAGATTATGTAATTTGATTTGTCCAGCAAATAGATAGACTTTCTGTTTATCCCTTTATCCCCCTTCCTGTCCAAGATCCGTCATTTTTTGATAGGTGGCACATGCGTTTTCGTTTTTTGTAACCCCTTTGTCGCTTTCCAAAGTATGTAATCGTCATCCTTTAGTTCAGAAGACCTCGAAGTCGTTTATTTATGCTTTCGTTCTTTATGTACTTTATTAGTTGTTTGAATTTGTTGGACATAAAATTGAGGATATTTTTGTGTTGCGGAGCTCAAGACTGCCGCCAGATTCTTCGAGCTTTCCGTTTGTTTCTAACTAGTTCTCTCACATTAAGAGGATAGTTGTGGTGTTAGGATGATGAATAGGTGTACTGACCCAAGCAGCTTGTTGGATATTATTATTGAATGTGTCTAGTTTATTTTCGAGGCGCTTCTCTGTTCTAATTGGTTTGCGGAGATTTGCTCGCTCCTCCACTAATTTCTTGAATAAATCCCAATTGGTTTTATTGTTTGTTAAATTAGTCAAGTTATCTTGCTGTACTTTGCTTTTCTATGACAGCTTGGCAGCTTGGAATTTGGCAGGCAGTTTGAACTCGAAAATATGTCCCAATTTTGAGCTCAAACGAAAGATGAAATGTTTGATAAAAGTGTAAACGAATAGTGAACTATTGATAGTATTGATTTATTTGATGCTTTGGAAATATGAATAAGTCGTTAGTGGCCAAGTAGGTCAACACTCGCCACAGTTTTTCTTAATATATCACCCGTATGATACTAAATGATCTATAATTTGTGTCCCAATTCTGTTCTTTAACATTGTTGTAGTAAATTTGACGATAAAGCTCTTTAAGCTATGCTATCTATCTTCTAAGTGAAAATGATTAACATTTTGAATCAGACGGACTATTGGCTCTCAACAAACTTCAAGATCGCACCATGCTGTAATTCTAAACTTTATTAATCCTGTGTTCGAGAAATTGATAATTAGGATTTAACAAAAAGAACGAGTACAATGTTTAATTAGATTTATTAAGGTGTTTTATGTTTGCTGGTATCTAAGCAGGATTAATATTATGTGCTATGAAATACCAATAAACTATTTCTCTTCTTCGCTGGCCAATTCTTTTTTATATGTGGTACCATATATTTTCAAATTACATCAACATAACCTCTTTTCGATCTCCTTGAAATTACAGTAGCTGATGACATGATTGCTTGCATTTTGGCCATTTATCTCCTCCATATGTCCATTGAGTTGGGATAATATGGTTCAACATATTCTCCAATTCGTTGCCGTAGTTGGTGTAGATTTATTGCAGATCATTTTTAACTTATCGCAGGATTGCTGGAACCCGCACACAATAAGCTGTGCCTCGGTATTTCTACGTATTACAACGTCATTTGTACTTGCAATAACTCGCACATGCAGAAAGAGCTACATAGAGCTCCGCGTCTTCTGCAATTAAATACACCGATATTAACACATAAGTACGGATGTGGTGAAGTGGCGTGAATGTGGCGGACACGTGGTGATGAAATTGAAACAATTTTGACTGAACATCGTAATGTGGCGGAAACGTGTAGATTGTTAAACAAATGTACAATCCCAGTATGCAATTTTTCCACAGTGTGGAAAAAACAGCTCCAATTCCATACTAAATTCCGTACTACAAAATATCAAAGACACAAAAATATCAATTTTGGAGAAAAATAAATTTCTTTCTCTTTCTGTTTCGCGGTAATATTATTATTTGTTTTATAATTTTTAGTTGTATCTTTTATGTTCAGTTTTATGTGACAAGTCGACGGGTGAATACCCACACGATTGTGCATGCACTTTTTGTTTATTTTATTTTCTCTGGTTGTGTTTTATTTTAATGAGTTTTAATTATTGCAGTAACATTAATTTTATTTAGTTTACATAAAAAATAATGATGTTAATTGGTTATGGTCGGGTTGGGCTGAAGAGGTAATAAAAACAGTTTACACGAAAATTTTTTACGTAAAATGTTCTTGTAAAAAAATAATTTTAAGATTCTGTGTGCAAATCTAACAAGTGTAATCCCAAGTAAAAGAGCTTTGGAAATCTGCTTTATATGCTTGCGATAAAGTGTGTTAAATTAGTATGGAAAATACTGTGGAAAAAACGCCAAATTCCGTCCAAATTCCACCTTATTTCCACTTTGGTTTTCTCTTTTTAGTCGAGATTCACACCGACACAGGCATTTTTGTGACACTTTTCTTTGGCGAGTAGTATGGATTTCCGTGTATTTTACATGTTTCTTTCCTTAGAAAGACTGTGGTTTTCGAGCGCAAATGTAAACGGAATTCCGTCGGCATTGCATATTGGGGATGTAGTTTTTAAGCGAAGAAACAAAATGAAATTGGAATGTATTACACTAATGTCGATAAAGAAGATTTGTGGAATTCATTATGTATAAAAATGATTTGTTACTTGGATATAACTTTATGGTTTTCTATTATGTTTTGTCAGATGGCAGCACCATATTAATTCTTGTATTGGATAAATTCGTTGATTATTTGTTAGTACTTTTTATTCTAATAAAAATTGGAAAATACAGTACCGAGAATAGAAAGTGCAACACCCATAAAAATACACAAAAAGATGTATTTTGCCAGTACGACGCACGTTTAAAAAAAGAATTGTTTTAGAAGTGGTTCTTTGTAATATAACACACATTTTATGGAAAAACAAAATTTCATGCGAAATGGTTTTATTGTTTTTTAGCATTTTTCAGGTAAAATTAAATTTCAGTTTCAAGAACAGGTAATAAATGTTGAGTCCCTTTTTTATTGTAGTTTTTTTGATTTTTATGGTAAACAGGTGTCTTACGAAGTAATAAAATGTATATTTAATATTTAGTTGCCCCACCTTTGTTGGCAATAACATCTGCAATCCTTGTTGGCATGGAGTCAATTAAATCTTGCAGGTACTCGAGGGTCAGTTCTTTATACCATACTTCTTCGATGATAGAATTGAGTTT
The DNA here is from genome assembly GCA_963691935.1 of Nephrotoma guestfalica. Lineage (NCBI taxonomy): Eukaryota > Metazoa > Arthropoda > Insecta > Diptera > Tipulidae > Nephrotoma > Nephrotoma guestfalica. The sequence goes on along the minus strand of OY829915.1, from coordinate 183,431,680 downwards.
TTTGGATGATGACGGCATCTTTTTATTGATTTTCATCCCCATTACGTGCCAAAGGTTTTCAATAGGATTCAAATCCGGTGAGTTTCCAGGTCAATCCAGAGTGAGAATTCCATTTTTCAACAGAAAATCTTTAACCTGACGAGAAATAATAACAATTAACTGTTTCTTTTTTTTATTGTCTTAAATATAAAATTAGTAAATGAAAAAAAATAATGCTTACCGTTTTCGCTCAATGACATGGGGCGGAATCATCTTGAAAAATCACAGATTCAGCACTCAAAAAATGTATTTCAATGGAAGGGAACAAACGGTCCTTTAAGATTTTTTTGTAGACTTCTGCGTTGACAGTTCATTTAATAAAGGCCATTTCTCCAATTCCATGATAGGAAAAACATCCCCAAATCATTTGGCCCGCTGGATGCTTCACTGTATTTTTCAAGCACTGATCGCTCGGTCGTTCGCCGGATTTTCGCCTGACGTACTGGATTCCATCCGATCCAAAAAGGTTAAATTTACTCTCATCGGAGAATATAACTGTTCGCCACTGCTGTAGACTCCAATCAGCGTGATTTCGAGCCCATTCTAACCGTTTTTGTTTCATTTTGGTCGTAAGAAATGTTTTTTTTAGCCGGGACCTGGCCATACATCCTTTTTCCCGGAGGCGGTTACGAATCGTATGAACCCCGATTTCTTTGCCGGTTTCTGCGTTGAATTCAGCCCGAATATTCACAGCAGTTTTAAATCGATTGGCTGTTGACATTCTGATAATTTTGGAATCTTCTCGAGCAGTTGTCTTCCTTTTTGGACCTGTTCCTTTTTTGCGTTCCAATTCACCGGTGGAATGAATTTTTTTTAAAAAACGGCTCACAGTCGAGTAATTGCATCCAATCTCAACAGCAATCTGCCTCGATGACACTTTAGGTGTTCCAGACAATGCCAGACTCCGATTTTTCTGAGCCATAGTTATTTGTGTGTATTTGGCCGTTTTGAGCAAATTACAATTTTAATAACTTTCTCGTGCGAATATTTATCTCAAACTAACTAAAAAAAGTTAAATAACGATTCTATTTATACCCAAAAAATAAATCAGCCTCCTACGATAATGACAAGGGGCAATTAGTACAATTTTACCTGAAAAATATTGGTGTTGCACTTTCTATTCTCGGTACTGTATGTATTGATTGATTGATTTTGAATGTACGACCAAGTTTTTACACAGGATCTCCCGGCTGCCACCGGGACAACTGTACACCTTTTTTACACATAACGCAATCGAAGGATTGGATATGTCAATTGTTGTGACAGAAAGGCCCGGATACAAATACCTAGATATAGACCATGATTAGTAAACACAATGTAGTTGTAGTTTCGTGAAATTGGAAATTACTCAGTAACTTAAAATTAATAAGTAATAATGTCTACGTAGTTAGTTTCTTGATGTATATATAAAGGGTTTTCCAATAAGAGGTTTCATTTTGATATTTAAAAAAACAAGTATTTTTTAAGAGAAATCAATAAATGTTTATCTCATTGTAAATAGGAAGGTATGCCATTAATATTTGAAAACGATATCAGCCAAATGGCCACCACGACTACGCTTGCAGCACCATATTATTTTAATGAAATTTTCCATGACCAATTCGCACATTTGCTGCTGTATGTCCTCGATAACTTCACGGATTCCGCCTTTAAGGTCTTGAATCTATTGTGGAGCATTGTCATAAACCTTATCTTTTACGTGGCTTCAAAGAAAAAAGTTTAAATGTTTAAATCACAAGATCTCGGTGGCCAATTGTGATCACCTCTTCGATTAATAGCACGGTCAGGAAACTTTTCTTGTAAACTTGCGATTATTTCGTTGCTTGTGTGGCACGTAGTGCCGTCTTGCTGAAAATAAACATCGTCCACGTCAATATCTTCCAATTTCGGCCATAAAAAAATCATTAATCATAGCTCGGTAGAGCAATCCATTCATCGTAACAGCTGGACCAGCCTCATTTTCGAATAAGTAAGGTCCAACCGCACCAAACAGTGACACGTTGAGGATGGAGAGGCTTTTCAACAATCATTCTTGGATGATCCCCAAATGCGACAATTCTGCTTATTAACGTAGCCTCCGAGGTGAAAATGAGCCTCATCACTGAAGATGATTTTTCGATGAAATTCCGGATCATTTTGATGCATTTGAAGGACCCATTCAGCGAAGATACGACGTTTATGATGATCTGTGTTAACTGAACTTTAAAAGCCTTAAGACCTAAGTATTTATGCAAAATACGGTGTAATGACGGTTGTGGAATGAGTAATTCCAAAGATCGATGAGGACTCGATAAACCTATGGGTTTTCGTCAACACTACGGGCTACAGCAGCAATATTCTCAGTGGTTCTTGAGCGACGCACACGGGCTCGATTCTACACATCACTAACTTGTCCCAACACCTCAAGTTTTTCCACCAGTTTTACTATTGCCGGCCAAGAAGGTGGTTCAAATGTTAAAAGATGACAGCTTCAAAATTGACAGCTGCCCAAACAGCAGGCTATTCAAAATTACTTATTGGAAATCCCTATATAATGAATACTCCAAACTCAATCAAAGCTAAAGGAGATAAAAAACTTGTAAAACATATTTTGAGCTGAGATATAGAAGCTAAATATATTCGCAATCTAAAGGTGAAAATCAGCAATCCCAGATACTTCTAGAAATTTTTTAAAACAAACGTGAATTTGATGGCTACCCAGCTTGAATGAGATTTAAAGATCAACAGTCTTGTGATCCATAGATTATATCAAACATGTTAGCTGAGTTTTTTCAATCTGTTTCTAAGGCAGAAGACATTGATAATTATAACGATCCAACCACTAGTGAATATTGTACATTTATATTTACTCCACATATCGGGCCAGAAGGCATCCAGCGAGCATTGGTAGGATTCGGAGAAAATTAATTTTTGAAAAATTCTGGAAATTTGGCAATCCTTATAAGCATTTTGTTTAATCAGTCATTTAAATTGGCAACTTTTTCCTTATTTTTGTTGTTCAAATTTGTATGCCAGCCATATTGTCTAAACCGTGACATACTTTGCCGATACGAACCCAATTTGAAGCTATTACACGAAGTGTTACCAATTTCAGACTGTCATTGCTGTCAAACCAGTGATGACAGAGCGCTCCAATTTACACTAATGACCGTTCACTCCATTATTTACAAGCGTACAAAAGCATTTTAGTGGGAAATATTCAGAAAAAAAGTTCTCGGCAATGGAATTCAACCGTAATAGTGTGATTGCTCTATATTTGGCTGGAAAACCACAACCGCATATTGTTAACCAGTTAAAACATCTGCATGTGAATACAATGTTTGTGTATCGCACCATAAATCGTTATAACGATACTGGTAGCATTGCAAAACACTATGGCGGTGGACCGAAGCGCACTGCAACATCGCCGGATATCATTCGGAAGGTGAAGGCCAAATTGGGTCGGAATCCGCGCAGTAGCGACAGAAAAATGGCTCGTGAGGCGAACGGCGAGCGAAATGCTCAAACCGATGCAGCACTTGTTGAAAGATCATCTTGGACTAAAGGCCTAAAAATTCCATAAAATGCATGGTCTCACCGATGCTCAAAAAAAAATTTAGAGTGGAAAGTGCTAAGGAGTTGTTACGCTTGCACGAAAGTGGCGATTTGCAGAATTTGGTTTTCTCCGATGAGTCACCGTTCGTTATTGAGCAATATGCGAACAAGCAAAACGACCGGATTTACTTGCCCGGCTGTTCTACAAAAAATTTTGACCAACGGATTGCCATTCGAAGTGATGGTTTGGGCCACCGTAACGGCCGAAAGCCGTTCGCCTCTCGTTTTTTGGACCGTGGTATCAAGATAAATGCTCAAATTTATCGGGATCATGTGTTGAAGGGAGCGTTGAAGCCTTGGGCACAAAAACATTTCGGCCGCAGAGCCTGGCCATTTCAACAGAACTCGGCGCCTAATTCACCGGATGCAAATCCGCTAGATTTCTCGGTTTGGGGTATTTTGAAGAGCAAGGTTGGGCGAAAAAATACCAAAGTGTCGATCATCTCAAGCAAGCGCTTCGTCGGGAATGGGCCAAAATACCGCAGAGCCACTTTTCGAAAATTTAAATATTTGTGAACATTTTTTACTTTGTTGCAATAAAATGCATCAAAAAATAAAAATTCTGTGGCGTTTTGTTTTGGTAACACTTCGTGTCAGCCACCCTGTAGTAATATAACTTTTATAGAGTATACTAGTTTTGAACAACACCATCATCGGGCTGATTAACTTTAGACTAAACATACGAATAACTGAGCGATCGTGTGATTTAAAAAAAATTAAAAATGTCGATCGCAACCCAATACTCGTAGATAGTTATTATTATTAGTTTCATTCGCATTTGCACGTAAACTAAAAAAGTGAATTCTAATTACAAAGCAGAATCAATATCTATTACAAAGATCAATTAATTAATTTGTTTAAAACGGAAGTCATTAATTTTATAGTTGCCAGATAACTGTATGTTATAAATAGGCAGCGGTGGGTCGGAAATAGTGGAAAGTTTTAGTGACGCCAATCATGAATAAGTTTGCAACAGAGAGATTAATTTTATTCATTGGGCTACTAAAGTTGATGAGTTCATCGCCTTTCAATGCACGGGAAATCAGTAATGGTAATAAGGTATGACATGTCCAATAAATGTATTAATTAGCCAAGTACAAGTACTTTCGTTTATTAAGGGATCGCCAAAGTATCGATTGGATTACGTTGAATTGAATGGGTCTCGTGACAAATTATTCGATTATGGTACGATTCGAACACGGAAATTTAATCGTTCGACTTACGTAATCAATGGCTATTTCGATGTACTTACACCATTTTCCGACGAATATCGTTTTAAAGTGGATCTTTACCCGTGGCAAGGAAATGAATATCGTAAACAATTCGATCGAACGATAATAAATCTTTGTTCTGGGATTAGAAATGATACCGCTTATATGCCGGATATAATAAAGCAAACCAATGTGGATCCTAATTTTACATGTCCTTTTCAACCGTCGCGGGTTATGCTGAATAATATAGCAACCCCTGATTTTCCAATACCGTTTATGACGAGTGATCGTTTTCGTGCTAATATTACAATTTTTAGCCCGGAGAACGAGATAATGACCAAATATGCCGTGTATTTTGTGAAAGATGTGTAAATTTGTGATTAATTTGTGTGTTGTTACCTAACTACTAAATTTATTGTTAATCAATCTGTGTAATCAAATAAAGCTATATTATTTTAGAGATTATTTTAACTTTGGTCTGTAAGACCAGATTAGTTAAAATATATGTGCTTGGTTCATTACAATCTTTTTCGACGTTTTGAAGGTCCCTGACGCCAAACCTAAAATGTTTTCTTGACCTGCATAAATAAATTTCGAGATAATTTGACTCGTTTTAATATTTTATGTCACTACCTGCTTCCAGCGCCACCGCCATAGTTTAGGGTACTAAGGGAAATTCTTCGAGGCTTGTCTATTGATATATAGGGACGCATGATACTAAATCGTACACGTTTTCGTGTGATTATTTTTTATAACAGTCGACGTGGATTACTTTAACAGCAGTGCATTGATAAACTTAATTCGACTTTTGGCATTGAAGCACTGCCAACGACCAGTGCTTATCGTTCACTCAACGACGAATTCCGTGAAGGTTATCCTAAATCGGTTGTTGTTCCGAAAATCATTGATGCTGTGCGTGAACTGATACTGCGTCAAAAACATTTCTTTGCTTCTTTGCATTAGATCCCACATATGTAATATGTGAAACGCTCAAAAAAAACTTGTGTCAATTGGCCGGAACAATCGTGCCAGGTAACGAATTTTGGATCTATGCGTATTAACCCAAATAACCCTAAAGTCGACGATATGGGTGGTCCTATATGAGGCAAATGTTCGCCAGTTGTTTCGGAAAAATTAGACATGTCGCAACCGTATCATTGGTGCAACGTAGAACGGTCAATTCTGAGTGGTGTTCTTCGATATAAGAAAAAACAACCGCCAACGAACTAATCGGTCATCCGCCATATAGTTCTGATTTGGCCCCAAATGACTCGTTTTTATTCCCACAAACCAAAAATAAATTGTGAGGTTCAACGTTTTTCGACCTCACAGCAAGCGTCTGATAAGGAAGGAATTTAAAGTGAAGCGGTGGAATAAGGTTGATAAAACAATGAAATCAGAGTAAAAAAAGTGTTTCGAAAATTCGTTCAAGCGCATGCAAATATTGATCTTCATGGAGAACATTTTGAGAAACAATAAAGCCAGTGTTAATAAATAAATATTTGTTTTTGTCCTCTAATCCCGAAATATAAAATGCAACTCGTAGTTTACACGCAAACTCATTTCAGTCAGATATTATGTTACCTGACCACGCATTCTTGAGCCCTACTCAAGGCTTCCACGATGATGTTCCCTTTACCCATCAGAACAAAGTCATCTTCTAATTGCTGAACATCTTATCCGAGTAGTTAAACCTATGAATGAGCTCGTGTACAGATTGAAAAGAGTCGGTGAGATTTTACTACCAACTTATACTATCTACGACACAACACTAGCTTTCTCATTATCCATAAATTTTATACTCATTTGAATTTTTTTTAAGATAATCCTAGGCTAATAAGGACCTGATAAAGTTTTCCTGGAACCACGTTAGGCATATGATCCTTTTGAATATCCAAGGATACCGTTGTGGCGCTTGTTTTTCTCTCGTATTGGGTGTGTGAATACGACTCCGCCAATTTTTATTAAAATAAAACACATTTGATTGTTTAGAAGAGGTGCCTTTGGAGGCAATCTGCCTCAACCGCTGCGCCAATCCCTTCGGCCCTCGGTCGTAATAAAATATTGTATCCATTTACACGAAACGTCTTTCCCTCACGCTCCCATGTTTCACACAAAAGCATAACATTCACATCATTTGTGACCTGATAATCCCGCAACATGTCGCAGTTGGCATAAAAACTGCGAATGTTTATCTACCCAATTGTCTCGCATTCGTTGGATTTTATCATTCGTTCTGACGGTCAAAAGAAAAGAAGGAAAAAAACCACGCATACCTACATCATTGTCGTTTAAAATGTTTAAATCATTTGGGTTGATAAATGAGTGTTTCCTGGTCATCACTATTTCGATGTTTATGATTGATGCTGCTCCGCTCTCGATTTTTGAACTGCTTGGTCATGTTTCCATAAGAAGTTTTTGTTTTTATTACAAATATTAGAAAAGAAAAACAACAATGAACTAAAAGATTTTAAATTAAATTTGCAACACTATCGATCCAAAATAGTTTTCCAAAATGTAAATGGACATTAGAATTTTTGAGAAAAAACAGTTTTTGACCAAAGATTCGGCCTCTGCACTGCCCAGACAGACTCTGATAAGAGAGAAGAAACGTCGAACTTCAGCTATTTCTATAAATTTGGTTATTCCAGTAATGTTTGGCCAAGGGTTGCCATTGTTGGTTTTCTGAAATTTAAGGGGGAATATAGTTTTTATTATTGGGGGTACAAATAAGTTTTGGCGTTTTTTTGTAACTTCGAAGCTTTGTTCAGAGAAATTGGTAAAATGTATTTTTCAAAGTGTTATCCATCGGTAGCTACGAATTTTCCCCATCTTTCAGGCAGCATATGGATACCGCGTCGAAAATATTTCGCGTGTTTTGAGATTAGCCAAGAAAAAACCAAATTTATGGCTCTTTCGTAAGCAGTGAAGTGCTGCTAGGCCAGGCCAAGATTCATCAACCGGAACAAGTGGTAGTCAGAAGAAGTAATGTCTGGTGAATACGGGGGATGGAATAGGACATCCCATTGAAGCGTCTCCAAAGTTTCCTTGACGACTCTTGCAAAATACTGCCGGGCGTTGTGGTGCTGCAAAATCACTTTGTCATGTTTTTTGGTATTTGAGGCTCAAAGCTTCAATTCTCGGTTTAATTGCATCGATTGTTGTTGATAACGTTCACTAGTGGTGGTTTCGTTAGGATGAGGTAGCTCATGGTAGATCACTTTGAACTGATCCCACCAGATGCTAACAGTTTCAACACTTGCCATGAATTATCGGTTTGACGGTTGAAGTTGATGCATGATCGGGCTCACACCACCATTTTCCGCGCATTCCGATTTTGAGCTCACACGGAACCCAATTTTATTGATTTTGCACCATACCCATGGTCGAGACGGATTTGAATCGCTTGTTGAGTCACTCCCAAAGTTTCAGCGAGCTCCTCTTGAGTTTGGCATGAACGCCTCAAACTCAGCGTCTTCAAATTGACTAGTCTCGCTTCACGTTCTTAGTCTCTGGTGTCAAAATCGCCACTTTAAAAACGGTGGAGCCAGGACTCATATGTTTTTATTGATGGAGCATGTTCCCCATATGCTTCAAACAGTAATGGCAGGATGTGATTTAATACTAGTTACACCATCTGTTGTAAATCCCTCAAAACTTATTTGTACCCCCAATACAAGACTGTGTTTATCCAAAAGCAGTAGATTTAATTTTTCCCTGTACAAATGAAGGAAACCAGTGATTTTATTGGAGAAACATTTGTTGCATTTCGCGTTGTATATCGTCGGTCAATAAATCCCGATTCTAACCACTAAAGAAATATTTTTGTTTGGCAAAATTCGACATTATTCTTCGACACAGTTTCCTTCAAAACAGATACACTCATTCCAAAGCTTCTCCAACATTTCGTTGTCTTTTTCGTAAAACGATTTATCTTTGACCTCAAATTTGACACAAATCTCTTTCTTTGGAGCATTTTTTTGAGGTCTGCGAACGGGTTGTGGTCGCTGGGGATCAGAGCCGGAGAAGATGGTGGCCGAGAAAGCAATTCGAATTTTAATTCGTGCTACTTTGTCATCGTGGCAAACGACCTGTCAAGGTCAACCTGTTCTTTCGCATTTGTGGCCGTTTTTCGCAACTTCGTCCTTCAAACGCACCAATAACACAAAGTAATATTTGCTATTGGTGATCTTTCCTTTTTTAAGATAAACGACGAATAAAATATTATCCGCATCCTAAAATACAGAGGCGAAAACTTTGCTGCCCAATATTTAAGTTTTTGATCGCTTCGGACGCCTTTCACCTACTGCTGTCCACTCAGCTCATTGACGATTTAATTCCCGAGTATAGTAGCGGATCAATGTTTTGTCCATTGCCATATGGGCCGACGCACAAATGCTGTTTATTACGGTTAAACATATCAAAAGTACGCTCTGAATCATCGACGCGTTGCTGTTTTTGATCCAATGTAAGCAAGCTAGGCACTCTCTTTGAACAGAGTTTTCTCATAGGCAAACGATCATGCAGTATGGATATACACTACTGTCTTTTGATATCTTTAACGCAAACTTTTCCAGAAACATACGCATCTTGCTTAGAAATGCAAAATCTAAACTTCAGAAACATACCAATTCATACGAGAAATTTTAACAATTCGGTAACTGCACCCATAAACCAAATTCTTCCAAAACTTCGATACAATTCACAAAGGAGCTCTAACCCGATGCCATCTCCACAGAAGAACATGACGTATAATATTCAACATCAAAATAATCCGAACATGGCTTACAACATTCAACATCAAAAGAATTCAGTTCCGCCTAGACCGATCAATTTGAAACCACCAGTACCGATGAGTATTGATCCATCGGTACAGACAAGACAAGTAAACTACATCAATCCCCCAAATCATCAAAATAACCAGGCGTTCAAACGGGAAATCTCAAACCACAATGAACCACGGTAATTGCAGAGAGTACATCACTTGGTAACTTAACAGGAAGAGGAGGACGACTACAACGAACTCGTGGAAGACTACATGGAAAACCAAATAATTGATGAAGATCAAATAGAAGAAAATCCGGAATTAAGTTTTATGATGGATGCCTCTCTAGCATACCATACATAAAATATAAACGAAAAAACGCCAACATCCTTAAATTTTTAATTGACACCGGGGCTAGCAAAAATTGTGTAAAACCAGAGTTAGCCAAAACCGCCATACCGACCAACTTTAAATTTAAAATCAGATCAGCAGCTGGAGATATTGAGATTAACGAAAAAGTTCGAGGACAATTTTTCAAAAGTATAGACATAAACAAAACAATTGATTCTTTCGGTTTGCCGGGATTATAAACCTTCGATGGAATAATTGACGACGATACGCTGAAGGAATTAGGAGCAATTATTGATCGCAGAAGTAACATACTAACTATATGGCCAAACATCAAAATCCAACTCCATGAAAACACATCTCATCAGGTCAACAATAAGGAACTTCATGACAACCATCTACTACCAGACAAAAACGAGAGACCAGAGAAAGTTATATCAACATTTCAAGCACTATTCGGACCTGTAAACAATACGGAAACAATCACCACCGAAATAAGAGCCGAAATAAAAACAACGACGGAGCAACCAATATACACGAAGTCCTACCCGTATCCATAACATATGAGACAAAAAATGGAAAACCAAATCGGCCAACTTCTAGCGGATGGAATAATAAGACCTTCCAAAGCCCGTATAACTGACCGATTTGGATTGTTGAAAAGAAAATGAACGCTTCACAAACGAAAAAGTATAGAATGGTAATAGATTTCAAAAGACTAAACGCAGTAACAACCTCGGACCCATATCCAATTCCTGATATAAGTAACAGCAAACCTCGGAGATTCAAAATATTTTAGCACCATTGATCTAACTTCAGGGTTTCATCAAATAAAGATGAAAGAAAACGACATACCTAAAACATCGTTTTCAACGATGAATGGGAAGTACGAGTTCTTAAGACTCCCATTCGGCCTAAAAAACGCTCCAGCCATATTCCAGAGGATGATAGACGACGTTTTAAAAGAACTTATCGGCGAGATATGCTATGTATATATCGACGATATCATAATATTCGGAGGGAGAACTGAAGAAGAACATTTTATCGAATATCAGAAGAGTATTTGCGAAATTGGAAAATGCCTATTTATGGGTTAACCTGGATAAAACGAAAATCTTGAAAACTCAAACGGAATTTCTCGGATCCAAAAAAATCATTGCAAAGATAGACCGATAACCTATATTTCCAGATCATTAAATACAACTGAAGAAAATTATGCGGCCGATGCAAAGGAAATGCTGGACATCATCTGGGCATTGGATAACCTTCGAAATTATTTATATGGGGCAAACAAAATCGAAATTCTAACGGTTCACCAACCTTTAACATTCACATTGGGCAACAGAAATAATAATGCTAAACTGAAGAGATGGAAAGCTCGGCTAGAAGAGAATAATTACGAGCTTTTCTATAAACCTGGTTGCACTAATCGCTGATGCCTTATCAAGGTTAGAATTGGAAGCTAATACATTATCAACCGGAACAGTGCATAGCGCGGAGGAAGATACCACAGAATTAATCCAACTCTGCGATGCACTAATTAATGCATTCAAGAACCAGCTCATAATTAAGAAAGGCAAAAACATCTACGCATACGAAGAACCCCACCCATGTTATAGCAGACACCACATCAGTCTACCGGAAATAAATAAAGGGCATATTGAAAATACTACGGGAAAGGTTAAATCCAACCATAATTAACGGAATAAAAATTCCCGTGGAATACATTCAGGTCCTACAAGAGGTTTATAAAGAATGCTTTTCCACATGCAAATTACGGCTCACTCAAAGGATAGTTGACGACATTGGTAACGAAGAGAACAAATTCGCAATCATAAAAGAGGAACACAGACGAGCACATCGAACCCATCTCGAGAATAAGAAAGAAATTTTGGAACGTTACTACTTTCCTCACATGTCAAGTTTGATCAAGAAGTACCCACAAAGTTGTAATAATTGTAATATTTATCAACAAGTACGACAGACACCCAAGTCAAGTCCAACTTCAGAAAACGCCGATTCCAAACTACCCAGCGGAAATACTTCACGTGGATATCATGGAAATTAAAAACGAAAAATTTCTATCGTGCGTTGACAAGTTCTCGAAATTCTCAAAATTTTTCCGTATTAAAAGTAAATCAATCCTGCATATACGAGACAGAATCATCAAAGCGTTACATTACTTCACGGCACCAAGACTAATCGTAATGGACAACGAGCGAAGCCTAGTAAGTCCAATCATCATAGACTACCTGAAAACCTTGGGAGTCAAAGTCTATTTAACACCTTCACAACGAAGTGAGGTAAATGGTACTATCGAAAGAGTCAAAGAGTCATTCAACAGTGATTGAGGACGAATACAAAAATTTAACGGTGAAAGAGTTAATCAACAGCATAGCAGTAGATCGCTACAATAATTCCATACACTCGGTCTATCAGCAAAAATCTACCGCCGTATTTATGGACAGAACACAACGAATCAACTACCAAAATCTAGCAGACTTCAAAAACAAAATCAAACGAGGATCAGATAGACAGACTGAAAAATCACAGGAAACAAAAATAACAAGGGAAAACTCAAATAGAAGCGAGCCTAAAGCATTCGAATTCGGTGATACAACCTACACCGCAATTAAACAAATTAAATCAAAAGATAAACCAAGGTTTTGAAAGGAAACCGTGGCTAAAGACAATAATGTCATTACAACTACATCTGGAAGACGAATTTTCAAAGCTCAAATCAAAAACCTAATACAATAATCTTTAAATTCCAGCACTTGGCGTCCGTTAATAACATTGAAACAGGGAAATGGAAAAATCATCAGTGGAAGTTTCAAGCTGATCCATGCCATCAATCTAGAAAGCTACGAAGACCTAATTGATCGCATCACAACAACGATCAATAGAACTCACCAAGACGACAAACTTCGACCTCAAGTGGATCATCAATTAAACCAAATAAGGCAATTAATTTCGGAACTTAAAGGACAAAACACCAGAACCAAACGATCAATCAACTGGATCGGGAACGCATGGAAATGGATCGCAGAATCACCAGACGCCACAGATTGGGATCATATTGTCAAAAGCCAAAACCAAATGATCAACAATAATAATCAACAATACAAGATCAACAAAGCCTTAATGAACACTGCAGACAAAATGCTTAGTGAATACAACAAACTCACTGACCATTTTAAGGACGATTCAGATGAGAAGCTACAACAAATTTTATTCAAGCGACTCATCATTGTCAAAGAGGAAATAAAATAAATAGTGAGAGCAGCCACAATTGGCAAAGGCAAAAATCATCAATACTAATTTATTGGACAAAATGGAAATTAATCGTCTAGTAACGGAAGTAGAAACACTTCTATATTCCAACGAAATTGAAGCAATTGAGTATGCAGAACCGATGATGATGACCAAAAACTCCAAAATTCTGTACATTACATAAATACCCAAAGCAAGCGAAGAACACTACAACCATATCATCATAAGATCAACGATAGACAAGCAAATACACTTGGAAGCCAACGAAATTCTACTCAATCAGAATCAGATATTTGGAATTGTTCAGAAATGCAAAATATTCCGCGACACAACCATTTGTGAATCAAATTGCTTGAAAGAGCTAAAGGAAGATCATTGCATTAACCAACTCATAAAGGGTGCCGATGCTAGATGCGAATGCCAGTTCAGCGAAAATCAAATCATCGCAAGGTTGGACGGAAACACGACATTTTTAAGCAACTTCATCGGAAATATTTCTTACAACAACACCAGTAAATGTTTGGAAGGAAGTTTACAACAACGAAACAATTAAAATTAATAATTCTACATTTACTAACAAGGAAGAAAATACATTCCAAATCCTGCCATCGGTATTACGGACAAATATTACAGGGAACGGCATCATAATTGATCCGGGACATCTGCACAGTCTATATCTGGAAAACATTGAACAGCTACAAGAAATATTTGATGAGAACGAGGAAGCAGCAATAATCGATCCTGGTATTATCTTTGTCATTTGCGGTTTAATCCTCGCGATGTTTTTCAACAAAGTAAGGGCCAAACGCCGGAGACGGATGATGCAAATCCAACCAGACGAAATCCCCAGCAGTCAACCAGGGATTCACCCAAGAGACGTGGTTCTTAAAGGAGGCAGGAGTTAACAAATGTAACTTATAAACTAATATTCGAACTGATTGATTGAGTGATTTAACGGAATCCACCCGTATCGCCGACAATAACATCGCCAACTGGCCGGATGGCCGACAAAAACATCGCCGACAGGAATTTTCGTCAATAAGCCGCCAACAGAACCAAATCGCCGACAAGCCACATCGCCGATACAACAACATCGCCAACAACCACATCGTCGACACGCACATCGCTAACACCCACAATCATTAAAAAGCATCAAAATTACAAAAAAAATGGAACCATTCCCCAACTAGGCCACGCGTAGGTTCCGGAACTAATGTTTGGAATTCATATACTCGTATATAATACTGTGGGCAAAAAATAGTAAGACTTTGTTCATAATTTTAAAATTCTTTATTTATTTCTCCAAATCTATTTCGTCCCCCTCAAAGTAATCCGCCCCCCCTCCCCCCGGCCTCAATACAGTTGTGTCAAAGTTTTTTCCAATCCTCAAAACAGTTGTTAAAGTCAATTTCCGGAATATCCTCCAATGCGCGTAGCGATTCACGTTTAATTGACTCAAAACTGTGTCCCCGGAGCGGTCGTTTGAGTTTGCTGAACTACCAGAAGTCACACGGAACTAAATCAGGCGAATACGGTGGTTGCGAATCGATTTGGGTGGGGTTTTTGGCAAAAAATCACGTAAAACCAATGCAGTATGAGAAGGTGCATTATCGTGGTGCAAAAACCAAGAGTTATCGACCCATAATTCCGACCTCTTTTAACGAATAGCTCGCGCAAACGACGCATGACACTCAAATAGTATTCCTTGTTGACAGTTTGGCCGGTCGGAAGGAATTCGGAGTGCACCACACCTCGATAATCGAAGAAAACTGTCAACATCACCATGATTTTTGACTTGCTTTGACGTGGTTTTTTCGGCTTCGGCTCACCTTTGGCACGATATTCGGCCGATTGATCGTCTGTTTCCGAGTCGTAAGCATAGATCCAAGACTCATCGCCAGTTATAATACGCTTTAAGACATCCTGGTAGTCGAAAAGCATTGTTTCACAGACGTCAACGCGACGCTGTTTTTCCAAAAAATTGAGTGATTTTTGGAACCAATCGAGCTTTCACTTTTCTTAGGTCCAAATGATCTTTCAAAATGGTTTTCACTGATCCTTCCGATATTTTAGCGATGACAGTAAGGTCTCTGACTGTTAATCATCGATTCTCGAGCACCAACTCCTTGATTTTATTAACGTGTTGATCATCAGTTGATGATGATGGCCGTCCGAGACGTGGCTCGTCGTCAACACGTTCTCGACCCTCTTTGAACAATTTGTACCAATCAAAAACACTTGCTCGCGACATACAATTATCACCGAAGGCCTTTTGCAACATTCTTAACGTTTCGGCACCACAAAATTGATTCCGCGCACAAAATTTAATGGAACTTCTTTGTTGGATAATTTCACTCATTGTAAAAATCGCCGAATGCACTTTTTGTACTCCAGAAAGACAAGCATGTCACTGACAGTCATACCAACATAGAAAAAAAAATATTTCGACGAATGGTTTTCCGCGCGAAATTTAAATTAAAAAGGCTTACTACTTATTGCCCACAGTAATGCATTTATATTTTTAAAATCATATTTAGTTTTTGGCAATGTGGGTGTTGGTGGTGTGGGTGTCGGTGGTGTGGGTGTTGGTGGTGTGGGTAGTTGAGCATTCTAAGTTAGCTGATGTATTTTTCTCTTATCAAAATCTAAGACACTTCTAAGATCTAATAAACTTACATTTTGCTAATTCTCAAATTGCTATATCCACATCGTAATTGGCTTTCGGGAATTATTTTGGTGGTGAGGGTGTCGGCGCAGCGGCTTCAGTTTTCTTACACAGAAGAAGGAAATATATGTCAGCAAAGTTTTATATATTTAAGGAATTAAATAATATTTTTTTTTAATTTAATCAGTGTCGTCATTAGTTCCAAAACTCTTTAAAAAATCCAAGGAAAATAAACCTCGGTTTTTAATAGTCCCTCGTTTGCTGCTGGTAACTGGAAGTCTATTGAATTTCTTTCTAAGTTTTAGGGCCGTTAATAAAGAAATATTTTGTATTGGGCGCATCAAGCCGGGCATTGTTCTTTCATAAAGTAATCTACACCAGAAAATACATAAAAATAGTACAAGGCCTAGCTTTACTTACCTAGTACTAATATTTAGGTGTGAAATCGTAATAATTTGAAAATTAATCGTTTTATTGATACCCTAATAATCCCAAGAAAATTATGAAATCCTTAGTTGAAAATGAATATAAATTAGATTTTCAGTTCCCCAAAATAAATTTTCCAGCAATAGTAAAAAAAAACAAAAAATGTGTTCCTCCTGTATTTCTTCGGGCTAAAATGCCTTAATTAATTTTTATTTATTTTAGATTTTCCTGTTTTCTTATTTTCCATTTACGCATTGTTCTATCCAAAATAGCCTTATGTTGTTATGCTCCTATAAACTACGTAAACAACAACAGCATGATTTAATTTCGAAAGGCCAATTAATCAATCAAAATAATGATCGAAACAAATAGATTTTTGTTTTAGAAAATTAGAAAAATTCTTGTTAATTTAAATTTGTTCGTATTTCTCTTTCTGCGTTCAGATTTACGTGTGGAAGGGCAGGTTGTTATTAATAGGCGTCCGTAGATACAAATCCAGATACGGATGCAAATAAGGATCCTTCTTACGAGATTCTGATTGAATTTTGCTTGTGTTAGTGAATACACTGTTATAAATCTACAAATAAGATAAGAGTATTAAATCAAACCATTTCATCATTTTCATTTAGTTTTAAAGAACTAAATATTTAAATAATAGATATAAATTTATAAAACTTGTGTTGATTGAGTTTAAGAATTATTTTACATAAATAAGTTATCAAAGTTGCAACCCTTTTAATGGATAAACTACAACCATTTTAGTACAATAAATAACTAATAAACTCATGCGAATTCTGATCAGATTTAATATTTCTGTCCAACTTTAACATTTTTGGTCAAAATCATAATAGAAATAAAAAATTCGTTGAAAATTTGCTAACATGGTTTAAAAGTGGCAATCAGGCTGGAGGGATGAACAATTCAGCAACCTATAAGAAGTGCCCACGGAAACTGGGTCCAAATCTCTGGGAAGGCGAGTTAATGGCCGATTACCTTTTTCGTCCAAACTCTAATTATAAACTCAAAAATTCGTTGTATATTTGCAGATCTGGTTGGAAAACAGCAACCAGGCTGACCGGGTGAGCAATTTAGCAGCCTATCAGAAGTGCCCACGGAACCTGAGTCCAAATCTCTGGGAAGGTGTGTTAATGGTCATTTACCATTTTCGTCCAAACTCTAAATATAAATTCAAAAATTCGTTGCAAATTTCCTGATCTGGTTGGAAAGTGGCAATTAAACTGACCGGATGAGCAATTTGCCAACCTATTAGGAATGCCCAGGGAACCTGAGTCCAAATCTCTGCAAATTTGCTGATCTGATTAGAAAGTGGTAAACAGGCTGACCGGATGAACAATTTAGCAGCCTATTAGAAGTACCCACGGAACCTGAGTCCAAATCCCTGGGAAGGCGTGTTAATGGCCATTTACCAGTTTCGTCCAAACTCTAAATATAAATTCCAAAATATGTTGCAAATTTCATGAATTGGTTGAAAAGTGGCAATCAGGCTGGCCTGATGAGCAATTTAGCAGCCTATTAGAAGTGCTCACGGAATCTGAGTCCAAATCTCTGGGAAGGCGTGTTAATGGCCATTTACCATTTTCATCCAAACTCTAAATATAAATTCAAAAATTCGTTGCAAATTTCCTGATCTGGTTGGTAAGTGGCAATCAGGCTGGCCTGATGATCAATTTACCAACCTATAAAAGTGCTCACGGAACCTGAGTCCAAATCTCTGGGAAGGCGTGTTAATGGCCATTTACCATTTTCATCCAAACTCTAAATATAAATTCAAAAATTCGTTGCAAATTTGCTGATCTGGTTGGTAAGTGGCAATTAAGCTGACTGGATGAGCAATTTAGCAGCCTATTAGAAATATTCACGGAACCTGAGTCCAAATCTCTGGGAAGGCGTGTTAATGGCCATTTACCAGTTTCGTCCAAACTCTAAATATAAATTCCAAAATTCGTTGCAAATTTACTGATCTGGTTGGAAAGTGGCAATCAGGCTGGCCTGATGATCAATTTACCAACCTATAAAAGTGCTCACGGAACCTGAGTCCAAATCTCTAGGAATGCGTGTTAATGGCCATTTACCATTTTCGTTCAAACTCTAAATATAAATTCCAAAATTCGTTGCAAATTTGCTGATCTGGTTGGTAAGTGGCAATTAAGCTGACTGGATGAGCAATTTACCAACCTATTAGAAGTGCTCACGGAACCTGAGCCCAACTCTCTGGGAAGGCGTGTTAATTGCTATTTACCATTTTGGCCCAAACTCTAAATATAAATTCAAAAATTCGTTGCAAATTTCCTGATCTGGTTGGAAAGTGGCGATTAGGCTGACCGGATGATCAATTTACCAACCTATTAAAAGTGCTCACGGAACCTGAGTCCCAATCTCTGGGAAGGCGTGTTAATGGCCATTTACCATTTTCGTTCAAACTCTAAATATAAATTCCAAAATTCGTTGCAAATTTCCTGAACTGGTTGGAAAGTAGCAAACAGGCTGAACGGATGAGCAATTTAGCAGCCTATTAGAAGTGCTCACGGAACCTGAGTCCAAATCTCTGGGAAGGCGTGTTAATGGCCATTTACCATTTTCATCCAAACTCTAAATATAAATTCAAAAATTCGTTGCAAATTTCCTGATCTGGTTGGTAAGTGGCAATTAAGCTGACTGGATGAGCAATTTACCAACCTATTAGAAGTGCTCACGGAACCTGAGCCCAACTCTCTGGGAAGGCGTGTTAATGGCTATTTACCATTTTGGCCCAAACTCTAATTATAAATTCAAAAATTCGTTGCAAATTTCCTGATCTGGTTGGAAAGTGGCGATTAGGCTGACCGGATGATCAATTTACCAACCTATTAAAAGTGCTCACGGAACCTGAGTCCCAATCTCTGGGAAGGCGTGTTAATGGCCATTTACCATTTTCGTTCAAACTCTAAATATAAATTCCAAAATTCGTTGCAAATTTCCTGAAGTGGTTGGAAAGTGGTAATCAGGCTGACTGGATGAGCAATTTAGCAGCCTATTAGAAATACCCACGGAACCTGAGTCCAAATCTCTGGGAAGGCGTGTTAATGGCCAGTTACCATTTTCGTTCAAACTCTAAATATAAATTCCAAAATTCGTTGCAAATTTCCTGAACTGGTTGGAAAGTGGTAATCAGGCTGACTGGATGAGCAATTTAGCAGCCTATTAGAAATACCCACGGAACCTGAGTCCAAATCTCTGGTAAGGCGTGTTAATGGCCATTTACCATTTTCGTTCAAACTCTAATTATAAATTCAAAAATTCATGATCTGGTTGGAAAGTAGCAAACAGGCTGAACGGATGAGCAATTTAGCAGCCTATTAAAAGTACTCACGGAACCTGAGTATACGTCTCTTTTCGCTCAAACTCACAATTGATTTACAATAATTCAAAAGGAATTTGCAGGCAATATGAGCATTTTAACTATATTTTAAAACTATTTTAGGCGCTAGCGCCACTTCAAAGCGGAATTCAATCTCTGCGAAGAAAATCTAAGTATTATTTAAAACATTTAATCAAAATTTTAGTTCAACATACAATTTTGAATCAATTTTATAATTTTAGTTATAAAATTTTGTTTGAACCGATTGTATATAATTGTACAATAAACACTTTTATTGTATTTTAAATTCTAATTCGTATTCCCAGATGGATTCTGATAAGAAACTAAAATAAATGTACAGTAACCCTGTCCTTATTGGCTTGAGGATAGAACGAAATTCCTGATATGAAAGACTTTTGTTTAACCAGGCGTAATTCACGTAA
Organism: Nephrotoma guestfalica; assembly: GCA_963691935.1. Classification (NCBI taxonomy): domain Eukaryota; kingdom Metazoa; phylum Arthropoda; class Insecta; order Diptera; family Tipulidae; genus Nephrotoma; species Nephrotoma guestfalica. The sequence continues at coordinate 183,411,558 of OY829915.1, read as the reverse complement.
CAATATTTAGTCTTTTACTTTCTTTTACGTAGTACAATAAAGACGTTAGTCATAAAAATGTTGACCTTGAAATTTAAGCAGATTTACCATTTGCTATGTCGCCGAAGCAAAAAAAGATGTGGATATGTGGTGTCATACCGACTAATTGTCTACAGTGCAGATGGGCTGAATGATCGAGATGAAACTGCATACTTAAGCTTTTCTCATAAATTAGGAGATCCCAGGTGGGTGATGAAACTTAAGCATGAAGTATGAGCATTTTACCATAAATATTCATACTTTGCTAATAGTCGAAGTGTGCAGACGTGTAAGTTATTTTAGAATCTTGTTTCAGGCATATCTATTCATAGTCATATTTTAAATTGTATTAAAATTTTTGAAGAGCAATGAATTGTAAACAGGGTGGAAAAAGTGACAGTGACTTTAACATTTTCTTACTAAGCAAGAACTGGATATGTTGTGATTGTGAATACGATGATGAATTTGATAAAATTGATGAGAATAATGGCGTTACCCAAAATCCGTCATTATCGTTTATTTCAGATCTGTGAAATGGGCAAAGATTTAAAATCGAGAAGCTGAGTATTGCTGATACCCAATATGTTTAACACAAGCATGATCAACGACTTTAAGGAAATTGCTTTCGCAGACGACAAAGTCGTTCTGGTGCATGACAACTCGATACTCGAACTTCAGCGCCAGGGCCAAATCGCAATAAATAATATGATCCAATGGTGTGAAGCAAATAAAATGTCACATGTAAAGGGAAAATTTGACTCTAGTCGACCACCAACAATATCACTAAACGATAAAAACATGAAAATCGTCAAGTGCGTGAGATATCTACTCGTAGGTGTTGATCTTGATGAACGAATGGGATGCTACAAACGTTCTTAAAGTCTGTGAAAATACAGAGTGTCAAGAGAAGGATGGAGACTTAATCATAAAACACTGAAGTTAATATACAAAGGTGTGGCTGAGGCGCTTTTCGCGTATGCGGCGGCTGGTTGGTATGATAGGTTAAACTGTCACCATATCAGATCACTAGAAATTGCTCAGAGCAATATCCTGCTAGGAGTAACAAAAGCTTACCGAACGGTATCTAAAGATATGCTGTAGTGGTTCTGGCCGGCGTACTCGCAGTTGATATTCTAATCAGCCAATGGAAGACATACCTTTGGCTTCATTCCAGATATAAAAGCAAGACTAAAAATTAAATTACCACTGACGAGCTCGATGTGCCAAGTTATCTCTGGACATGGTAAGTTTAAAGCATACCTGCAGAGATTTAAGCCTACCTGCAGAGACGGTAACGTTATAATTTTTGAATTATAACGGCTGAAATATACAAACACTGGTATCGGTTAACAATGCTAATTGTTTTACATGAAAATTGGCTAAGTAAACCGATACAAATTCGAATAATTCTTAGTTTAAGGTTATACCTAGGTATAAGAATTGACGAAAATTTTTCCGGAAATGTTGACTATACGACGAATGAATGAATGCTACCCAATATGCGCTATGTTGACGGAATTTCGTTATGGAACATACACAGAAATCCAAACTACTCGTCAAAGAAAAGTGTCCCAAAAATTTCAGTTTGGATGTGAATCTCGACTAAAAAGATAAAAAAAACGTGCTGGGACTTTGCACTATCAATTATCACCACTGAATTTAAACTTGGCCGTATACCAGCTTTAACATCGCTTGAGCTCATAAAATGGTGCTAGCCGAGGCTATGAACATTTAGCATTATACAAGATTTAGGCATGAGAAAAATGTCCGCGCGTCGAGTGCCGCGTCTGTTCACTTTGGACCACAATAAATCAGAGTTTTCACGTCGGCTAATTAACGTTAATGAAACTTGGATACACCATTTCACTGCAGAATCAAAAATACAGTGGAGTGCCAAGGGGAATCGGCTGCAGAAAGGGTAAAGGCTAAACCATTACAGGAGCATACTATGATTACTTAACAAGCTGGAGGTGGGAAGTGCGGAAAAACGGCCACATTTGCAGAAAAAATCTTTTTCCACCAAGACAATGTGTCGGCTCACACATCAGCGGTTGCCATGGTGAAAATTCATGAATTATGGTTTGAACTGCTTGATCACCCCCGCCTTACTCACTAGATCTAGCCCCCAATCAATTTTTTTGTTCCCTAAGCTAGGGTATCACCATCATCATCGGAAAGAGGCCGGGTACTCTTTGGACGGGCTTTGGACGAAGAGAATCGAGAGAAGTGTCTAGATTTACATGGAGGCCGGAATCTTTTCGGACAACCCTCGTACCTACTAGAAGTGATAAAGTCTCGCCTACGTGTACTGACCATATCTTTGGTAGAACTCGGTCTCATTCTAATATTAACATTGATACAGATTTATTGATGCTAAATATTACAAAGATCACAAAATGTATTGGGGGTACAAATTGCGGTTTTTTTATAACATCGAAGCTTTATTCGGAGAAATTGGTACAAGGTATTTTATTTAAAGTATTGTCCATCGATAGCTACGACTTTTTTCTAACTTTCAAGCAGCATACGTTCTCATTATGGTTTTCACCATAACCTTGTAATTTACTGCTGTTGATGAAAAATGGCCCTGCATAATCCTCCACCCCTGTTGTGAAGAAAGGCCGTTGATAGGTCACTCGTGTTACAGCACGAACTTCATTCCTGCATCGCATAATGCCGCATTTATACTCCAGAATTGTCATCAACGCTTCATTTCGTAGAGAACATCTGCATAATCTGCCTCCAACTCGTAATAAACCAAATTTGCCTATATAAATGGATAAAGTTTCGAATTTTTATTGATTGGTTTGTTATTGGTGAGGTCGTTGATCTCCGAAGCAAAACTGGAACGTTGTATTTGTCTCATCATACAATTAAACGCACTTGTTCTAACCTTATTATGTTGTCGTGAGTATTTTAGGTAATTGGATGCGCTGGTTAATGGCGCAGAGCAGCGTAATTTGAACTATTACCATGATCACACATTTAACAATTTGAAAAATCTCTCGAGGAAGCTAAAAAGCCATTTGCAGCTCGTTCCAAACAACTGAATGTAGCTTTCGTTCCTCTAGAACTTCTTTCGATGTTTCCGACATCGACCTAATTCTAACATTACAGAACTAAACGAAGGGGACTTATCGACCAGCAAGAGTTCCGAAGGAACGCCAAAGTTAACGCGTTGCCTCCGTGCAACGTTTCTTTATGTCCCCACTTCAATACTAACTTGATGACTGGCTCTTTGTTCGGTAGGATGACGGGATGCTTTTTCTCGTAGAATAGGGACGAGTTTTCGAACCTTCCACCAGCCGAATTTTTTTTCCGTTGTCGATTAATGGGTTCAGCGAAATAATTCTGTTACGTTTATTGATTTGTTTACCTTGTTTCAGTAGCGAATGTTCTTCGCCACCTTAATATCTGAATTGTTATCCATATGATGGACCTGATGGATGATTGTCTGTGGATTAAGGTTTAAATTGGAGAATCTAGGTTTTCCACTTGCACATAGTGATCATGTTTTTCTTCACCTCAGATATTTCGTATTCCGCACCTTCGATTGTCGTGAACGCATGCTGCAAGAACGGCAGGCCGTTTCACCAGCTCTGGAGTGTCGCTAATTTCCTTGAGGTTACTCCGTGGGAGGCACAATCGGCTGGATTGTCTTCTGAACACGGATATAATGTCATGCCTGGATGCTGGTATTTGGCTGAATCTCTACCACTCGATGTGTGACAAATGATTTTCAAGATGATAATCTTGATAATTCAGCCTAGGTCGAGACTTTATAGCCTTTGGTACATTATTTTGCAACCGATGATTAATGGTGCCAGCCATCCCAAAGGGTCGAAGGTTTTCGACATTTTCGACAAGAATTGGCGCTTCGTTATTTTCTTGTCATTGGGTGGTAACCGTACTTGGCATAGGAAGCGGTCAAACTCAACGAGAATTTTGGTAGCGTCTGGTGTTTTTTTAACCACTGCTTGATAGAAGTAGATATAATTTCCCTCTGCCACGGTCAACCTGTTTCATGTGACTCATCTGGATGTACTTTCGCAAGAAATTTATTCATAGTGTTGTCAATTCTGAATCGTTACTGAAATTTTTTTCCAGGTGGATAAACTGTTGTAGTGCTCGCTGTCGAGAACTTCTGAGCAGATCCAATCGGCTATCTTTAATTATGTTTCGCTTGAAGATTTCTCTACTAACCCGCATTTACTATTTCTTTCGGAACCTCCTCTAATTCCCAGAACTTCTTCATGTTTTCTTCTGTTTTATTAATTGTATTAGCTGCTACGGTCTGCTATTGGATTGTGGTTTGTGAAGGGCCAGATATTATCCATCCTATGTTTGTGCTTATAGCACTTGGTCTGTGAATCTAATTATTCGGTTCCCGATGAAGTCGCTGTAAACGTCCACCCCTAATAATAGGTTAATTGGTGCCGGGTGATCAAATTTGGAACCGCTAAACGTAATCTACTCCATTTATGGTCAGACATACTGCTGATCGGTTGTTCTAAGATGTTTGTGGTGATCCTTGGTAACACATATGCGACGACTTTTAATCTGTACAAGGAATTAAAATATGAGGTTGAAGGCAAATCTGGATGCTCGCATTTGCCTTGTTAGCTGTATTAACTCCAACTCCTGATATCCTAAACGTCGTTTACTGTATTGGTAGGCCTAGGTGTTAAACTGCTCCTCCGTATTTAGAGAAACCTGGGATCCCTGACCTATTAATGTTCGTACATTGAACGGCGTTCCACAGATAAAGTTGATTTTTACAACAGACGTTGGCAACAGTGATGTTTAATTGCCCTCCAACGTGAAGACCGATACCGTTTTTGCAGCCCTTGGATCTGGCTCAAGCAGCAAGTGGTGATATCGGTTACTGCAGCTGATGCTACCGGTTTTCTCGCTGCACAGTATCTTCGAACTGGTTTTGAAAATGAATGCACCCCTTGAGAGAATGATGCCGTTATCCACAATACCTGCAATTAGTTGTATTGTATTTTTCCGCCACCGATTTGCTGAGGCTCTTAGATCGTAGATCTCTGGTTTGGGTTTAGCCAACCGTGTGATGTTTAGTTTTTGTCTTCCGAATGCTTCCAGTGATTGGAATCTTCTCGAGAAAAATTCCAGGCAGGAAGGCTTTGCTGTTGTGCAACATTTCCACCACAGTATCGTGCAGCATTCTGATACTGGTTGCTGTTGCATGTTGTATGATAATATAGCATTGAAGTATGATGGGGCTAACAGCCGCTCGGTTTTATATCTGGCCTGTATGATTTAACATGCCATCTCATAGTTGTCTCCAATGGTTGATAAGTGGCTGATTAGCTGCGCAGCTCCCTTCTGCAGATGGGATCTTAGATATGCCATCTTTAGCGTATTCAATAGTTGATTATTTTGATGAACGAGCCTTGTAAATATCTCTACGAATGGATGCCAGTTTTCGAAGCCTGTATCTTGTAGGGTTCCATAGTAATTTTCAGTGACGTATTTATAGTTATCTTCATTCTCGACTCTCATGAGGAATCGACACATATTTTGTGTATTGATCATCTTTTTTGATATCACAGTTGATCTGATCGATTTTTATTTTGTGATACTCTTCCGAGTATTCCTTTGATTCCTTTTCGCAGTAATACCATTTATTTTTCAGTATAATAAACGCATGCTGACTTCTTGTTGTTTGACCAGCTTTTGCGTTAGATTCAGGCCAGCTCCCGATGAATTGAGCTGGCGCTCCCCCGAACCAGCTGTTTGTTTTGACACGTGTGGATATCGGTCCATCTTATGCTTTGATTCTGCATCCCGATGATTTTTGACTTCTTCTCGCTGATGTTGTATGATGACGTTGTGAATGATGGCGGCTGGGGCCTACTTGAATCGTCTTCTTTTAATTTTTCCAGAGGTTCATCGGACCCGACGTTCGATTGATCCCCTTTTGGCTGCTCTAACCTGTCTCGTTGTTCGTCGTGTTCCGATGTATTCTTCGTTGAACTGTTTGATGGTAAAACCTTTGGTGGATTAACGGTTAGCTGTGTAACGCAATTATTGATCTCCTAATTTGCCTTTTTATAAGCGCGTTGAATCTCTTTCCTATCGTCGAGATATGGTCTGGCGGCTTGATGTTTTCATCTGAAATTAAGCTTTCGTCTTTCGTTTGATCGTAGTAAGACCTCGTAGTAAGCAAGCAATTCTTTAATCTTTCGAGCTATTTAAAATTTCTTTAAAGATCCTGTGCTTAAAATAATCATGTAAAGAAACTCAGCTTATGCTGAAGGCCAAACTGGATCATAGAATTTTTGCCTTAGCTCGTGGTTGCACCCCGTGCGGGTTAGGTACCCGCAGCTCAGTCAAGTAGAGGTACCTTGGTCGTGGGTGATAGGGTGCACGAGCAGTAGCCTAGATTACCGCACGTAAAAAGAAAGAAAGGTGAGTCAGTCATATGTAATGTATCATATCGACGATATATTTACATTCATCCTCTAACTTCACGAAGAAATGGCCCCTCTATCTAGTTTGTATTGGCACCAAGGGCTTAAATTTTGCCTAAGAATTTTTATCAAATTTTAAATTCTACATAGCAGATCGACATTTTAGATTCAAACTTGAAAACGACTACTCTGAATTAAAGATAATATCAGCAGATACCACAAAGTAGTGTATTTGAATCTATTCTGTTCATTCTTTATACGAGAGTTACCGAATATTTAAGGTACCATAGTAGCAACATTTGCAGGCGATACAGTTGGAAACGATATTTCGGAAGCAACGAGCAAACTTCATAATGCAGTTAACACTGTGAGCAACTTGACTAAAAAAGGCGCACCTTATTATATGAAGCCAGATCAGTACAAGCCAACTTTACATTCCAAAATGTAAATTGTATTCCCGTGGTTCTGAACTCAAACCAACTTCCATATGCAAATACAGCTAAATACCTTGGCATGATCCTCGATGCTAAGCAAAGATGGAAAGAACAGATCAAGAAGAAAAATAGGAGAAATTGTGGCCAATGTACAAATGATACAATGCTTCCGAAATAAATGACTGAATAACTTTCCATGATTACGCCATGGTACATTATGAACGACAACCTTCATAGGGCCTTGAAGATGGAATACGTCATCCATAAGAAACAAGCAAGAAAACACGTACGGCCATTATTCCGACATGAAACTGCTGATATCCGTCGTATGTTGGACACCACCAATGGAGTTGGAAGACTCCAAATTCATAAACTGGAGAATAAGAAATTATTGTAAAATGACTAACCAATAGGTTAAGATAGTTAAATTACTACATGATCTCTGAATCGGTTGTAATATTGAGTAAACAAATTAAATTATTAATAAAAAAAATACAAAATACAAAAACAGGGGAGTTAATCAATATCAGCATGAACTTGAAATTTCATTAACCTTGTAAAAGATGAAATAATTTTTGAAATTAGAATCTAATTCAAAATGTTTTTGAATCAAAATATATTTATCGACAATTAAAACAAATTATAATTACAGTGTACGTTTTCGCAGTATTCAATAAAATATTCAAATATCTGTCAAATAAATCGAATATGATCGAATCGAACCGGATGCAACGTAATATAGTCAACCTCGAGAACATGCTACTCTATAGTCAGGTCGGTATTTTTTTATTCGTTTATATAAATAAGCATCAACCTCACGGGCAATTTTTTTAGTTAGTTCCGTAAGGCTATAGGCATTAACCATGGATAAATCGTTCCTTCATATTCTAATATCAATTATTGAATTAATTGTTTTCATAAAATTGATAAATTCATGGCCAGATGAAGCTAGTAATTGGGCAACACTTTCGAAGGTATTTATGTGATTTACAAGACAACTATTTCGGTGCAATTGACGATTATTTTATTTGTATATTAAAGACAACGGCGAAATATCGGTTGGACCATGTGGATATCCCTGAAGAGCGTCGTGACAAATATTTAGATTATGGTACGCTTCGAGTACGGAAATTCAATCGGACCAATTATGTTGTCGATGGACATTATGATTTACTAATACCGTTTACTGATGATCAACAATTTAAAATAGATGTGGAGGTGTGGCAGGGAAATGAGTATCGGAAGCAGGCCGAACGAACGGTTACAAAACTTTGTTCCATCGTACAGAACGATACGACATATAAACCAACGGTTTTAGAACAAACAAATTTAGACCCTTATAAATTTGATTGCCCCTATCAACCAGTGCACGTCATTGTGAAGAATTTAACATTGCCTAATCTTCCATTTACTTTTGTGACCAGTGATCGTTTTCGTGTAAATATTACAATTTTTGATGCGAACAAAGATGTTTTGGCTAAATATGGAGCGTATTTTGTGAAAGATGTGTAAAGCTCTGTGGTTCCTTAACATTTTAACGTGCTTTGTGAATATTTTGTTAAACAGTTAAATAATAAAATCTAATCTAATATGATAATGTTACGTGGAGTATTATATGTGACAGTTAAAATCCGAAATCGGCGAATGTCCTCATTTACAAGGACATGTGGTATATGTGCACATTTGCCAAATGGTGTACGTAAAAATTTCCCAACATTTAAATTTCATTAAATAAAATTTATGCGTACACTCGCAATTTAAAAATAATGCTCACTTCTAGATGGTGCGTTTTATGCTGGTGCTCACTTCTAGATGGTGCTAAAATTGCAATTTTAGGTTTGAAACATACACAATTCTAACATCATTGACAGCTAAAATTTCATAAATATTGAGAGACAAATATTGCGTATAAGAAGGCGAAGAAAAAATATGTTAAGGTATAAGGACTAAACGTTGATAATTGTTTTTGTTCAGTTACCACCCTTGTCGGGTGGTAATATCTTCTCTCTCTAACACTTGATTTCCAAATAAATAAAACAAGTTGTGTGTGAGATTTTCACTCAATTTTTGTATATTTGAAAGAATATTGACGCATAGACTTGCGATTTAGGAGAGTTCTAAGGGAAAAAAAGATCACGGTGGCTAGTTCACGTCGCCGCCGCACGAGATATCCATGACCTCAACTCGCTCGTGCATGTCTATCGTATAGCATGCGCTGTACGCCTCGTAGCGCTGTCCTGTTGGAACCACATGTAGTCGGTATCCATATCATCGATCGGTAGCGCTTCCTTTTGACGGTTACTTCAATGTTTCGTCTTGGGAGAAGTACGGACCGATGATTTCCCCAGACCAAAATCCTTCAACTAGTGGCTTTCTTGGGATTATTTTGGTGCTGGATTATCTGTTTTCAGTTGGTCCCCGCTGTAAATCCGACAGTTTTGCTTGTTCACATATCAATTTATCCAAAAATGGGCCTCGTCTCTAAAAATAATATTTTTAATGAAATTTGGGCTAACTTCCAATAGCTCCAGAACCGAATAGTCGACTCGGCAGGACGGTTTTGGCGAGATTAAAGATCACGTAATGCACAGAACATTTCTCGAACGGAGCAATGATTTTGAAAAGAATGTTTGATGATTTGCACACGTTACTCAATGCTATAATCTTCCATGTTGTTTTGCCATACAATACTGAAAATTCACAATAAATTTGACAGATATCGTTTCAACAACATAACTGCTATACTCTAACAAGTTTCGAGCGTCAACTAGTGAAGCCTGGTTTCTTTTTCTAAACTTTCTCTTCTCTGCGAGAAGAGTTTTCGAGTATCAGATATCGTTTGCGATGGGTCCTCAGTTCGGTGAAATTTGGTTAGCAGTTCATCAGGTGGGGTTCGAATGGGTTTTCGATTGCTAGGAATCGATTGCGATTGGCCTAAATTTCGGGAAAAAATTTTCAGACGATCATCCGGTCGGCCTCGGATTATTTTCTTAAACTTTTCTCAGCTCAATTTTTATAAAAATTGGTGAGGGTTAGTTTCTCAGTGTCGGGATTCAATTGCGATGAATGCTATTTCCGATTAATGCTTAGACTTGATTTGGACTTGGAGCTTTCTTTTAACGTTTTATTTGGCCTAGACGATTTTGACAAAATTTAGCGGCCCAGGGTTTTCGGACTTCTGATTGAAGAGAAATGCTAGAGACCTAACCAATATATCTAATAGTTCGAAACAAGAAATGAAAATTAAAACTCAATATAAACGGCGTATTCCGAACTCAACCGATTCGCTTTTTGGCGCATTAGTTGAGCATTAGAAAAAGAATTAGTTTTTGGCTGCCATTTGGAGTCGGACGCCTGTGTGCGGTGCACACATTGCACACATGCTAGGCGCGGCCATGCCTTTAGTTTTGATCCAGAACAACTCAAAAGAGCGATTAATTTTTGGTAGCCGTTTTTCTAAAATTAGGAAACTAGTCGTACATCTCCGATGGTGAAAGCGCGCGAACACGTGCACAGATTATAGTATTTAGCGCTATTTGCGTGAGCTACTTTGAGATATTCAATAGCGTTTCGTCTAATATTACTTAATTTGTTGGCCTTGTTAGTGGCAGAGAAGTACCCTACCTCAGACTGACCCAACAGTTGATAAAGTTCATACTCTTTTCCATTCAAAATTTGTTGTTGACCGAACAGCAGAAAATGTGGTGAATATCCGATTCCACTATGATTTGCAGTATTATTCGCCGATTCAAATTCTAATAGGTGTTGGTCCCATAATCGTTGATCTTGTTTGAGGAATGAACGAATGGCCGTGCTTAGTACCATACTTTTGTAAGAACTGTTTAAACACGAGGGAACTAAACTGTGGTCCACCAACCGTAAGTATTCCTTGAGGCACAGAAAATCGAAGTACAAGTTTTTCAAGAAAAGCAATCGTGCCTTTAGTTGTGGCCTGTCTCATTGGGTGTGGGATGAGATCTTCTATGAGAATAAAAGAATTTCCCAACTTAGATCGTGGATATGGTTCAAGGTAATCTAGATAAAGAATTTGGAATGGTCTAAAAACTTTCTGAGATTCTTCTCCAATCGGCGGGCGTGTGGTATAATTTATTGGTTTACAAGTTTTGCAAATACACCAGTTTTTAATGTATTCTTTTACCTGTTTCACCATTCCTGTCCAATAAAACACTCGTTGTAACCGTTCCAATGTCTTTGACACTCCAAAATGAGCAGATGTGTGCGATTTCATGAGCTCTTACAAGCAAATCATGTGTCATTGGCGTAGGAATGATTATCTTCCATTGATTAACCACTGAGTCATCATAAGATGATCCTGAAGACAAATGAGCATTTTGCCATTTTCAACACGAATATTGGTTTTTGCATTATGATGTTGTTATATTTCACTCAATTGTGATATATAAATTGGACAAGGCGAAAATGCAGGTGAGGCAAGATCTATATGTAATGCGAGAACATCATCAGATGATATATTATTAGACTTCAGTTCAGTTATAACAAGCTCATCCATATCCATTCTATCCATATCTATTTTAGTGCCCATCTGGCGAGTCGTCCACTCAAATCGTGTAGCGATATGAGCCATTCAAGCTCGCGTGATCCGTGATAACGGTGAAGCTGTATCCTTCGACATATGCGCGAAAACGCTTAATAGCGTGTACCACAGCTTATCATTCTAACTCCGTGATGGAATAATTTCGATGGGCGGAATTAAGCTTTTTCGCCGCATATGCGATAGGATGTTCACCTCCATCGTCATCAACCTGGAACAACACACTTCCTATCCCTGTTGAACTGGCATCACATTGTATGAAAAATTCTCGTTTGAAATCCGCATTCTGCAAAATGAGAGCTGAAATGAGGGCTTGTTTCAAATTATCTAAGGCTATAGTTGGGCTTCTTCTGACCAATGAAAAGATTTATTTTTAGTTAGCAAATTCGTAAGTAGTGTCGTTAACATTGAATAGTTAGAAATAAATCGAATATAATATCGGGTCATACCCAGGAATCTACGAATTTGGCGAGTGTTTTAGGAGCGGAATACTCACTTATACATCGGACTTTATCAGGATCAACTTGAATTGTTCCATTAATAACCAATAACATGATCTAAATATCTAGTAGATTTCAGTAGAAATTTACTTTTAGCGACATTTATAGGACTTACACAGCGTCTCGAAGAAGGCCGCTAACTTCTTGAATAAGCGATAGATGTTCTTATAAATTTGAAACGTTGAAAATAATCTACCAGAGTAAACTGGGATTAATCCTAATCTTCTTCAAACGTTATCGAAAAAATACAATCAGTACCATCATACTGATCAATAACCAATTAAATAAAGTGGATTATGCAAGTGTCAGACCACTTCTTATCAACAGTCATACAATAGGTCGGAATGAGAACGACAAATTACCGATCATAAACAATTTAACCAGAGCAATATGCAACAAAAAAAATGTTTAGACAAAATTACCGGAATTGATGTCCAAAGATAGCGCGAACTGTATATATTGTAAACAGGGTCATGACACAAATTCAACAAGTCATAAGAATACAACGGATATTTGTAAGGCCTGTTGTAGACCAATGCATACAAAACATTTACCTTAATCCATCGATAACTTTAAAACAAACCCGTTGTGGAAAAGGTTTTGCTTAACAGCATGTTAATCACACATGATGGGGGATTAGGCTAAAGTGGAACCGATATCTCACGCACAAGCACATGTTCAAACGAGTTATCTATGCTACCACTGTAGTTCGTTACCGTAAACAACAAACATTTAATTTAAATGTAATAACAGTCGTTCCTAAATTCCAGTTAAGCTAAATGCTATCTGTAACGAAGTAAGATGGGATAAAAATGCTATTTTTGGACTTGATCTGTAACGGAAGTTACAAACGGAAAAACTACCTCCTTTGGGCGCGATATGTAAGGTAAGGGGGCATCGGCCGCGGGTTATTGCTCATTATATTAATCAAAACGTCGAATCATACAGTTGATACCATCACGCCACGAGGATATAACCTTAAAAAAGACGTAAAATAACCTTTAACCCGTTTTCGACACAGCTTCCCTTAGCAAAAAAAAATCATCATCTGTCTCCGAAAAGCAGCCATTGGCCCACTAGCTAAAGTCGGCGTGGAGGTGGGACGCTCGGATAACGATGAATGTACGCAGCTGCTTGGAAAAAAACAACAAATCAAATAAACCCCCGAATACGATTATCAATTAACGATCGTTCAACCCCCTATCCCCACTCACCCCAGCATGGTGTCTGAGATGAACGGCGATCATATGCTTGTCGTATTCATATACATACATATAAGTGCAAACTGTCATCTACGTTCAATAGACAAGCTGACAGCTACGAGTATATTAAACGGATACTTGGTGTTTTTTTTATAAAATTTTGCGTTTGTCAGCGAGTTTGGATGGTGAGTGGCCGACTTAGTGAGGTTAGTTCCAGCCGGAATGGGACTAGGATGTGGATCAACGGATGAAGCTGGGTCTCGCGTAAGTGTGGTGCATTTCACCCGATTCGGCTCTAAGCTGACTATACACTAGTTTTCATTGATAGTTGCTGTAACTGATGCCATTGTAGCCAGTAACCTGTAGACACTGGCAGCATAAAATAGATATAATGATTTACTAATTTAAGGAAATTTTCGAGCTGCAGGTGCAGTATTGAGTTGTTAATGGATTTCTATGTATTGGTTAGGAGGCTGTGGGTATTAATTTGGATTTAAATTCCCGGAAATTTCCCGATGCTTGTGCAATAATAATACTTTTTCCTCTTAGGCGCTGATTTAAAGTGACCAATGCCACTGTTAACCATTAAACCTATTTAATCTTTATATTTTTTTCTAGTAGATTGGAGGATTTACTGTCAGTTTATCGAGAACAATTTATCGTGAACAATTTATCGTAGAACAGTTTATCATAGAACAATTTATCGTGGACTCAATTTATCGTAGAACAATTTATCGTGAACAAATTATCGTAAAACCGTTAATCGTGAGGACAGATTATCGAATATCACAATTAATGTCTTGGATTTGAAATATGTATAAGAATTCGGCCATTTCTTAACCAACCATGTTGAAATTGGATATGGTGAATGGAAATGGGACCCTTTGATGATTTTTAGAAGAAGAAGTCCCAAAAATATTATTTTAACATACACAATTTTGGCAAAGCGCCATTCCACAAAGAATATTTAAACTAATTATTACATTAAAAGTATAATGATGACAAGTGCCATCTTACAATTAATAATTTAAATGAGTTTCAAGTGACAACAAGTGCCATCTCGCCATGACTAGCTTAAATGAATTTACTATAATAGCTGTATTCGTTTGGTAAATTTACAACACAATTGCATGTATCTAAATTGAGAAAAAATTTAGCTAAATTGAAAAAAAAAATAGATTTGCGTAAGCTAAATTCAATTTTTAGTTAAAAGCTTACCAATCGGAGTTAATTTTTTAGCTTTCTAAAAAAATTTCAGTTTAGCTAAAGTTTTCCCAATTTAGATACATGTAATTGTTGTTGTAAATTTACCAAACGAATACAGCTAATAATAGCCGTGTTTTTTTATTAGCCGTGTTTTAATAGCCGCCCGATAGATGTATCCGGACACGCAATTTTCTTCAAAAATCTATAAAAAAATATCTTGCTCTACCTATTTATCGGGAGCCGCTGTCGGGAGCACTATCCATTTCAAAGGGAAATTTTAAAATTCCTTTGTTTTGTACAACCCTTAAACCTTAGAAAATTATTCTTACAATAAAAATTTAAAACGCAGCAAGATGATTTATTTTTTGTAACGTCATGCCAAAATAAATGTTAATTGGTATATTTCAGGTCGTTAAATGTTTGTTTTATGGATGAATTAATTTTTTCATTTGTATGGTATAGCGACAACAGTGAATAAATAGCAGTTTCTGTAGAAACTTCCCTTCCGCACCGGATAGTGCTCCAATATTAAAACACTGCTAATATTGGAGCACTATATATTCCAGAACTTGTTGCAAAAATCATTAAAGAATCTCATTTCCATCTACCATATCCAATTTCATCATACTCGGTTAAGAAATTATCGAGTTCCGTCCCAGATGGCCATATTCCAGAACTTGTTGCAAAAATCATTAAAGAATCGCATTTCTGTCCACCATACCCAATTTCATCATAATCGGTTAAGAAATTATCTAGTTCCGTCCCAGATGGCCATAGTCCAGAACTTCTTCCAAAAATCATTAAAGAATCTCATTTTTGTCCACCATACCCAATTTCATCATAATCGGTTAAGAAATTACCGAGTTCCGTCCCAGATGGTCATATTCCAGAACTTGTTGCAAAAATCATTAAAGAATCGTATTTCTGTCCACCATACCCAATTTCATCATAATCGGTTAAGAAATTATCTAGTTCCGTCCCAGATGGCCATAATCCAGAACTTGTTTCAAAAATCATTAAAGAATCGCATGTCTGTCTACCATATCCAAATTCATCATAATCGGTTAAGAAATTATCGAGTTCCGTTCCAGATGGCCATATTCCAGAACTTGTCGCAAAAATCATGAAATAATCCCATTTCTGTCCACCATATCAAATTTCATAATACTCGGTTAAGAAATTATCGAGTTCCGTCGCAGATGGCCATATTCCAGAACTTCTTACAGAAGTCATTTAACTATCCCATTTCCAACTTACAAAATCCCATTTTATTTTATTAATGTTTTAAGCTGCTAATGGCCGAATTTAATAAAATTTTATAAGCCGAAGACACTTTAATTTTTATTTACAAATTATTTTGTTATACAGTAAATTTTACAAAGCTACGATAAACTGGCATACGATAAATTGTGTCTACTTTAAATTGTGTCTACGATAAACTGTTATACGGTCAAATGTTCACGTTAAATTGAAACACGATAAATTGTTTACGTTAAAAAGATCGTCACCCAGGTTGGAGTTGTGTTGTCTTTTGTCGTATGATCGCTGGGTGTCTGAAATCGGGTAGTTCCGTCCTACAATGCAATAAGAAAACCTTTCCTATCCTTCCGTCTTGTTATGGGTAAACAGCTTGTAAGAATGGCACCGGCACATCCTATCTGGTACTTGGTACCACATCCTAACTGGTACGTGATATCTGGTGCTGTCCTGTCTGGTGCTGTCTTTTAACTAACAATTTACTAACTATTGACTACTTAGGTGTATGTAGCCGGATCAAGTCGATCATATTTAACAACCTTTCCTATCCCTTCATCTTGTTATATGTAAAAGGGTGTACGAGGTGCCGATCGTTAACTCAAACGCACGGAAAATTTTGTTTAACTTGCATAACATAAAGCAGTTTGCATATTTTGGAAAATGGTTAAAAACAATATAAGTTGTTTGGAATAATAAGAATTGAAGGACAGTTATAGAATAATGATGGACAGTAGGAGCCCAAAAATAAGAAATTAGTAAAGAGTGATTACCTCTTTATTAAAAATAATAAAAAAAATCTAAATAAAAGTAAAAATTAGTGTTTAATTAAATAATCATGAAATAAATTAATAAATACTCCACTTGGCACATAAAGCCACCATAATATACTGAGGTGCTACTAGGTCCCATCATCAGTTTAACTTTGACCAAATTGGGATTTAGGGCGCTTAAGATTTTAGACCCGATTTTTTTTTTTCGAGAAACGCCTACAAACTGCCATGCTACATGGCGTGTATACTAAAATGCTCCTATAAAGGTCCCATCTAATAGAAAAAAGGTTAACTTTTCCAAAGTGGAGGTTTAAAGTAGTTACGACAACTAAATTTGACTTGGAGTACCACAAATCATCTAATTCAGGAACCATCTAATTCAAAAACAGGTTAACGTTGACCAAATTGGGAGATTTGGTTGTTTAGGATAGACAAACATGCCTTGTAGCCCTAGACATCAATCGTACAATTTCCTGAATTTTTCCGAGAAACTCCTACAAACCGGCATGCTAAGTGGCGTATATAGTGAGATGCTATACAAGATTTCATCTAATAGAGGAATACGTTTATTTTGACTAAATTTTGGGTTTAGGGTCCTTATGGCAACCAAATTTTCCTTGGAGCCCCACAAATCGCTCGAACAATTTTCTGAATTATTGTGAAAATTTCCTATAAACCACCATTTACTAAGTGTAAAGTACATACTGATATGATTCTAGGCCCAATATAGGAGATAAACAAGTTTATTAAAGTAAATTTGCTTTGAAGCAGTACAATTCGATCGAATAATTTTGGGATTTTTCCGAGAAACTCCTATACACGAGCATAAATGACGCAAATTCTGAGATGTTTCTAGGTTAACAGATTAAATTTTCCAAATTCGAGGGTTAGGTTAACCAAATTTTTCTTCGAGTAACACAAATCGATCGTACATTTTTCTAAATATTTCTGAAAAACTCCTATAAAGCAGCATGTCGTATAGCTTGTATGCTGCGATGCCAATATGTCCCATCTAATAGAAAATTAGGTTAGCTTTGATCAAATTGGGTGTATAGGGTATTAAGGGCAGTAATTTGTCTTGGAGTCCCACAAATCGACCGTACACTTTCCAGAATTTTTCCGTGAAATTATAAACAGGCATGCTAAGTAGCAGATAAAAGGACCGGTGTGAAGTTTACAACATCTATCAAAAGTGTTGCTACACAAAGTAACAAAAAACAAAAATGTAGATACACAATTTAACAAAAAGTGTAGAACTACATAAAAAAATTGTGGCAGGGTTGAAATTGTTATAATTTACACTAAATATAATCTAATCTAATCCGCAGTATATCACTGAGATCTTTGGGGAATTTTTTTGTTTACTGTAAATGGAAATAACAAGATAAAAAGTGTATACCGGGTCTTGTGGGTGTTTAAGGGCCATCAACACTAAATTCTAGAGATGACACCACAAATCTGAGTATACTGGCATTTTAGGGACACTCTCTTGAGTATACTCAGATTTGTGGTGTCATATCTAGAATTTAGTGTTGATGGCCCTTAAACACCCACAAGACCCGGTTTACACTTTTTATCTTATTATTCCCATTTACACTAAACAAAAAAATTGTAACAAAAAATATTTAGTGTAAATTATAACAATTTCAAAGCTGCCACAATTTTTTTATGTAGTTCTACACTTTTTGTTAAATTGTGTATCTACATTTTTGTTTTTTGTTAATTTGTGTAGCTACACTTTTGATAAATGTTGAAAACTTCACACCGGTTATAAAAGGAGATATTATAGGAGATATTTGGAATGCTTTTGTCCCGATCTAACATTTGCCAGGAATATCGTTGCTGTGACCATTACCTACGTCTCATACTTCTAATTCCCGTTCACCAAATACTTAATCGTTTACATTCGATGATGATACGATAGTGCGGATGCTAGTAATAAATACATCGCTATTAACAAACCTTTACAAACTGTTAACCCTATAAACATTATCACGCAAAACACCAACGGTTGTGAAGATGACATAGTCCACCTTCCTAACATTAATATACCTACCATTACAATCTAAAAACCGCATTTTTGAATTGCAGAGGGAATGTAATTGCAAATTAAACCAACGATAATAATTTGTGAGGTGTGGTTTACATTCAATCGTCTTTTGCCACGGACCTATGTAGTTATATAGTGACATAAAATTGAAATACATCACTTAGTTACCACATCCAGTATACGGCATATTCAAACCTAAATAAAATTTAGTTTATACTCCGAACCCCTAATTTGGTCAACATTGAGGGGTTTTCGGTTTAATGTAGCCTAGTAGAACCTTAGCATATAATTCATTGTGGCGTTGGGTCCCTTGGATTTTCTGAGAGAACTTATGAAACCCGTATATGCGATTTATAGGGAGTCGTTACCAATTGCACTGCCCTTAACACTGCCCTTAGTCCTAGAATTCTGCAAGGAAAGTATTTTATTAAAAGATAGAACCAAGTTGTACCTAAACATTTTGCCATCAACTTCGATTTTTCTTTTAATAAAATATGATGACAATTTTCATTCACGTCAATAAATTTTTTGTTTAAATTTAAATTAATCCTATATTTCATTAAAACAACCCACAAGACACTTGTGGGAAAATACAAACAAACAAATATAATTTTACAAACAAAATATTTATATTTCTTTACTCATCTCTCACTAAATATGCGGCGTATTTCAACAAGCACACTCCATCCGGGTCAGTAACTGAAACGTTAACACGAAAACGATCACTCTTGATAAACGATACCGGTAAATCGGGCATTGGTAAATCGGTTATAGCGATACGTGTCGGCTGGAAAGGACACGCAAAATCAGGGTCCACATTTGTATAATTAATTAATTTCGGTTTATACGTTTTCTCATTTTGCATCATTGTACAAAGTTTTGTGAGCGTACGATCACCTTGTTTACGATACTCATTTCCTTGCCACTCATAGACTTCTCCCTTACCAATTAGGTCATCGGTAAACGGAATAAGTAAATCATAATAACCATTGATTACGAACGTCGAACGATTAAATTTTCGTGATCGTATTGTGCCAAAATCAGCCATTTTATCACATCCCGGAGGCGGCGGTTCAATATGGTCTAGTCGAAATTTTGACGACTTAAAAAGAAGTAATTGCGATTATACAGTTTCAATCTTATTGTCAATTGGAAATTCGTTTACCTTAGACGCAGCCAATGTGCTCATATCACTTTGGTCAAACGTTGATGTGTTTGTTATGAAAACATGCATTTGAATTAATAAAATTAATATATTCACAGCTAATTTATCCATGGTCATTGTCACTGAATAATAAAAATTGGAAACTAAATTAATATCGATGGAGTTTTCCTTATTTATACAACATTTTGAGATGCAATGTTGCATGCTAGCAGCTTTATCACATCCGCATCAAATAATTCTATTTAATGAGCCTATGTTACACATTTTAATTTATGACGGTTCATTAGATGTACATGTTCTGTATTGAAATTAATTTTTTCATGTGAATCCATAAACGCTATACTGATAAGCTTGATAGGGGGATACCTTTCGAAGATTCAAAAAAGATGAAAGATGATCATTGTGATGATATTCGCGGGAGGCATCAAATAATCAAAAATTATACTTGGATAACATAACCTAATTGATAATTTAACCCTCAAAAGACATTATAAGTTGACTATTATACAAATCCATCTGCTGACACATTCCCGAACCAATTTTTAGATATCGGCGATGGAAAAGCTGCTGTCTATGAAAATACTGGATGTATAAAATTACCCACTAATTTCTACACAATCGTTGATTCGCAAAATGCTCTCATTGACCGCATATTTCCCGATGAACACACACAATACATAAATCATGCGTGGCTGGCAGAAAGAGCTATTTTGGCAGCGAAAAATGTGGACGTCGACGATTTAAACTTCAAGATACAACAGTCGTTGCCAGGCATGCCACCATACCTTCTACGACTGAAAGTTGGATCTTTGGTTATTTTACTTCGGAATTTGAACCCACCTCGGCTGTGCAATGGCACGCGATTGATTATTTAAAACTTGATGAAGAACATTATCGAAGCCACCATTTTGAATGGCAAATTCCGAGCCGAAAATGTCTTGCTGTCACGAATTCAAATGATTGCCATAGACGTGGCAATTGAATTCAAACGCGTTCAATTTCCTATTAGATTTTGGCATTCGCAATGACAATCAATAAGTCACAAGGCCAAACGATGTTTGTTTGTTGTTTAGAATTGGGCACACCATGTTTTTCACACGGACTACGTGGCATGTTCTTGCGTGTACAAACCGCATCGAGCTTATTTGTGTTGGCTAAAAACAAACAATGAATATGTCCGTTTTTTGTTTTTATCGGCGGTCATCGTCTACAGCGCTCCATTCCTCTTTCTGTCATAGATCCCATCCCCACACACTTACAATACATTCGTTAATTTTTATTCAACAACCAAAATATTCACTACAAATAATTTATATGGCAGAACAATGTTTACCGGGTCAGCTAGTCGTCCATGGCCGCACAGTGCTGAAACGATGCAAAATTATAATCTGGGATGAATGCACTATGGCATACAAACATTATCTTGGGGCGTTGATCAGAACACTCAAAGATTCTAAAAAACAACTATTCGGCGGCATTCTTTCACTCAAAAGAAATCAACGTACGCTGATGAGATCAACGCTTCCTTGAAATCATCGCCACTGTGGCGTAAAGTTGAAAAGTCCAGCTAAAAGTAAACATGCGCGTCCAAATGCTACAAGAAATGCTTGTTTTTTTTTATATTGCACACTGCGTCTGGGTTATTTTGAATATTCAGTGGCAGCTTAAATGCTGAATGTGCTGTTCTGCCTCCATCCAATAAAGTTGCTGCAATGCCAGATGAAATGATACATGTTTTGCCAGTTCCAAACTGCCAGCATAATGCGGTCGTAAGTGATTTTTTGTTCATGAGTCAGTAGTGGGACATTGCGAGTAACAATCGCTGGCATTTCTGCAGTATCGTACCGCAGTTCACGCTTGATTTCGGTGTCCACTAAATCAGATGCAGTTCGATTTGGCGAACTCATAACGAAATGACTGAGTGGTAAATTGGCAATGAAAACGCAAAGATCCTCGATAGCAATCAATGCTTCATTGTACATAGCGTCGCTGAATGTAATCGTTAGATTGTTGCACAATGTACGAACTCGACGCAGTATATCGTCAGCCATTGGAGCTTTGTGCTTATACCACAACGTGTCTACTCGTCCCGAGAAACATGTAGTGCGAATAGTAGACGAATTTGTGTTGCTGTACAAGCAAGCTGAGTGCAAGGCATGTATCTTTATATGTTGGATACTGTTGTCCATTCACTTTGCGTATATCTTGACATGACAATGGGCCGGGGACATTAACTAACATGAGTCGCCGATGTAAGCACTCAATCTGCTTTGGAGTGATTGTATATACTCGGCTCAAAGTGTTTGATTTGAATAGGCCGGGAGACGCATCACTTGGTGTGCCTTGCTTGCGGGACATCCATTTTTGTTTGATTCCATGTGAAATAGCGTGAGTGTAGTTTTTGGTGTATTTATGGCACGCTCAATTACTGTCTCGTTGGTGAAAAATACGCGCTGGCCGTTTTCAAGATGGACGGCTAATGTATAACTGGTGGGTCCCGTTCATGAATTTGTAATCAAAGATAGCGAGACAGCTTCATTGGAGCTGATGTACAAGCCAATTAGGTAGCGCATTATTTCGTTGATGTCATTCAATCCAGGAGTATTCACATTGGAATTTGGAATTTGAAACACAGCCATATCACTGCTTTAGTCACATACTTGCAAATGTATTTGATGCTCTTCACCGAACTGCAGAACTCAACATTAATATGAGCATTGAATGTTTTGCTCAGCAGAGGCGAATATGGTACCACCCACCGATGGTCAATGTCAATGTCTGCGTTGTTGATAATGTATTTAGCGTAATTGATTGTCCGCCTTTATCAGTATTTCTTCGACGATATATTGGGCGTATTTTGTCGACTAACCAAATCAAAATGTGTGAATGAGGTAATCCTCGATTCAATCGAATACATCCAGCAACGTGTGGGACTGAATTCGTGTAATTTTGTAATGAAGCTCATTAAAGACTTCAATTTTTGTTTGAATACACGTGCTGTAATGTCATGACGATGTATTGCATTTTGGCTTGGCAATAGCACAGATGTAATCTCCTGCCACTTTGGATTACATGTAAACGTGATAAATAAACACGGTCGTCTGAACACGCACACGAAAGTCATAGCATCCTGTATGTATTCTTGCGTATGACGAGGACTGCCTTCGTACGGTGATGGTAGAATGACAGAGTTACCAATTTCGAGTTACCAATATTCTGACATCAAAATTGGATGAAGAAACCACTGTCCTAAGTACACAATCGCCAGCTAATGCCGAATCATTGAATACAGGAAGGATTTTGTAAAGCACCAAAATCTGTCTTGAATTGTTTAAATGATATACATAACGGTTTTATGTGTAAATCAAAATCTAGATGCAGGCTTTGTAGCAAAAAGCATCATACGCTAATTCACAAAAAAGATGTAGATAACTCTAGCAATTCGATACCAGTTTCCTATAGCTTCAACAACCCAAGTCCAGAATGAAGATCCAATCAGTTATCAGTCATTCAACACAAACTCGAACTTCGGTATTATTGGATTCGGGCTCTCATAAAGACTTTTCAAACCATGACACTTTAAACGGTCAATATTTAGAAATTTTCAAACTTTGTATTTTTATGTTTATTTGCAATTTCCCAATAGTAAAATCCGAATAACTATAAATGCTATTAAAAATATTGATTAGTGTTTTATTTTTAACGGTTTGATTGTTTTTTGTTTTAGAAAACAAATATTTTTGGTATAATAAACACTTTCGGCTGAAAAATGTCGGCTGACTTCCACTGAGCGGGATAAAATGCGGTCGTTAAAATAGAATTAAAAATATGTAACAAGTATCTTGATACATTAGGAAAAATACGCTTAACAAATTTTAAACTAACCATATCTAGACCAGTGGGTTGCGATTTAACTTCCCAAATTGCAGAATGCAAATCGGCAATAGATATATCCGTCAACCTCTTTTTATTTTTCAATACAATATTTTCATTCAATAAATTGTGACGTCGATCTCTTTTTATTTTCTATTTAATTTTTTTATTTTTATTCTCAGTACGGTTATTTAACGTGAATTGACACTCATATTATAGTAGCTTACTGGTTTAAATATTAAATATTATCATTCTATAAAGATGTTATCTTTTGTTTTGGTGGCGGGAATTGGCGCATGAATTATTAATCATGTATTTTGTACAACGTTTTAATTTAATTTAATTTGATTGCGTTTATTTGAATTAATTACAACTTTCTCTTACATTTGTTTTATGAGACCAGAATAATAATTTTTGCAAATTTAATGATTATATATAGTTTTAGTAAGTTAGTTCCTAGTGTTAGAGTTACCTATGGTGTGTGCAGCGACAGGCTGTTCATTAATTTTGATATTAATTTCATTTTGATTTATATGTTTCTTATATATCTCACTTTTTCCGAAACATACTGGGATGTTACATGAATCATCTACGTGTTAATTCACATGCTTCCTCCTCAATAGTAAACAATGTGGTTCTCAAATCTTCAATTAACAGGTACACAGGTCTGAATTTTTCTTTTCTAAACACTCGTAGTATTCTTCATAAGATTGATGAAATTAGGGAGTTAGTGTGCGGTGTAAAACTTGACATTCTCTGCTTTGTTGAGACATGGCTCCATGATCGCATTCCGGATGCTTCAATTTGTCTTTCTGGATACAATATGTTGCGATTGGACCGAAATTTGGATTCAATAAAAAAGGGAGGTGGAATCTGCGTAATTCTCATAGAACTATTACTCGGAGCAACTAAGGTGTTGTTGGTTGTTGCATATAGACCGCCGAATAAACGTTTCCTTGAAGATTTTGGGACCTTCTTGCAAAATTATAGTGTTAACTATAATGATGTTGTACTGTGCGGTGATTTCAATTGTGACCTTAAAACAACTAAATCGACAACGAAAAAATTTAAAAGGTTACTAACTGAATACTCTCTCACTCCCGTGAACACCGAGCCAACATTTTTCACGTCACACTCTAGTTCATTATTGGACTGTATTATTTCTAATACGGATAAAATTGTATTTCATAACCAAATCTCGGTTGGATCACGATCTTCTTTACTTTTCCTATGACATTAAATATGAGAGATCTATTCCTAAAATCTCATTTCGCGACTATAATAGCATTAACTCATCAGATTTGCTTGATAAATGTAATAACTTAAACTGGAGCATGGTTTATAATTTTAACAACCCTGTTGATAAAGTAGAATACTTTACAGAACTAGTTGTAGACTTGTTTGAGGAATTTGTGCCACTAAGGACTATATCACCCAAACCTAAACAGCCGCCTTGGTTCAATGATGAGATCAGGGATACCATAAATTTCAGGGATTTTATTTTACGTCGGTGGAAGCGTACAAGAAGAATTAAACTGTACCAAGAATATAAAGCTGTACGAAATAAGAGTAACAATATTATAAAACGCGCGAAGTCCAATTATTTTTCATCTATATTGCACCCATCTCTTCCTTCAAAAGTGTTTTGGAAAAATTTGAAATCTGTTGGTTCCTTTCTTTCATCCAACGAAAAACCATCTACGCAATTTTCACCAAGTGAGTTTATCGCGTTTGGATGCGGGGCACTTTATAAATTTTAATAATATTTAAATATAAAAACACGAAATTTTTTACTTTTTAATTTAAATAAAATTTTTTATTTAATTAATTAATTTTTTGTTGCTGGTTTTTTGATGAGCTGCGGCGGCGTGTGTTGCTCCGGCGATGTCCAAAAATTTAATAGAACGAAGATAATTTTTTTCTTCGTCTTGCGTAAAATTAAAAATAAAACCAAAAATCAAAACCTGATTTTCTGGTTTTTAATATTACATGCACCAAAATGTTTTTGGTGCACCCTTTATAAAATATGTTTCCATAAACATAGATGATTGCCATGCCATCTCTTGAGCGATGGCATGGTGATGTGTAGGTGCGTTTTACTTGACTTTGGTTATGCAAAATCAATACGATCTGTATGCATCTCTAAATGATATGATTGTAGAGGTGCATATTGTAGATTGTTATGTAACCAAAATATAATTTTTCAATTCTATTTTGATTACACCAATTTCGTTATGTACAAGTGGTGATGTACATAATTTGTGTATACAAGATTGTTGTATATTTTGGGAATAATTCTTTATATGGAGAATTGTCCATTTATCAAGAATTATGTGAACGGAGGATTGTCCGTTGAGAGTAATTGTGCGGAGTTTCTTATAGTTGAAGAAACTACCCGCTACAAGTTCAATAATTACTTTTCTCATATCAGTGCACGTTCAGCGGGGTTACCAACCGTTGATGTTCTAATGAACTCTAGTTCGATGGAAGGTAACTTTAGTTTTAATAACATCGATATCACTGATCTTATGGATGCTTTGGATTTCGTTAAATCAAACGCTGTCGGAGTTGACGAAATACCAATTAAGTTCGTTAAACTTATTTTACCAAAGGTTGATTGCTACTTACTACATATTTTTAATAGCCTAATAACATTTTCTATCTTTCCTGAGAAATGGAAGCAATCAATCATTATTCCCATTCCTAAGAATAAAAATCCCAAATGCTTATCTGATTTTCGCCCTATTAGTCTGCTTCCCGCTTTGTCTAAAGTTTTTGAAAAAATACTGCAATCACAAATATTAACTTACGTTGAATCGGAAAATTTACTATCAAAGTACCAGTCTGCTTACAGACGTCATTTCAGCACTACACATCAATGACGACATCCGCAGGGCCATAAATAAGGGTTATCTAGACTTTAGTAAAGCTTTCGATAAAATTGATCATTCAATTTTGGTTAGCAAACTTCGTAACAGTTTTAAGTTCTCAATGTCGGCTTGTCGTTTGGTTTTGTCATATCTATCAAATCGATCACAATTGGTTAGATCTAATTCCGGAATTTCTAGCTCTTGTTATACTAATTGCGGTGTTCCCCAGGGATCGGTATTAGGTCTTTTCTATTCATGATGTATATAAACGACCTACCTGCTGTTATCACTCAATGCAAATATCACCTTTTCGCTGATGACCTGCACATTTATAGATTTTGTAGGCCCAACGAGATAACAAATTCTATTGGAACTGTTAATTCCGATATCGAATTGATTACGAAATGGTCTATAGAAAATTATCTTGAACTTAATGGTGGAAAAACCAAATCTATTATTATATCTTCTACAATTCGTGATACGCACTACCTACCTAAAATCAGTGTACTTGGAGAGGAGGTAGATTTCTCTGATTCTGTGAATAATTTAGGCTTAACTTTTGACAAATGCTTATGCTGGAGTTACCACATCGAAACAGTTTGTAATCTAGTAATTTCTTTATTAAGAATGTTATGGGCTACCACGAAGTGCTTTAATACCAATCTTAGACTCCAATTGGTGAAATCTTACATCCTTCCACATTTTTTGTACGGAGATATTGTCTTCTTTGTATTAAAGAAGAAGTACTTTAATGAACTTCGATTGATATTTAATTCTTGTGTGAGATACGTATACGGGCTAAGAAAGTACGACCACATCTCGAATTTTACTAATTCATTACTTGGTTGTTCTCTTGCTGAATTCTATGAGTTTCGAGTTTGTTTATACATTTTCAAGTTCTTAAAGTATAAACAGCCCACCTATATTGTTGAGAAATTAGTTTCGTCTTCCAATCGTCATATTCATCTTTTGACTCCGGCTATTAATAAATGTAATCTGATGAATTCATCATTCTTTGTGAGGGGAGTTAGCATGTGGAATTCGTTAAGTAATGACGTCAAGAAATCTAAATCTCCTGCCGTGTTTCGGAAAAAATACTTTTCTTCAGCTTAATAATATCAAAATTCTATTTTTCTTCTTTTGCCAATTTCAAGTTTTGAATCGCTAATATATCGCTGTACACCTATAGGTTAATTTAATAAATAAAATTTGTAATAGATTAGAATAAAGTAGTTTGCCACTAATGTAATAAGTTCATATGAACTTCAAACATTTATATTAAAATAAATAAATAAATAAATAAATAAATATATTTGCAAACGAAACGGAATTTAGGGATTCTACGGATACTAAATCAATATTGGAAAAATCATGGGTGGAACTAGAATTACTTAGGTAATGGTTAAAATCATTAGCTTTGAAATTTATCGAAGCACCCCCTTTGCAACTACCAAGGCCCAAATTGCGAACGTTACGCCAAAATATCTTAGAGGGAAGTGAGGGATCTAACTTATCCTTGAAAAAATTTTGCTTAGCGATACGAATTAAACTTACCGCTCTATTTCGAGATTGCTTATAAGCTAGATAAGACCAAGAATTAGGGCTCATTTTCCAAAGACGATTTTTGGAAAAACGAACAGAAATAGCATTCGAAATCTCTTGCGTCATCCAAGGAGGGGAGGGATCTAGGTCTAAAATAAACAGCAGTGAGAGGAACGCAATTATTAAATACATAATTAATAGAGGAGTTAACATAGTCAATTTGATCGGTAGAAGTACTAAGAGAAAAAATATTGTCCCAACAAATAGAGCCACAAATTGATGAAAGATGAGATTCATCAATTTTCGAAAAATCCCTAAAGCTGAAACTTTTAGGTTTAGGACGAGAGTAATAATTAACAGAAAAAACAAGGAGATCGTGATGCGAACCAATACCAAGAGACAATTGATTGAAAAAACAAATGGAATTATCAGCAGAAGCGACAACATGATCAATGAGAGAATAAGAACCACCACTTGCGGTTGCATAAGAGTAAGTGGGCGCTTCAGTGTTATAAACTGGAAGATTATTGCTATTTAAGATATTTAAATAGCTACGAGAAAATAAAGTCTCAAAATTGAAATCACCCGAAATGAAATCTTCATCATACCGACAGGAAAAATAACTAAAAAGACACTCAATGTCGAAAAGCTATTTTTAAAATTGAGCATACGACCTCTTGTTCGTTTTAGGAGGATTATAAACCACACCAAAAAGGAATTCCGCTTATTGACGAAGACATTTAGAAAAAGAAACTCAAAGTCAGAAACGAGCCTTTGAGAAATTGAGAGGGGTACCAATAAAACATTACATTCAATATGCTCGTTAACATAGAGGCATATTCCGCCATAATTAACCGGTGGATTAGCTCTATCACGCCTGAACGAATTATAACCACTAATGGCCAACGCGGAATCGGGAATATCAGACGATAGAAACGTTTCCGATAAGCAAATGACATCAATTGAGATGTGCTCGCATGGTGACTAATATTGTAATAAAAGTGGATGAAAGTGGGCTATCTTAATATGTTTGTGCTATTTCCATAAATAGGCCATGGCTCTTGGCATAAATTTTCAAAAATATAATGTTTTCCTCTAAATTCGGCAAAAGTAATGCTACACTATGGAAATTATCGCAAAATCTGGAGATGTGCTCGCATGGTGACTATATGGTAATCAAAGGGGATAAAGTATGCTAGAAGAATTCGTTTTTTTCAAATTTTCCTTAAAGCAAGGCATAATTGTGACCAGTTCAAACCATATATTCTTAATCCGCCAAATTTATACTTTTTATGTGTCAAATTTAAATTGAAGTTTAATTCATATACCTTTCTAATAATTTTCGGGCTGGGCTAACTTCCCAAACAACTATTGATTTGGAATCTTAACAAATTTTGGACTTGGCTAAATTTACACAAGAGCAAGTGTTTTTTTTATTGATTAGTGCTACCTGATGAATTTTGTTTTATTTCTGGGGTAGAATCGTATGATATCTTTATACATATATACGTTATGTAAATATAGATTTGGTTTAATTGATTTCCTACATTACCATATTTTCACAAAAGTGATTTAATTCAAAACACCTTTATATAAAACATAAATAACTACATGTGACAGCTTATTGAATGTTATAAATCATTCATTCACAACACCTTACAAAACCCCTAAAACAATACAAAACAGTATGAAAACTACGCACATAAATCAAAACCAGAAACATCGGTCTGTCATCTCGATTCATCTCATATAATGTTGGATATATTATTCCAAAAATTATTTTGATAAATAAATTTTATGAATCCGTTTTTTGTGTGTACCACGCATATATTCAGGCATATACACATCGCCGAGATAACAACAATGGTTAATACGAGATATAAATAAATTATAATAATTTGTTGTAAATTGCATATAAATATATTTCATATTCAATCATTATCATTCATCATATTACCATTAAAATACAATGATGCTTTTTGATCATCATCATCATCATCAACATAATCAGAATTGAAAAACCACTACACGATTTATTGTTTACATATACGCGTAGCTATAGGCTAGAATGAGACGCAAAACAATTTATATAGCATATTCAAGTGGAAAATTCATCTAAATCATCCATCAAAATATTTCTATTTATCTTTAAAATAATTTTCCATTTTATACTGTACAATAAAGAAGTGCGGAAAGTATTCGAATAGCAAACATAAATTTTGGGAGTAGATCAGTATTTCTGCAAAACATCTTACAGTGGGCTGCACGATAATTATCAATAATTTTTGGAAACACGCGATTTTCTTAAATGTTTTCACAAAATTAATTAGTCATGTGCTGCCTCCTGCTGAGTGTATTTGATTTTATTATTTTTCTCATACTCACCGGAAACATTGTATTTCCTTATATTGTCATTCTACGAAAAAATAATTTTTCGATTTACAGATTTTTCCATGCGTCCTTTAAGCGAGCAAAATAAATTGATTTCGCTTAAGATGGGCCATGGTATAAGCGAAATATTTTAAATGTTTAGGAAATATATTGCTTTGTCTGTGAGAAATATTTAGATTTATTAATTTATCCTTTAGAAGCAACGCGGAAAGATTAAAAAGCTCAAGCTTTGCAGTCAAAAAAGCTTCACTTTGTTTTATTGATAAAATAACGTGGTTTCCAATAGGAATTATACAATTTAAAATGGTTATAATGGCAACACTGCGTATTATTTTTTGACAGTTCTTATGTCATTTGTGTTTAGTAGGTTATACCATTTAACCATTGAAAGATATACGCTTCAACAACGTTTAGAAATTGTGAAATTGTTTTATCAAAATCAGTGCTTATTTGTGAATACTGAGAGAAATTTAAGAAGAATTCAGTTAACCGACTCACTATTCGTCGTATTGTAGCCAAATTTGGAAGTAAATTTTCTCTACACGATACAAGAGTACCAGTACGACAAAGGAATGCACGCACACTAGAGAATATTGATTTTCTAGCAGCAAGTGTAAGAGAAAATCCAAATGTATCGGTTCCACGTCGTTCTCAACAATTAAATCTTTCTCAAGCAACAACATGGAGAATTTTAAGGAAAGATTTGGGTTTACGTCCTTATAAAATTCAACTGGTTCAAGAACGGAAGCCATTAGACAACAATAGATGTCGTTTATTTTCTGATTTTGCTCTTGAACAACTCGATTAACAGAAATAAATAAACAGAATGACAGAAATTGGAGTGATGAAAATCCACACGAAAAAGTTCAGACACCGTTACATTCAGATAAAGTTACTGTGTGGTGTGCAATTCATGCTGGTGGAGTGATTGATCCATATTTCTTTGAAGGAAATGGTCGAAGAGTAACAGTCACTGGAGAACGATACAGAACAATGTTAAATGATTTTTTTTCCATATATAATGGTATAAAGTAACATTTCAAATAAATTTTTTTTAATTTTTAAATTGTATCATTCCTATTGGAAAGCTCTTTATATCTACATAAAACAGCATTAAAAAAATCTAGATACTTTACTGATGACCCCGAATACAATTTTCAAAATTTTATTCAGTTCAAAATAAGTTCACTACCAAAAATTAGTATGCTGATCTCGCAGGTGCCCCTCCCCCCCTCACATGGCATATATAATAAGATGTGCCAATTAGTACAGAAGTTAAATCAAGGTGTTCATTTGAAAATCAACCCGGTTAAAGTTAGCCTCTAGTTGCCAGCCGGAAAAAATCGATAATGCAGATAGTGTCTTTGTTATATCAGCCAAAAATATTACATGTTATGACTAGAGGATGAAAGGTGATGTTTCTATTCTACTGAAGTTAGCCGAAAAACCTGAATTATCGACATATTTTGAATCAGGTGCTAGTACAAAATTTTGATAATATTAGCCGAAAATTACATGTTATTTGAAGTTAGCAGTAAATTATTGCGGAAAAAAAATTAAAAAATCAATAATAACATAATTTTAATGTATGCGGATGCACGCTTAGGATTAATTTGTACTGGGTGAAGTTAGACCAATTCGTAAATAGCTGGCTCCCGTATTTATAATTAGTCGTGTTATGTCCAATGAACTTGAGTTATGGCACTAA
The DNA here is from genome assembly GCA_963691935.1 of Nephrotoma guestfalica. Taxonomy (NCBI): domain Eukaryota; kingdom Metazoa; phylum Arthropoda; class Insecta; order Diptera; family Tipulidae; genus Nephrotoma; species Nephrotoma guestfalica. Next base: position 183,379,562 of record OY829915.1, on the reverse strand, counting down.
TAGCACCTGTGCCAAAAATCAGGTGTTCATTGTTAGTGCCACAACTCAAATTCATTGGCCTATAATACGACAAATTATAAATAAGGGAGCCAGCTATTTACGAAACGGTGTAACTTCACCCAGTACAAATTACCACTAAACATGCATCCATAGATTCAAATTATATGTGATATTGATTTTTCTAATTTCTTTTCGGCATAAATTTACTGCTAACTTCAGTAGCATGAGGTTTCTGACGAACTAAAAATAACAAAAAGCTTTACAACAGCCTAAAAAGTGTAACACTTTCAAAAAAAAAACGTATTATGCAAGACGATAGAAATTGTTATAAAAATAAGGTCACAATGGCAAGCTAATTTAGCCATAACCATGTGCCATAACCATCCTTTATGTTTTCTGGAAGCCAACATATTTATGTGGTGCAGCAGTCATATAGTTTTTTTAATTTGAACATTTTGCTATAGTATAGAAAGTGTAGTGATGCTTCAATCATCAATGACAAGGCATCGTAGATATGTCTAAGTAAATCGAAGTATGCTATGGTGTAGTACTGACCCTATTGTATCTTTTGTAAAAGCCAACATATTTATGCAACCCTTCGAAGCATAAATTGTCTATTCTTCAACCATTTCGAATTCATCATCTAACCATGTGAATTCATTTTCGATGGTAGATGCAAATGCAGACGAAATCACGGCCGCATATTCAACCATTCGAATTCATCATCCAACCATGTGAATTCATTTTCGATGGTAGATGCAAATGCAGACGAAATCACGGCCACATATTCAACCATTCGAATTCATCAACTAACCACGTGAATTCATTATCGATGGTAGATGCAGATGCAGACGAAATCACGGCATCGTATCCAACCTTTCGAATTCACCATCTAACCACGTGAATTCATTATCGGTGGTAAATTCAAATGCTGGTGAAATCACGGCCGCATATCCAACCATTCGAATTCATCATCCAACCACGTGAATGCATTTTCGATGGTAGATGCAAATACAGACGAAATCACGGCCGCATACTGAACCATTCGAATTCATCATCTAACCACGTGAATTCATTATCGGTGGTAAATTCAAATGCTGACGAAATCACGGCCGCATATCCAACCATTCGAATTCATCATCTAACCACGTGAATTCATTATCGGTGGTAAATTCAAATGCTGACGAAATCACGGCCGCATATCCAACCATTCGAATTCATCATCCAACCACGTGAATGCATTTTCGATGGTAAATTCAAATGCTGACGAAATCACGACAGGATATTCAACTATTCGTATGCTATGGTGTAGTACTGACCCTATTGCATCTTTTGTAAAAGCCAACATATTTATCCAACCCTTCGAAGCATAAATTGTCTATTCTTCAATAGACAATAGTCTTCTATTGTCTATTATTCAACCATTTCGAATTCATCATCAAACCGTTTGAATTCATTATCGGTGGTAAATTCAAATGCTAACGGGATCACGGCCGCATATTCAACCATTTAAGTTTAACATCAAAGCCCTTGAATTCATTATCGGGTCGCACGTACTACACGATAGCATACTTCGATTTACACAGACAACTCTACCTTGTCAACGGCCTTGTCAATGGCCTTCGAATGGTTGTTTTCGATTTTTTATGATTCCAACAGAGAAAATTTATGCTTTGACGAATCCGATAATTATGTTTGCTTCTACCAAAGATGTAAAAGGGTCAGTAGTACACTATAGCATTCTGTGATTTACTAAGACAACTCTACGATGCCTTGTCAATGGCCTTCGAACTGTTCACATTTTTAAATGGACATCTTCGATTTGTGCATTTCTGCCTTCGAGTTTTGTGCCACAAATGGATGAATTGTTAGTACTCTTGAATCGAAAGTGGGTAGAAAAGATAGTCGTCTGTGAAAACTCACGTCACCCAATATTCTTTATTAGTAGTTAGTAATCAAGTGGTAAAATTTTTACGGGAAATAATGAATGAGACAAACTCTTTTGTTTTTAACTCGTGTGATTCGTTGACAATGTTTTTGCGAGTTTTCCTATTGATTTCGTTCACATTTCCCGAGACCACAAATTTAAGTTGTAGTTGTTTAGTTGTAAAATGTCCGCAGTGCACCCAACACAAGCATTTGAAATGTGACGATGTCGTCAGATTGTGTTCTGTACTTTTATAATTGAACACAAAACAGAACACATGGCACAGAATTATAAGTATGTCAGAACATCTACGAGAACGAATTCTATTTCAAGCGCTACCAGTTCGAACAACCATTCGGTCTGCATGGAGTGTACATGTTCGTTAAAGACCGTACGCTCGACATCAGAAGTACGAAGTATTCCCAAAGACCGCTCAAACTATTGTGCTTCAAATATCACTACCTAGTAAACACCTTTTCTTAATTAGTTTGTATTGATTCCCTAATCAGACGGATTCAGAAGCTATGATATTATTTGGTTTGTCAGACAAATGTGATGACATGCAAGAAATATCCCTACTGCGAATTAATTTTAGTTGGTGACTATGCCCACCATAAAGAATGGTCGAATCACCAAGCTACGAATTGTGATTGGCTCTAAGCGGAGGGGTGTGACTTCGCTTGACTTCACAGATATTGTTAGTGATTCTACATTTAAATGTCCAAATTTTTCGAGAGTTCATATTCTGATCTTTGTCTCACTTTATTCCTCATTCCATAAAATCAAGTGTCGAGGCTGGTATTGGAAATTGTTACCATAACCTGAAAAGAGTAAAAATATCTGGCCAAACACTAACTGAATTCAGACAGCAACCAAGGCGTCTCTAAATTTATCAATCTAAATTTTAAAATCTTTTCAATAGGTGTCGCCAAAGCTGCCAAATAAAATAAAACTGCTTCCAAGAGCTATGCGCAAAGAGATTTATTTTGAGCAACATAAGCTCAAACGAAACACCTGTAAAAAAATCGGTGCTAAGGAAGCGAAAAGAGCAGACCGATGAAACAACATCATAAAACATCCATTTTAGCGTTGGTAGGAATCCATATCTGCAGGTCGATTTACACCTTCACTTCGAACTCGACCTTAGTTGTCCCCGATGATGTTACGACTCAGTGAATTTCGCATTGTGATTCCAAAATGTATCCCATCAACATTTCTGAGGAAGTTGTCTTCTGAAACTAGATGAAAATGGACGTAAATAAGGCCACCAGAGCCCGGCGGAACCAGTGACTTGGAAAAAGGTAAACCCGAATGCATGGAAGAGTGCAATGGTACAATTAGTTCTGAAACGTATTTGTGATAAATCTGACCCCTCAAACTATTGGCGAATATTAATTGTGTCTAAAGTTTTTGAGAAAATCATGGATAGTGAAGTAGTATGGCTTTTGTGAAACCTGCCCCACAACCGATATCTTGACGTATGTCGCAAACAAATGGAATTTCACCGTAAACCAACATGGCGAGGCCCTTGCAATCACTTTGGATAAATCTAGGGTTATTGACAAGGAATGACCTGAGAATATCAATTTTAAACTTGTGACATACAATAGATTCGATGGCCATCACGTGGATAAAAAGTTTTCGTAAATGCCGCAGTCCTTCAACCATCAGTTTTATCACCGACGTTGTTTTTGTTATACAATTCATCAATTATTTGCTGGATGACACAGTTAAGTGACAACGAATCCCTTTTGTGGTAAAATACCATGTAATCGTGGGTTGTGATTAAATTCGTCTGCGTGTTCAAATTAGCAACAATTTTAAATGGAATGAATACATTATTGCACAGGATACGTCAGCTTCAATAAAATTTGTGTCCATTCAAAGATGCAGAAGGATATTTAAAGTGCATCAAGTTCTCCAGTTATATAAGACCATCATTAGACCATGTAGGGAGTATTGCTGTACAGTTTGGGGTGGTGAGCTGAGTGCCATCCGAATAATAGGCAACCCTAAACTTACAAAGATCGAGACCGCCTACAATACTGCAGAGAGGTTACAGAACTTTGAGTGGTCTACGTATTAATACATGGTAAATGTTCACCATTTGTTACATCAGGAAGATTATCAGGAGGTACGGTCATTACACATAGGCTTATGGCGAAGCTGCCGAAACCTCGAATTAAGGAAGCCAAGCGCAGATTTATTTATCGAACATCCAAGATTTGGAACTCGCTAGTCGGGTTCAAATTTCCGTAGGACTATAAAACGCATAAATTTAGGGCAGCTATCAACCTTTACTTGAAGGATCGCGCATTGGCTGCATGGGCTCTAACAGTTACAAGTAGCTAGGACAGTCTAAAGTCAGCTCAACACCCAATTAAAAATAATCTTAAAAAATACAATCTATTGTTAAATGAATGATCAACTTTTGGATTTTAAGGCAGCAACTACAAGATCCTAGCATATCATCCAGATGTAGGTTATGTTGCAAGATAGGGCGCACCCCACGAGACTCCTTGGTGACATATCGAAGAAGTATAGTTCATGTCTCTTGCATGATCGACATCCGTGTACCGCCTAATGAAAAGGAGTGCTCCGATGACAAGGAAAATCAATCATTAGAGATTGTATCGAAGCATCGAGCTGATCAGGTACTTGAAGAGTTACATCTAAGTGAACTCGAACTGACTTGCTAATTAGTAGCATTAGCAGAAACGCCTCCAGCTAAATGGAAAAGTTATACAGCAGTGTAGTTTCAAGGCAATCTGGACCGAGTTAGGTATTAAGGTGGATTTGCATTTGCGACGTGTAACGTGTGACAGGTTGAAATAAACGTGACGCTTTCTTGACAACAAATTGACATTTGCGACGGATGCCGCCACGCACACTTTAAATATTTTTTGTGGTGTATATTAAAACTACGTCATTTGTACTTACAAATTTGTATGTTCTAGTGCGAGCGTGACGGAAAAGATAAAATTAAACCATGTCTCGACGTGTGGCGTGTGCCGTGTGACGAATGTCAAAATATTCGTCTCTGATTGGCTACAAGCTCCCGTCACACGTCACACGTCGCAAATGTAAATCCACCTTTAGTCTGTATGGAGTGATTCTTACACAAGGATCTTTGGCTCAGATTGAAGTAAAGATGAAGAACGGTAAACTAACAACGGTTGAGGCGGCGATGTGCCACTGGTGATTTACAAAGAGGGTGGCCGATAGTTCATGAATAACAACAAGGATGTAGGGATGTGGAAGCAAGCACAAAAACTTTCAACTGCAATAAGAGGGATAATGCTGGGTACTATACTAGGATATATATCGAGGCGAAAACGGAAGGTAAGTTCGATTGGCTTTATTGGAACTAAACTATAAAGAGGTTTTTTGGAGAACAGCAGAAGGCGAGTATAGTTACAATTTTGCCTATTGTAACACATTGTCCTATTACCGGACAAGTGGAGCAGTGGTTAAAGCTTCGGCACTTGGACCGGGAGGTGCTGGGTTCGAATCCCATCAGAGGCTAGATGCAAATCGAATTTTCATCAACGATTACGATCGGTGATGCTAATAAATACAACTAAGACCATCTGATGGAGTGCAGAATTCCGTGTCACGCGCCGACCCACCTTCCATGTCAATGTACAGGTTGACGTGGAGCTTGCAATGTGCAGGTGGTATACTGTAGTTGTGTGAGTAGGTGAAGTAGGTGGGTTAATGATGTGGAGTGAATGAGTTGTATCACAATGGGCCTAAAAATTGGCGTAAGTGTGCAGTAAGCAACCACTGAAACCTAACACATTGTCCGAACGAAGAAAGTAAGGCACTCAAATCTGTTTGTAATCAATTAATGTAATTTTGATTTTGGTGCCTCGCAAAAAATGTTACGTATCGTGGCCAATCCTGGGTTTTAAGCAAACTTAACACAAGTGGGATTTAGCCAGTGTAGTCATTTACGACGATCAGTTACTAAAATATGACGGATTATTGTAATTGAAAACTGTCCAAGTTTTTGATAATGTTATTCATGAAAACATGTAGATAGGGAAGGTTTGTTTCCCATATGATGATAATTCCAAACGAATTATGGGAAAAATTTTCAGAGTAAAGCTGATAGCCGACAAAATTAAACAACTATGACATCACAAATTGGGATTATTCCTCTTATCAAACAAACATTAAATTCCGAGCATTTTACATAGCTGGTAAACATTTATTTTGATAGTACGAGTAATTATATCGCCCGATTTGGTTCCATGTGCATCATCCGTCCTATAAATTAAAACTATTTTCTGATTTACTTTAACGTGCACATAGTTCACAAACATGAAATTAATCGGTTTAGTATTTTTTGCCGTTATTGCATCAATTAGTAGTGTACGGTATCAGGATGTGGCGTCGCCCGAAGAGCAATGCGAAGTTTGTGGTGATTTCATTGATTTTATGGTAGATGATGACTGGGCGAAATCGGTTCCAAATCAATTTGTCGAGTTGCTAATTTTCGAAAATTTCCAGGTATCAAGCGATTACAGCAGAAATTGTGACAAATCTTAATCTCTAATGATATCTTCTATTTTAGGAAACATGCATATCTGGCTGTGGATTCAACAATGATTTAAAGGCAGAATTCGAATATGATGAAGTGACCAACGAAAATTCTTTTCCAAATCTTATAAAAATGGCTGGCTGTCAAACATGTGAAAAAATATTAAATGAAACTGCATTCTATTCGCATGGGTTTGATTTTAGCAGTATTAAATATTCATTGCGGCATGTGTGTCAACATATCAAAGGTATTATAGACACGGTGAAATGTAAATTGTTCATAAAATTGCGAGAAAGCAAAATACTTCATGCCATCTATAAATATAAGAAAAATGCACGAGCTGCATGTATTAATCTGGAACAATGTTGAGTTCTTTGAATCATTATGTATGGAGCATGTGCAGCCACCGTATATAATGCTTAGCATGTATTTAGAGAATTTGAATAAAAAACACTTTCCGATTATTCGAATGTAAAACAAAATATTATCAATAATTCAGAAAATCCTCGTTACCTGTAGAGAATTGTAACGATATACATTCAGTAGTTTTGAAGTTGCCATCCTATATACCATAAGGAATATTGTTGTTTGTGTTCTGGATGTGATTTAAAGTTATTTTTTGTTGGTACTACATTCGTACGTTGTATACTTTTATGCTGTAAAGTAGACAAACGTAATCTTCTTTAGTAAGTCTATACAACATTATTTTGTAATTTATTATTAGATTTTCATTCCATTTTCTCCCAGTTTTTCTGTATCTGGCTTTCCATTATGCATGTATAGTATTGTTGCTCAATTTTAAGTTTTCATTTTTAATTTTTTTTCACTTCTGGAGCATGTTTAAAGAAGAAAAATGTTTCCCGAATACTGGGTGACACATTCTACTGTGGGCAAAAAGTAGTAAGAACATTTGATTTAAATTTCGCGGGGAAAACCATTCGTCGAAATATTTTTTTGTTCTATGTTGGTATGACTGTCAGTGACATCTGAGCCAAATGTCACATCAATATAATCATTAGTGTTTAGTATACGCTTGTCTTTCTGAAGCACAAAAAGTGCATTCGGCGATTTTTACAATGAGTGAAATTATTCAACAAAGAAGTTCCATTAAATTTTGTGTGCGGAATCAATTTTGTGGTGTCGAAACGTTCAGAATGTTGCAAAAGGCCTTCGGTGATAATTGTATGTCGCGAGCAAATGTATTTGGTACAAACTGTTCAAAGAGGGTCGAGAACGTGTTGACGACGAACCACGTCTAGGACGGCCATCAACATGAACTGATGATCAACACGTTAATAAAATCAAGGAATTGGTGCTCGAGAATCGACAATTAAAAGTCAGGGACCTTACTGGAATCGTTGAAATATCGGAAGGATCAGTGAAAACCATTTTGAAAGATCATTTGGGCCTAAGAAAAGTGAAAGCATGATTGGTTCCAAAATCACTAAATTTTTTGGAAAAACAGTGTAACGTTGACGTCTGTGAAACAATGCTTTCCGACTACCAGGATGCCTTGAAACGTATTTAAACTGGCGATGAGTCTTTGATCTATGCGTACGACCCGGAAACAGACGATCAATCGGCCGAATACCGTGCTAAAGATGAGCCGAAGCCGAAAAAACCACGTCAAAGCAAGTCAAAAATCAAGGTGATGTTGACAGTTTTCTTCGATTATCGAGGTGTGGTGCACTATTTGAGGAATACTATTTGGGTCTACAACTCCACGATAATGCATCTTCCCATACTGCATTGGTTTTACGTGATTTTTCGCCAAAAATTCCACCCATATCGTTCCGCAACCACAGTATCCGCGTGATTTAGCTTCGTGTGACTTCTGGCTGTTCAGCAAACTCAAACGACCGCTCCGAGGAAACCGTTTTGAGCTAATTGAAGACATTAAACGTGAATCGCTACGCGCATTGGAGGCTATTCCGGAAATTGACTTTAACAACTGTTTCGAGGATTAGAAAAAACGTTGGCACAAGTGTATTGAGGCCGGGGGGATTACTTTGATGGGGACGAAATAGATTTGGAGAAATAAATAAAGAATTTTAAAATTATGAACAGTCTTACAATTTTTTGCCCACAGTATTAGTTCAACAAAATTTTACTTTTCTTTAAAATAAATTAAATTGAGCGATGGCCATATTAGATTTTAAATTTTGAAGAAGAGGAAGAGTGGAAAAAAACACCAGTGACTTAATTACTATAAATCAAGTCACAGTAGAACAGTAAATTGCAGAGTAAAATACTTAGTCATCACATTGTTGAGACCCAGATCTCATGTAAAAGTCCGCAAGTAAAAACCCCTGGGGAAGGGGTCTCAAAACCAGCAGTATTTAAATCATAATGCGGCTCACGAGAGGTATCTTCTTAATTTACCTGACCAAAGTGCCTAATATTAAATTTTTTAGTTATTGAGACTATTGAGAACAATGCAATCGAAGCGGTCAAATTTTTATATAAACTTAAAATTTCACAAATTATGCAGTGTCAAATATTACGGGTGAGGAAAACAGTATTCGGTCGCCACCAAAATGATGACTGATTTAGTTTCTAGACTACTTAATGAGCCTTGTTATAGCTTAAAGCCGTTAAACTTTTAATTGGATCGACTCGCTAGCAGATCTGCTTAGTCTCGCCATGCTGCTGGCCGACATTGTGGCTGACAAGTTTTGGCTCCGTGGCCAGATTTTATTACATCCGAAGATTCGTCTTAGTAATGTAAGAGAACACCATCTTTGCCAAGCGAGAAAACTGGACGAGGTGCGATGATTATTATTAAAGTCACAAAATACGAAGTTTTTCTCAAACGAGGAAAAACACAGGAGTGCAATTTTTAACAAATAAAAAATAATACTGTGGGCAAAAATAGTAAGACTTTGTTCATAATTTTAAATTTTTTTATTTATTTCTCCAAATCTATTTCGTCCCTCTCAAAGTAATCCCCCCCGGCCTCAATACACTTGTGCCATCGTGTTTTCCAATCCTCGAAACAGTTGTTAAAGTCAATTTCCGGAATAACCTCCAATGCGCGTAGCGATTCACGTTTAATGTCTGCAATTGATTCTAAACGGTTTCCCCGGAGCGGTCGTTTAAGTTTACTGATCAGCCAGAAGTCAAACGTAGCTAAATCAGGCGAATACGGTGGTTGCGGAACGATATGGGTGGAATTTTGGGCGAAAAAGTCACGTAAACAAAATGCAGTATGAGAAGGTGCATTATCGTGGTGCAAAAACCAAGAGTTGTCGACCCATAATTCCGGCCTCTTTTTACGAATAGCTTCGCGCAAACGACGCATAACACTCAAATAGTATTCCTTGTTGATAGTTTGGCCGGTCGGAAGGAATTCGGGTGCACCACACCTCTATAATCGAAGAAAACTGTCAACATCACCTTGATTGTTTACTTGCTTTGACGTGGTTTTTTCGGCTTCGGCCCTCTTTTAGCACGATATTCGTCCGATTGATCGTCTGTTTCCTCGTCGTAAGCATAGATCCAAGACCCATCGCAAGTTATAATATGTTTTTCCAAAAATTGAGTGATTTTGGAACCAATCGTGCTTCCGCTATTCTTAGGCCCAAATGATCTTTCAAAATGGTTTTCACTGATCATTTCAATATTTCAACGATGCCAGTAAGGTTTCTGACTGTTAATCGTCGATTCTCGAGCACCAATTCCTTGATTTTATTAACGTGTTGATCATCAGTTCGTCGTCAACACGTTCTCGACCCTCTTTAAACAATTTGTACCTATCAAAAACTCTTGCTCGCGACATACAATTATCACCGAAGGTCTTTTGCAACATTCTGAACGTTTCGGCACCACAAAATTGATTCCGCACACAAAATTTAATGGAACTTCTTTGTTGAATAATTTCACACATTGTAAAAATCGCCGAATGCACTTTTTGTACTTCAGGAAGGCAAGCGTATACTAAACACTAATGATTATTTTGATGTGACATTTGGCTCAGATGTCACTGACAGTCATACCAACATAGAAAAAAAATATTTCGATGAATGGTTTTCCGCGCGAAATTTAAATTAAAAGTTCTTACTACTTTTTGTCCACAGTAGTATATCAGTGTAAAGGGTGTTTTTAGAGGTTCACATCTTTAAGTTGGTATAACACTGTTTGGTATGACAACCAATTTGACAGCTGATATTTGCATTGACATTTTTGATTTGCCTTTTCATAATGAATTGACCCACGCCAGAGCGTTACGCCCATATTACAGCCGTCATAGTCGTCCATCAGAGCGAATAATTCGGTTAACTATATGGATCGTTTTCACACCACGTATTGTAAGACGTCAAACAGTGCATACCGAACAAGCGATAGACGGTGTACAGCGTTGCATTGAGGAAGATCCAAATCAATCAATCCGACGTCGTTCTCAGCAACTGAAGATGTGTTCATCCACTTTATGGAAAATTTTATCTAAGTATCTTGGTTTACGTGCTTACAAAATTCAACTTGTGCCGGCCAATGGGCTGATGCAAAAATTTATATTGATGTTGATTTTCCAAACAAAATTTTGTTGAGCAATGAAGCTCACTTTTGGTTGAATGGGTACGTTAATAAACAGAGTTCTCGAATTTGGAGTGAAGATAATCCACAAGCCTTTGCCGAAACACCATTACATTGGGAGACAATTACTGTTTGATGGGCGTTCATTTTTTCAATTGCATCTTTCAACTTTTCTGTACCCCAATTGGCTGGCATAAATCTTGCTGATTTGTGGTTCCAACAGAACGGTGGCACACGCCGCACAGAAACACAGCCACACAGCGCAGAAAAAAATTAATTTAATCAAAGAAACATTTGATGCAAGATTAATTTCACGTAATAGTTTTGTTGATTAGCCACCGAGATCATGTGATCTAACTTCATTAGAATATTTTCTTTGGGGATATGTTAAGTCACTTGTCTACGCCGATAAACCAGAGACGAGTAAACACTTGGAACACAACATTCGGCAAGCTATTAGTGAGATACGGCCGCAATTGTGATTTACATGTATGATTTCAGATAATTTAATTTAAAATAAAAATATTAAAAATTCAAATAAAGTTAAAGTTCCTTACTTAACGTAACGTAACGTAATCTGTTCTGGGGCCAAGGCTCTCCCAACTCTTTCGTGGTTAGTTTTTTCCGTCCTTACTTTTACGCCAATGTCGGCCAATTAGAGGTCGTACGGCTATAGGTCCGATTTTATCACCATCTGCACATTGCATATAGCTCCATGTCAGCCTATACTGGCATGGAAGATGGGTCTAAAACAATTAAAAATTTCAAAAATAATTCTTAAGGATATTTTTGAAGTTGACTTTTGATAAAATAAAGTCAAATAGGTCGTCGACGATCTCGAAAGATTTAGACAACCTATTAATGGGGTTATTTTCTCCATAGTTTGTGGAATTGTGTTCTAGTGCCAAAAACTCATGGTTTCGAAATGTTCTGCAAGGCGCATGAATTGATATGTTTTCCAAAATGTAAGCTGAATCAATGTGACCAAGCAAAACGGTACCAATGAAAGCCGCACCTAAGAGAAGTCGTCTATTTTCAAGCGTGCATATTTTGTAATCCGTGCATCTTGTTGAGAACGGAGGTAATCGAGCCACATTTTCATGGAATAAAATTGTGGTAAATTGTGGTCGTAATCCCAGTCAATTTTCTTTAACAAGAAAATCAGAAACTTCATTTGAAATGCTTCCAATTCTTTTAATGTGTATAGCATAGTATGGATTCCAGACCGATACAGCGTATTCCAGTTGAGATCGGACGTAAGTGAAATAGAGTGAACATAAGGTTTGAATATCTTTAAATTCACCTGTCTATCTTTTAACAAATCCAAACATGGCATTCGCTTTCGCAAATCTAAATCTATGATCTCATTGACTCTTTGCAATACTTTGTAGTTGAGTTTGTATGAAGTAATTAACGGATTTCTCTTACGATGGAAAGACATGATTTTGCATTTCTTAATATTTAAGTAAATCGAGTTTCGATCACACCAGTCACTTAATCTATCGATGTCTTCTTGAAGTTTCTGCGTATCTAGCATTCCATTAAAAGCACGAAAAACTTTCATGTCATCAGCAAATATGCGCACATTTGAGTATTTGATTATCTCGGTTATTTGATCTATGACAACAATAAATATCCACGGCCCCATGTGAGATCCTTGGGAACACCAGACGTAACTTTAATAACGTTTGATTTCTCATTTCCCATTAGTACAAATTGTTGCCGGTTTGATAGATAAGACTTGAACCAATTTATGTACTCGAGTGAAAACCGAAATGCGAATAAACTCCGGAGTGCTTTTTGCTGGCAAATGGAATCAAATGCCTTACTGAAATCTGTTTACGCTACATCAACTTGATGATGGTTTTCTATCTCATTAATTATTTTACTGGTGAATTCAACCAAATTAGTTGACGTGGATCGGCCAGGCATAAACCCATGCTGGTTTATTGATAAATGACGTGCAATTGTGGATTTAAAGTTGTTGCATAAAACTAATTCAAATAATTTTGGAATTGATGATGTAATTGATAGTCCTCAGTAGCATGTAACGTCGTCTCGTTTGCCCGATTTAAAAAATGGTGTAATTTTTGAAATTTTCCATTTTCCGAGAAACACGCCGGTGCTTAAGGAGTCGTTGAATAGGTAACAGCGTATGTCAGCGTACTCCTTCAGAATAGAAGTGGGAATATTTTTAAGACCACAACCATCTCCAAATCCTTTTAAAGCCAATAAAATCTAATCCTCAATCCTCTCTATAATCCACTATAGTAACGCTTGGTTTATAGACTGTTTGGAAAAACTTTGCGAATATTTTAGCTATAGCTTTGCAGTTTGAGGAGCTGGTATTGTCATAGGTCATATTAGCAGGGTATCCTTCAATTTCGCGTTTTTGCTATAATACTTCTCTGCATCAGTATACGAATTTTTTTGACTTAACAAAACGAGATCGATCGAGTAATTTTTTAAACGTTTTGAACAAATTTTACAAAATACAATTTAATTCCGGGTCCAGATTCCATATTATATTTGGAAGATTAAAATCACTGAGCACAAGAACAAAATCTGATAATTTTTTGTATGAATAACTTCATCAATCGCATCGATGCAAGTTGCGTAATGATCACTATTTGATTGAGGTGGTATATATGCTGCGTAAATGAATGGATTGGTTTGGTTAGTTTTGCTTTTTACACCAATTTGTTCGACTCTCGACTAAACTTACTGGAGTATTCCAGAGTTTAGAATGTACTGCTATCAGTACGCCACCCGATTTCGTTGAGCTAGTTTCGAGAGACCGATCGCATCTGTAGACAATGTAATCACGGCCAAAAAATTCACTGCTCAATATGCCGGGTTTTAATGAAGTTTCACAAATTACATAGATTAGGTAGTTTGATTTTAAAACGAAGTTATAAAACTAAGATGCTTTTGATGCCATTTTGTTGACGTAATGAGAGCGGTTTGAGCTCTCATTAAAAGTGAGCGTTGTCTATCATTAGCCAGCGGTGAAAAATATCTAAATGATTGGGTTTGTCTTGAAATAACAACTTTGGCATGGGGTACACTATCGAATAGCTCAAGTGGTTGAGAATTGATTCTTATACATATCACATTTGGTGAGGTTAATCCTTGTGCTTCGTGGATAGTCATGACTTTACTACAGCTTCCATAGAAACATCTTCGTTTTTTGGAAATACATGTTTTGAAAAGTATATAGCGTTTACGAAAAAAATAATTAAAACAAAAAATATGTAGATTAGCTAAGTTTCAAACAAAATTAGTTCAAATTATTAGTTTTTGTATTTTTACTGGAAACGACGAGTTTTGATCAACTGAAATAAAAACTTTATTTCACTAAAGTTCTGCATCTCTACAGTCCAGGCAGATTAACTATTCGGAATCAAACTTCATACTAAGGTTTTTCCATAAATCTGCAGATCCATCCGAAATGTGATGGACATATGTGTACCGGAAGTGGCACCTTGTTGGTTTTCTAAAATATAAGCAGGAATAATGATTTTTCATTACACAAGACAGCTTTTATCAAAAATCCGGTAGATTAATATTTTCGAGTTTGAAATTTGGTGTGGTGTTTTCGAGACCTATGCAAATTTGTCGCAAAAGAAAGGCGGGTATTGGCGTTTTTCTTCCGTCTAGACGGTTTGTTTGATCAGAATGAAACATTATACAAAAGTTGGGAGGTCCTAGTGATTTTCGCGGAAATTGGTACACCGGAAGTGAAAGCTTCTGAAGCTTTCGTTTTTTGCAAATATTTTAAAAAGTTTATCAGTTATGCGAAAATGACTATGTACTAAACGATTCTAAATTAAATTTGCAAATAAATATTGGTCCAAATCAGTTTATCAAAATTCAAAACGACAGTTTTTAACAAACATTCGGCTTTTTTACTTCCAGAGGGATTAATTGATAGGGGTAGAACTACATATTTATGCTTTATCCATAAAATTAAAGATCAAAGTGGCAGCTTCCGTATAAGCTTTTTCGTTTTGTTTGTAAATATTTTGAAAAGTATAAAACAATCACGAAAACGACGATTAAAATCAAAAAGATTATAAATTAAATTTTATGCAAAATTTGGGGTATCGATCGCATTATCGTAAACAGTTTATAGTGTTTCAATTTAACGTGAATATTTAACCGTACAACAGATTATTTTCTGTTTGAATAATTTACTGCATGCCAGCTTATCGTAGTTTGCAAAATTGACCATATAACAGATTAAATTGATACCAAAAAAGTGCCTTAGAATTATGAAATCAAACAGAAATTATACGTATTTTGTTCAAAGCGATTCCAAGATGTTAGTAGGAAGCGTGCTTGGTTTGATACGAGTTTATCTTCACTTGGGACATGAACTGTTATTTCAAAGAGTTGGTGGAGGCAATACGTGCTATTTAATGTCAGTCGCGGGAGTGGTAATAAACTTCCGTTTTGATTATTTCATTTCGTTTCGCAGTCCTATATCCAATCTTATTGGATTTTATTTGAAGATAACATGATGTAACCAAAACAAATAAATGTTTTAGCCTCTCAAGTTTTTTTCCAATATAACGATCGATCATTTACGATTTAAATAACAGCGAGGCCAAAAAACAAATATGTATAATGGATTCGTGACCAAGACGTCCCACCGCGGATAATCCTTTACTCATACCAAAAAACTTGTTTTAACGTACAATAGGTCAGAATACCGGCAAGCTTAAGTCTCGATTAATCAAGATAATTTCTAGATTTCTCAAGGGCCATATCTAAAAGAATTAACAATGACGCAAGCTGAGAAAACGGTGCTGAGAACTTTTGCAATCAATGTCGCTGTGCTTGATATTTCATACTGGAAAAGCGAAGCAACGGAGTGAGATTTAATAAATGCTGTTCAATTGGTAAGCAGGTAGTATCTCTATTATTTGGCTAAGTACCAGTCGAGATGGAAATACTTGAAAAAGGATCAACATTTTCATATTCTGTTGCACTCCGAATCCAATTTCCATTCAACATACCGAAGCCCAACATGATCAATTAAAAATTTTCCTAGTTCCGTTCCAGGTGGCCATTTTATAAAATTTCTTACAAAAATTATTTTACAGAACCCTATGATCGGTTACGAAATTGAATTTTTAACTCTCAGGTAGCCTTATTTTATAATATAGGTAAGTTTATAATAAAGGGTGGTTAAATTTTAAGGGCCGACGTTGAATGTGAACCACACCTAAACGTCAAGATTTTTTCTGCATTTAATTTGATATTTCTCAATTTCAGACTAACTCAATTTGTACCGTGGAAAGATACACAATCGAGCAACGCGTTAAAGTTATTCAGGCATATTATGAAAATGGGCGTTCAAATCAAAATGCATATCGTGCACTTCGTGATTTTTTCGGTCAATTTAATCGTCCAAATGTGCGTACAATCGGAAAAATCGTGCAAAAATTTGAGCAAACCGGGTATGTAGGAGATTTTAAAACACCAGTGCATGCTCGTACAGCTCGTACAGCAGAAAATATTGCTGCTGTTCGCGATAGTGTGGCTGAAGAGCCGTCCACCTCAACTCGTCGTCGTGCCCAACAATTGCACCTCTCACGCTCGTCGTTGATGAACATTATGCATAAAGACTTGCATTTACACGCTTATAAGGTGCAATTGACTCAAGAACTAAAGCCTTTTGAGCATTCCAAACGTCGTCAATGGTCAGAATGGTGGCAAGAAATGGCAACAATGGATGATCAATTTTCGAAGAAAATCATCTTCAGTGATGAGGCATATTTTTACCTCAGTGACCGAATCATAATCCAAGAGTGATTGTCGAAAAACCAATGCACCCATAAAGAGTGACTGTTTGGTGCGGTGTATGGGCTGGTGGCATCATCGGGCCGTATTTTTTCCAAAATGAGGCCGGTCAGGCAGTTACTGTGAATGGTGATCGCTATCGTGAGATGATAACAAACTTTTTATGGCCCGAATTGGAAGATATGGATGTGGACGATATGTGGTTTCAACAGGACGGTGCCACTTGCCACACAGCTAACGAAACAATGGCTATTTTGCGCGACAAATTCAATGGCCGTGTTATCTCACGTGGTGGCGATGTCAATTGGCCGCCAAGATCATGTGATTTGACACCGTTGGGCTCCGTTCTTTGGGGTTATTTGAAAGAAAAGGTGTACGTCGATAAGCCAGCAACAATTCAAGAGCTAAAGGATGAAATAATTCGGCACATTAACGGCATAGAACCTCAATTATGCCTAAGCGTCATCGAAAATTTGGACCATCGGGTGGAGGTGTGCCGCCGAGGTCGCGGCGGCCATTTGGCCAATATTTTATTCCATACATAATTAAACCATACCATATTATCATAATAAAAAGAATTGACAATAATTTCCTAAATAATTTGTGTTTTATTCAAAATCAACATCGGCCCTTAAAATTTAACCACCCTTTATAAGTAACGACCCGGATCCGCCCCAGGTGACCATATTTCAGAACTCCTCAGATAATTTTAGAATCCCATTCGATCCAACATACTCAAACTCACCAAAATAGGATCGGGAAAGGCCGAGTACCTCCCATGTGGCCGTATTCCACAACTTCTTCCAATAATTAATTTTAAGGTCCATTTCTATACAATATACTTAATCCCATCAAGATCGATTGAGAAATAACCTAGTTTCATCCCAGCTGGCCATATTCAATAATTTCATTCAACAATCAGTCCCGCATCATAATCGGTTATGAAATGGTAGAGTTGTGTCTCAGATGGCCATATTGCATAATTTGTTCCACAATTATTTTTGAATCCCATTTCCGTCCAGCACCTAAGAATAGAAAGCCTTATCTCGAAACGAGATAAGGCTTTTCGAAGCATCTTCGAGCATCTTCTCGAAAATTAAAATACATAAATTTTCGTATGTCAAAATACATCAAAGCTTAGACTATAAGGTAACAGCGTTAAATAATGACGTTAGGAAAATTAATACTCTGGACTCAGATACTTATAGAACCTGAAAAGTATCAGAGGTTCACTTACGAGAACAAACAGGATCGACCTATGCCTAAAGTCATGGCCAGAGGTTTGCATCTCATTTGCTCAAGAAAAGAAATATTGGAAGACTTACAAAATAAAGGTCTTAAAATACTAGGTGCTGTAAATATTGTTAAAGAGAGAGAAGATAAATCTAGGAACAAAACGAAATCGTCAGTAAAAGGGGACTCCCTCTTTTTATGCTGGTATTTCACAACAAAGAGAATGTTCAAAACATTAATGGAATAAAAGGGATCCTTTACATGAAGATGAAAATCGAACTAATGAGGAGAACCAGAAAACGCATATCCCAATGCAAGAAATGTCACGCATTTAATCACACCCAAAGGTATTGCGGCCGGGATCCAAGATGTGTAAAATCCTCAGGTAATCATTTTAAGTGTATAAATTGCAAGGGCCAACATCCGGCTAATTATCAAGGCTGTGAGGTTGCTAAACAACTACAAAAATTAAGAGATAAAACAAGAAATCAATTGCAAAATCACGAAAATCAAAGGGTTCAAATATCAAATCAGATGGATCAAAACTTACAACCAAGCAAAGGTTTGCATTCAACCAAACATATGGGCTCTGAAAGTAACCAAATTATGGAAAACAGCATTGCAGCTATTACAAAGCGGCTAGATAACCAAAGTAACCTGAATAACATGATACTTGATCAACTGAAGAAAATGCAACTCCCTCAACGCAATCCAACAAAAAATGTAAAGTAAGAACACAACTTTCAAAATAGCATTTTGGATTGCGAATGGCAATATGCAACATATTCCAGACATAGAAATATTTTTAAATTCAGAAAAAATCGGCATTTTCTTAATATCTGAAAGCCATCTAGCCTGCGTTTGTTTAAATTCGGGGTTATAACTTATATCACTCCGCATTCATCCAGCGGAAAAAGCAGGAGGGGTTCAGCATTACTAATAAAAGAAAATATAAAACACCATTTAGAATCAAATATCGAAGAAGAAACTATGCAAGTCACTACTGTAAGGATCCAAATTAAACACAGACAGCTTACTGTCTCTGCAATATATTGCCCTCCCCGGCATAACTTGAAAAGGGAGGACTACCTTAAACTATGGGGGAAGGGCAGACATCAAAAGGTGAATTTTTCTCTGATGGTTCTCCAACATACTGGCCCAATGACGCAACGAAGATACCTGACCTAATAGACTTTTATGTAGCTAGAGGTATATCCCAGAACTACATTCACATTGAAGACAGTAATTCTCTAGTATCGAATCATTCCCCGGTTATCATGACAGTCAGTCAAATAGTAATTCAAAGGGAGAGTGCACCCAGATTAACAAATTCAAAAACAAACTGGGATCTCTTTCGTGAAGTATTGGAGGAGAAAATCAATCTTCAGGTACCGATAAGAAATCCCCACCAGTTGGAAGATTAATTAGAACTACTCAATGAAGCATTTCACTATGCTGCTTTGGCCAGTACCGCCATTATACAAAATAAGAAGAAGCTTAACATATCCTACTCAATAGAAGCTAGAGAGTTGGCATATAACTAGAACACCGGAGAACCAAACAATTCTTAATAATTTAGGTAACAGTCTCAAATCTCTTCTTATATAAGTTAAAAATGCATCAATCAACAGATATCTAGTTAGCCTAACCGATGAATAAAATTTTGATTCTCTGTGGAAGGCGACGAAGGGACTCAAAAGACCCAAAATATAAGTGCCTCCACTTAAAAAGGATTATGGAACCTGGACAATAGGTCCTAAAGAGAAGGCTGATCTGGTTGCGGAGTATCTAGAGGATACATTCCAACCACTACCAAGGCAAACGGCCAATGAAAATATAATGTCAATCTAAAAGCTAGATGATTTTGATATATGCCCAGTAACTCTCAAAGAATTAAAAGAAGAAGTAAAAAGCAACATGAATGTTAAAAAAGCCCCAGGCTATGACTTGATTACTTGCCAAATAATCAAGGCTCTACCAGGTAAGGGACTTCGTAAGCTATTACACATAATCAATGCAAGCTTTCGGTTATAATATGTTCCGTGGCAATGGAAAGTAGCAGAAGTAATCATGATAGCAAAACCTGATAAAACACCTAACGATAAAAAATCATACAGGCCAATTTCATTGCTTCCAATTATGTCAAAACTCTTTGAAAAATTATTACTAAAAAGGCTTAAACCAATAATTGAGGACCGACAACTAATTCCTCCACATCAATTTGGATTCAGGGAAAGGCACCCCACGATTGAACATGTGCATAGAATCACCAACGTTATTGAAAGAACGTTAGAACGTAAAAATCATGCTAAAGCATATTTCTGGATGTCGCCCAAATCTTCGATAAAGTTTGGCACAGTGGACTGGAATTCAAGCTGCACAGAGATCTGCCGAGACAATTCTATGCCATACTAAGATCTTATTTATCCAATAGACATTTTCGTGTGAAATATGAGGATGAATACTCTAACTAAAGAAAATCTCTGCTGGTGTCCCACAGGGGATTAGGACCAATCCTGTATTTATTATATACAAGGAATATTCCAACAACAAATGAAGGAACGATAGACCCTTTGCAGATGACACAGCGTGTCTAATGCTGTTTGGAACTGCACTAAGCGCTGGAGAATCAAGCTTAATGATACGAAATTCACGCATATAGCACGAATCAAAAGCCTTCCCATCTACCGATAGTAATTAACTGATGACCGGTGCCATATGCAAACAAACCTAAATATCTTGGCATGAAACTCAATGCCAAGCTCAAGTGGAGAGAGCATGTCAAAAAGAAAAATGAAGAACTTAATATTAAGTTCAGAGAAATTGGCTTATAGGTAGAGGCTCTGAGCTTACAATACATAAAAAGCTGCTGCTATATCGGTAAATACTGAAGCCGATATGGACTTACGGTATTCCAGGAACATGGAAACCCCTATATTCGCCATATGATAGATAACCCTGTCGTTGCAAGAAGACTTCAAAGAACGAGGCCACTTGACCTAGTAAACATACCAAATTAAAATTAGTATTTCAAATAGGTTTAATTAATTTTGGGACTAACCATTGGGTTTCACCCCAACAAATCAGAATTATTTAAGAAATTGTAAAATTTGTAATTTTGATAGATAAATTGTTAGATGAGCACAGTCTCAGTTGTAATTAATAAGGAAAAAATAAACTTGGAGATCCCTGTAAAATGTGGTGGACATTTTTTTACCGGAAGTGGCAGCTAAGTATCGCTTTTGCAAAAATCGACAGAGAATTAAAAAGTCAAATACATAAAACTAGAGATAAAATGTTCAAGCTGTTGGTGTTCCGAAATTTAAGCGGGAATAATTATTTGTGATTATACAACCAAGGTTTAATTTTTAGCTTTAGAAATTAAGCGTGGTGAATTCCACATCTACGATTCTGTACATTTTTATGGTAAAAGGAGTCGTATGTTGGCCACACCGTACTCCATTTTTTTAATTATCAGAGTGCTCGACCTACCAAAAAAGTTAAAGTTAAGCTGGATCAAACAAAGGCCATTCTACAGAGACATCCTGTGTGTCTCATTGTATATAACATAGAGTTTCCAAAGTTGTTGTTGGAAAAGCTTTACAAAAACTTTCGAGAAAAAAAAATGAAAAAAATATTTCCACAAAACTTTTCTATATCATTTTCTATTATATTCTCATATTCGTTTGGTTGCACTACAAAAACATGACGCAAAAAAAAAATAAAAAAAAACACCGAGAGAAAAATTGCATTATATGAAACATAAAAATTGTCTTAACATGAATTCATATACATAAAATATACACAGCAGCATGAAAAGTAAAACAATTTTCATTCCATTGTTATGAAAATTTGTAGAAATGAAAAGGAAATTTATTTTACATCTTTTTTAATCATTTGTCAACGATTCCGTGTTGTTGGCGCTCTTGTATTCACTTTAGCTTTAAATCACTTTGATGCAATTTTGTATTATAGCTGTAAAGATCCCCTCAAGATGGTAAAATTAGTTCGAGATATATAAAAATTATAATATTATGGAATTGTAAGTAGTAATTTTGGATTAGTATGTGATAAAACGGAAATAAATTTCCATTCAATAAAATTCCATCCAAAGTAAACCCCTACTAGATTTTTCCTTATACGAGTACGATAACTCCCTAATCGTGTACATACCACAGTAACAACATAGATTTTCCAAATCTATAACGGAATGACTCGTTAATGTTTTTTATTGCTTTGTGGAAAATGAACAACAACAACAAAAATATTACTCATAATCAGAAGATTTCTGGGTGGTTCATCTTCTGGCAATGATGGATGGCACGTGTCAGTTATATTTTAGGTATGAATAAAAGCTGTACACAAAAAAATCCTAATTTAAAATGACTTTTGGAAAAATTGAAAATTTTATAGATGCACACACACACACACAGTGTAAATCGATAAGTAAATATTTGGAGTTACAGTTGTAAACTGCATGTACTTTTAAACAATGCTCCTAATATTAGCACTCCTATATACCAATAATCTTCAGCGATGTGGAAACAGAACACAGATTTATTTTTACATGTAAAGGAATATATATGTACACGAGGGTTTTCAAAGACGTATTGAATGTTTTTATCAAACCTGCAGTCAATGCAAAGAGAAGTTAGGTTCTGACTATAGGACAAAGCTATTAAAATCCTAACAAAACTGGCAAAACATTACTTGGACCAAAATTACTTGTTGCACCTGGGTATCTGAATTTGGACGTCTGGATATCTGGATGTCTGTATACCCTGTAGTAGGCACCTTTCTTATGAAATGAACTTACCGATCTTATTACTATTCTTATTTAGTCGTCTTAGATATTAAATTTTAGATCGCAAAACCTCTGTATAGCCGTAGTTGCAGCACCTTACCGCTCAAATCTACCGTTGTGAATTTTTTTTATATTTTTAAATTTCCCTTTAATAATGTAACGTAGTTGATTTTGAAAGGTTCTTGGACCAAGCAACATTAGGTTGTAATAGTACTTTTGCTCTTTTGTCCACCATTTTGGCCTAGGTCATTTATATATTTGTTGGTTTAGTATGGAATATATTCTTGTCATATCATTTCAAATGATCAAAAGCATCGTAAGAACATACAGATGAATTTTTGAGTAGAAATTCTGGATTTTACCGCATTTCCCGTGAATTTTCCGGGTTGTGTAATTATATTTACGGATAAATTATTTAAACAGGTTTATTTTTCGTTCACTTGTGTGTCATTATGACAGATTAATAATACACACAGCTGTCAAAATCCAATGAGTTGGGCTAATAAGGATAAAAAGAAAACAGTTAAGAAGGAGTAGTTGCATCCAACAAAGTCCAGAGACCTTGTATCAAATCGGAGAACTAGCAAAGTTTACAGAGTTGAATTTAAGTAAAAAAGATGCTTCAACCTAAAAGAAGAGGCTGTCAGATTGGTTTTCAACTCCTGATAATACTGATATCTGCAAAAGGTCGTAAAAGAAGGCAAAACAAATGGAAATGATTAAAGAATTAGCTTAAAGCACTGAATATAATCTTAGTATACAAGTAAATATCGCATGGTAAAAAACCTCTCTTCAGATCACGCCTTAGAGATTGTTGGAGGTAGCCCCATAATACCCCCAAATTTCATATAGAAATCGCTTGTAATGGGTGCAGAAACTTTTAGTTTGATTTAAAAATGTGGACTAAAAACGTCGATTGTATTGCTCCTTTCTCATTTTCGAAGTTAAATATTATTTAATGATTTGCTGTGCCCCAAATATCACAATTTTGCTTGTTCACATTTTTTAATTTAAAGCATTCAATGTTTCGAGGAAACTGAATCTTTTAATGTAAAAGTGTTCAAAATTAGTTAGAAAAGATACCAAGGCCGGTAATCTCATTTTGGCTGTCATCCAGAAACACCAATGTTTTATAGTGTCCAAGTTGATTTTATTTTGCTAGAAGGAAAATTATGATGCTATTTCTACTTCTACTTGAAGTCGGGGATCGGTTATAGACACATTTTTAATTATAAATTATAGATGAAACTCAGTATTGCTTTGAAATATTTTATTTTTCGGGAAATTGATTTTCTAGTGATTAGGATTCTTGATAGGATGTTAACTTTAGTGATATTATTTGTGGTTTTTAACCTATTTTAACGTTAGTTACGAGGGCGGCAGAGATGCTGGCTTGCTTGACCTCTTGTTTCCATCCGAGCATGATCCTCCCATTGTATTCCCACTCGGACGTATGTTTTAGCCTTTGAACGTTAGATTCTCCGCAATCGAAACCAAAAATATTGAGGAATGGTTTTGTACAATCTTAATACCTGTGACCTTAATACCTGTTTGTTTGGCACAGTGGTTAAAGCTTTTTCGTTTGGATCGGGAGGTACCGGGTTCGAATCCCGATAGGGGCAGGATGCAAAAGGGAATTTTCATTAGCAGATTACGATCTAAAATGAAATGGAACACAACTATGACCCCCTGTCGGAATTCAGAACTAATGGGCCGAGCAATCTTTCATGCCAGTATAGGCTGGCATAGAGCTATGCAATGTGCAGATGGTGACATAAACGGACCTATATCCTTAAAAAGATTTCAAAGATTAAACAAAAAGTTGTTTGTTACATCTAATACGCGATTTCGAGAATCCTGATTAAACGTATTATCTAATTCCGGCTGGTCGTGGGTATGAGACGCTTGCTCACTTGGAGTAGAATGGTCACTGAAGTGTGCCTTGGGTCATATCCAGTTTTTTGTCACATCTTCTCATGCCGCTGACATAATACTCGGAGTTGATACAATGAACGGATAGAGCTCTGGCTTGATAACTTTACATTTTTTAAAGCCGAATCCATATTCTGACACAGACAAAAAATTAATTCATCTTAAGTTAGACGACTCTGAAGACGGGCGTTTAGTTTTTGGATACTCATCGCAAAGCCTGAAAATGATTCTAATCGTTGGTGTTTGCGGAATATCGGTTCCTATATTTGATCTTCAAAATCATACCAACTGATGTAGGCTAACATTACCGACTTCATGTCAAACGATTTCGCATTCTGGTGATTCAGCTTGTACACACAGTATCAATTTTCAGTTTTCTTTATAAGGAATAAGTGTTTAGAGGGGATTTAGAAAAACCGTCATCTCGTGTCATTTATTCCAATCTATGAAGAAAACCCTACACGTTTCTTGCTTCAATATCGTTAAAAGAAAGATTCCACGTTTGTTTAATCTTTTGAAATTTTTGAATGACATTTAGAGAAACTAACTGTTGAGCGAATTGTGAGCCATACGCATCATTCGTTTATTGCGTAAATCTCGGTCGCTAATCATATTTTGGTTGTTGCACGTATTTTGGTTGCTGGACAAATTGTTGTTGTTGCTTGAACGCATATCGTTCTTAAACATTTGTAGCTAAGTAGCGTCAATGCAGTCGTAGCACAGGGTCCCTCAATTTGTCGGCCTCACAGTATGGTAAATCACGGATTTGAACATTTGCTATGCATTACTTATGGTATTAGTATTCTTAATTGCTTACCGTACGAAATATAAATGTTTCCCATTTTATCATAATAAACCAGAAGTACATTGAGAACAATCAGAAGGCATTCTCACTTATATTAACTAGACCCACCAGCGGTAACCTAGGATTTAGCTACTCAATAAATTTTCCACACTCAACGCCTTGGGAAATATATGGGATATGAATAAATTTATTGAATTAATAAAACTGTTGTAAATTGTTAAAATCCGTTATAAAATTTAAAATCTTTACAATGGCTCTAATAGGAATTTGGAGACAACTCTAAGATACGACTTAAAAATAATCTAAAAATGTTGCAATTTCACAACAAGAGATTTGTTTTATATTTAACTGTGCAAATGTTTTGTCCGTCACGCCAGCTGGAACCATATCATCCAGAACCAAACCTACAATGGTACAAGGGCACGATACATTATACATGATTGTGCACTATATGATTTTTTAGCTGGAACCTGATAAGTCCAGCCGGAACAATACCCTATACAGCCAAATCAACTATGCCACAATAAGCCCAATGGATTGCGCATCATTGTGCAATAATTCATTTGTCAGCTGGAACCTTATAAACCCCGCCGGAACCTCATAAACCCAGCCGAAACCACACTCTTCATAACCAAACCAACTATGGCACAAAAAGCGTAATGGATTATGCATAATTGTGCAGTAATTGTTTTTTCAGCCGGAACCTTATAAACTCAGCCAGAATCACACCCTATACAGCCAAACCAACTATGGTACAAGAAGCACAATGGATTGCGCATCATTGTGTACTAATTGTTTTTTCAATCGGAACCTTATAAATAAAACCGGAATCATACTCTATACAACCAAATCAACTATGGCACAAAAAGCACAATGAATGCATCATCCATCAGCCGGAACCTTATAAAGCCAACGGGAATAATACCCTCAACCACCAAACTAATTATGACACAAGAAGCGCACTATACGATTTTTCAGCCGGAACCGTATAATTCCATCCGAAACTTAAAAAGCCAGCTGGAACCATACTACTGCAAAACCAACTATGGCATAAGAAACTCAGTGTATGATGCATCATTGTGTAGTGTTTTTTCAGCCGAAACCTTAAAAGTTAAACTGAAATCTAGTAAAGCCAACCGGAACCATATCCTATACCGAAAAACTAACTGGAGCACAAAAAGCACAATGGATTGTGCATTGTTGGATTTCTGAGCAGGAACCTTATAGTTCCAGCCGAAACCTAATAAAGCCCGCCTGAACCATACTACATCCAAACAACTATGGCATAAGAAGCACATAGTATCAGCCGGAACCTTATAATTCCAGCAGAAACCTAATAAAGCTAGCCGGAACCATATCCTCTACATGCAACCTAACTATAGCACAAGAAGCAAAATGGATTGTGCATCATTGTGCACTATATGATTTTTCAACAGGAACCTTATACTCGTAATTCGTGCCGAAACCTAATAAAGCTAACTCAAACCATACTACAGCCAAACCAATTATGACATAAGAAGTACAATGCATCATCGGACTTTAATAGTTTTTGGAACCGGAATCTTATAATTCCAGCCGGAACCTAATACAGCCAGCTGGAACCGTACTACAGTCTATGACATAAGACACACAATGTATTGCACGTCATTATGCAGTAATTTTTTCAGCCGGAGCCTTATAATTCCCTCAGAAACCTAATAAAGCCGGCCGAAACTGTACCATCTACAGCCAAACTAACTATGCCACAAGAAGTACAATGTATTGTGATTTTTTAGCCGGAACCTTATAATTCCAGCTGAAACCTAAGAAAGCTAGCCAGAACCATACTACAGCCAAACCAACTGTGACACAAGTAGGCATATGAAGTTAGCCTAGTCTTTCATATATGAGTGAAGCAGGCCATTTTCCTAGAAATATGATTTGCCGGAAATGATTGTTTATGTTTTAAATAACCTATAACACATATTAATTGTGGCCAGTCGGACAGTACCAGCCGTATGGTAGTAATAGTGCAATCGGCCAGAATCCATGTGGCCCAATTCAAAAATTAATAATTACCATTCTCCTAGCAATACCCTATACAGCCAAATCAATTATGGCACTAGAAGCCAAATGGAGTGCCTTTTAATTCAGGGCGGAACCTTATAAAGACAACCGTAACAATACCCTCAACCGCCAAACTAGTTATGACACACGAAGCACAATGGATTGTGCATAATTGTATACTATATGATTTTCCAGCCGGAACCTTATAATTCCAGCAAGAACCTAAAAATCCAGTCAGAACTATACTACTGTAAAACTAACTATGGCATAAGAAACACATTGTATTGTGCATCATTGTGCACTAATTGTTTTTTCAGCCGGAACCTTATAAATTCATCCGGAACCATACTCTATACAGCCAAACCAACTATGGCTCAAGAAACACAATGAATGCATCATTGTGTGTGTACTATAGGTTTTTTCTGTTGGAGCCTTATAATTCCAAAAGGCCAGCTGGAACCATACTACAGCAAAACAAACTATGACATAAGAAACTCAGTATATAATACATCATTGTGTACCAAACTAACTTTGTGCTAACTGGAGCACAAAAAGCACAATGGATTGTGCATAATAGTGCATAATATTTGATTTTTAAGCCGGAACTTTATAGGTCGAGCCGAAACAAAATAAAGCGGAGACCACACTAAACCCAAACCGGGGGTTATAATTACTGTCTGAAACATACACTCTACAGCCGAACTAGCCATAGCACAAGAAGCACAATGGACTGTGTGTCATTGTGTACAGTATGATTTTTCAGCAGGAACCTTATAATTCCAGCCGAAACCTAATAAAGCCAACCGGACCTAAACTACATCCAAACAACTATGACATAATAAGCACAATGTATCAGCCGGAACCTTATAATTCCAGCCGAAACCTAAAAGAAGCCGGAACCATACTCTCTACATCCAAATTAACTAAAGCACAAGAAGCAAAATGGATTGTGCATCATTGTGCACTTTATGATTTTCCTAATAAAGCTAACTCAAAACATACTACAGCAAACCAAGTATGACATAAGAAGCACAATGCATCATCGAACACTAACTGTTTTTTGAACCAGAATCTTATAATTCTAGCCGGCACCTAATACAGCCAGCTGGAAGTATACTACAGTCTATAACATAAGGCACACAATGTATTGCACATCATTGTGCAGTTATTTTTTTCAGCCGGAGTCTTATAATTCCAGCAGAAACCTAATAAAGCCGGCCGAAACTGTACCCGCTATAGCCAAACTAACTATGACACAAGAAGCACAATGTATTGTGATTTTTTAGCCGGAACCTTATAATTCCAGCTGAAACCTGATAAAGCCAGCCAGAACCAACTGTGACACAAGTAGTACATTTCAATGTGCGTTATTGGTCACTATATGATTTTTCAGCCGAAACCATACAATACAATCTAGAAACATATAAATCCAGCCAAAACAAAATTTTGGCCCTTGCACAATGTTCGCAGTGCATTTTAGGTAACAGTGGAACATAAGAGGTTTCCGAAACGATGAAAACGTTATGCATTACAATGCCAACCCAACCAGAACCAGCAGGGCCAGCGGGAACCATATAAAGTCGGTGTGAACCATTCGAAGAAATGCGCAATAAGCATATTTGATGGTCATTGTAAACTAGCTAACATTTCAACTGGCATTATTTGAGCACATTATAATTTCTGGTGTGTTAAAAGTGTTAATTAGTTAAAAAGTAGTTAGTTAGTATTAGTTATATATTGTGCACAAGAGTAAAGTTGGTTTGGCGGTAGAGGGCATAGTTCCGGCTGGATTTATAAGGTTCCGACTAGAATTATAGGGTTCCGAACTAAAAATCATATAGTGCACAATGATGCACAATTCGTTGTGCTTCTAGTGCCATAGTTGGTTTGGATATAGAGGGTATGGTTTTGGTTGGATTTATAAGGTTCCATCTGAAAAATCATTTAGTGCACAATAATGCACAATGCATCGTGCCACTTGTGCCATAGTTGGTTTGGTTCAGGCTGATATGGTTCCGGCTTGCGTAACGGACACCAAATTTTGTGAAATATTTTTAGTAAATGTTTCACAATCGTATCATTCATTGAAACTTAAAGGCCTTTACTTTTATACTATTCGATTTAAAAAATCCGTATTCGTGCATCGAAAAAATTGTTAAAAATTTAAACTGAAAATTTGTATCTATCTCGCAAACATGATAAGAGAAATAAAAATGTTGAGCTAGATTATCATAAAGTTAACAAAAATATTTATAATTGTTGATTGTTGTCATTTTGTGTTTTCTGTGTTAAGGGTCGATTGAACAGAGCAAAAAGGGTTATTTATCTTGTTTAGAAGTTTTGCAATATTTTGAATACACACAGTTGATAGGGTTATGGAAGTTAGACTGATTTAATATTTTGCTAGATAATTAAGATTTATAAGGGAAATTAAATATTAAAATGTGTGTGAAAATTTGAATACATACATGACATGTGTCAAAAAGGTTGTGGATACTTGTATAAAGATGCATGCTGTAATTATATCACATGATTAGATAATAAGTATTTATTACAATTTTGGTTCAATACCGAGCTAATACACAGAAGATTAACATTTCAGATACGATTTTCTGGATTTTTGCATGATCGCTTCAATAATATATTTAATTGTTAACTAATTTAGTATGGGCAATAATGTAACGTGGCTGTGATTATTACGGATTAAAGGAATTACACATCCATTATCTGCAGTACATCGTTTTCTATATACCCAACTGTCATGACCCAATAAAATTTCTGCACGAATTCGTTGAAAAATCATTCTGTCCACTTGAATTAATTTATCATTAAATTTAAATATATTATATAAAATTTGATTTGAAATACTTTTGTATTTGGAAAAGGGTGCCAACAACATGGTAGATTTGTTCTATTTATCCATCATCCCTTGTTTAGAAAATATAAATAACCAAAAAAAATAGAAATATAGTTACAGTGTATATGTATAACAAAACAAAAAATCGACTCCCTTTCTGATGCCAGTATTATGTCATGTCTGAGATTAATTGTATGTGATATATCCCCAGCAAACGTAGAAGAAGTTCCAGAACTAGTGCAAAAGTAGTGATAAAAGTATTTGTTTCCTTGTGAAAAAGGATGGGCGTCGGGAAAAATTCATCAGTTTTATAAAAAATTTTTAGTAAACATACGAAATTTTTGCGAATTCT